>OY757912.1:122262534-122325034 GCA_963585895.1 Sepioteuthis lessoniana | reverse complement strand
TATTTATTTTCTATATTTTTATTACATTATATTAATCGCATTTTTTTCAAAGTGTCTTGAATATGATACTCCGGGGAGTATAAAGTCACACCTTCATTGAAATTACTCCCAGATCCACTTTCATCTGTTAGGATCCCATCGATGGGTCAAATAAATTTGTTTGAAAATCATTAGTATTAGTATTAGAATACTGAAAACAGTAAAAATATTTGTGAATTATTTTTAGTTGCGAAAAATAATTCGGATTTGCAATCAAATTATTTATTGATTAACGTCCAATGTAGTCTCTGCATTTAATTGATCTGGCATATATATATATATATATATGATTCTCTTAATTCCCTGTCCGGTGGCAAAAGCTGCTTGGTAGCGCCAGGGGTGGCAGTACCGCCTTGAGCTACCGAAACTGTGTTATCACCCCTGGATGGCGGCTGATGAGGACATGGTATCGCACGTGCTTTCACACGTTATATGATGAAAAAGAAAAAAAAGTTATTTCATTCGCTGTGAGTTTTACACGTTAGCGTCATCTGGTGGCCATTTATTGGACTCTGAATGACTGCAACTCTCCTCGGGTCTCCATGACTTTTCTCAGTATTTAGGCCGATCTTAATGCTTTGATCTGAATAGTCTCGTTTCTTCCTTTGATCTTCAATTACAACAGTCTTTTTTTCTCTAAGTCTTTGTAAACAGTTCCAGTTGCACTTGTTATAATCGGCATTACCGTCATCCACATGTTTCACAACATTTTATTTCTCTGGCTAGGTTCAAGTATTTGTTCATCTTTGCACTTTCTTTTATTTTCACTTTATTATTATTTTCTCTTTTGAGAGTTTCTTACACCAGCGTTAGCTGATTGTTTTCAACCCTAGTCTGAGTGAGAAGATTTCTTCTCAAGTGTCCAGGACTTTTCTTATTATTCTGGCCGATCTCGACAATGCTGTAGTTTGGATGGTCTTCACGATTCCATTTAATTCCAAGTCCTCCAGTCCCTGAAGTAATCCTTTGTTGACAGTACCGAGTGCGCAAGTTACAATTTGTATCACCGTCACTTTCATATTCCATAGTATTTTCAGTTCTCTTGGTACTTATCACTCTTTTCACTTTCCTTGAGTTTTACCTTGTGGTCAGCCGGACGGCAAAGTCCGCTGTTCGGCAGGTTCTCTTTTTTGTTGACCATTATTATTATTATTATTATTATTCACTCATTAGAGCTTTTCACATCAGCGTTAGCCGATGGTTTTTCACTGAAGTCTGAGTGACAGCAAGTCTCCTCAAGTCTCCAGGACTCTTCTTAGTGTTCTGGCCGTTCTCAAAAATGCTGTCGTTTGGATGGTCTCCACTCGTCCGCCATATTATTATTATTATTATTATTATTATTATTATTATTATTATTATTATTATTATTATTATTATTATTATTATTCACTCAGAGCTTTTCACATCAGCGTCAGCCGATGGTTTTTCACTGGAGTCTGAGTGACAGCAAGTCTCCTCAAGTCTCCAGGACTCTTCTCAGTATTCTGGCCGTCTTCAATAATGCTGTCGTTTGGATGCTCTCCCCTCGTCCACCAACATCCAAGTCCGCTAGTCCCTTTAGTAATACTTTAGTTACTGCTCCAAACGCACCAATTACAATTGCTATAATTGTCACCAGCATGTTTCACAGTTTTTTCAATTCCCTTGCAAGGTCGAGGTACTTATCCCTCTTTTCACATTCTTTCAGTTTTATTCTGTAGTCAGCCAGGATAGCAAAGTCGACTATTTTGCAAGTTCTCTTTTTTTGTTGATTATTATTAAATAATTAACAAAAAAAAAGAGAACTTGCAAAATCATTATTATTATTATAATTATTATTATTTTTATTATTATTATTATATGAGAATAGTTTTGTTGAAAACTTATCATCGCAGGCAAAAATTTTATATAAGACAAGAATAAATGAAACCATTCCACAGGTTTAAGTATTTGTCAATAATGCTAATTGTTAGATACTTGAAACCAAACAAGTGCTTGAAAAAAATGACTCACGTTGGCATTTATAAACCGAAAAAGGGTTTACATGCCATAAAACCCACCGACTAATAGCTATATAATTGCTTGTAAATTATTTGTATTAGGTAAAAATACTTGAAATATTATAACTGAGTGAAAAATATTTGGATTATGTCGAGTTACTAGAAGTTTTGATTAGTATAAGTAAGTGAAGTTGGCGAACTTAGTCGAAGGTGACCTGGAGGCTCCCTTTTCAACAGTTACTACACCGAGGTGTAGGGGACGGCGCTGCTTCATTCCCAAGATTGCTCCACTTTACCCTTGATCCTTACCTAAAAATACTGAGTGTTAAGCAAGGCAGAATCAAGTACCATTTTTTGAGTCTTCAGTATGCCTCGACCTAGGTTTGAACACGGTCTTCCGGACCATTGTCGAACAGTTTACTCATTTGGCCAATGGCCTGGATTAGTATATATATGATTATTATTCTTGGTTACTTGAAATTGCATAATCGCTAGAAAAAATGTCTTTTTACTAACACAACGGGAATTGAAAAACTTTTTAAAGATTTAAATGAACTTGTATGAACAACTTAAGGTGATGATGTCTAGACGACTATATATATATATATATATATATATATATATATATACCCAACTTCTCTGCATAAACAGGATGCAACACAAAGTTAATTTTAAGCGGAGTTTAACAGGTATGAATTCAGAGTTTTCCTTCTCCAAGACTGGTTGTCATACAAAGTTTAAAGAGTACAGTCTGCCCTACTATTCATCCACAGTTGAAGGTAGAATTGTTGGATGCGTACGTATCCCAAGGGTATTTGTGTTACATGAAAAGCAACCAGCCTCATCCAGGATTTGAACTCGAATCCCCGTTAACAATCACGTCAAGAAGATCTACATATAGACTACTATCTAGACGAGTGAGTACCAATACTCGGTGTTTTTTAAACAGTTTTAGCGAAACTGGATTGTACAAGAGCAGCGCCCTCTATATTTACCATCATTCTATCCTTTGTCTCTCTCAATTGATATCCCCCCCCCCTAATAAGTGTCCTGGATATGAAACTAAACAATCTGATGATGAGGTTCCAGCAGTGCTGGAGCTTTGGGGAATGCGGAGTGCCCCTTCATTGCCATCGTTCCCAGGTCAACTCTTGACTGGAGTGGTAGCACCTGGTAGAGCCCTATCTATGGTTTTAATAGAGCTAACAGCACACTTATGCTAAACTGAATTGTTTGAGTAAACTGAATAGCTTGAAATAGAAATGTTCTTGACAATTAAACCGTACTTACATTTAAACTGCATGCTTATGCTTAACTGAATTATTTGAAATAGAACTGTTTTTCGACATTAAAACTGTGTTTACACTTAACTGAATTGTTACATATAACTGCTTGAATAGTTTGAAATATAAATGTTTTTGACAATTAAACTGTGTACTTGTGCTAAACTGAATTGTTTAAATAGAATTGATTATTTACATAAAAATGGATTTGGCGTTAAATAACCCACAAAGGCTGATATGCCATAAAACCCAAAAAACCAAACCAAACCATCAATTGATATCTTTCTTTCTCATTTGTCCGCTCTCTATCACTCTGTGCCCTTCTTTCTCATGGGTTGCCCTTAAGCTTTCTCCCCTCTCATTCATCCTTTTCTTTTCTCATTATCTTTCTTTAGTTTTGTTTTCCTGTGGAAGATTTGCGCGAAGTTTATCCCAAGGGTGCTCATCATTGTCACAGATTATTTGGCCAAGATGGGAATCAAGACAGTTCCTCACCTTCCCTATAGTCCAGACCTTGCTCCCTGTGACTTTTGCTTATTCGCTAAGCTCGAGAAAAAACTTAGAGGCTATCGTTATGAGACAATTGAGGAGATGAAAGAAGCTGTGACGAAGGTCATTGACACGCTCACACAAGAGGACTTCCATGGGGCCTTCCACAAGTTGTTGGAACGGTACAACAAGTGCATTGCAGCCGAAAGAGATTACTTCGAAGGGGACTAGAGTTTCATGTGTGTACTATCAATAAAAGTCTCCCACACGAAAAAAGTCTGGAAACTTATCGTATGCACGTCGTATATATTCCAAAGGGGGCATTACTTTTGGAGCCACCCCATAATATAGAAAGAAATATGTTGTGATGAAAAGAAATAAAATTCGGAATATACGAATAGAAAAAAAAAATGAAAAGAAAAAGAAATCCTCTTTATTCACCTTTCCGTTTTTCTTTATTTCAATCTTCCTATATGCTTGAGAATACTGCTCGGCCGTTGAGTACAGAGAAAATTTATGGAGGGTCCCCCGCCACGCGCTCTGAGAAAAACAATAAAAAATCATAGTCTGTCGATTGAAGAAGGGATAGGAATTTATGAAACGAACTCCTAAAGACATGGTCTACTGGTCAAAGCACTAGCGAAATTTTGGAAAAGTGGATATATGACGGATGGCGAGATAGATAACTACAAACAGACAGAAATAGAGATTTGTTGAAATTCATACAGAGGTTGACTGACATAAAAACACAAAAGATACATAAATAAATACTCCCCGACTAAAATTTTTCGATGAACCCCGTCAATCACTACCTGATTATAATTCAAATACCCGTCCGTACAACTAAGACTCTGTCATTTTAGACTCGATTTCAACTAAATGTTCAGAAATTGTTGGAGTGGAAAGATATTTTTGAAACTATTTTTAAGAATTCCGATTTCTTGAGGGAATTTGTCACTAATCCCCTCTCCCTATGTTCTTCTCGCTCAAGTGCCTTTGGAAAAGGTAAGGATCAAGCTTTTCTCCCTTTCCCCACCGATATGGTTAATTAGTAAGATGGACTAAACTCTTCAGTCTTGATACGACAAACAATATTGGAGAAAGTAAACGCTGATTTCAAACTGTTCTTCACTTAAAAAATACCTTGCGTCATATTCAGCTCGCAATGGATGGGTTAGGTCGATATATATTGTTTCCTTTTGGCATCCATCAGAAATTGTTTCCTGCTCAAATCTGTTTAAGAATGACTGCAAACAAAGTATACGGACACCTAATATTCCAGCTTTAATAATACCTAAAAATTGACGTTTTATATGACCAGCTTAACATAAACAGAAACAGATGGTTTGTTTTATTTGTTTAATAGCATATCAAATTTTTATGGGTTATTTAAAGCTGGAGTTTTATTTATTGGTAAATGTTTGGATGTAGTCATTATTATATTTTGTAAATATTTAGGTGTCGTCATTATAATGTTTTATATATATTTGAGTGTAGTTACCATTATATTTTGTAAATGTCTAAGTGTAGTCATTATTATATTTTGTAAATGTTTGAGTGTTGTCATTATTACATCTTATAAATATTTGAGTGTAGTCATTATTATATTTTGTAAATATTTGAGTGTAATCATTATTATATTTTATAAATGTTTGAGTGTAGTCATTATTTTATTTCATAAATATTTGAGTGTAGTCATTATTATATTTTGTAAATGTTTGAGTGTAGTCATTATTATATCTTATAAATATTTGAGTGTAGGCATTATAATATTTTCAATGTTTAATTGCATTTTTTAAAATGTTTTTTTATTTGTATACTTATTTTATTGCATGATGCCAATTAGTCCTATCAAATACAAATAATTCGCTCTCAGTTGTATCGTTTCAATAATTTTGACACTAATAATCTATACATAGCTATATTATATAAAGTAACTATTTCAATTTTAAAATAATCATTTGTTCCAATGATACCGAGTGATACTTAGTAATCAACTTTAGCCTCAAACAACAGTTTGTGATACAAATAATTTGTATTATATGTTAAATGGGTTCAAGTTTTCCGATTAATAATTCTATTGAATAATAATCATTCGTTTGCACAGACTTGTGTGGTTTCTTATCCAGTTGTCATCATCATCATCATCATGTCGTGCCGTTAGCACGGATATCACAATCCCTCTCTCGCCACTTCTCCCTATTGTTCATCGCTTCTGGCAGGTCTTCAGGGCTACATCCCGTATCCTCACAGAGCTGCGGTATGTAGGTTCGAGCTGGTCGTCCTGCTTTTGCCCGGCCATATGTGGGGGTCTATCGGAGTACATCACTTATGAGCTCGTCCCTGCTTCTCTAGCAGTGTCCTGCATGTCTGGTTCTTCTAACTTGGAGAGTTTTCGTGATGGGAGGCAAGTGGCCGTATAGTTGGTGCCTTGTGTGGTGTTGCCGCCAGGACTTGTTCAATATTGCTCGCAACATTCTTGTGTAATTGCCGACAAGCTTCTTCTTCAGCCGTTTAGTTAGTGTCCAAGTAGTGCATCCATACAGCAGTATCGATACAACCGCTGCCTGGAAGAAACTGCGTTTCATTTTATCGGTCAGGTCTGATTTCCATAGGATCGATAGCCTATCGATAGCTGTCCATGCCTTCGTTAGCCGTGTGTCGATGTCTTTTTCGGTTGATAAGACACGGCTTCCTTGGTAGGTGAATTTATCTACCAGTTTCAGAGAGGTTCCGTCAAGTGTGGAGATGTCACCTGCTTGATTATAAACAGATGCCTCCACTTTGGGTGAGAGTGGACCTTGGAGTAATTGCAATGAAGGGGTACTTGCTGAGTAACTTATTTAAATAAAGTGAAACATTGGCACGGTAGCTCTGACTTCATCACCTGTTAAATTCTACTAAAAAATTGACATTGCGTCTTATTCTGCTCGTGCAGAGGCGTTTAGTAAATACGTTTATGAATAAAGTGCTAATTTGTTGTCGAGTTAGCAACGATTTTCGATACTTTTTGAATAGTTTTTTTGGGGGGCGGAGGGAATTCGAAATAAAAGAATACGAAATATGAAATACAGTGCATATTTACCAACCCCTCCGCTCGGGTAGGATATGACACAAGCTCAATTTTTAAGCGGAGTTTAACAGGTTTGAATTCAGAATTTTCCTTCTCCTAGACTAGTTGACTCACCAAGGCTGAAGAACCTAGTCTGCCCTACTATTTACCCATAGCTGGAGGGAGAATAATTGGATTCATACCTTTCCCAAGGATATTAGTGCCATGTGAAATGTATTCACTCTCGTCTAGGATTTGAACACGTGTCGCCGTGTCCATTAAAACTTGTGTAATAAGTTGTCTAGGTGTGAAATAATAATACTGACTGACATTCTACATCGACATTAGGAATAAATAAATCGATTTGCAGTTAGTCAAACTAGTATGCAGCAGCAATGACAAGAAATATAACACCGAAAAAATGTATTAAGTTTATAGATGTTATTTATTTTCAATTTTTAAATGACGCATAATTTAATATTCATTCATTTGAGAATTTTTTACAACATTAACAGCTGATGGTTTTCCACTAGAGTCTGAGTGATAACAAGTCTCCTCAAGTTTTCAGGATTCTTCTTAGTATTCTGGCTGATCTGGTCTCCAACCGTCCTCTTATTTTCAAGTCCTTCAGCCCCTGTACTAACCCTTTCGCACTATTATTTTACTCATTTGAGAGTCCTTCACACCGGTGCAACCTGATGATTTTTCACTGGAGTCTCAGTGACTGCAAGTCTCCTAAATTCTTCAGGATTCTTCTTAGTATTCTGGCTGATCTCAAAAATACTGTAGTTTGGATGGTCTCCAACCGTCCTCTTATTTTCCCATAGCTGTATGAAATACAATCAATCATCTCACTCTCTGTCTCACTGGTCCTGTAACCTGGTTTGGTCGTGTGGGCTCAATTCATTTCATGAGTACAAATAGTTGCACGAAGAGTATTTCTCTACAGAATTAAAACTGATTTGAATTAAGCATTTTTCTTTTACTTGACCGCTTTCCTTAACTACTAGTTACTCATAGCTAGAAGGATAATATAGTTGATCGAATCATTTTATCGGTATGTCAAACTGTTATTTATTCCTCAAATAGAAAATTATTATTATTGGATAAAAATAATAGAAACCATATAAATGTGTATAGTCTATTAATATAAAAAAGAAATACTTGAGGCCAAATAACTGTGTGCAATTTATAAGTATTAAGAATATTTAGTTGAAACAAATTTTTATTTACAAATGATTATCATCTTTTGAAACCATATCATTATCATCATCATCATCATGTCACGCCATCAGCACGGATATCCCAGACCCTCTCTCGCCACCTCTCCACCTTATCGTTCATCGCTTCCCGCAGGTCTTTAAGACTACATCCCGTATCTGCACAGAGCAGCTGTATGTAGGTTCGAGCTGGTCGTCCTGCTTTTGCTCGTCCATGTGAAGGGCTCCACAGGAGTACATCATTTATGAGCTCGTCCCTGCTTCTCCGGCAGTGTCCCGCATGTCTGGTTTGTCTAATTTGATAGTTTCCGTGATGGGTAGTAGGTGGCCGTACAGCTGCTGCTTTGTGGTGTGCTGCTTCCAGGACTTGTTCAATATTGCTCGCAGCATTCTTGTGGAATTGTCGTCAAGCTTTTTCTCCATCCGTTTAGTTAGCGTCCATGTAGTGCATCCATATAGCAGTATCGACACCATCGCTGCTTGAAAGAAACTGCGTTTCATTTCATCGGTAAGGCCTAACTTCCTTATGATCGATAGCTTATTGGTAGCTGTTCATGCCTTTGCTAGTCGCATGTTGAAGTCTTTTTCGGTTCATGAGATACTGCTTCTTAGGTAGGTGAACTTATCAACTAGTTTCAGAGAGCTACCGTTCAGTGTGGAGATGTCGCCAGTTTGATTAAAGCACATATATTCCGTCTTGTGTGCATTGACATGGAGGCCAATGACTGCAGCGGCTCGTTTCCGACTATGTAGCATGGTGAAACCATATAAACTGCTTGAAAACACCCTCCATAAAAAACAACAAAAACAAAGACTTATTTCAATATATATATATATATATATATATATATATATATATATATATATATATATATATATATATATATATATATATATATACCGACCCATTGGCATAAGTGTTCGTCTATGGTCCAGTTCAATCCCAGGTCTATTCATAGCAAAACTAAAAAAAAAACGGTATTTGGTGTCTCCTTAACAATCTGCATTATAAGGTATTGATCAAGGGTAGCAATTGAAAAGAGGGCCTTTGGATCCCTCTCGACTAAGATCGGCCAGCAACTTTATATATATAAAAATAAAGGGAAAATGGAAATGAATTCCTTTCTTTTTCATTGACCGTGAAGTTTCACCCACATATTTTTTCTTATATCTTAAGCAGTGGATGGAGTATATATCAGCATCAGATTTGATGGGTCTATTGTTATCCTTATTATTGATTGGTTTCGTAACTGTTTTGATCCAAAGTTGTTTAAATCTTTTTTCAAATATACAAGAATCATTAAATAAGTTTCCAGACTTTTTTCGTATGGTCACTTTTATTGATAGTACACACATGAAACTCCAGCCCCGTTCAAAGTAATCTCCTCCGGCTGCAATGCTCTTGGTGCACCGTTCCAACAACTTCTGGAAGGCCCCATGGAAGTCCTCTTGTGTGAGCGTGTCAATGACCTTCGTCTCAGCCTCTTTCATCTCCTCAATTATCTCATAACGACAGCCTCTGAGCTTAGGGAATAAGCAAAAGTCACAGGGAGCGAAGTCTGGACTATAGGGACGGTGAGGAACTGTCTTGATGCCCATCTTGGTCAAATAGTCTGTGACAAGGATGGAGTTATGGACTGGTGTATTGTCCTTCCGACGGAATCTCTGCCTGAACTCCCTTAAAACCTCAACATAGTATTCCTTAATGACTGTCTGTCCAGTGGGAACCCAGTGCATGTAGATCATACCAGTGCTGTCAAAAAAAAAGGATCATCAAAGTTTGTGGATGGTTACACTGGCCTTCTTGGGTCTGGGAGAGCCAGCATGCTTCCTCTGGGAACTCTGTCTCTTGGTTTATGGGTCAAAGTAGTAGATTCAGCTTTCATTGCATGGCATTTTTTCCAAGTTTAAAACAGAATTTTATTGCATATCGTTCTTCTAAAGTTCAGATTGCATTTTAGAAATTCATCAATTGTGACAATCAAGCTTTAGTACGGTGTATTTCAATTTCGACTGTACTTTGAACTAACCCTAACCCTAACCCTGTCCTTTGAACCTGAAATCATAAAAATTGGTCTGTCTTCTTATAAGATGTATAGCAATAACATACTGAATTTTCAACAATTTTAAATGCCTGTACAAAGAAAAAAGTCTGGAAACTTATTGAATGCACTACGGAATGTAGAAACTAATTTTGAAACTAATCAAAACTTTAACATTAAAGATTCCAAAATATTTGTTGATATGTACAATAAAAAAACAAAAACAACTAAAGAACAGAGAAAGATTACACAAAAGCCAATTTTTTTCAGCTCATCTCCTTATTTCGAAAAACTATTTCTAAAATATTGCAGGATACCTTTATTTAAATTATTTAGATTTCATCAATTACCTTCTTATTTATACTCACTTTAATATTTTGTAATAACAATTCGCATCATAATTCTTTCTAAATTTTCACAACTAGATAATAAAGAACTTTTTAACAAATACGTTTTGCTTTGAAAGAGATTTTGAACACTAATTAAGTTACATAGTTTTGAAACAGAACACAACTAATGACGAGATGGAAAATAAATTGCTATAAATCTGCTGTTTTGTTGGAAGCTACTCCTTGGAATTGTTCAGAACAGTACGCCGAATCATTGTATTGTTTCTATTGAGGTTTATCTCTAAGTAGTGCAATTATACAGTAGTAATGACACGGTTACAGCATGAAAAAATGCTTGTTTTATTCATCAGAGAGATTGGATTTCCATTAGAGCCTTAACCTGTGAATCGCAGTCCACATTTTGGCGTATGTTGTCATCGCTTTCAGTAGATGAAATCTTGCTATTGAGGTATGTGGACTGGCCAACTAATTCCAAATGCTTGCTATTTAATGAGGACATGATAATTAAATTTTTCATAAAGGCGTGTTTAATAATGTAAAATAGAAGTTTAATTTCTGTTCCAATTTTGTCTAATAATCTGTAACTGTAGGAGCAATTTCTTTTAGGCAATTTTTGCATTGTCCAGTCGGCTGGGGCTGTAGAATACACCGACTGCTTCTTTGTAGAGGGGTAAGACCCTCCCAACGAGTGTCCTGGTATGACACTAAACAATCTGATGGTGAGGCCCCAGTAATGGTGGAGCTTCGGGGAATGCGGAGTACCCCTTCATTGCCATCGCCTCCAAGTCCACTTTGGTTCGGACAGGTAGCACCTGATAAGGGACCTATCTATGGGTTAAATTGAACTAACGGCATACTTATGCTAAACTGAATTGTTTGATTAAACTGAATAGCTTGAACCGGACATTGGCCTAGCGGTTAGAGTGTTCGCCAATGGCCCGGGAGACCTGGGTTTAATCCCAGGTCGAGTCATACCAAAGACTCAAAAAATGGTACTTGATGCCTCCTTGCTTAACACTCAGCATTATAAGGTATGTATCAAGGGTAAAGTGGAGCAATCCAGAGAAAGAAGTAGCGCGCTCCCCTACACCTTGGTGTAGTAGCTATCGAAAAGGGAGTCTTCGGGTCACCCTCGACTAAAGGGAGACAACTTTACTTACTTTACTTACATTTAAACTGCGCGCTTATGTTAAACTGAATTGTTTAACATAGAACTGTTTTGACATTTAACTGTGTGTAAACAAAATCTGTTCTTATACTAAGCCAAATTAACTGAATTAGAACTGCTTGACTTAACCGAATCGCTCAAAATAGAAATGTTTTTCACAATTAAACTGTACTTACATTTAAACTGCGTGCTTATGCTAAACTAAATTATTTGAAATTGAGCTGTTTTTTTTTACATTGAAACTGTACTCACACTAAACTGAATTTTTATATATAACTGCTTGAATAAACTGAATTGTTTAAAATAGAACTGATTATTTACATAAAAATGGATTTGGCGTTAAATAACTTACAAAGGTTGATACGCCATAAAACCAACCAACCAACCAACCAATTTTTGCATACACTTTTTTCTGATGGTCGTAACTAAAACGTAACATTTAGTAAATCACTGATCAAAAAAAAAAATATTGGATCCAAACTTCTTCAGCTTTCTGGAATAATAAGTAATACTCAAGTACTTTCTCTAAATAAGTAGGTCATTTACTAAATAAGGGGACTTCATTTAAAAAAAGATAAATGATTTTCTTTTTCAGAATTATTTTCCATTTGTGTTGACTATATTGTTTAGAAATGGTTTACAAGTAAAATTATTTCAATCAGGCAAAAATATTTGTTTTGAAGCCATTCAAAATGGTGGCAAATCAAATAGAGTACTCCAGGCTTGAAGAGACGTCTGTGATCAAATTATTAATGGCTAATTAGTATAATTAGTATAAGCCATGTGAAATTTACAGAAGAATGTGATATGTAATGAGAAACATGTTTTAGTTAGCAAAAAACATTTTACGAGGTAAATAGGGTTTTATTAATGAGAGCGAAAGCACATTGACTCTCCGGTAAAGAAAAAGATTCGGATGTAGCTGTCATGCAGACAATATTCTGGGACATGAAAGAACCCATCACTATTGATTTCTCTGAAAACAGTGCTTCCTATTTCAAACTCCTTCGGAAAAAAATCACTTTATTTATTGAATCTTTGTATCTATTTAGATGTTACAAAGAGCATAAAAAAAGAAAGGAACTTAGTTCGTGTCGGATCGGTCTCGCTAGTGATGGAAAATTAATGACAATTGAATTATTCAAGTGTTATTTGATTGTATAGTGTGTGTCCATGTCTATCGGCTCAGCAGAGTCAATCAGACTCTTTTTTTTTAAATAATAATAAAAAAAACGCAAAAAAGAAAAAAGTAAAAGAAAACAAAGAACAAAAAAACAAAACAGATCACATAAATCCGCTCCCAAGAGAAGTCACTAAGTTCTGTGACTACATGGAATACGCACTAACCGTGTCTGACTGCCTAGGGTTCAGCCACGACGATAGTCATGGATAACTTCCTCGCCGCAGGCGTTTGGCGCGAATCAGTGTCCATTGGGGCGCCGAGTTTTCGTACTTGGCCCCCTTTTTCACGAACTGTGACAGACATTGCGCTTACGATAGTGTTGCTTTTGTGTTGTTGCTGCTGCTGCTGCTCGTCGTTTGTTATCATCTACCATAAACCTGCTAAGCTCACATTTGTTGCTATATCTGACTGCTTTTTCTCTAATTTTCTCTTGTAATGTAAGGGAAAAAATGTCAGTAATTTACTCTCTTTATACCCCAAGTTTTCGTGCCGTAATCTTTATGTATTGCCACAATAGAATCTTTTATATATACTGTTACTATAATAACATTAATATTTCTAGATTAAATAGATATTAATATCATTATTATTACTCTAATAATTTACCCTTTCGTTAAATATTCTTCTGTTCTGAATATGATACAAAAATGTATCTGATAGTGACGTTCAATTCTCGAGATAGGGGGTAGGGTGGAGTACCCCATCATATCTATTACTCCGATGTCTACCCTGTCCCAGAGTGATAGTATCTGTTAGGATTCTATCTCTGACTCAAATAGATCTGATAATTTTTTTGTCGTATTCGCGTGCCATAAAAACCCCTCAAGAAACATTTTCACAAAAATGTTAATATAAACATTCAATGAACGTAATTCCTTAACCTCTAGGCATGAAATAGCCGTAGACGAGTTGCCATGTCATTAAAATCAATCTAATATTCTTGTCATAATTCCCCAAATATCTTTTTTGCATGCATGTTGTTTGTCATAACATAACTGACGGACAGCTAGATTTATAGCTACTAACATTTTTATGGTAATTAATATGATCTTGGGACATACATTTACATATATTTACATATCATAAGATAAGATAGATGGAGGCACTTATGACATAATTATTATCGTCACAGAAAATGGTAATCCGAGTTCAAATCCTGAAAAAGCTGGATACATTTTACATTGCTCAAAAACCTTTAAGAAAGATATAAATCCCGGTATTTTTCTTCCACTTAAGGATAAAAAGTAGGGCAGATCGGGTTCTTTAGACTTCATATGGCAACCCATCTGGGAGAAGGAAAATTCTGAATCTAATCCTGGGGTAGAATTGGAGAGGGATGGGCTGCGCCAAGTTATTTCTGGACAACCCACTTTACATAAGTAGCACCCCCCCATAACCAAACCAGATAACGGGACCAGTGAGTGATATAAGATCCACATATTTAATAATTTAATGATGCATTTGAACATTTTAAATGTATTGCACCAATGGAATTTTGCAACGATATGTTTTTCCGGGTTATAGGTTGGTACACATTTTTGTCTGCTTAGTCGGTTAGGGCCAAAAAATACTCCAACTGCATCTCTGCAATAGGGTAAGACCGCCCTCAACGAATACCCTGGGTATAACAGTAAACAATCTGATGGTGAGGCTCCAGCCTTGAACGTTTGGGTGTGTTTGGAGTACCCCTTCATTGCTATTACTCCTAGGTCCATTCAGACCTAGTGTAGTAGCACCAATTAGGGTTCTATCTATGGGTCAAATAGAGCAAACAAATGACTGATATTAGATTGTGACAATTACATAGCAATACTTGAAACCATTTTTAACAGTGCAAAAAAGAGCTCCTGATCATTTAAGAATGTTATCAACAAAATGTGTTTATAAATCATATATATTTAATATATATGTATATATGGCATTAAATAACCTACAATGGTTGATATGGCATAAAATCAAACCAAACTAAATTAAATTAAACATATTTTTGTAAATGATATTTCATTATTTTTGTTGTCAATTAAAAAATTACATTAAACAATTAGAAATAAGAATCAGTTCATAAAACAGAAAAATTACGTTTCTCATTCAGAGAAAAAGATTTTGTTTCTCATTCAGAGAAAAAGATTTTGTTTCTCATTCAGAGAAAAAATTATGTTTCTCATTCAGAGAAAAAATTATGTTTCTCATTCAGAGAAAAAATTATGTTTCTCATTCAGAGAAAAAATTATGTTTCTCATTCAGAGAAAAAGATTATGTTTCTCATTCAGAGAAAAAGATTATGTTTCTCATTCAGAGAAAAAGATTATGTTTCTCATTCAGAGAAAAAGATTATGTTTCTCATTCAGAGAAAAAGATTTTGTTTCTCATTCAGAGAAAAAGATTATGTTTCTCATTCAGAGAAAAAGATTATGTTTCTCATTCAGAGAAAAAATTATGTTTTCATTCAGAGAAAAAGATTATGTTTCTCATTCAGAGAAAAAATTATGTTTCTCATTCAGAGAAAAAGATTATGTTTCTCATTCAGAGAAAAAATTATGTTTCTCATTCAGAGAAAAAATTATGTTTCTCATTCAGAGAAAAAATTATGTTTCTCATTCAGAGAAAAAATTCACAGATTTTTTTTTTGAAAAACATTTCATTTAATTGAGAGACAATGAAAAGATTTATCAATCCAAAAATGTTCCTGGCTGTTAAATTGATTGATTAATTAATTTTAACGGTATGTTAACGCACCCATTTTAATGTTATGCTTAAATAACATAAAATAAGAAAAAAGAGATAAACTTATTGATGCTGGGTGCATTGAACGTTCATATTTACTTTTTTGAGAAGTTGTTACTTAAGAGCTTTTTTACACGGCCCAATCGAATCTAAATGATTTTTAACAGATTTATTGGACCCATGGATGGAATCCTAAGAGGTAATCCGGAACAGGGTTAAAGTCGGAGTAAAGACAATGTGGGGGTACTCTAGAAGTGGAGCCTCACAATCAGATGTAATTCAGAATCATTGACAGAACACCCGTTATGGGAGGGTCTTACCCCTCTACAGGGGTCGCAGCCAGTGTATTTTAGATCCTACCGACTTGGCGATGCCATGTTTGTGTGCGATGTATTTGATTGTGTATATGTGGATGTATGCGTAGGATATTATCCTTTATTTATCTAGCCTTTAAAAATATTCATTGAAAATCCTTATTGATATCATTTTTTAATCGTGTTTTAATGCTGAGTTGATTTTTTTATCACAATTTACTTCTACAGCGAGCGCTAATCGGAAACAATAATAATGAATTTATTCTCGGTGAGAATCGAATTCAAGCCTCATTCTTTAACTATTGAAGAGCTGAACAGGTTCATTGTTGCTCAACTTAGTTAATCTTGCAAGAATCTATGCCTTAAACCTGACTTGACAACATATCGTATTTGTTTTCGCTGTACAAACAGTGAATATAAATACAGAATATAGTCAAGTCAGGCCATGAAAATGTACTTTTCATTTTCCGTGAGTAGAAGTTATTTTAACTGATAATAAAAGATATAACGACAGCGATAAACTGAATATTTATGAAAAAATTATAACAAATTTAATTACGTTGTTATGAATCTCTTAAAATTTGGAATTTTAAAATATGTTTATTTATTTATGTTTTGAATTTGACGACGGTTTATATCTACCGGAAATATTTTGTATCACTTGACATTAAAAAAAGTAACCTTTATATCAACTTGGGTCAGTTGAATAAATTAACATCGTTACATTATCATTGAGGATGTCAGAGACAAGATGCATAATTAGATATACAACTTTTATAAACATTTATTAAATAAGATAATTGCTAGACACTTTAAAATAAAGATATTTGCCCCGCAGACGAGAAAGATAAAACATTAATGAGTTTATCTTCTAAAAATGCCATCAGCAAAAACAATTTTATAATGAACCGATGTCTTTACATATCTTACCATAACACAGCCAAGATGGCGCTTTGAAACGTGCTGTTTGTTTTACTCCACTTTATTTAGGTGAAGTTTGTTAATTATTATTATGAATTTTAACTAGTATTTTTCTCCGTCTTTTTAATTTCAGTTGCTTTTTACAATTCGTTTTCTCTACGTCAGGAACAGTGTGTAGAGAAAGCAAGAATAATAGAAATACTTCCGGAGAGATTCTATATCCCACCCGCTTTCCCCTGAGGAAGCTTGGTTTTCTTTATCCGTTGTTTTTTTTATTTCTAAACTATAAGAGAAATAGTATTTTGGTTGTCTAAATTTAAGATTAAAATAAGAAAAAAGAGAAAAATACTTGTTAAATTTCGGAAGGGACTTGTTACTCAGACTTCAGTGAAAAATCATCAGTTCAAATTGATATGAAACACTTGCAAAGAGTAAAATTATAATTAGAAAAAAGAAAAGAAATTTCTTTCATATAAATTATGAAGTTCCAGTGGACCATAGTGTGAAAATAAAATAAAAGCGAAAACCTGGACAAATATTTAGATCTTGCCAGAGTTCTGAAAATGCAGTGGAACATGAAGAGGCTGGGAAAATTGGTAATCAGGGAAAGAATTCAAACCAAACCGAATACTGCATTGTTAAAATTAACAAAATTACTGTGAAGAGTCCAGGAGACCCGAGGAAACTTGATGTCAAAAAGATATTAGTGGAAAATATCAGTTAAAACTTGTGTAATATATATTTACCAACTCCTCCGTCCGAGTAGGATATGACACAAGGTCAATTTTTAAGCGGAGTTTAACAGGTTTGAATTCAGAATTTTCCTTCTACTAGATTATTTGCCTCACCAACGCTGAAGAACCTAGTCTGCCCTACTATTTACCCATAGCTGGAGGGAGAATAATTGGATTCATACCTTTCCAAAGGATATTAGTGCCATGTGAAATGTATTCACTCTCATCCAGGATTTGAACACGTGTCGCCGTGTCCATTAAAACTTGTGTAATAAGTTGTCTAGGTGTAAAATAATAATACTGACTGACATTCTACATCGACATTAGGAATAAATAAATCGATTTGCAGTTACACAAACTCGTATGCAGCAGCAATGACAAGAAATATAACACCGAAAAAATGTATTAAGTTTATAGATGTTATTTATTTTCAATTTTCAAATGACGCATAATTTAATATTCATTCATTTGAGAATTTTTTACACATTAACAGCTGATGGTTTTCCACTAGAGTCTGAGTGATAACAAATCTCCTCAAGTCTTCAGGATTCTTCTTAGTATTCTGGCTGACCTGGTCTCCAACCGTCCTCTTATTTTCAAGTCCTTCAGCCCCTGTACTAACCCTTTCGCACTATTATTTTACTCATTTGAGAGTCCTTCACACCGGTGCAACCTGATGATTTTTCACTGGAGTCTCAGTGACTGCAAGTCTCCTAAATTCTTCAGGACTCTTCTTAGTATTCTGGCCTATTATTATTATTATTTTCATTATTATTTACTCATTAGAGTTTTTCACATCAGTGTAAGTTGATGGTCTTTCACTGGAGATTGAGTGACTGCACGTCTCCTCAAGTCTCCAGGACTCTTCTCAGTATTCTGGCCGTTTTCGATAATGCTGTTGTTTGGATGGTCTCCACTCGACCGCCAACTTCAAATCCTTCAGGCTCTTTAATAATCCTTTAGTTACCTCGTCAAAAGCACTATTCACAATTGGTATAATTGTCGCCTTCATATTCCATAGTTTTTTTCAATTCTCTAGCTAGGTCGAGGTACTTATCTCTCTTTTCACATTCTTTCAGTTTTATTCTTTGGTCAGCCGGGACAGAAAAGTCGACAATTTTGCAGATTTTCTTTCTTTTTTGTTGATTATTATAAGGTCTGGTCTTCTGGCCGAGATTAGGTGATCCGTCTGTATATCAAAGTCCCATAGGAGTTTGTGTGTGTCATTTTCCAGGACAGGTGCTGGGTTGTGCATATACCATTTGTTGGCATGGTCAAATTTAAATTTATTGCACATTTCCCAGTGGATCACGTTGCCTGTCCAGTCGTGTCTAGCCTTGTACTCCTTCTGTGCCAATTTGTTGCATTCGCTTATTATGTGATTGATGGTTTCATCTCTGTCACCGCATAGTCTACATTTACTATTTTGTGGCGTTTTATCTATCCTCGCTTTGGTATGATTGGTTCTTATGGCACTGTTTTGTGCTACCATTAGGAGAGATTCTGTTTCTCTCTTAAAGTTTCCTTTCCTTAGCCATGTCCAGGTTTTGTCGTGTGAGATGTTGTTTATTAGTAGCTTAAAACGCCCATAGAGTTGTTTTCCTTCCCATTTTTGTTTCCTAGTTTTTGTCATTCAGTTATCTATCGTGTTGTCAGTATTCTATCTGATGGCCGTAATCAGTCCTCTTTCGTGTTTTTCTATGTAGTCTTCGGGTCGTTGTATGGATGTATCAACGCTGTCTTCGATGCTGGCAAGTCCTCTTACTCCCTCTTTTCTTGGTACATATAGTCTGTCAACGTCGTCTCTGGGATGTAATGCCTTGTGCATGGTCATTAGTTTTCTAGTTCTTTGGTCCATTTGACTAAGTTCATCTCTGGTCCATTTGAGAAAGGGTCCCGAGAATCTAACGAGGGGTACAGCCCAAGTATTTATTCCTTTGATAAGGTCTCTGCTGGTGAGCTTTGTTTCGGGTAGTTTTCTAGTTCTCCTAAGATATTCTTTTTGAATTTTGTTTTTCATTTCGACTTGTTTGATGGTGTCAGCCTCCAAGATTCCTAAGTATTTGTAGGTCTCGTTTTCTGCGAGCGTTCTGATTTGTCTTGATTTAATTGTTCTATTCCATCAGTTAGATGTCGTTTGTCACTTTTCATGACGAGCAGAGCGCATTTTTAATGCCAAATTCCATCCCTATGTCTTGACTGTATATTCTAACTGCGTGTATTATGGTTTCCAGTTCCTTTTCATTTTTTGCAAATAGTTTAATGTCATCCATGTACATCAGGTGATTGATCTGTTCTTACAATCGGCTAAGTTTGTATCCGGCCGTGCATTTTCTGGAAAATCCCTCTTTGGATCTTTGTTTCAGCCAAGCTTTTTCCTTCTGCTGTTAATTCAACTCTACAGTTTTTCATGTTTTTTTTCGATGAAGTTTATGGTTTCGTGTGATTGTTATTATTATTATTAATATCTACTTCTTGTGAGTTATTCATAAGAAAGTTAGCTGGTAGACTTTTACTGGAGTTGGTGTTCTAGCCGATCTTAACAATGCTGTAGTCTGGATGGTCTCAATTCCTCCTCTGATTTCCTATTCCTCAGGGTTTTTTTTCAAGACTAGGAGACCGTTCAAAGTACACAAAAACAATGAATATCACCGTTACCTTCATATTGCTCAGTCTTTTAGTTCTCCAGCAATGTCCTTGTATTTGTGTATCTTTTCATTTTCTTTTATTTTCACTCTTTTAACTGATGGAACGACAAAATCCAATAGACGACAAGCAATTTTATTCTTTTCTTGTTAATTAACACAAGATCTTGCCGTTTTTCGGAGAATTTTATACATCTCATTCTCTAGGGTAGATTCTGGTTTGGGTATATACCATTTGGTGATATCGTTAAATTTTAATCTCATGCACGATTGCCAGTGGATCCCCCTTATCATCCAGTGGTGTCTAGTCTTGTATTCTCTCTTTGCTAGTTTGCTGTATTCGCTTATAACGGGATCCACAACTTCATCTCTGACACACATTACCTACACTTGCTATTCAGTTGCGTATTAGAAATTACTGCTTTAATACGTTTGATACTAATGGTATCATTTTCTGCAGTTATTAAAAGAGATTCAGTTTCTCTCTGAAAGTTTTATTTTCTAAGCGATGTCCCGTTCTTCTCGTGTGCAATCTCTCTAGTTTTTCGCTTGAAGTATCCGTACAGTTGTTTTTGTTAAAATTTCTGCTTTCTTGTTTTATCTTTCTGTTTACCTTTATGTTGCAATTGCTGTAACTAGCTGCTTTAGTTAGTTATTTTTAGTGTATTTCTCGAGTTCTTATACTGATGCAACGATGCAATCCTGAATGCTGGCGCGTCCTCGATCTCCTTATCTTGACACATACAGCCGGCATCATCTATCAGATGTAAGGCCTTGAGTATGATCATCAACTTCTTTGTCCTTGAGTCTGTTACTTTATTCCTTGTGGGTTTATTTTTATATTAACTGGAATCTGATTGGCAGCAATTTCTCTTCAGGTTTACAAGACTTTTCTGAGCATTCTAGCCGATCTTAACACTGCTGTGGTCTGAATGGTTTTGATTCTTCTTCTGATTTCCAGTTCTTCCAGTCCTTTTTTCAAGCTTATAATTATTTTATTCCATGTGAAGTTTCCATGTGGCTATTGGCTAGTGGGCTTTCTCTAGAGTGACTGCAAATCATTTCAGGTATCCTGGATTCTAGCCAATTCCGACAATGGATGGCCACTGATTTCCGATTCTTCAAGTCTTTAGGGACCGTTCCAAACATACCAACTATAATTGGTTTAAATACTTGTCTCTCTTTTCACTTTATTTTATTTTTACTTTGGTCTATCGAATCGGCAAAATGCACTTGTTGGCATGTTCTCTTTTTTTTTTTTTGTTAATTCGCGCCAGGTCTTGTCTTCTGGCCACGATTTGGCGATCCCTATGTCTCTTAAAATCCCAGAGAATTTTATGCGTCTCATTCTGTTGTACATATACCATTTGATAATATCGTCAAAATTCAATTTTTTGCACTGTTCCCAGTGAATCACCTTTCCTACTTTGTCGAGCTGAGTCTTGTACTCCTTTTGCGTAGATTTGCTTCATTTGCTTGCGATGTGATTAATTGTTTCGTCTTAATCATCACATGAAACTAATATCATAACATTGTGTACAAAAGGTAGAGCAAAGTAAGTAGAGTTGGCGACTGTAGTCGAAGGCGACCAGAAGGCTCCCTTTTCAATAGCTACTACACCAAGGTGGGCGCTACTCCTTTCCCTGGATTGCTCCACTTTACTCTTGATACGTACCTTATATTGCTGAGTGCTAAGCAAGGAGGTGTCAAGTGCCATTTTAAAAGTCTTTGGTATTACCCAACCTGGGATTGAACCAAGGTCTCCCGGATATAAAGTAGCTACCTAAAATATAAATATAAACGGAAAAATGTATGCAATTTCCAAACTTTAAGTTATAAGATTACCCTAGACAGGTAGATATGACATCAAAATCAATCAATCAATAAAAATAAAAAATAAAGAAATTGAAAATTAAAAAGTAAATAATTATTCAGAGATATTATTTCCTCTTGTCTTCAAATAACTTTTGTTCATTGTATTAGTTTGTCAATAACAGAATCTGCACTGGTTTTCAATCATAGAGCACATATTGATGTTGTAACTTACTATCAACAGTCAACGACACGAAAATGTTCAACCCTGTGCACCAGTAGAGCATTTACTTGAGTGCATGAATATTTTAGGACCTGTGTGCAGTGATATGTCACTCTTTGTGGATATCTGTATATGTGGGTCTTTTTTGTGTGTCTATGAACCTGCTTGCACAGCTTTGCACATGGGCATTCAGAAACACGTGCAACCTAAATCATAAAATTAACAGCTGGATATTTTTGCATATGTAAATATTCAAAAATCGACCCATTTGATCGACGAAATTTGATCTGGTTTGGGTTTCAGATATTGTTTATGTGTTTTAATTTTCAATCAACACCCAATTTGGTGAAGCATTTTTCGAATCACATCACCCCCCACCAGCGAAAAACCAAAAAAAAAAAACAAAACAAAACAAAACAAAAAAACAAACAAAAAACAACAATCCAAAAGCAAAAAACAAACAAAAAAGACCTCCAAAACAGAGATGAATAGATGGATAAAGAGAAAGAGAGAGAGAGAGAGAGAGAGAGAGAGAGTTATATGGTATATACTTGCATATGTGTGTATGTGTGTCTAGTGGGAAGAGAGGAGAACTTTTATTGAATTTGAGAGACTAAATATAAAAAAAGCAATTTATAAATAGTATTTGTAAAATTTTTAAAATCTACAACATCAAAAGGTAAATCGCTACTTTGCAATCGTCAGTCGACATTTGATAAAATGATGATAAAAAAGTGTTAAAGCAAAAGTCAATTTTGACACCGTCTAATAATTTATAAAAGGAAATCTTAAATTATTTCAAAATCAACAACATGAACAACAATAATAAAAAAAATCATTTATAAAGCAGTTTATTCTGTGTGGGGTAATTTTGTAATTTTTTCCTCAATGGCCCGGTCATCTACAGTGAATAGAAAAATGAAAAAGTAAAAAGCTATAAAGCCGATGTGTAAAAGGGATTTGATACCAGGTAAAGTGTATTGAATATCAGGTAAAACGTACCAGATAACAATTAAAACGTAAACGATAATAGATAAGGGTTATAATAGGTACGGATTATAATAGGTAATAGGTATTACACAATATACGATACGAATCTATGATAATGCAATAATTAGTACGTGTGAAGTGAAATGAATCCAACAAAATGAATGCAGAAAAAGGCAAAACGGAAGAAAGATATGTTGGTATATTTGATCATTTGCTTTGTTTTATAATCCCGACGTGTTTAAATTTCAAAGTTTTTATTTGGATACAAATATATTTCAAGTGTGAAAAATAACAGATTAATTTTAATTCGATTGGAAATAATACAGGGTGATATGTTCTAATTTGGTTACGTCATGCGATGGAATTTTCTTAAAGAGTTTTATGGTTTGAGAAACAGATTTGTAATTTCAATTATTTTAAATCTTTAGAGAAAGGGGTTGCTAATGTTTTATGTGGATTTTGAAATCTTGAAGTATTATTTTTTCTAGAGATGGTGATATTTTGTAAAAAACTTACTGTTGTGGTATTGTGTTGCAGTATGCTATGCGGCATGCTTCAATTATTCTTCGTTTGTCTAGGTCATGGATGAAGCAAAGTTTTGAAAATCGAAAGTGTGGTTGGTCAAAATATCATGAGAAACTAAAGAGTTTGTTGTATTACCTGTTTTAAAATCTTTTTTTTTTTTTTTGTTGTATAAAATCTATTTTTCATAAAGCAACATCTATTGGCTCTGATGAAGACTTCCAACTGAATGAAAAATAAATCTATTATTTCTCCCACTTGAAATAATTTTAATAAATATTTTTGTTTTCAGACAAAAAGTTTGAAGTGGAAATGCGTCGGCACAACAAAAGGAAAGAAATCTTCAAATATACCAACGTATGTCTTTTTTACATTTTACCTTTTTCTACATACAATAGTTACTATGTATTTTGCAAAATGTAGTATTTCCATGTAAAATCTAAACGCTCTAATATAGAAAATGAATAATTGGTTGCAGCTAAAATCTGGTCGACATAAATTAAATAAATGAACCTTGGTAAATAGAACAAATGATAAATAGTCTGTACAAACATTCTCTATAAACATTATATATAAACATTATATTCTATATAAACATTATGAATTCTATATAAACATTATACATAAACATTATATATACACATTATATTCTATATAAAGATTATATATTCTATATAATTATTATATATGAACATTTTATATAAACATTATATATAAACTTTATATTCTATATAAATCTTTTCCGTTTCTATTAATATTTTTGCGTAGTTTCTCGAATTTTGCACAATCTTTTGTGATATCAAGTATTCCTATCAAATACAAATAATTTTTAGACAGATATGTTAGTCCTTTAGGTGGGACCCTAACAAGTACTACCATTCCGGGACAGAATGGACCTGCAAGAAATGTTAACGACAGGGTGTAATAATAATAATAATACTGGCGAGAATACACGTGAAACGCAGTCACAGCCACAAAAGGGAAAACTCAAATGAGAAACAGAATCTCTTCTACTAGCAGCAGAAAACAATGCCATGAGGACCAATTATATTAAAGCAAAAATCGATAATATACAACAGAAGTAAGTAAAGTTGGCGACCTCAGTTGAGGGTGACCCGAAGGCTCCCTCTTCAATAGATACTACACCGAGGTGTAGGGAAGGGTGCTACTCCATTCCCTGGATTGCTCCACTTTACCCTTGATACCTACCTTATAATGCTGAGTGTTAAGCAAGGAGGCATCAAGTACCATTTTTTGAGTCTTTGGTAAGACTCGACCTGGAATTGAAGTGTAGGTTATGTGGAGGAAGATATGAAACGATTAATCATATGGTAAGTAAATGCTGCAAATTAGCATGGAGAACGTCGTCTAGTAGATTTTGACGTTCCAGTGGACCACAGAATGAAAATAAAAAAAGATTGATAAAAACTTGGACCTTGCCAGAGAACTAAGAAAACGCGGAAGATGTAGGTAACGGTGATATCAGTTGTAATCAGTGCATTTGGAACAGTCCCTAAGGATTGGAAAGGATATTGGAACAGTTGGAAATCGAAGGAAGAATCGTGATACTTCAGACTAAAACAAAACTCCTATGGGACTTCAACATACACACGGATCACCTGATCTCGACCAGAAGACCAGAATTAATAACAAAAAAAAAAAAAAAAAAAAGAAAAAAAAGAAAAGAAAAAAAGAAAGAGAACTTGCAAAATTGTCGACTTTGCTGTCCCAGCTTACCGCAGAATAAAACGGAAAGAATGTGAAAAGAAGGATAAGTACCTCGACCTTGCTAAGGAATTGAAAAAACTGTGAACGTGCAGGTGACAGTTATACCAATTGTAATTGGTGCGTTTGGAACAGTAACTAAAGGATTACTAAAGGGACTGGAGGACGTAGAAGTTGGCGGATGGGTGGAGACCATCCAAACTACTACATTATTGAGAACGGCCAGAATAGTGAGAAGAGTCGTGGAGACTTGAGGAGACTTGCTGTCACTCAGATTCCAGTGAAAAACCATCGGTAAACGCTGATGTGAAAAGGCCTAATGAGTGAATAATAATAGTAATAATAAGAGCAAAAAGAGTGAAATTACAGCAGCCAATAGAAAAGATATCTATATACATAACTCAATCTCTTTGCACATTTCCCAGTGGAAAACCTTTCCCACTCAGGCGTGAATCGTCTTGTATTTCTTTTGTAGCAGATTGCTGCGTTTCCTTGTTATGTAATAAACTATTTCATCTCGGATTCAAATAACCTACATTTGTTCGGTAGCGTAATATCAATTTTTTAAAATACGAGGTGCATACGATAAGTTTCCAGACTTTTTTGTATGGGCACTTTTATTGATAGTACACACATGAAACTCTAGTCCCCTTCCAAGTAATCTCCTCCGGTTGCAATGCACTTGTCCTTCCGTTCTATAAACTTCTGGAAGGCCCGATGGAAGCACTCTTGTGTGAGCGTGTCAATGACCTTTGTCACGGCCTCTTTCATCTCCTCAATTGTCTCATAACGACAGCCTCTGAGCTTAGGAAATAACCAAAAGTCACAAGGAGCAAGGTCTGGACTATAGGGAATTGTGTTGATGCCCATCTAGGTCAAATAGTCTGTGACAAGGATGGATTTGTGGACTGGTGCATTGTCCCGGTGAAAATGCTACTGAGCCGATTTTAAGAAGGATGGCCTCTTCCGACGGAATATATTCCTGAACTCCCTTAAAACCTCAACATAGTAACCCTAACCCTAAGCCTAACCCTTTGGCCTATCAACTCTGGTGTATTGATTTCCTTACCCCACCCACACCTCTCATCTTTCCTCACAGACTCCCTGCCTTCTTTGAATCTCTTATGCCACTTAAGAACTGATGCTCGATTCATGCAAGATGCTCTAAAAGCAGTCTGAAGCATTCCAAACGTTTCTGTGGCATTTTTCCCAATTTTAAAACACAATTTTATTGCATATCGTTCTTCTAAAGTGTCAGATTGCATTTTTGAAAATCATCAGCTGTGACAATCAGGCTTTAGTAGGGTATATTCCAATTCCAGCTGTAGCTGTTCCTTTGAACATGAAATCCTAAAAATTGGTCAGTCATCTCATAAGATGTACAGCAATAACATAGTGCATTTTCAAGAGTCTACGACAATTTTAAATGCCCATACAAAAAAAGTCTTGAAACTTATCGTATCCACGTCGTATAATTATTTATTATTGTATTATTTTGTGCTGCTGTTAAAAGATCTCCAGTTTCTCTCTTGCGGTTTCCCCAATGTGACCATGTCCATTTAATCTGGGCAATTCCCTTAGTTTATTGCTTAAAGTATCTATTCAGTTGTTTTTCTTCCCATTTTTGTTTTCTTGATTTTTTTTCACTTTTCATCATAAACGATTGTGTGTTGATGTTGCTATTTCTGGCTGCTATAAGCAATTCCTTCAAGCTCTATTCTTCGAAATCCTAAATTTGTTGAATCGTCTCCTTTCTTCCCTTCTTGTCACATAGTCAGTCTTTGTTTAAAGTCTTGTGCATCGTCATTAATTTCCTTGTTATATAATCCATATGTCTGAGTTGCTCCCTAAAGAATGGTCCCGAGTATTTAACAAGGGAACTTCCCAGGTGTTTATTCCTTTGATGAGATCTCTGTTGCTGTTTGGTTTCAAGAGGTTTTCTTGTTCTTTTTAGATACTCATTTCTTACTTTTTCATTAATCTTTTTTTGCATGATGAGGTTTACTGCTATTGTTATTATTTACTCTTTGAGAGTTTTTCAAATCCGCGTTAGCTGATGGTCTTTAGCTGAAGTTTGAGTGACAGAAAGTCACTTCAAGTCTCCGGGACTCTTCACAGTATTCTGATCGTTCTTAATAATGCAGTAGTTTGGATGGTCTAACTGGCTCATTGGTCTAGTGGGTAGAGTGTTCGCCAATGGCCCGGGAGATCTGGGTTCAATCCCAGGTCGAGTCATACCAAAGACTTTAAAAATGATATTTGATATCTCCTTGCTTAACACTCAGCACACATGTACGTATCAAGGGTAAAGTGGAGCAATCCAAGGGAAGGAGTCGCGCACTCCCTTTCACCTCGGTGTTGTAGCTATTCAAAAGGGAGCCTTCTGGTCGCCCTCGACTACAGTTGCCAAGTTTACTTCGATGGTCTCCACTGGTCCTCTTATTTCCAAGTCTTCCTATCCCTTTGATAATCCTTCGGTGACGGTATTAAAAGCATCAATTACAGTTGATATGATTGTCACTTTTATTTACCACAATTTTTCCAATTCCCTAGCAAGGTCAAGGTACTTCTCTTTCTTTTCATTTTCTTTTAATTTAATTTTGTGATCAGCGGGGACAGCAAAGTCCACAATTTTGCAAGTTTCGTTTTTTTGTTGATTATTATAAGGTCTGGTCTTCTGGCCGAGATTAGGTAATCCGTTTGTATGTCAACATCCCGAAGGAGTTTATGTGTCTCATTCTCCAGGATAGTATTATTATTATTCCTTTGAGAGTTTTTCACACCAACATTATCCGATGGTTTTTACAAGAGTTTGAGTGACAACATGTTTCTGGCTAGGCTTGATTATGTCGTAGTCTAGATAGTCTCCCCTTGTCCTCTTATTTCCAAGTCTTCCTGTCCTTGTGCTAATCCTTTGAGGATTGTTCCGAGTGTACCCATTACAATTGATATCACCATCACCTCTTTAAGTAGTTTAGTTTGATAAAATTCTAATTATTACGCATACAAAAAATCGATGTCAACAGATGAAGTTATCTTTAGATTCTTGTTTTTTCAGTACTGTGTGGTTGACATTTATTCATTAGATTTCTAGAAATTACGTGGTGCCTTCAATAGGTTTCCAGAAATTTTTGTACAGGCATTTAAAATTCACTATGTTATTGCTATACATCTTATAAGATGACTGACCAATTTTTATTATTTCAGGTTCAAATGAACAGCTACAGCAGCAATTGGAATACATTCTACTAATGCCTGATTGTCACAGCTGGTAAATTTCAAAAATGCAATCTGTTCGTCAGGACACTTTAAAAGAACGATATGCAATAAAATTGTGTTTTAAACTTGGAAAAAATGCCACAGAAACGTATGGAATGCTTCAGACTGCTATTCGACCATCTTGCATGAATCGAGCATGAGTTTTTGAGTGGCGTAAGAGATTCAAGGAAGGCAGGGTGTCTGTGTGGGGTGATAAGAGGTGTGGGAGGAGTAAGGAAGTCTATACACCAGAGTTGATTGGCCAAAGGGTTAGGGTTACTATGTTGAGGTTTTAAGTGAGTTCAGGAAAAGATTCCTTGTGCAAAGGCCAGCACTCTTCAAATCGGCCCAGTGGCATTTCCACCAGGACAATACACCAGTCCACAACTCCATCCTTGTCACAGAGTATTGGACCAAGATGGGAATCAAGACAGTTCCTCACACTTCCGATAGTCCAGACCTTGCACCATGTGACTTTTGGTTATTCCTTAAGCCCAGAGGCTGTCGTTATAAGACAATTGAGGAGATGAAAGAGGCTGTAACGAAGGTCATTGACACGCTCACACAAGAGAACTTCGATGGGGCCTTCCAGAAGTTATTGGAACGGTACACCAAGTGTATTGCAGCCGGAGGAGATTACTTCGAAGGGGACTAGAATTTCACGGGTGTACCATAAAAAATGTGCCCATACGAAAAAAGTCTGGAAACTTATTGAAGGTACCTCGTAACTCTTTTTTAAAGTTATTCAAACATCTTCATTAAATTAAAACGACCTGTTTCAGTAACTTTATTATTAAATATGATAAGTTCATACGAGATGTCCTTTTAGCATCTTTTTTTTTTTATTGAGCGGCCCAATAAATGATCACTGTTTCACAAGTGCACATTTATTGTGCATTCGCAAAAAAAATTTAATCAGTTTGAAAGACAAGTATTTTTTTCATAAAGCCCCTTAAGTGTTTAAAGATCATTCTGGTCGACATATTCTGAAAATGAGAACGAAAATATTTTTGTAATTTCTCGACAAATTTTATTCACATATATTTCTCTTCTTCCATTTCTTGAGCATGTTTCTTTTATTTCACTCTTTCTTTCATTTCCTTTTTGTTTGTTTCTTTTTTTTATTTCTTAATATTTCTTTCTTTCTTTCTTTCTTTCTTTCTTTCTCACATTTTCTTTCATTTTTTTCTCTAGTTCTTTCTTTTTTTTTTTTATTCATTATCTGGTTCATTCTTTTCTTTTCTTTTTTTCCAGTCGATTTCACCTTTTCCTTCTTCATCTTATATGCAGTTCTTTCTTTCTGTTCTCCTTCATTATCTGGTATATTCATTTTTCTATTTTTCTTTAGTTTAGTTTTCTTTTTTCTTTCGTTCTCTCTTTTTTTTCCTCCATGATATTTTTCTCTCTATCTTTCTTTCTTTCATTTTTTCTTTCTTTTTATTCTTTCCTTTTATTTCTTTCCTTTTCATTATCTATCTAGAGCTTTTCTTAACTTTTTTCATTCAGCCTCATTTTCATCATTTCTTTTATTTCGTTCTTTCTTTACTTTTTTCACGATCTAGTTCTTTCTTTCTTTCTTTCTTTCTTTCTTTCTTTCTTTCTTTCTTTCTTTCTTTCTTTCTTCTCTATTTTTCTTTTTTCTCTTGTTTTTTTTAAATCTTTTTTCTAATTTTTCCTTTATTTTATCCTTCATGATCTGGTTCATTCATCTTTTTCTTTGCTTCTTAAATTTTCTTTCTTTCTTTCTTTCTTTCTTTCTTTCTTTCTTTCTTTCTTTCTTTCTTTGTGCAAGTGTATGCGCGTACACGTTTGTGTTCAGCAATCTTGCTCCAAATGTATTTCATGTATCTAGCTATTCATAAACGTATATTTTTCTAGCCAGTTTGGGTGAGAATGATTTATATATTTTGAACATTAATTCCTTTGATCTGAAGTTGACCGTGTTAGACGACATGCTGGTGTCCCGACCACGCCCGGTGCACCACGGGATACTTGCAGGATAGTGCTGGGCATTTTGTTAACAATAAGTTGATTGACAGAGTAATAAAGAACGGGTTTATAGACAAGACGTGAGCAGACAAAAGAGACTTTAGTGTTTGCTAACGGAAACTAAAAATCTAACGATTCTGCTACTTATTTACCACCATATCAGGATCTGACTTTGGATAACATCGATAGTTGTTGACCAGCAGTACCTACAATTAGTGTTCGAGTCTGTGTTGCGCTCTGACTTCTGTTGCTGATTGCATTGAAACTTGTGGCATGCGACTTCATGTTCGGAATACAGATTTTCGAACATACGAGGATCATTAAATAAGTTTCCAGACTTTTTTTCGTATGGGTACTTATATTGATAGTACACACATGAAACTCTAGTCTCCTTCGAAGTTATCTCCTCTGGTTGCAATGCACTTGTTCTACCGTTCTATAAACTTCTGGAAGGCCCAATGGAGGTCCTCTTATGTGAGCGTGTCAATGACACAGTCTCTTTCATCTCCTCAATTGTCTCCTAACGACAGCCTCTGAGCTTAGGGAATAACCAAAAGTCATAGGGAGCAAGGTCTGAACAATAGAGTCGGTGAGGAACTGTCTTGATGCCTATCTTTGTCAAAGAGTCTGTGACAAGGATGGAGTTGTAGACTGGTGTATTGTCCTGGTGGAAATGCCACTGAACCGCTTTGAAGAGTGTTGGCTTCTTCCCTAGGAATCTCTTCCTGAGCCCCCTTAAAATCATAACATAGTAACCCTAACCGTTTGGCCTATCAACTCTGGTGTATTGACTTCCTTACTCCTCCCACACCTCTCATCATTCCTCACAGACTCCCTGGCTTCCTTGAATCTCTTATGCCACTTAAAAACTCATGCTCGATTCATCCAAGATGGTCAAAAAGCAGTCTGAAGCATTCCATACGTTTCTGTGGCATTTATTCTAAGTTTAAAAATTTTTTTATTGCATATCGTTCTTCTAAAGTGTCCTCACGTCCAGATTGCATTTTTGAAAACCACCAGCTGTGACAATCAGGCTTTAGTAGGGTGTATTCCAATTGCTACTGTAGCTGTTCCTTTGAGACTTAAATCATAAAAATTGGTCAGTCATCTCATAAGATGTATAGCAATAACATACTGAATTCTCAAGAGTCTACGGCAATTTTAAATGCCTATACAAAAAAAAGTCTAGAAACCTATTGAAGGCACCATGTACAATACTTCTATGAGGTCTCGTCACAGTGAACTAAATTGGTCTTTTCGAGGACATTTGTATTGATCATTGTAACTTTGTCAAAAAGTAAGATAAAACATACAATAGACCTATATTAATGCGCTATGATTTTACCGGGTATCTATTTATGACCTCTTGATAGCACTAAGTCGGAAATAATTTAATATTTGCCAGTCTTTTGATATACACGTAAAAGCGTAAAAAGCAATACATATATATATATATATATATATATATATAACCACACTATATATTTACCAAACACCTACAACGCTGGTAGAATAAGGTCAATTTTTAAACGGAGTACAGTTGGTTTGAATTCAGACATTAGCTTCTCCAAGACGGGCTGGGTCTCTTGTTTAACAGCAAGGATAGGAAAGAGAAGAATTCCGGTCTTACCCCAGAGCGCTGGCACAAAATGAAGCACAAAATCATCCTCAGTTTGATTTTGGCTCCCCAAGTTGATTTTTTATGAAGATAACCGTTACACCCGTATCTATCTATCTATCTATCTATCTATCTATCTATCTATTTCCAGATAGCCCTTGTTGACCTTCGGCAGGGCCGTCAGTCGGGGATTTCTCGAGTAGGATGCACCTGTGTAAACAGGCGGAAGCATATGCGTAGATTGATTGCCAGAAGTATGAACTGGAAACATGTAGGCTTTGTGAAATCATATATGTTGATACCCATGGCAGCTATTGTCACTTTTGCGGTTTGCAGTCTCAGATACACGGTCAGACAATCAAGATGTCCGCAGAGCGTCAGCGAATGTCAGGCGGGTGCTGGGGAGTTGGCAATGGCCAACAAGTGATCACCGGTTGAATCCTTCTCGTCAAGGAAGACGTGTGGCCCTGAGTATGGAAGCACAATGTGGCTAAGAAGAAGTTAAGGGTCAATATAGTAGTCCTCAGTTCACCCTCGAAGGAATGTCTCCGTCTCCTTGTTTCTCTCATACTTACAGTCAACTTTAGACCCTTTCGAGAAATATAGTTGAGAGAATTATATTATTGTAAATCAAGTGCTATAGTTTCTTCCTTCATTCCTTTATGGGCATTGAACACCCGTTCGGTTGGGGCAGTAGAATACGCCGACTGGATGACCCCCACCACAACGAATATCCAGGATATGACACTAAACCATGAGATAATGAGGCTTCCGTCCAGGGGCATCGAGGAATATTGAGTACCTCTTCATTGCCAGTACTCGTAGGCCAACTCTGACTTGAAGTGATAGTACCTGTCGAAGTTTTATCAATTGGTCAAATAGGTCTATTTAATCCTTTACAATACTTGAAACCATTTAACTAAATGCAAACAAATGAGTCCTAAGTTCGTGAAAAAATTGTAATCTCCAAACTATTCGAAAACAAATCATATTATATATAAATATATATATATGTGTGTGTGTGTGTATAAACACGATTTTGATTTGAATAATGTACAAGGATTGATATGTCATAGAACAAAACCAATCAACGATGGCGTCCTTATCTGTGTTCTTGTGATAATTTCCTTTTCCCAACCAACACAAGGCATTTGAATGCTTCCAGTACAGTTTCCAAGTGTGAACACAAGATCTTCGTCCGTTTGTCACGTCTAAAAATAATTATTTTGAAGGAAATTAATAGGTTGCGTAGTCAGGTGAACAGGCGACTGTTGCTTGCTGTTAATTTTTTTCCAATCAGAACTCTAAACTTGTGGATCATTGTGTAAATATAGATGAAGGAAGAAAGAACACCCACGTATTTAAATAGTTATAACTCCCTTTATCTCGTCTTCAAGTCGGATTTGAATAAGTGAGAATTCTGGCTGTTGTTTGAAAAGGGAGATTTGTTAACGTCTAATATTGATTCCAGAGGAATTTGCCTGATCAAACCTCCGTGTCTGTCGTGAGGAAACCACTGTGCAGAGATGCGTCCTTTTCTTTGCTCTCTTAGGGTCATCCCTTTGATTACACATTAGTTGCTTTATTTTCGCCTTTTGCTTTGCATTTACTGACAGCGAGATATCTTTTATCCAATTACACAGTAACGTAAAGTTGATTTGCAATTGAATTACCCTTATTATAACAGGGGCTTTGCAAAGAAATAAGTTTGTTACCAATAAACATAATACCTGCAAATGTAAATGAGTACAACTCAACTTCACTCTGAAGAGATATATACAGAGGAATTTTTTTTTTTAATCGAGTGGAAAAAATCGTTCTTTTTATTTATAACGCATTCTTGTTGGGTTAGCATAGAGATTAGCTTGAGTATTAGTTGTTAAGGTAAAAAAGGAAAAAAAAAAAAAAAGAAAAAAATTAGGAAGGGAATTAAAAAAAGGTGTGGGAGGAAAAAATCGCCTGTGTTGGTCTCGCGACCTATCAGTGTGAACCTCTGATTAGGTTCCGAAGAGCAGTGTTTCCTGTTAACCTCTGGATGTGGGCTGATCACATTACGGTCACCCTTCGAAGAAGTATGCTGCACAGACCTGAAACTTCTAATGACTAGGGAGCAACACTGATGGCACATCTGGAGGCAGCACCAGAATGTGTATTATAACAAGGTGTTATTTATTTTTACCCAATCAGATTCTATATGTTTTAGACAGGCATCGGATAATGAAATCGGCTTCAATGTGACATGGTTTGATTTAAAAAACAACAAACTTACGTTTCACAACAATGTACGAAAGTGAAATATGACAAATGTCATTCAAACGTGGTCAAATGTATTCTTCTGTATGTACTAAGAAAAAAGTCCAAACTCAGGGGATCATTCCTCCGGGCAGTATCTTTTCCCATTGTTGAGGTAAATATAGAGCGGGAGTTATTACTTGATGTCTGGGGAACCCTTTAAATGAAGAACGTCTTATCGGTATGTTTTTGAAAAACACTGACTATATCCTCTGAAGAAGGGTAATATGCCCCACCACAAGGGGTGACCTGCGTATGACACTAAACTGTATCTGATAGCAAGGCTACAGTCATGGATATCTGGAGAGTGTAATGTACTACTTCAATGTTATTACTCCCAGACCCACTCTGAGCAAGAATGGTAATACCTGTTAGGGTCCAATCTACGGGTCAAATCATTATTTTCATCACACTCACCATCATCATCATCACCATCAAGTCACACTCGTAGCACAGATTTTCCTGATGCTCTCGCTCCATCCGTTTCTATCGTTCATTGCTCCCGGCAGGTTTTCCAGACTACATCCTGTGTCCACACAGAGCTGTTGTAGATAATATCTTGCTCGTCGGCCAACACAGGCATGCCTCTGTGTAGGGGTTCATTGGAGAATGTGACATAATCTTGCCCTTGCTTCTCCATTATTGTTCTGCATGTTTTGTTCGTCTTACTTGGATGGTTTTAGAGATAGGAGGTAAGTGGCCATACATCAGTTGTTTTATGGGGTGTTGCTTCCAAGACTTTTTAATATAGTTCGTAGCATTATTGAGCAGAAGTGGTGGGAAGTGGACAATGTTAGAATAATATTTGTAGTCACGTGACCAACTTAGAGAATAAAGTTAAGGAATTCCACCATTGAAAGCAGAATACAACGATAGAATTTGAGGAAGAAAATGAACAATTGAACTTTTATGTAAAACTTGACTAATTTAGGGAAAAGAAAATACATCACTAGAATTCATGGGAAACAGCATGGTGGATGTGAAGTAAGGCAGATGGATCCAAATTTGGGTCAATGGTCAACTTCGCCCGATGCTGGGTGGAAGAATCTCACTGGTCAACGGCCAGAATCAACTAGTTCAGTCAGGAAACTATTTCTACTCATCTATAAGAGAGGCGTCAATCGGTGAGATAAAAAAAAAAAACGAAATATCACCAATCAAATCATCATCATCTCATCATCTTGTCGTGCCATCAGCATGGATATACCTGACCCTCTCTCGCTATTCCTCCACCTCGTTCATCGCTCTCGACAAGTCCCCAGGGCTACATCCCATATCCTCACAGAGCTGCTGTATGTAGGTTCTAGTTGGTCGCCCTGCTTTTGCTCGGCCTGTTATATATTGACCCTCGACCGAGCAGTCAATCAAGAGATGCACCTGTGTAAATAAGCGGAAGAACAGCGGAAGCAGGTGGACGAAAACAATAATATAACCAGGTGCACAGACGGTTCGAGTCAGTTGGAGACAAGGTGCCGAAGTGAGAGCCAGCGGCAGACAGAGGGTTTTGGGCCCTCAGTGACTCACGGTTGAGCAACCCAGCCAAGATGAGGAAGAAGTGCTGCTATGGTCAGAGGATCTCGGGTCAATATAGCAGTCTGTCCCTGTCTCCAGCTCATCTCTCACACATAACAAGCATCACCCTTTCGAGAATAAAGTGTGAGAGGTATATTTTTATATAGAAGTGTATTCGTTCGTTCATTGAAATTCGTATATTATGTTTGATTATGTTTCTGCTTATATTTGCATTACGGCTACACAACAGGCTATGTGAAGGGGTCCATAGAAGTAAATCACTTATGAGCTCCTCCCTACTTGTCCAGCTGTGTCCTGCATGTCTAGGTCGTATAACTTAGATAGTTTTTGTGATGGGTGGTTGGTGGCCGTACAGCTGCTGCTTTGTGGCGTGCTGCTTCCAGGACCTGTTCAGTATTGCTCGCGGCATTCTTGTGTAGTTGCCGTCAAGCTTTTTCTCCATCCGTTTAGTTAGCGTCCATGTAGTGCATCCATATAGCAGTATCGTCACGATCGCTGTTTGGAAGAAACTGCGTTTCATTCTATCGGTCAGGTCTGACTTCCATATTACCGAAAGCCTATCGATAGATGCCCATGCCTTTGTTAGTCGCGTAGATCTGTTTTTGAGTGGCATAAGAGATTCAAGAAGGCAGGGAGTCTGTAAGGGATGATGAAAGGTGTGGGAGGAGTGAGGAAGTCAATAAACCAGAGTTGATTGGCCCAAGGGTTCGGCTTAGGGTTAGGGTTACTATGTTGAGATTGTAAGGGAGTTCAGGAATATATTCCGTCGGAAGAGGCCAGCACTCTTCAAATCGGGTCAGTGGCATTTCCAGCAGGACAATGCACCAGTCAACAACTCCATCCTTGTCACAGAATATTTGACTAAGATAGGCATTAAGACAGTTTCTCAGCCTCCCTATAGTCTAGACTTTGCTCCCTGTGACATTTGCTTATTCCCTAAGCTCAGAGGCTTTCGTTATGAGACAATTGAGGAGATGAAAGAGGCTATGACGAAGGTCATTGACACGCTCACCCAAGAGGACTTCCATGGGGCCTTGAAAAAGTTATTGGACGGGTACAACAAGTGCATTGCAGTCGGAGGAGATCTGTTCAAAAGTTAATCATATTCGATAAAATGTGAAAAAAACAGCTACACAAAAATGTAAATATAAACCTACGATGAGCACGATTCTCAAAATTCAAGACGTTAGATAAACTTGGACGAGTTGACAAGCCGTTAAAATCAACAAAAAAATTAATCTCAACGAATTTTTCTCCAGAGAATTTACCATCAATAAACCTTACAAGAAGAATGACGATGAAGTTTGGACAATTTTCCATCTGCTCTCTCGGTCGGCTCTTTTACCTTTCCGTAAATCAACGTTGTGTCACATTCTGCTACAGCGGGTTATGGGTTATTATATATATATATATATATATATATATATATATATATATATATATATCATCAAATTATGCTACTAGAAAGTATTAATAAGTTTTCAGACTTTTTTTGTACAGGCATTTAAAATTGTTGTAGACTTGAAAATTCACTATGTTATTGCTAGACATCTTATGACTGACCAATTTTTATGATTTCACGTTTAAATGAACAGCTACAGCAGGAATTGGAATACACCATACTAAAGCCTAATTGTCACAGCTGGTGAATTCCAAAAATGCAATCTGGACGTCAGGACACTTTAGAACAACGATATGCAATCAAATTCTGTTTTAAACTTGGATATTGCCACAGAAACGTATGGAATGCTTCAGACTGCTTTTCGACCATCTTTCATGAATCTAGCATCAGTTTTTGAGTGGCATAAGAGATACAAGAAAGGCAGGGAGTCTGTGAGGGATGATGAAAGGTGTGGGAGGAGTGAGGAAGTCAATAGACCAAAGGGTCTCGGCTTAGGGTTAGGGTTACTATGCTGAGATTTTAAGGGAGTTCAGGAATATATTCCGTCTGAAAGAGGTCAGCACTCTTCAAATCGGGTCAGTGGCATTTCCACCAGGACAATGCACCAGTCCATGACTCCATCTTTGTCACAGACTATTTGAGCAAGATGGGCATCAAGACAGTTCCTCACCGTCCCTATAGTCCAAACCTTGCTCCCTGTGACTTTTGTTTATTCCCTAAGCTCAGAGGCTTTCGTTATGAGACAATTGAGGAGATGAAAGAGGCTGCGACGAAGGTCATTGACACGCTCATCCAAGAGGACTTCCATGGGGCCTTCAAGATGTTGTTGGAACGGTACAACAAGTGCATTGCAGTCGGAAGAGATTACTTCGAAGGGGACTAGTGTTTCATGTTTGTACAATCAATAAAAGTGACCATACGAAAAAAGTCTGGAAACTTATTTAATCATCCTCGTATATGATTTGTAAATAAATTTTGTTGATAACATAAATTTTGTTGATAATATTTTAAAACCAGTCTGAGCTTATTTCTTTGCAGGAAGTTAAATGATTTCAAGTGTTGCTATCTAATGTGAATAATTCTGTTTACCATTAATCAATTGGTTGCACACAGTTAAATGCTTTCTAGTATTGCTATCTAACACTAATAATTTAACATCAGTCACCAGTCTATTTGCACACATTTAAAGAGATATACATGTTATGTAAGAGATTTGTTTGTCGATAATTTCATTTTTAAATGAATTAGAACTTATTTGTTTCCATACTAGTGTTGCTCTTGTTTTTACACAGCTGAATGGTTCGAATTATTGTTATCTAACACTTATAATTCTATTTAACAATCCTCATTCGTTTGTACACAGCTGAATGGTTCCAAGTTTTGCTATGTATCTCTCACAATTCAATTAAGCATCAGTTATTTGTTTACACACAGTTAAATCATCAGTTTTATTTCAAACAATTCAATTTAACGTAATTCATTAGTTTGCACACAGTTAAAATGTCAAACATTTCTTTTGACCCATAGATAGGACCCTATCAGGTGCTACCACTCTGCGCCAGAGTGGACCTGGGAGTGATGGCAATAAAGGAGTACTCCACATACCCCAAAGCTCTAACATTACTGGAGCCCCACAATTACATTGTTTAATCTCATATCCATGGCATTCATTGTGAGGGGTCTTACCCCTCTGTCGAGATGCGGTCGGTGTATTCTACAGCCCCAGCCGAGTGGGCCGAATAAGCTTGATAGATGATCGGATCGATGCACATAGTGAAAAGGTTATTGTCGTTAGAAATGGAACCGGTGACAATCAATAGTGTTACCGCGAAAGTTTTTATACGTGCTCCTGCGATAAATCAACGGATAGTCAGAATCTGTGAAGTTGTGGATCGATTTCTCAGAAAACCGTTTGATTTTTTCCTAAGAATTTTTTCGATCTCAGGTTGGATACAGTTGAGAAACTGGGCATTTTAAACCACAGCAGCTATAGCCGTAAAGGGAATGCCTCTTTGCAGCCTTTTGTCCATTTTTCAATTCTTTTTGTTTATAGACAACGTTGCGTAATCGATGAAGTATGTCGTCAATTTTTCTTGTACTCCATACTTTAGGAGATATTTTTTCAAGGTCTACAGCTTTTCTGCTTTTAATTTTTTTTAGTACTGCGTCACGTTCGTCCTCTGCAAACTGACCTATTTTCATGTTTAGTTGTATATAATTAATTTTTGATTGGCTTATTAGTGACTTCAGGAAGATTTCTGCGGTGATTCTCGAAATGTTCTTTCCACTTCTGTTGTCTTTCTTCTTGGATGGTAGCTTTTAGTTTTGTTCTCGTGGTGCTTTTCCTTCACCTTACTTTATTTGCTGTCTGCCATGCTAATCCTGATTGCCTATCTTCTACCAAGTTTGTGGTTTAATTGATTTAGCCGTTAATGTATTTTAGTTGTTCTTTTTGGTTTGCGTTAGATTTCTCTGAGTTTTATTAAGTTTCTGCTCATTGGCATTTGTTGTGTTTCTTTTATTACGAGAAGATGTTTTTTCATGATATCTCATTTTTCTCTAACTGCTATCGGTTTCCAGAAAACTCTACATTTGGCCCTTGGGTTGGTTGGTATGCACTCGGTTACTGCTTCTATATGGGCAGTAGCAAAAGTTCATATTCGTCATATGGAGTATGTCTTTCAAATGGGTCCTGAATAGTATCAAACTTGTCTCTTAAAGATCCCGTATATTGAGTTCTAACATTTTTCGAGGCGAGTGAGGACCAGTCATATTGTCAAACTTTATCTATTTGTTTCTTATTTCTCCATAAACTCAGGCGAATCTTTGCCAAGACGAATCTATGATCGGAAGATATTCTTTCAAAAAATGATTATGCTTAACAGTTCAAAACGATATTTATCCATTTCTTGTTTCTGATTATATAATTTAGTTCTGCTTTAGAGTCATTTAGGTAGATGTAGGTCATTAGTCTTTCTTTCATTTTTGAAATTTAGTATTTAGGTATGCTGGCCTATCCTCGAGTGAAAAATCAGGTAGATAATAATTCTTGTTTGAAGAATTGTCTGAGGAGAATTTGTTATTTCCATCTTTGTCCATATGAACACTCATGTCTTTATGAATGATTTGAAACGTTTTGGAATGTGTCGGTCAAGGAAAGATAGCTCATTGTAGTCCGTGATAATGTCCGTGATAATAACTGGTATCGCTGGGACTGTTGCATATGACGATTGTTGGACAGGGGTTGCCATTAAATAAAGCACACACCATTCTCGATTGGATTATCTTGGCTATTTTGTAAGCAGCGTTCCTACACCTCCAATAATTGCATTGACGGAAATTTTCCTTGTAGATACTGATACAAAGGTCCATACATTAACAATATCATGGTATTTTATTTCTTATTCGCTATAGGAGTATATATGTTCTTGTACGCGTATAATGTGTATATCATGCTTGGTTGCGGACTGGTTAACTGTGCCTAAAGTCTTAACGTTATATGACGCTATGTTGACAATTCTTTTGCACTTATGTTATTTTGCTTTGGTTTTTCGAAAACAGGGATGATAACTCTAACATAAGCAGAACACGCCTCTAATTTACCATCGTAAAGGGCAATGCGATTTTAAGATGTATCATGGTAATCTTTTGCTGGCTAATTCTTTTCATATCAATAGACATCATTCTTAAAGATGAGATGCAGTAGTTTCCTTACTGAACTATTTGATGCTGGCCTTTGACCTATGAGGTTCGTCCGCCCAGCACCTAGTGAAGCTTGCCGTTGACTCGTCTATGGATTCACCCACCTTACTTCACACCCTCCATGCTGCTGCTAATTTTTGTATTAGATAGAACAGTGAGCAAAAAAAAAAAAAAAAGTTCTCAAGAAAAAAGTACACAAAAATGTAAATATGAGATACAATGAGAGCGATTCACTGACTTCTTGGCATAAATAACCCTAAACGGGTTGACATGCCGTTAAAGTCAATCAGTCAATAAATAAATCAATAAGTCTATCATAATATCCATCTATTCATGGATGACTATGCCACCTTGCTTAATACTCAGCATTATAAGGTAAGAATCAAGGGTAAAGTGGAGCAATCCACGGAATGGAATAGCGCCCTTCACTACACATCGGTGTAGTAGCTATAGAAAAGGAAGCCTTCTGGTAATCCTTGATTAAGGTCGATTAAGTCGGGCAGACTGGGCTCTTTAAACTTGGTAAGGCAACCGGTCAAGGGAAAGAAAACTCGGAATTCAAACCATTTCTAGTCCTGTTTAAGACACGCCACATGAGTAGCGTCCCAACGATCAAATTGGGGTACCGGACCAGTGATGCAGAAAGTGAGCTGACTGATTGTATTTCATATTTAAAAAAAAATTGCTGTACAGAAGTATCGAGAATTGACTCTGACTCATCTAGATATTATCACTTTATTTATAATTTTGTTCAGCTCTGCACACGTCTTTAAATATCAAAATTTAAAAGCGACCTAAAACCCCCCCAAAGAAACAAAGAAAGATATGATAATATTTCAGGTTTGAAACTTTTGAATAACATTCCGAATTGATCATTTCCTCAACTTTAATCGCTATGAGTTAGTATCTTATAATTATCATGTCTGAAAGGTTTTTTCTTGAAGATTTATTAATGTTTTCATTAATCTGGCTTATTGGTCTCTTACGACCCATGCTTTGTATACGACCACTTCAATAATGGTTCTTTAATTTTCCGCAAAAGTGACTATTTTAGACTTATATCAATAATATTGTTTGTAGTATTTAAAAATACTCACTATTGCCTATGAATATCTAAGAATAGCTTATCATCAGGCAAAGAGGTCATTTTTTGATCTGTAAGAAGTAATTCTACCTGTTCTGTGTTACAGGCTCACCTATAAAGCAATCTTTCTCAAAATCTTATCTTTCCACAGTCTAATATCTATGGGGATTATAATGAAATCATAGAAAATTAACGTTTGAAGGCCCGGATACATGTAAACTTTAAAGCTACTGATCCAATTTGACACTTGACACTAACTGCTAGACTGCATTTAGAAATTAACAGCAGTTAAAGCACCAAGTTCAACGCTTAGCTGAGTATGGTTTCTTCTGGGGCATTCAATAACATCTCTAATCCTGACTGTATTGCTTTGTTGCTCGTCTCGAAAATATATGAAGTGCATTCAATAGGTTTCCAGACATTTTTGTACAGGCATTTAAAATTGTCGTAGACTCTTGAAAATTCACTATGTTATTACTATACAACTTATGAGATGACTGACCAATTTTTATGATTTCAGGTTCAAATAAACAGCTACAGCAGGAATTGGAATACACCCTACTAAAGCCTGATTGTCACAGCTGGTGATTTTCAAAAATGCAATCTGTTACTTTAGAAGAACAATATGTAATAAAATTCTGTTTTAAACTTGGAAAAAATGCGACAGAAACGTATGGAATGCTTCAGACTGCATTTGAAGCATCTTGGATGAATCGAGTATCAGTTTTTGAGAGGCATAAGAGATTCAAGGAAGGCAGGGAGTCTGTGAGGGATGATAAAAGGTGTGGGAGGAGTAAGGAAGTCAATACACCAGAGTTGATTGGCGAAAGGGTTAGGGTTACTATGTTGAAATTTTAAGGGAGTTCAGGAAGTGATTACTTGGGAAGAGGCCAGCACTCTTCAAATCGGGTCAGTGGCATTTCCACCAGGACAATGCAGCAGTCCACTCCATCCTTGTCACAGACTATTTGATCAAGATGGGCATCAAGACAGTTCCTCACCCTCTCTATAGTCCAGACCTTGCTCCCTGTGACTTTTGGGTATTCCCCAAGCTCACAGGCTTTCGTTATGAGACAATTGAGGAGATGAAAGAGGCTGTGACGACGGTCATTGAAACGCTCACGCAAGAGGACTTCCATGGAGCTTTCCAGAAGTTGTTGTAATGGGACACCAAGTGCATTACAGTCGGAGGAGATTACTTTGAAGGGGACTAGAGTTTCTTGGGTGTACTATCAATAAAAGTGCCCATACGACAAATGTCTGGAAACTTATATAATGATCCTCGATATATAAAGTTTTAAAGTGAACATTTCAAAATTCAAAATTTGAATTTACTGGCAAAACCTTTCTAAATATAGTGCCCTATCCAATTCGCAAAAACTTGGAGCTATATCATGATATTTTCAACAATAAAATAAAACAAAAAACGGTAAAAACTCCAGACTTTGAGTTTCACGTGACCGATCTTCAGGTGAGCTTGTGACGACTCGTCTGAAGTCCATAGAACTCGAACAAATATCTATTCTCAATGCACTGTTTAAGTAACAGGACTATAACGTGGCTAACCAATTAATTCACGTAACTCAATCTAGCGCCAAATTACAATGACTGTAACTTAGCGACATTTCGTTACCAATTCCGATCTTTCAGTTAGTTGGTTTTTAGAACCCAGAAAACATATGATATATAAAAGACTTATATTTCTATCTGGTCTGGGATTGTTTCTTGCCGCTGGTATCATGTAACCCAGTTCAAGCTGTTGCAGACTTAGAGAGATGGACATTACCAAATCATCATCATATTATGAAAAATATACACCCAAATAATTAAGAATTCATATCAATCAAATGAAGTAGATTTGAATGGTGATATATACACATTTAATGGCAACCCTCGAAATCAATAGAACAGTTCACATACAACGGTAGCAATATATCATCTTCTGAAAGCGATGTTAACATACGCAGAGGTAGACACGGACTGCAATTGATATGTTATCGACCACATGGCAATCTCATCTCTCTGATAAAATAAAACGGGAATTCTTCCAAGTTGCAATCATGCCAGTACGATCGTAAGGTTGCACCACTGGAACTCGTGCGAAACGATTGGAAAAAGTGAGAAGGGAACTACAAAAGTATGTTGCGTGCTGTTTTTAACAGATCCCCGCAATAACCCCGAACTAATAACGGGTGTACGGTTATTTACCTCTCATCTCACAAACCATTGAAGTAAGAAGAAAAAGACCTATTGGCACTGCTAGAGAAGCAACGAGTGACATTCTCTAAAGTTGAGGAAATGATCAATATGTACTTCACATATGTAGACACTAATGTTGGGCGCTCAGTAAACACTAATCAGTTGTCTGCAGACACTGGGTGCCGTCTAGACGATTTATCAAGAGCGATAGCCGATATTGATTGATGATAATTTGTGTATGTGTGCATAAGATAGATAGAGAGATTGATAGATAGATAGATAGATAGAGAGAGAGAGAGAGAGAGAGAGAGAGAGAGAGAGAGAGAGAGAGAAAGAGAAAGAGAGATACAGAGTTAAGGAAATCCTCACTGTCGACATGTCTTGATGATGAAGAAATCATATTTACCAACCCCTCCGCTCGGGCAGGTTATGACACAAGGTCAATTTTTAAGCGGAATTCTACAGATTTGAATTCAGAGTTTTCCTTCTTCTAGACTAGTTGCCTTACCAAGGATGAAGAACCCAGTCTGCCCTACTATTTACCCATAGCTGGAGGGAGAATAATGACGATGAAGAAATAGATTTTGCAAGAATCTATCGCACTGACATCACGGATTTCCCGGAATTTCTCTCTCCATCCGTCCCTATCATCCATCGCACCCGGCAGTTTTTCTAAACTAAATCCTGTCTCCACACAAAGCTGATGTAGATATGTTCTTGCAACACTGGCTCGTCCATGTGTAGAGGTCCATAAAAGAACACTACATATGAGTTCCTCCTTACTTCTCCAGTCGTGTCCTGTGTGTCTTGTTCATCTTACTTGGATGTTTTTTGAGATGGAAGGTAAGTGGCCGTACAGTTGTTGTTTTATCATGACAAAATTTTGACTTTAAAAATAGGAATTTTTTTTTCTCTTTTGTATATTCACGATATAGTATCTTGAATATCTGATTTTGAGGATGGAAAATGTACTTAATCTAGTGACATTTTCTAATCAATTCCTTTTTTGCTCGCAAGTGATCGTTAAAAATCCTCACCAATCAATCAATCACTGAGATATGAACCTCAGACAATAGAGATGCTTACCTGGATCCATAACAATTGAACTATGCCCGCAGGTGTCGAGTTGTAAATTGGCTCTCTTTTATATTCGCTAACGGAAGCCTTCTCACAATCGACCATTATTATATATGCTTATAAATTTGAACGTTGCACAAAAAGCTATACATTGCAGTTGACACGACATTTTACGGCGCGTATTTTACTGCTGTTATCGTATTTCGGCTATGTTTAATTGTCCCTGATGTCTTTGGCGTACATTTTTACTGCTAAACAATAGCGGAGAGAAAAATGGAAAAAGTAATGAAGAAACTTAATTCCGCCCAAACCGAGTAACATATTTTGAACGACACAAAACTGGTGGTTTGATTTATTGACTAAAACAACTCGGTCACAACTGGCTTGTCTTGCAATCCGAACAGTTCGAATGGAAATCTACACCAAGGTACGAGAAGTGATTTTTACAAACAGTTGATCAATTTCTGTAGAAAAATAAAAATACTTATGTCACTACTTGAAATCAAAGCTTTTGTTCATTCTGTAATTTTACTTTAATATGAATATAAAAACAAGAACATTCACCTGATAAAATTTTAATATCTCTTCGGTCAATGATTTTGCCTTTGACTTTTACGATTGGCACTCTGAAAGTAATGCCTTTTATGCATTTCCTCAGAAACTACAACAGCCAGAGACATCACAATAAGGTTGTTGTATCAAACTAACTTTCTGTACAAACACTATTTTTCCAATCAAAAACATAGCATTCATACTAAAAAGAAAAAAATACTTTTCTATGGCTCGCAATCGACCAATTTTCGTGACTAACATTTTTCCTAAAACGGGATAATTTGTTCCTTGACTCTGACCCTATTTCTGTCAGTTAGGCTTAGAATAAGCAGATTGCATCCTATGCAGTCCGCCACCAAAAGAAAGTGTGTCCTATGTAGGACACTTAACTGCATATGATAAGCGAGACTCTTGTTCGGAAGATATGGAGAGCGTGGAATACTCCTTCATTGCCATTGCTCCAAGGTCTACTTTGATCCAGAGTGGTAATACCTGTTAGAATTCCATATATGAGACAAATAGCTCTGTTTTAAAATTATTTAGATTCGATAGGATCATGCGAAAAAAAAAGAAAACTCTTCAGAAAAAAAAAAAACACAAACATTGAAATATGAACGTATATTGAACGCGATTTCTTAACCTCAAAGTAAAAAATAATACTATACGAGTTGACATGCCGTTAAAATCAATCAATAGATCATCTAATTTGATCCTGTTTTTCCCCAGAGAAGGGTAGAATATACATGGAATATATATTTTCAGTCGCTTTTTCTTCAAGATCAAAATTAAAAGGAAAAAAAAAATCTTTTTCGAATTAACTTGTTTCAAAGACTTATCATGTGGTGGAGAGACTAACACCATAGAAAATTAACTGACAAAATAGAACATGAATTTTTTTTTTTGTTTTCTGATGTGAGAAGGGGTAGATTTGACAACTCATATTAACGGAGGGTCGGTGTATATGAAAAGTAGAAATAATCCAATTTTATACCTGGAGAGGTATTAATTTAATTTATATCCCATCCCAAAAGATAATCTTATACTAATTCGCATATTCTACTTACTATCATGTGCGTATTCATATTATATATATATATATATATATATATATTTCGCCAAAAATGAACAACTCTGGGTAATGGCATGCTCATAAACATCAGCACCTTTGGAGGTGAGCCAATTTTTTTCAGCATTGATGCCAGCGTTATTGTCATGAAAAATATTGTCCACGTAATTCATTTTTCGCCTGTTCTTTGGCGGATTAGCTTATCCTTATTTCGTGGGTTCACAGCTGTGTTGAACGTGGTCACTGCAGAAATATTAGCTACCACTTAACTGTGGTCAATATTTGGTCACCGTAAACATTCATTAGTACCGATGAATGTCAATGGATGAAATTCTTATATACATTTAGAAATTCATTAAATCTAATCTCTTTTTATACCAAACGTCATTTTGCTTAGCTGAGATCAGCAACAAAGAGAAAAAAAGGGCGATTAGTGGGAAATATTAACCTCTACTGCTATAACAATATTTGCCCAAAACATGAGACAAAATGATATAATACGAGGTATTACTTGTGGAGTGTGACTTTTATAAGGAGAATGCCCCCCCCCAAAAAAAACGAAAACAAAATCAAAACAAACCAACCAACCAACCAACCAACCAACCAACAAACAAACAAACAAACATGTTGCGAATTTGTCCCAGGGAGTGTAACTCTGAAGAACTCGCTCTATCAAAAGAGATGGTTGAGCTGCTCTGACGTCCATGTGATACTTGTTACAGTTTTTGGTGATTTTTGTTGTTGTCCATAAATAGCTGCTCAAACCTCTTCATTAAACTGGCCATGTGCCTCATACTCTACTAGCGAATTTATATTCTAAGTCGAGTTAAGTATTTTGCAGTATTTTAGTACGGGATTGTTTGTGGGGCTTATATCACGTGACTGAAGCAGAAGGAATCCGCCTTGGTTGGTAGTATTTCGGTTGTCGGTGTGTTGACACGTTGTGAATTGCTTCACATCGAGTGTAATTTAAAAGCCGCTGAGATGAACGAATGTGCAACGTAGTCTAATTCAAAAATTTGCACTTTACAAATTCGAACTTGGCCATTACACCACAGAAGCCTCTGGTGGTGTAATGGTTAGCAAGCTCGACTACACGAGTGAGTTCGAGTCTCATTGGGTGCCCCTTTCATATGGCCTTGTGCCACATCTAAGCAAAAAAAAGCTTAGTAAATTTCCATTACACCGCAGAAGCAAATAAAGACATTTTTGTGCGAAAAGTATTGGCACTGCCTGATGTCAATACAGTAACCAGATAATTCAAGAAATTTCACTCTGGTATCAGGAACCTCGATGATCAGGCAAGGTCAATTAAGCCTAAAACTATAGATTTCGTGATTGAGCTCTAAACCATAGATGCAAACCGAGCGAGAAGCACTCGGGGAGTATCAGGCGAATTCTGTATCTCACAATCCAGTGTGGTTCATCACCTTCATGATCAGGGCAGAAGCGTCAGGTGTTGTCGAATTTTTCCTTGCATTAACAAAATATTGCAAAACTTTTGACTTTGCCTAATTATAAATTAGTGACTTGATCAAGAGATAGATATAGATTAAACTGTTTTAACGCAACTGTTATCAAATTTTTTTTTTCATCATACAACGTGTGAAAGCACATGCGATACCCTAGCCTCATCAGCCGCCAACCAGGGTGATAACACAGTTTCGGTAGCTCAAGGCGGTACTGCCACTCCTGGCGCTACCGAGCAGCTTTTGCCACCTGATAGGGTATTTAAAAGAAATATATATTTATGTATACACAAGATCAACTAAAAGCGGACATTACATTGGATGTTCGTTCATCTTCATTTTGATGCAGTTTGTGATTTAAAAAGCGTTTACTTACGGCCGTTAGATGTCATAGCAACCGTTTCTTGATTTTGCGTAATTGCACGAGAATGGTGGTTACACGTGTATAACATTCGTGTTGAAATCCTTTCTATATCCGTTATCTATTCGATTCGTTTTCTTTCATTTATGCGTTACTTCCCAAAAGCACTCGAGACAAACGTTATATATAATTCCGCTAAAAGATTTTATTTGTTGATCAATGGGCCCTCAAGATGGGTGGTGAGTAAAAAGAAAGCTTCTGGTCTAAGTTAGTCCAGGTAGCTATCTGATTACCCTTAGGCCACTAAATTCTTGGCTTGCAAAAAATGTCTCCAGGACGCTGATGGTCAGCAATGGGCTCGTGAATACTGTGGGGGTAAACCTGACTCATAGGCCCATCAATCGATTTACATTCTCCGGCAGGAGAATTACGTTCTTCGCACCAGCGCGCCTTGTGGATTCGTGTTCCTCGCAAGCTGTTGAATTTTCTGCCGCAATCACACGTTGTAGCCGGGTACATATCCAGATCGTTACCGTAGGAGCAAGTAAGATGGGTGATATATTCTCCCTCCCCGCTACAGACACCCTGAGGGCATTTTTCTTTCATTGTATTATCCATATTTGTTAAAATTCCTGTCTTTCCAGGATGTCACTCCAACTTTCTGAAGAGTCACTTTGTCTTTCCAAAGAGTCATCTTGCTTTCCAGAGAGTTAAACTGTTTTAACGCAACTGTTATCATATAAAGGTATGGAAGATTAGACGGACATAAATCAGACTTCCCACAGATATTAATGCAATACAATCTTCCAGTAAAACTCTATCGCTGTAGAAGATTATTCGTTGGTTGCGAATTTTTTATCACTCAGTCTTGTAACAGTATGAATACAAATAAAAGAAATAGAGATTAAACTATCTTAAAATGCCCGGCCAGATTAAGTTGCCACTACTGAAGATTTGACTTTTAAATTATCAGGTGACTTCTTATAGTATAACTTGTTTGAATATTAATTTACAATCTAAACATACCTAACGCATCATCTCATGATTTCAACTTCAAATAATGCTGCAATCCTCACTCACCAAGATCATAGATATTTACGCAGCTTAGTTTAATCTTAAAAGGCATATCATCTCAGTTATAAAATGTCTTCTTGACAGAAATTTTAACTCAAGATGAATGTGAAGCGCATCGCAAAATAAATTTTAGTCTCAACTGTGTAAACGTACGCTGATTTTATTAAATAACATTCCATAAATATTTACGTTGTAAAGCCTATCTATCTATCTATCTATCTATCTATCTATCTATCTATCTGTTTTCGAAGGGCCAAGTGGCAAGGTGCCCGACTGCGACATCGTAGTAAGCGATTTCGAATTGTAGTCGCGCTATTACATTCATTTTCAGATAAATACCCTTGGGAAAAAAATGAAGCTCCTCCCCACCCCGCAGCAATGGGTTGAATAGTTTCCCTACTGTCCTTCTGTAAGGGAAGATTTGGCATTGAATTATCCAAGAAGGTTGATATGTCATTAAATAAAGAAACCGAACCAATGTTTTTGTTTCTCTCTCTCTCTCTCTCTCTCTCTCTCTCTCTCCCATTCTCTCTCTCTCTCTCTCACTATATATATACATATATATAAGTAGATAATTTAAGGGACTCCGACAGTATAGAGAAATTAGAAAAAACAAATAATTCACAAGTGGTTAATTACGAAGAAAAGTCAATATGAAAACGTTTCGGTTGTAATGAACCTTCTTCAGGGCTTTAAAATGATGAAATAAGTGTTGATAGAACAACGATGGCTGTTTAATGTTTAAACATCTATCGCTGTTCTATCAACACTTGTTTCAGCGTCTTTAAGTCCTGATAAAGGTTCATTACAACCGAAACGTTTTAACGTTGACTTTCCTTCGTAATAAATCAACCACTTTTGAATTACGTGGTTTTTCTAATTTCCCATATATATATATATATATATATATATATATATATATATATATATCATTGTTCTCATCTTATTTTTTCTTAGTCTTTTTGTATCCAGTTATCCAAGTGCTTTTACCCAGGAATATTTCTATCTAAACATAAAGGAAATTAGTAAGAAGGAGATAAAATGAATATGTAATTAAACTGTTTATAAGCTCTCTATATTGTATCATAACTTAATAGACCTATTTGAATAATTATTACATCGTCCGGGTGTCTTTTGTGTGTGTGTGTGTGTGTGTGTGTGTTATATTCAGATAATTAATACTCCTGTCGGTTGGGCGTAGAATATGCTGACTGTATCCCAAGCAGATGGGTAAGGTTCCAACTAAAATCCAACTATAAATTATTTTCATATACCATCTAATTATAAGTTACTATACTTTTTTACGATAAAAACGAAACGACAATAATTTCAAATCGCCTTATTGATAGCTTTAATAATGGGCATAAACGAAATTTTCAATTTTTTTCGTTTCCTACTTTTTAAAGTTTCGGAACAATCGACGTTTTTAATTATATTACCATAGCAACCTCAGAGGCTATTATAACATTCTTTAATATTTTGATTGCCATATGTTGCATTCAGGTCTTAAAATACGTTGACTGTAAGACACCCTCGACAGTGGTGTGTCCTGGGTATGACATTAAGCTGCATCTGATGATGAGGCTCCAGTCTTGGAGATCCGAGGAGTATAAAGTACCCATTTATTTCCATTACTCCGAGGTTCAATCTGACTTGAAGTTTTTGTACCTTTTACGATCAAATTTATGGGTCAAATAGATCTGTTAAAATCCCATCTATGGGTCAAATAGATCTGTTAGAATCCCATCTATGGGTCAAATAGATCTGTTAGAATCCTATCTATGGGTCAAATAGATCTGTTAGAATCCTATCTATGGGTCAAATAGATCTGTTAGAATCCTATCTATGGGTCAAATAGATATGTTAGAATCCTATCTATGGGTCAAATAGATATGTTAGAATCCCATCTATGGGTCAAATAGATCTGTTAGAATCCTATCTATGGGTCAAATAGATCTGTTAGAATCCTATCTATGGGTCAAATAGATCTGTTAGAATCCTATCTATGGGTCAAATAGATATGTTAGAATCCTATCTATGGGTCAAATAGATATGTTAGAATCCCATCTATGGGTCAAATAGATCTGTTAGAATCCTATCTATGGGTCAAATAGATCTGTTAGAATCCCATCTATGGGTCAAATAGATCTGTTAGAATCCTATCTATGGGTCAAATAGATATGTTAGAATCCTATCTATGGGTCAAATAGATCTGTTAGAATCCTATCTATGGGTCAAATAGATATGTTAGAATCCTATCTATGGGTCAAATAGATATGTTAGAATCCCATCTATGGGTCAAATAGATCTGTTAGAATCCTATCTATGGGTCAAATAGATCTGTTAGAATCCTATCTATGGGTCAAATAGATATGTTAGAATCCTATCTATGGGTCAAATAGATATGTTAGAATCCTATCTATGGGTCAAATAGATCTGTTAGAATCCTCTCTATGGGTCAAATAGATCTGTTTTAAAATATTCTTATTCGAGCGAAAAAACAGAACAAAATCTTAAGAAACAACAACACAAAAATATAAATATGAATGTACAATGTACACAATTCCCTAACCTTTTGGTATGAAATAACCGTTGATAAGTTGACATGCCATTAATAACAATCATTGAAGGGTTCCGCAAAAATTAGGGTGACATAGGTCATAGGAAAATTCGGTTTCAAGAGGAATGGCAGCAATATTTCCGTAATTTTCTTTCGTTAATTCGTGTCCTTTTAATTTTTCTTTCGTTAATTCGTGTCCTTTTAATTTTTCTTTCGTTAATTCGTGTCCTTTTAATTTTTCTTTCGTAAAGATGATATTCCCATAATGAGTGTGACCAACTTTTTTCATGGCCCAAATTGTTGCGACCTAATTTTCTGAGACCGAATTTTTGCAAGAACTGGTTACACCCTGCCGATGTTAACCTTCTCAGTGGTCGACTCCCTCACATTCTTCACAGACAGACACACGCAGGCACATATGCTTAGAGATTTGATCTAAGTATCTGTAAAACAATGAGTATTTGTAGTTCAGTTGGTGCGTTTGACCAGGTTAATTTGTGAGAGAAAAGGACGTAAGTTCCATTCTCATTGTAAGCTTATTCTTTGTTAGTCAGTGCTAGATTTACCCATAAGCAAGAAAAGCGAAGTCTTAGGGTCACACTCACTATGGGCCTCATTTTTATTCCTACTTCTTTATTCTGTCATCAGTTTTTATTCTCTAAGTGTAATTCATCAGAAATTATTGATATACGTCGAGCATTCAATAGGTTTCCAGCCTTTTTTGTACAGACATTTAAAATTGTCGTTAGATTCTTGAAAATTCACTATGTTATTGCTATACATCTTATGAGATGACAGACCAATTTTTATGATTTCGGCTTCAAATGAACAGCTACAGCAGCAATTGGAATACTCCCTACTAAATCCTGATTCCCACAGCTGGTGAATTTCAAAAAGGCAATCTGGACGTCAGGACACTTTAGAACAACGATATGCAATAAAATTCTGTTTTAAACTTGAAAAAAATGCCACAGAAACGTATGAAATGCTTCAGAATGCTTTTGGACCATCTTGGATGAATCGAGTATCAGTTTTTGAGTAGCATAAGAGATTCAAGGAAGGCTGGGAGCCTGAGAGGGATGATGAGAGGTGTGTGAGGAGTAAGGAAGTCAATACACCAGAGTTGATTGGCTAAAGGGTTAGGGTTAGGGTTACTATGTTGGGGTTTTAAGGGAGTTCAAGAAGAGATTCCTTGGGAAGAGGCCAGCACTCTTGAAATCGGGTCAGTGGCATATCCAATAGGACAATACACCAGTCCACATATCCATCATTGTCATGGACTATTTGTGCAAGATGGGCATCAAGACAGTTCCTCATCCTCCCTGTAGTCCATACCTTGCTCTCTGTGACTTTTGGTTATTCGCTAAGCTCAGAGGCTGTCGTTATGAGACAATTGAGGAGATGAAAGAGGCTGTGAGGAAGGTCATTGACACGCTCACACAAGAGGACTTCCATGGGGCCTTCTAGAAGTTGTTGGAATGGTAAAACAAGTGCATTGCAGCTGTAGGAGATTACTTAGAAGGGGACTAGTGTCATGTGTGTACTATCAATAAAAGTGCCCATACGAAAAAGTCTGGAAACTTATTTAATGATCCTCGTGTGTATATATATATATATATATATATATATATATAAAATTTACTACGTTTATAAATAAAGTGTGCTCAATGTCAATTGTAAAGCGTATATTGATTTTATGATAGCGTAGACATAGAACCAATTGTACTTGGTAATTCCCAGTTTCTCACCTGTTCATTCTTTAGAACAACGCTGATGTACACATAGGCGGGAAACTAAGTATGACCAAGTACCGTCGACTCTTGCCTACGTTATCCTATATACATATATATATATATATATATATATATATATATATATATATATATTGAAGAGTGTATATTTAGGTAGTAAGTTGTTATTAAGGCAAGTTTTATTTAGACAATTGAACACTCTTTATTATTTTTGTTGTCATTTTTCAAGTCTTGTTATTTTTTGTGTGTCGAGATACAGGTGGTAGAGGAATTGCCCCATATCTTTTGCCCTAGCGCTTCAAACATACTTTTAGTTGTCTTCAGGGGCAGTGTAGTTTTAGTTGACAGTTTGAGGGTTTTTTTTCTTTTAATTATTTGCAGCGTTTTATTTTGAAGTTGTCGGTTGAAACGTTTTTTTGCTTTTCGTTTTAACACGTTCGGTTGGAAATGTTTTCTCTGGAAGATTCTCACAGATAATACAATAATTATATATAAAAAATGATTAAAAAAAACGTTTACAAATTCTAGAAGCAATGTGCATAAAAAAAATATATAAATAAAACAGCATTTAACACAGACACCATTATATCAAATATTCTTAATAGCTAAAACACTCACTCAAAATCTCCAACCGAACGTTTAAAAAACATTAAAAACATTCCAATCGACAACTTCAAACAAAATGCTACAAATAATTAAAACAATAAAAACTGAAACTGTCAATAAAAATTAATCTACCCCAGAAGACAATCGAAAATATGGCCGAAAGCGCTTGGGAAGAAGATATGGGACAATTCCTTTACCACCTAGATCCCAGCCCAAGAAAAATTACAAGAAGACTTGAAAAATTACAACTAAAAATAAAAAACAAGCAGTGTTCAATCGTCTTTGATAAAACTTGCCTTAATACATATATATATATATATATATATATACTTTTTGCTGAATTATTGTTAAAGAATTAAAAATTATGATGAAGTTAGGAACATTTTTAAAAAATTTGATGATAAAATAAATAAAGGAATAAAAAAAGAACTAATGTCATAAACAGGACACTCGTCGTGGGAGGGAAGTCTTACCCTTCTGTAGAGATGCAGTCGGTGTATTCTACAACCCCAGTCGACTAGGCTGAACAAACCCAGTATTTTTGTTTAATTGTATTGTAATAAGAAATAATGCTAGTTTCAACGTTATTTCTGTGTTGTTTTTTTTTGGTATTAACTAACATTTTGGAAAGTGAAAGTTGTCATCCGGTTTTAATTCATGTCTGACCAATGCTTTATTTTCGTCGCTTTTTTAAAATCCCTCTTATTTCGTAAATTTATAATTAGATCGATTGTGATATTTATATATATATATATATATATATATATATATTTATATATATATATATATTATTGGAGCAAAAATCAGGGTGATCTTTTATTGGCTTTTCACCTCATACTTCAAGCTTATTGTCTCCCCAAAGAATGTGTTGCAACCATAATGATGTTCTATAAAACACGAAAGTAAAAGTTCGCTCATTGGATGGAGTTATAGACTTCTTTGATATTCTTATTGATATTCTGTAAGGGGATACTTTAGCCCATAATCTGCCAAGACTACGTAACTAGAAAGTTGATCGATCTTATGAAAAAAAAATGGTTTTACATTAGAAAAGGCTAGAAGCAGATGATACCCAGCACGAACTATTACGGACGCAGACTACGCAGATGACATAGCACTTCCTGCAAATACTCCTACTCAAGCTGAATCACTGCTGTATATTCTGGAGCAAGCAGCAGGTAGCATTTATCTCCATGTCAATGCTGACGAAACGGAGAACACGTGTTTTAATCAAAAAGGAAACATCTTCCCACTAAATGGTGGCACTCTAAAATTAGTGAATATGTTCGCATATCTCAGAAGCAGTGTCTCATCTTCAGAAAATGACATCCATTTACGACTAGCGAAGGCATGGACTTCTATCGACAGGTAATCAATCATCTGGAAGTCAAACGTATTCGATAAAATGAAATGCAATTTTTTCCAAGCAGCAGTCGTGTCCATTCTACTATATGGATGCACCTCATGGACGCTGACTTTGGGTATAGAGAAAAAGCCAAACGGGAATTGCTCAAGAATGTTACGAGTCATATTGAATAAATCCTGGAAGCAACATCCCACAAAACAGCTGCTGTACGGTCACCTACCTTCCATCTCTAAAACCATCTAAATAAGACGTACGAGACATGTGGGACACTGTTGAAGAAGTAAGGACGAACTTATGTCCATTTCCTACAACGATAGCCATTACACTACGGGCACCTCCACACACCACAATAACTTTTAAAACTAAATGTATTTAGAGAAGGGCTTCAAATTTTATATAGCTTAGCACCTTAGCACTTGAAATTGCGGCTCCTCGTTGTCGTAGATTGACTGAGTGAATTCTGATAAAAAACAATAACAATAACAAAAAACAACAAAAACAACAACAACAACAAAAGATTATAGACAACGCACAACAAAATTAATTATAATTATGTTTAGATTTACTTTATTAAAGATGTGTTCATGTCATTTGCCGTTAATTTTGTTTCTTTGAATTTGGGATATATTTGTTTAAAACTGGAATCACCCTGCTAATGGGTTTTTGAAAACGTTAATTCTCTTGAGAGAGATACCTCCTCCATCAGTATCCTGGGTATTACATTAAACTGCTTCTGATGTTGAGTCTCCAGTTCAGGAGATCTCTAAACTGTAGAGCTTTTAATGTTGTTCTTCTCTGGTCCACCTTGACTTGGAGTGGTAGTACCTGTCGGGGTCCTATCTATGGCTCAGATAGGACTGTTCAGTCTTTTACTTGGGTTTGGTTTGGTTTGTTGGGTTTTATGGCATATCAACCTTTGTAGGTTATTTAACGCAAAATCCATTTTTATGTAAATAATCTGTTCTATTTCAAACAATTCAGTTTAGTATAAGCACGCAGTTTATTTGTCAAAAACATTTCTATTTCAAACTATTCAAGCAGTTATATGTAACAATTCAGTTAAGGGTAAATACAGTTTTAATGTCGAAAAACAGTTCAATTTCAATAATTCAGTCAAGCATTAGGACACAGTTTAAATGTAAGTAAGGTTTAATTGTCAAAAACATTTCTATTTCAAGCTATTCAGTTTACTCAAACAATTCAGTTTAGCATAAGTATGCTATTAGTTCTATTTAACCCATAGATAGCACCCTATCAGGTGCTACCACTCCGGGCCAGAGTGGACCTGGGAGCGATGGCAATGAAGGGGTACTCCGCATTCCCCAAAGCTCCAGCATTGCTGGAACGTCACCCTCAGATTGTTTAGTGTCATATCCAGGACACTCGTTGGGGGGGGTCTTACCCTCTGCAGAGGTGCAGTCAGTGTATTCTACATCCCCAGCCGACTGGGAAATTTTACTTGGGATTATTATTAATTATTATTTGAAAGTATACAGCTGAGTACAAGTTATTTGTGTGAAATGGGAATACTTGATAGATAGAATTACTAATGTTTAATAGCAATACTTGAAACCATTTAACCGTGTGCAAACAAATGATTGATATTAAATTAGATAAGAATTCTTAAAAAATAGAATGATTAATGTTTCATAGGAATACTTGAAATCATTTAGCTATATGCAAACAAATGAGTTCTGACTCATTTAAAAATAAAGTTACCAACAAACTATTCGCTTACAAATCATATATATAAACGGGATTTGGTATTTAATTGCCAATAAGGGTTGATTTGCCATTAAACTAAATAACCTAACATAACCTGACCTATTAGGGTTCCATATATAAGTCAAGCGAGTCTGTGTGCAACGACAACAACAAAAAATATTTAACAATGTAAATATTAACGTCTAATGAACGCGATTACCTAAACTCTTATGAATAACATAACCCTGGACAGCTTTCATCATCATCATCATCATCATCATCATCATCATCATCATCATCAAGTCGTGCCACCAGCAAGGATATCCCTGACCCTCTCTCGACCCTCCTCCCTATCGTTCATCGCTTCTGGCAGGTCCTCAGGGCTATATCCCGTATCCTCACAGAGCTGCTCTATGTAGGTTCGAGCTGGTCGCCCTGCTTTAGCTCGGCCATGTGCGGGGGTCCATAGGAGAACATCACTTATAAGCTCGTCCCTGCTTCTCCAGCAATGTCCTGCATGTCAGGTTCATCTAACTTTGATAGATTTTTTTTATATATACGAACGCCATGGGAAGCAGTATGGTGGACGTAAAGGCAAGCGGATAAACCCTCTGACGGACTATCGCAATGCCAAACCTGATCCTGGGCGTATGAATCTCACGGTTCAACGGTCAGGATAGTTAGTTCGATCGGCGAACTACTGCTGCTCATCTATAAGGGTGGCTTCTATGGATGGGAATAAAAACAGCCACCGAAAGATAACCATAACCCACACTCCAACCACATGAATAGGTTTAAATGTCGATAACGATCAATTCATCAATAAAACATGAAGTTTTATAGAAATAATTCTTTTTGATAGAATTACATGTTTAATTCTGTATATTTGAAACACAAAAACCCTTACAGTTCATAATGATAGAAATTCTAATTTTATAATATATATATCTCTCTCTCCTAAATAAAAAAGGGGTTGCTTGGGGAATTTCACACTTGGCATTCCTTGTATAAAACCAGTCCAGCGCGAAAAACGATGGCCTAAAAATACAATCATATCAAGCGTTGAGCGTATCGAATGACCGGGTCGGTTATAAAGGAGGTAAATAACGTCAAATTTCATATACAATTCTTTGTCTCTCACACTTAAACGTCAAATGACCGTGTAATTACACACAGCTGCTGTGGTCCGTGGAATGCAATCATGAAGTAATAGGAATATATTAACCCGTTAAATCGACTCTTTAGTTTCGGTAAACGTACGATACTTACTCGGTCAAATCATCATCGAAATATATATATATATATATATATATATATATATATATAATGAAAAAAATAAAAGAAAGATTTTCTAATGTACCAATTTGTACAACCAAATTGATGAACTTATTTTTTAATGCTAGAAGAAGCAAAAAGCACCCATGAGGTGATAGTCGTCATTGCGCAAGCTGACACTCACTTTGACTCAAGTCCTTCTGACATAGGGCGCCATGGAAGGTTCACTGTTTTCTCTTTCTAAAATCTGAACCGAATAATCTTACAAATATTATTATTTGATGCACTTAATGTTTGAACGCCAAGATTCAGCAAGAGATTTGTAGAAAATCGCATTCATTATACATTTATATTTTGGCGTTATAGTTTCTTTATATTTTTTATACAGCGTCTTGTCGAGTACGAATAATTTTCAAATGCATCTATTTGACCCATAGATGATGCAGGTACAACTACTTTAAGTCAGAGTGGGCCTGGGAGTAATGGCAATAAAAGTGTGTTTTTTCATTCCTCAGATCTGCCGATGATATAAATCTCAACCGACAAGGCTTTTACCATTTTGACATCTTATCGTCAGTACGTCTATCTTTAATGTTCCATTATCTGAGTTATTTGTTTGTCTTTCTATTCAATGGGTGTATTTAGTTTAGATTTTTTAATCAAGATTCTATCATAGTTTTTTTCAAGATCAACTTTACCTCGGTTAGTATTGTCAGTTGGTTCTGTATTTTTCCAAACTGTTTCAGGTCTTACAACAATCAAATGCAGTTTAGTGTCACATTCAGAGTACACCTTTTTCTGGGGTGGGTTTTGTTCCCCTCGGCAGGGAATACAGACACCGTATTCAAAGCCCGCCAATTGAGCGGTATTTATTGTCCTATTCAGACAAAAAAGGTCAGAATCAAATTGAACATCCAGTTGATGTTGCATCTCAAAAGCTCAATTCACTTTTTTCCCAAATATTCTAAGCTTTCTCCGGCAATTTTCTTCGTTTAAAAATCTATCAGATGAACACTATAAATATTGCGGGTTTCATTTTCAATTTAATGAATATTGCGGTTTTCATTTTAAACTTTATGATTATTTCTCACCAACAAAGTATTACATGAATTATGTACGTTAGGTATTTAATAAGTTTCCAGACATTTTTTTGCACAGGAATTTAAATTTGTTGTAGACTCTTGAAAATTCACTATGTTATTGCTATACATCTTATGAGATGACAGACCAATTTTTATGATTTCAGCTTCAAATGAACAGCTAGAACAGCATTTGGAATACACTCTACTAAAGCCTGATTCCCACAGCTGGTGAATTTCAAAAATGCAATCTGGACGTCAGGACGCTTTAGAAGAGCGATATGCAATAAAATTGTGTTTTAAACTTGAAAAAGAATACCGCAGAAAGGTATGAAATGCTTCAAACTGCTTTTGGACCATCTTGTATGAATCGAGCATCAGTTTTTGAGTGGTATCAGAGATTCAAGGAAGGCAGGGATTCTGTGAGGGATGATGAGAGGTGTGGAAGGAGTAAGGAAGTCAACAGACCTGAGTTGATTGGCTGAAGGGTTAGGGTTAGGGTTACTATGTTAAGGGTTTAAAGGAGTTCAGGAAGAGATTCCTTCGAAAGAAGCCAGCACTCTTGAAATCGGGTCAGTGGCATTTCCACCAGGACAATGCACCAGTCCACAACTCCATCCTTGTCATGGACTATTTGAGCAAGATGGGCATCAAGACACTTCCTCAGCCTCCCTATAGTCCAGACCTTGCACTATGTGACTTTTGGTTATTCCCTATTGAGACAATTGAGGAGATGAAAGAGGCTGTGACGAAGGTCATTGACTCACTTACACAAGAGGATTTCCATGGGGCCTTCCAGAATTTGTTGGAACGGTACAACGAGTGTATTGCAGTCGGAGGAGATTACTTCGAAGGGGACTAGAGTTTCATGTGTGTACTATCAATAAAAGTGCCCATACGAAAAAAGTCTGGAAACTTATTTAATCATCCTCGTATTTTGTAGACACGTCTGTCTTTTAGTATCACGTTTGTAATTGTTGAATCGTACTGTCACGGAGGAAGTTAATCGTTTAAATTTGAAAAAAAAAAATGCGAAAAAACATGTATTGTTATCATCCAGGCAATTAGAATTGCAAAAATATCATTCTTTCAACCGCTATCAGATTTCGTTCATTACTTATAGGATGACCTTATAGACTATTTGAAATCGCAGATGGCTCCTAAAAAGACACTTCAGTCATCACTGATCTAATAGAGACTCGCTTATATTTTGATGTCTACTTCAGAATCATGCATGAATACAAACATATATATGAATTCACACACACACACACACACACACACACACACACATATATATATATATATATATATATTACGTGGACTTTGGTAGCGGATATTTTGTAGGCATATTTTATAAGAGGTGACAGAAAAGGGTTTAGTATTCAGCTTTTTCTCATCCTTGTTGGCAAGGGAGATGTTGCAACTTTAAATTCTGAAAGTTCAAAAATTTTAGAAGTACTCTAATACCATAATCCAAGTACATATACTTTCAACAATCGTTGGTCATTATTGAGGATGTGGGCATGTCTATGTTATGGGGTTAAGGATGTTTTCTTTGATGAGTGAATTTTTAAATAGGAACGTTCATCATGCGACAGTGACGTCACGTTTAGACGTAGACCATTGGTGGTTGCTTTGAATGTGAAAAATCACACACACACACACACATACTCATATATATATATATATATATATATATATATAAAATACCTAATGATGAAACCTAGGGAGATAGTTTCTCGCTCGAGGCATTCTAGTTTTGCTCGACTTGGTGTATAGAGAACTCTTATGAATTAGCTGATTAGCTCTAGTTGTTGTTTCTTTTGGCTAGACATTGCGGTGCAGGTGGATTATTTATGAATATTTGTTTTTACTCTTTTCTTTTTTTAAATTTTTTTTGCAGATATCAGTGTGAGTTATATCTTTTATTTAATTGCATCATCATTTTTTTTTCACGCCACCAGAGATATAGAAATAGGTTTAGTAATAATAATAATATATATATATATATGTGTGTGTGCGTGTGTGTGTGTGTGTGTTTGTTCTGAAGATGTACCACGGGCCA
>OY757912.1:122227534-122257534 GCA_963585895.1 Sepioteuthis lessoniana | reverse complement strand
ACAATACAAACGGAATCCATTTTTGGGCAATACAAACGGAATCCATATTTTGACAATACAAACGGAATCCATTTTTGGGCAATACAAACGGAATCCATTTTTGGGCAATACAAACGGAATCCATATTTTGACAATACAAACGGAATCCATTTTTGGGCAATACAAACGGAATCCATTTTTGGGCAATACAAACGGAATCCATATTTTGACAATACAAACGGAATCCATTTTTGGGCAATACAAACGGAATCCATTTTTGGGCAATACAAACGGAATCCATTTTTGGGCAATACAAACGGAATCCATTTTTGGGCAATACAAACGGAATCCATATTTTGACAATACAAACGGAATCCATTTTTGGGCAATACAAACGGAATCCATTTTTGGGCAATACAAACGGAATCCATTTTTGGACAATACAAACGGAATCCATTTTTGGGCAATACAAACGGAATCCATATTTTGACAATACAAACGGAATCCATTTTTGGGCAATACAAACGGAATCCATTTTTGGGCAATACAAACGGAATCCATATTTTGACAATACAAACGGAATCCATTTTTGGGCAATACAAACGGAATCCATTTTTGGGCAATACAAACGGAATCCATTTTTGGGCAATACAAACGGAATCCATATTTTGACAATACAAACGGAATCCATTTTTGGGCAATACAAACGGAATCCATTTTTGGGCAAACAAACGGAATCCATTTTTGGACAATACAAACGGAATCCATTTTTGGGCAATACAAACGGAATCCATATTTTGACAATACAAACGGAATCCATTTTTGGGCAATACAAACGGAATCCATTTTTGGGCAATACAAACGGAATCCATATTTTGACAATACAAACAGAATCCATTTTTGGACAATACAAACGGAATCCATTTTTGGGCAATACAAACGGAATCCATTTTTGGGCAATACAAACGGAATCCATATTTTGACAATACAAACGGAATCCATTTTTGGGCAATACAAACGGAATCCATTTTTGGGCAATACAAACGGAATCCATATTTTGACAATACAAACGGAATCCATTTTTGGGCAATACAAACGGAATCCATTTTTGGGCAATACAAACGGAATCCATTTTTGGGCAATACAAACGGAATCCATTTTTGGGCAATACAAACGGAATCCATATTTTGACAATACAAACGGAATCCATTTTTGGGCAATACAAACGGAATCCATTTTTGGACAATACAAACGGAATCCATTTTTGGGCAATACAAACGGAATCCATATTTTGACAATACAAACGGAATCCATTTTTGGACAATACAAACGGAATCCATTTTTGGGCAATACAAACGGAATCCATTTTTGGGCAATACAAACGGAATCCATATTTTGACAATACAAACGGAATCCATTTTTGGGCAATACAAACGGAATCCATTTTTGGGCAATACAAACGGAATCCATATTTTGACAATACAAACGGAATCCATTTTTGGGCAATACAAACGGAATCCATTTTTGGGCAATACAAACGGAATCCATTTTTGGGCAATACAAACGGAATCCATTTTTGGGCAATACAAACGGAATCCATATTTTGACAATACAAACGGAATCCATTTTTGGGCAATACAAACGGAATCCATTTTTGGGCAATACAAACGGAATCCATATTTTGACAATACAAACGGAATCCATTTTTGGGCAATACAAACGGAATCCATTTTTGGACAATACAAACGGAATCCATTTTTGGGCAATACAAACGGAATCCATATTTTGACAATACAAACGGAATCCATTTTTGGGCAATACAAACGGAATCCATTTTTGGGCAATACAAACGGAATCCATATTTTGACAATACAAACGGAATCCATTTTTGGGTAATACAAACGGAATCCATTTTTGGGCAATACAAACAGAATCCATTTTTGGGCAATACAAACGGAATCCATTTTTGGGCAATACAAACGGAATCCATATTTTGACAATACAAACGGAATCCATTTTTGGGCAATACAAACGGAATCCATTTTTGGGCAATACAAACGGAATCCATATTTTGACAATACAAACGGAATCCATTTTTGGGTAATACAAACGGAATCCATTTTTGGGCAATACAAACAGAATCCATTTTTGGGCAATACAAACGGAATCCATTTTTGGGCAATACAAACGGAATCCATATTTTGACAATACAAACGGAATCCATTTTTGGGCAATACAAACGGAATCCATTTTTGGGCAATACAAACGGAATCCATATTTTGACAATACAAACGGAATCCATTTTTGGGCAATACAAACGGAATCCATTTTTGGGCAATACAAACGGAATCCATTTTTGGGCAATACAAACGGAATCCATTTTTGGGCAATACAAACGGAATCCATATTTTGGCAACACAAACAGAATCCATTTTTGGGCAATACAAACGGAATCCATTTTTGGGCAATACAAACGGAATCCATTTTGGGGCAATACAAACAGAATCCATTTTTGGGCAATACAAACAGAATCCATTTTTGGACAATACAAACGGAATCCATTTTTGGGCAATACAAACGGAATCCATTTTTGGACAATACAAACGGAATCCATTTTTGGGCAATACAAACAGAATCCATTTTTGGGCAATACAAACGGAATCCATTTTTGGACAATACAAACGGAATCCATTTTTGGGCAATACAAACGGAATCCATTTTGGGGCAATACAAACAGAATCCATTTTTGGGCAATACAAACAGAATCCATTTTTGGGCAATACAAAGAGAATCCATTTTTGGGCAATACAAACGGAATCCATTTTTGGGCAATACAAACGGAATCCATTTTGGGGCAATACAAACGGAATCCATTTTTGGGCAATACAAACGGAATCCATTTTGGGGCAATACAAACGGAATCCATTTTTGGGCAATACAAACAGAATCCATTTTTGGGCAATACAAAGAGAATCCATTTTTGGGCAATACAAACGGAATCCATATTTTGGTCAATACAAACAGAATCCATTTTTAGGCAATACAAACGGAATCCATTTTTGGGCAATACAAACGGAATCCATATTTTGGCAACACAAACAGAATCCATTTTTAGGCAATACAAACGGAGTCCATTTTTGGTAATACAAACGGAATCCATATTTTGGTCAATACAAACGGAATCCATTTTTGGGCAACACAAACGGAATCCATATTTTGGCAATACAAACAGAATCCATTTTTTGGCAATACAAACTGAATCCATTTTTGGGCAATACAAACGGAATCCATTTTTGGGCAATACAAGCAGAAACTATTTTTAGAAAATAAAAACAGAAGGTATTTTTAAACAGTACAAACAGAAACCACTTTGGCAATGCAAAGAAAGATATTTTTATACCACACAAACCGAACAAAAAGACATGTGTAAGTAACATAGCTAACAAGACAAAAAGATAAAACCAAAAATTGATAATATGTTAAGAAACTGAACGAAAATTAAATTAACTAAAATTTTGCTTCAATCTAACAAGCAATGTAGGGGAACTGAAAAAAATCCCATAAAGGATTTGAAAGAAAACGTAGCTTAATAGAAACATTCAATAATAAAAAATACACATGACTCACGAGTAAAACAATCCAAATTCTTTACAAACAAACATAACAATAATGAAAAAAAGAACTACACAAAACATCCTCTCCCACAAAGACAAGCCTCAAAATTTACAGAAAAGCTTAAATATAACTATAAAGGAAGCAAGCAAGGAAAGCACCGTAGTCATCTTTGATAAAAAAATATTACAGAAAAAAAATCCAAGAAATACTAAGAGATGACGCAAACAATAAACTGAATAATACAAACATAGACAATAATATCAAAAATTATACAAGACTGAGATTTCTTAACTATTTACCACTCAGAAATCAGGAATGTTTACGGACTACCAAAAATTCACAAGTTTAAAGAAATAAAAAAAGCAGTAGAAACACAAAAGTCTGAATATATTGAAATTCCAGATTATAGTGACCTTAAATTTAGATCTATAGTAGCAAGTTCATCATGCCCAACTAACAGACTCCACAAACTAATAGACATTTTACCATTTCTAAACAAGTTAAAAATGCTACATTAGAGATGCCATCCACTTTTTAAACTCCATACCACAAAAAACCCCACAAAAAACAACTGATCACTATACACCCATGGCTACATTTGACGCCAAAAACTTGCACAGTAATATCTCCCGTGAAATAGGAAAACAAACCATCTAATTGTGGATAGAAAAATACCCAGAAACACTTCAGCCAAAAATTTATCACAGATGGTATAGAACTTATCCTAAATAACTCTTTCCATTTCCATAACATAAATTACATCCCGACACTCGAAATAGCTAAGGGAACTAAAATGGCACCAACATACGCCACCCTAATCTTAGCATATTTCGAGGAAGATCCATAAGAAATCGTTATTAAGGAATTCAGCAACAATATAAAAACAATTTATTAGATCACGTAAAAGATACTTAAATGATTGTTTTATATTCAGGAAATGCCCCTGGGGCAACATCAATGATTTAAATAACTTACTCCAAGACGTACACCCTAAAATAAAATTCACTATGGAATACATCGTTAACTAACTACCATTTTTAGACATCCTCATTAAAAAAATGGACAAATTATCATACACACTTATCACAAACCCACAAAATCTCCAAAAAGTCACTACCCTCCAAAACTGCATAAAATCCATCTCTTACACTCTAGCATATAGAATATTCACCAGAGTCACTAATAAAAACCTCAGAAAAAACATGCCGAGAAGAATTAAGCGTAACCCTCCCCCAGAGAGGATAGCCAACTGCACTAATAAAGAAGGGATTCGAATTAGTAGAAAAATACCATTAAAAGAACTACAAACCGCCCCAAAAACAGAGCAGGGAAGAATTCTTAGCAGACATCTCAACATACACACCCTCATGCACACGCGCATAGAATTATTCGGGGTGGAAGGTTAGTTGTTGGTTGGATTCTATGGCATATCAACTATCGTAGTTTATTTGGGGAGGGGGAAAAGGGAAATAAAGGGATAGACAAAAACCCGAAAACTATATACTTTGACATGGATAAGAACATTTACGTACACACACAAACACACAGAATACACTCTTTTAAACACACACACACACACACACACACACACACACACACACACACACACACACAAAAAGCCCGCAGAAGCCAAAAATGGTCACTGACAATTAACCCCAATAGGACATTCACAAGCGCAAAACCTGGAATCAAAAAGGACTATAACCCTATCAAAACAGTCACTACTATAAAAGCCAAAAGGGACCGAAAAGATCAAACATTAGCGTCCTGAAGACGACCAAAAAATCAGAAACACGTGTTGAAGAAAAAAATGAAACCAAATTCACTTGCGGAGATATTCATTTTAAAGTCTTTACTTTTCCCACGTTGGACTAACAAAAAAGAAAACAAATATATATATATATATATATATATATATGAAAACATAACAATATATGTATATATATTTGTGTGTGTGTGAGAGAGAAAATAAAATATTCAAAATAATACATATTTGTGTGTGTGTGTGTGTGTGTGTGTGTGTGTGTGTGTGTGTGTGTGTGTGTGTATTTGTGCGCCTGTGCCTGTGCCTGTGTGTGTCTGTGCGTTGGCCTGTGCGAATACAAGGACCTGGCACAACATGAAATAAATGTAGAGGATGTAAACAGAATGATTTGAGCGATTTCTTATGAGATTCATTGCAATAAAAAACAACAAAAAAGGACTCACAAAACAACAAAAAAGGACTCACAAATTTTAAATATGATTGATTTTAACAGCATATCAATGAGTCTCGAGTTATTCTATACCAAGCGTTTCAGGAATCGCGTTCATTATAATTTCATATTTACATTTTTTGTGTTGTTGTTTCTAATGTATTTTTTCACGCGTTCCGATTGAATACGAATAATTCTTAAACAGATCCATTCGACCCATACATGGGACCCTAACAGATTCCTCTACTCTGGATCAGAATGGTCTTGACAGTAACGACAATGAGGGGGTTTTCCACTCTCCTTAGATCTCCAGTTTTCATGCATCATTATCAGATGTACTTTAGTGTCATACTCAGAACCTCCTTTTCTGGGAGGAATCTTACCTCTTTGCAGAGGATAAATCATGTCCTTGATCTCGCCAACGGGGCTATAAATTAGAATTGTTATTCTCAACGCCAAATTGCAGTTTAGAAGTTTTTAGCACCTACCAAAATCACTATGTGCATCCTAAAATCGATTCGTAACTCTTATGTCTTACAAAGTCGGAACACCTAAAACTTAAAAACATACAAAACAAAAACAAAAGCCAAAACAAAAACTACAAATAAAATCAACAAACAAGCAAAATAAAATGAAAAAGCAAAAAAAAAAAAGCAAAAAAACCCCAAAAAACAACAAAAAACAAAACAAACACAAACATTAAAACAAAACAAAAACCCCAAAAAACAAATAAAACAATGGTGAAATTTCTTTCGTGTAGAAATGTCGGTGAGTTATTTTCTTTTGTCCGGCACAGTCAGGGTTAAAGTCCAAATAAAGGTCAGGATTTGAAAATTAATTTTCGAGGAAAGAATGTCACCCTTCCCACCCACGGGATAAAGACAAGTAATCATCTGTAAAGGCGCTATCACCTATGATATTTAGATTGATTTTGGCTATGCCAATTAAATAACACCAGAAAAAAAGATGTCTATCATGAGGTTCTTTTTATTTAATAAACAACAGAGCTTTTTCGGAGAGCACTTAGACAAATGTGCATAAGAATAAAGTATGCGTTCACATTTTCTGGATCATCGAGTAACTCTAAGAATATATATATATATATATATATATATATATATATATATATATATATATATATATATCATAATGATGAATGTGGAAAAATTAAACAATTCCCATGAGTAGGATTCGAACCATTGGATTCAGACTCGACTCATATAAGGTTGCATAACGACTCATGAATTTCCAACTGAGAAATGACCTTTGACCGAACAGTCGACATTTGACTTTCGAGTTGAAATACTCCAATGAACATGATATTAACTGTTTTCATGACAGACCAGAGGTGGTCAAAGATAGGGTGAGGGCAGGCTGTTCGAATTCATTTGGTGTTTTTTTTTATCACAAAATGGATTCAATTTTTTGGCATGATCTAAGATAAAATGGCTTTTTTGCTTTTCAATTGAAACTGATGATTATATGAATTTTTCCTATCACGGATATTACAAACACCAGAATAAATACATCGAAATCAACTTTAAATCTTCAGTGTTTGATTGATTTTAACGACAAATCAAACCATAAAGAGTTATTTTATGCCTAGATGTTTGAGTATCCCGTTCATTATATATTCTTAATTGGTTCATCGGGTAGACTATTCGCCTCTGGTCCGGAAGACCGGGGTTCGAATCCCAGGTCGAGTCATACCAAAGACATTAAAAATGGTACTTGATACCCCCTTGCTTAATACTCAGCAATATAAGGTACGTATCAAGGGTAAAGTGGAGCAATCCAGGGAAAGGAAAAGCACCCTTCCCTACACCTTGGTGTAGTAGCTATTGAAAAGGGAGCCTTCTGGTCGCCAATGTTACTTTTACTTTATACATTCTTATCCACGTGTTTGTGCAGTTGATTCTGATTGCACCTTTTTGTATAAGGTCCTATCGAATCCAAATAATTTTTAAACAAATCTATTTGACCAAAACATGGGTCTGTATTTGTCGCTGCCTCCCACCAGACAGGACTGACCAAAACATGGGTCCTTAACAGGCACTACTACTCCGGGTGAAAGTTGCTTTAGGCAAGTTCTCTTCAAAGAGTTAGCTAATTTGCGTTTTTTGCTTTAAAAATGCCCCTAAAAAATGAACGAAAAAAGTTTATTAAAAAGAAAATCGAAAATAAATGTTTCATTATTTTTCCTTCTTAATTTTTAAACATCTATTTCTTTTATTCTTTTAATTTTTCAGTTAATCTTTAAATTATTGCTATCAACCTTTTATAAAAGAAAAGTGAATGTTCAATTTTTCCATTCAAGTTTGCTTTTTCTTTTATTATTAAGATCCTATTTTATTGATTTTGTTTGGTCGATGTGCTGCTGTCAATTCACACACACACACACACACACACACACACACACACACACACACACACACACACACACACACACACATGCCATTAACAGAAATTTATCTTAGAAGCAAATCCGAGCCAAGAGATTGTGACAAGAAATAAGCATAAATCGGAAATTATTTTATTTTACATAGTTTTAAACAGCGAAAATTCGCTTTATTAAATAAATGAAAATAAGACAAGAAAAAAGAAAATAGTAAAAAGCGAAAAATTATTTTAATTTTAATTCTCATCAAATTCCGCTTTAATGAAGAAGTGGAATTTACAATGTATATTGGTCTTCATTTCATATAGCATCACATAAGTTCTATTCGGGAACAGAAACAGTGAAGAAAAGAAAGTCTGAAACAGAAATCAGAAGGATTTTATTTATTTATTTATTTTTTGCTTTGTCATTTTATGAATGTTAATAAAAACTTAAAATAGAAAGCAAATAAAATAAAAATATTTCTCCTTCCTCCAAAAATAAAAGTTTGCTTAACAATCAGAATTTCAGTGTTTTATTATTCTAATATTCAAAATAGTTTTAAAAAAACCCCCAAAAACAAAACAATAAGACGATCCGAAATCAGGTGGGACTCTTTAAGCTTTTCTAATTTTTCATTTTAAAACATAATCATAAATATATATTTACCAACTCCTCTGCTCGGGCAGGATATGACACAAGGTCAATTTTTAAGCGGAGTTTAACAGGTTTCAGTTCAGAGTTTTCCTTCTCCTAGTCTAGTTGCCTCACCAAGGCTGAAGAACCTAGTATGTCCTATTTGCCCATAACTGGAGGGAGAATAATTGGATTCATACCTTTCCCAAGGGTATTAGTGCCATGTGAAATGCAATCAGTCTCCTCTGAGATTTGAACTCGTGTGCGCCGTGTCCATTTCCTACGACGATAACCATTACACCACGAGCATCTCCAAAACATAATCATAAATCATTAATCATAATCATTAATCTGCTAAAATAAATATATTTATTCCGATCAAGAATTAACTTTACAAAACTACAAATGATTTGTTGAGGATTAAAAAGGAAGCTTCCCTGGTTTATATTTATCGTTACCTCCCACCAAACAAAGAAACTTCCCTGGTTGTAAAAGTTAGTTGAGTGTGTACGTTTTTTAAGAGTTTGTTTTTATTTTTTGAATTCAAGCTTTGCTTTTTTTATATAGGCATTTCAACATTTGTGGGTTATTTGATGCCAAAGCTATCCTTGCAGAAGAACAGTAATGGTACTTTTTAACCGATAACTGGTGGGAAGATTAGGAGATAATACTTTTCTTAAGAGGCATTAGCTCGAGAGGGAACGTAACAGTGTAATTGAAGATCGTACTCGGATATTTCGATTTCGCAGTCAAGTAAGTGAATCCCACTGGCACGGTTACTGCACTTTTTAATGTAAGGTTAAACTATGAATATTTCAATTCTGATTCTATTTTTTAACATTCCTGCGTACTTAAGCAAGTATATATATATATATATTTCTTTCTTCATTTTGAAAGTTTGTAAGTAGACAGTCTTCTTGATATCATTGCATTGAATAATTTTGTTTAAGTTATTAGACATTTTGCGTTCGAGCTTTATCTTCTTTAAAGGGGGTGTCTTCGTGGTGTAATGGTTAAAGCGCCGGACTGTGGAATCGTAGTATGCGAATTCGTACTCCAGTCGCGCTATTACGTTCACTTTCGGGAAAATACCTTTGGGAAAGGTATGAACGCCCTTATCCTCCCAGCTATGGGTAAAATAGTACCACTACTGTTCTTCTAGGAGAATGGCTTTGGCATTAAATAACCTAAAAAGAGTTGATATGCCATTAAACAAAGAAACCAAACCTTTATCTGCTTTAAGAGCACCTCGATTTACTTTTTATTTTATTTCATCAATTATCTTTTTCGTTCATCTGTCTCTCAAGAATGGCTTGAATTATGACCACGACATTTTCTGTACTTATAAACTGGATCCCAAAACATGCTTTTTGGATTTAAGAATATAAGAAATTTCCATGTCTTTTTTTAAATTAACAACATAGATATAATTTTAAATGGAAGACTAAACTTTCTGTCCGCCGGCTTAGCTCTACCGAATTTTTATTTTTCAATTTAATTTTCATTGTAATGAAAATCTAATCAGGAAGCAAAGTTATTTTCTCATCACTTTTTCTCATGATATATTTTTGTCCCTAGAAAAATGAAACTAGAAAATTCTCAGCTTGACCAAAGTTGTATTGTAGAAAAAAGACAACATCACTGATGTATAAAAATATAATAAATGTGTTTTCTTTTCTTTTTATTATGCAAAATGTACGGACGGGTAAAGTAAGAAAAGGGTAAAAAACGGTTGAGCTGCGCACACAGGGGCCCGAGGTATGAATATTTGGTGAACGTAGTCGAGTTAAGATCAAAACCTTCCTGTTTATATAATATCCAGGATGCTCACGCAAATTCTCCTGGTCACATTTCCTTCTATCTACCGCCCACGCAACGCACGTGCTCACGCTTCCTTCTTGCATACCACCCTTACAATTTACAAGACATTTTTCGTCGGGAACGCCTGCATCCTGTTTACATTAGGTACCATTTTTCTTCACAGTGTCCGATGTCCACAGCTGCATCGACTTGTCAAATGGATCTTCAAGTAAATATCCAACACCAAGACTGAAATGATCAAAAGCTACACCACATAATTATTTCACAATTGGCACATCATTTCTTTAGTTTCTTTAAATCTTCAAGAAATCAATAAAAACTTTAAAAATCAATTAATTCCCTCCTTTTTATTTACCAAGCTGTAAATTATAAGCTAAAACCTCAAGTGACAGTAAAATTCTAAGCCGATAAGATGAAACGATAGATTTATGAGAGGTAATGAACGTCATCAAGCGACGAACAGGGAAAAGTTCTCGGCTCCACCAAGAAATAACTTACGGTAAGGTCTCACTTTGTGCACTGGTTCCTGTCAAATTACTGAAGTAAAGCAACGATTAGCCTGTTCACAACAAAAGTCGTAAGAAAAAGTATATAGACTGAAGCTGTAGTTACCAAGACACAAAAGACCAATGATTGAAACATTAATTTCCTTCAAAATAACCCCTCTGTCATACAACTCACATATTCCAGTGAATTTTCTATTGTTCGAAGCTTTTCTGAAACTTCTCTTTTCTAATTTCTTTTCAAGATTCTAGCACACAGCTCGTAGGTTTCTTGTAGTCTCACCCACATTTGAATTGGACCGGTTAATCGTTGCGTTATTTCAGTGATCTTACAGAAACCGGCGCTTAAAGTGATAACTGGCCGTAAGTTAAGCCAATGAATTCTTGGTTGAACCAAGAACTTTTCACCAGTCCTCGTGGTAGAAGCAATGAAGTTATAAATGTTTTTTTCTTTATAACGTTTAAGACTTCAGAGACTTATACGGTAACCTGTTTTGGTCATGAGGACGTTACTCAGGTTGTGTGTATTGGACAGGAATATCTGGGAAGAGCCCAATCTCTTCTGGTCTATTTTGAATTCAGAGTTTTTTATTTATATCGGCGGCTATATCAAAGTTAAAGAGACCAGTTTGCTCAACTAGTTAGCCATAGCTGGAGGGAGAATTGTTGGATTTCATTTCCACTGAGACATTAGCTATATGTGAAGTGCAAACAGCCGCTTCCCCAATCTAATTTCTACAAGAATAACAAGTCCAGTCGCCTGGAGCTGTTAAATACACCGATTGCATTTCTGCATAGGGGTAAGACTCCTCCCAACAGGTGCGCTGGATATGACATTAAACCTTTAGATGGCACGGCTTCAGTAACGAGTTTGAGGAATGCGGAGTACCCCTTCATTGCCATTGCTCCCAGGTTCACTCTAACCCGGAGTGGTAGCACATGATAGGGTCCTATCTATGGGTCAAATAGAACAAACTGTGTGCAAATAAATGACTGATATTAAATTGTGACTGTAATAAAGAAATACTTGAAACTTTTAACTATGTGCAAAAAAGAACTCAGACTCGTTTATGAATGTTATCTACAAAATATGTTTACAAATTATATATATATATATATATATATATATATATATATATGTGTGTGTGTGTGTGTGTGTGTGTGTGTGTGTGTGTGTGTGTGTGTGTGTATAAAGACGATTTGGCATTAAATTACCTACAATAATTGATCTGCAATGAAACCCTTCCAAACCAAACAAAACGATGATAACCGTTACGCCACAAGCGCCTCTAAAATCACTTTTAATGATGTTCATTTAACTTATAAATTCTCTGAAATCTTTTGTCCCATATTACAGGCTTAAAATATTGCTGTTATTTAGGTTTTTAGCATGTAATTGTAATGCTAAGAATTCTTAGTACTTGGGTGAGTCAAAAGGTTTGCACTATTTTGGTAACGTGAGGCACGATTCAGTAGCTCCGGATGCTTTTACTGAGGTCAGAAAAGTGATGAATCCCACTGGACTATGTATATTCATCGCATTTGTCCCAATGACTTAGAGTAGAGCCTTGAAATCCTCGGTTTTAAGCCAACTTGACTTTGCCTGATCGTCGAGGTTCTTGCTACCCAAGCGAAACATCTTGTATCATCTGGTTATTGTACAGTAATCAGCAGCACCTCTACTTTTCGTACTATAAATATCTTTGGTCCCTATGATTACTTCTGCGGTGTTATGGCTCAGTTCGAACTTGTAAAGCTTGCTTTCAAATTTAAACTACGGGGGGGGGTCTTCGTGGTGTAATGGTTAAAGCACTGGCTTGCAGAGTTGTAGTTTGCGAGTTCGAATTCCAATCGCGCTATTAAGTTCACATTCGGACAAATACCCTTGGGAAAGGTATGAACCCTCTTATCTTTCCAGTTTTGGATTAAATCGTACCAATACTGTTCTTCTTGGAGAATGGCTATGGCATTAAATAACCTATAAATGTTGATATGTCATTAAACAAAGAAATCAAACCAAACCTTTCAGACGAATACTCTTGGCAAAGGTATGAACCCCCTTATCCTCCCAGCTATGGGTTAAATAGTACCAATACTGTTCTTCATGGAGAATGGCTTTGGCATTAAATAACCAATAAAGGTTGATGTGCCATCAAACAAAGAACTCAAATCAAACCAAACAGATGACTAAATATAGTTTCATCCACACCACACAAGAACGTGTGTTATCCTGAAGTATTAACTATCGCTAAATTCTCATTCACTTATACTCGCCCTTGTAAATAATGAATACTGCGCCTTAGAATAAACACTTCCTTCTTTACTGTTCCGTTTTGACTGATCCAAGTCTGAACTACAAAAGAAGTCATCAGCAATAAGAATTGAGCTTATTCCCTTTGTTGTTCAACTAGATATTTAGATATTTTTGTACTGAGTAAAACATTGAAATTATCAAGTAGACGATAATAGTGAAACCTTATATCCAAATTACACCCCTCCCACGCCCTAAGCAGTCGTATAAGCCATTTACTACCACGATTACAGAATTCTATCTCATAACAGAGGTTTTTTTTTTAGGGATCAAACGAACAAAGAAGACGGAAAATGTTGTTTTAGTAATTTAAAGTAATGGCAGGCTTTGTCTATTTTCTGCAAAAGTTGTCACTAACGTTAATGTATGGGAAAGCTGTTATGACGTCATAAATTGCAAAAGAAACCCGGATAGAAGTGACAGAAGATGATGAATGAATCTAGCTAATGAGAAACATCAATAGGGCACATGCATAGGCATATGAACAAAAAGAATCAAAACTCTCTCTCTCTCTCTCTCTCTCTCTCTCTCTCTCTGAGCACGCACTGCATGTGCCACGAAAACAAATACAAACATTGTGAGTTCAGGAAGAATCAAAACTGAAGCTTTATTTACCAAGACACAAATGAACAAATCATGAAACGTTATTTTCCTTCAAAATAGCCTCACTGACTCCAAGCACACTTGTTTCAGCGATTTTTCATTTGGTCGAAGCATATTTTTTTAATATTTCGTTCAAGGATCTCCATATTCTGAAATCTTACCCCTGCGATATTTTTTTGGTTTACGAAACAAGAATAGCTCGTACGGCGCTGGGTCTGATGAGGATTGAAAGCATTTCGCTTTTACAATCTTGTGTTTTGCCAAGAATATTCCGTTAAAAAATATAGACTGTGTTCATAATTTATTTTTCAGATTGACTCTCATTCGGTTTAGACGAGGCGCTCTTACCATAACGGTTATCATCGTAGGAAATGGAATCGACGACCTGTGTTTAATTCTTCGGTTATTCTTCCGGCTATGGGAAAATAGAGCAAAAAAAAAAAATAGCTTTTTTAGCTATGTAGGAGAAGGAAAGCTGAATTCAAACCAGCAATATCCGCTTAAAACCAGTTGACATTGTGCCACATCCTGACTGTGGCGAGGTTTTTACGTAAATACACACTCGTTCTAGACGTCTAGACATCGTCTCTTTATTAAATAAGTTGCTCAGCTATGTAAACATCGTCATTTAAAGTTTAAATAAAAAGGATTAAAGCTTAGATTTCGATACTGTTTGATGACGCCTTGTATAATATGATCTCAATAAAAACTTTGATATTTGCTATTGTGTAAATGGGAAAGTGTGATTTTATGTTCAATGTCACCCCTTATATAATAAAGTAAAGTAATATAGTTGGTGACCTTAGTTGAAGGGTGACCCAAAGGCTCCCTTTTCAATAGCTACCACACCGAGGCATAAAAGAGGGCGCCACTCAATCCCCTCGATTGCTCCACTTAACCCTTGATCCTTACCTTATAACCCTGAATGTTAAGCAAAGCGACATCAAGTACCATTTTTTGAGTCTTTGGTATGACTCGACCAGGGATTGAACCCTGGTCTCTCAGACCATTGGCGAACACTCAACTCATTATGTCAATGGCGACGGTTGCCGAGGGCGACCCGAAGGCTCGCTTTTCAGTAGCTACTACACCAAGGTGTAGGGGAGGGCGCTACTCTTTTCCTTGGATTGCTTCATTTTAGCCTTGATATGTACCTTATAATGTTGAGTGCTAAGCAAGGAGATATCAAGTACCATTTTTAAGTATTTGGTACGACTCGACCTGGGATTGAACCCTGGTCTCCCGGACCATTGGCGAACACTCTACCCACTAATTAACATATGAAGATGAAATAATGAATGTCATTGTTTAAATACGAATATGTAGATTGACACAATTATTAGATGAATTTTCATTTCAAAACTCATACTAAAACATTTACAGAGAACAATCCTCCTTAATGCGGACACAATAGGTAATTATATTAACCCAACCCCTCCGCTTGGGCAGGATATGACACAAGGTCAATGATTTTAAGCGGAGTTTATCAGGTTTGAATTCAGAGTTTTTCTTCTCCTAGACTAGTTGCCTCACCAAGGCTGAAGAACCTAGTCTGCCCTACTATTTACCCATAACTGAAGGGAGGATAATTGGATTCATACCTTTCCCAAGGGTATTAGTGCTATGTGAAATGCAATCAGTCTCGTCCAGGATTTGAACTCGTGTCGCCCTGTCTATTCCCCTACGAAGATAACCATTACACCACGGGCACCTCCTAAATTACACCACAGACACAAAAGGTAATACTGACATGACTGTTACAACAGGCTCGAGATGTCCGAACACAGAACACTTGATCCAAATATCAATTGCCAACCAGCATTGCACAAGTGTCCTTCAATTTATTACAATTTTATTTTTTCGTTATACTATATATATATATATATATATATATATATATATATATATATATATATATATATATATATATAAGGGCCATTAAATAAGTTTCCAGACTTTTTTGGACAGGCATTTAAAATTGTCGTAGACTCTTGAAAATTCAGTATGTTGTTGCTATACATCTTATGAGATGACCGACTAATTTTTAAGATTTCACGTTCAAATTTTGAAGCTCAAGGAAAAACTTAGAGGCTGCCGTTATGAGACAATTGAGGAGATGAAAGAGGCTGTGACAAAGGTCATTGCCACGCTCACACAAGAGGACTTCTATGGGGCCTTCAAGAAGTTGTTGGAACGGTACAACAAGTGCATTGCAGCTGGAGGAGATTACCTCGAAGGGGACTTGAGTTTCATGTGTGTACTACCAATAAAAGTGCCCATACGAAAAAAGTCTGGAAACTTATTGAAGGATTCTCGTATATATATATATATATATATATATATATATATATATATATAAAGTAAGTAAAGTTCGAGACTATAATCGAGGGATACCCGAAGGCTCTCTTTTCAATAGCTACTACACCGAGGTGTAGGGGAGGGTGCTACTCATTTACTTTGATTGCATCACTTTACCCTTCATCCGTACCTTGCTGAGTGTTAAACAAGGAGATATCAAGTACAATTTCTTTAGTCTTTGTCATGACTTAGCCTGGGTTTGAACCCCAGTCTCCCTGGCCATTGGTAAACACTCTACCTCGTAGATTAATGGGCCGATGAAAAAATGCAAAATCTTCGGTTGATAATTTTATTTTTGCCAACGATAAACGTTTCGGGTTTTTAACAGTGAAAACATTAAACCTTCATCAGGGCCTGTGAATTTCTAAATGAAACGAAAATATGTCCTCGTGGTGTAATGGTTAAAGTGATGGACTGCGGTATCGTAGGAAGCGAGTTCGAACTCCAGTCGCACTATTACGTTCACTTTCGGGCAAATACCCTTGGGAAATGTATGAACCCACTTTTCCTCCCAGCTATGGGTTAAATTGTTCTTCTAGGAGAATGGCTTTGGCATTAAATAACCTACAAAGGTTGATATGCCATTAAACAAAGAAACCAAACCAAACGTAGAGTTTTTCCACATAAGGGCGAAAGCAAGAGGCGTAAGATCGAATTACATCGGAAGCATTTCAATTATTGTTTTTTCTATACTCACTCTTTCTCAATGACGAAGAGAAAACCAGCTGTAAGTTGTGATTAAGAAGCAACCAAGATAAAGAAAAATACTATTTAAATTAAATGATGATAACAATAATAATAATAATAATAATAATTAACAAACTTCGCCTAAATAAAGTTGAAAAAAACAAACACCTTGCTACAAAGCGCCATCTTGGCTGTGTTATGGTAAGATATGTAAAGACATCGGTTCATTATAAAATTGTTTTTGCTGATGGCATTTTCAGAAGATAAACTCATTAATGTTTTATCTTTCTCGTCTGCGGGGCAAATATCTTTATTTTAAAGTGTCTAGCAATTATCTTATTTAATAAATGTTTATAAAAGTTGTATATCTAATTATGCATCTTGTCTCTGACATCCTCAATGATAATGTAACGATGTTAATTTATTCAACTGACCCAAGTTGATATAAAGGTTACTTTTTTTAATGTCAAGTGATACAAAATATTTCCGGTAGATATAAACCGTCGTCAAATTCAAAACATAAATAAATAAACATATTTTAAAATTCCAAATTTTAAGAGATTCATAATTGTTATAATTTCTTCCTAAATATTTTTGTTTATCGTTGCTGTAATATCTTTTATTATCAGTTAAAATAACTTCGACTTACTGAAAATGAAAAGTGTATTTTCATAGCTACATACTGTGAATTAAAATATGATTTGTTAAACCAGGCCTAACGAATTGGTTCCTGCGCAGTTAAGCAGCGATTACCCTGTTCTGACTTTCAATATGTGACCACTATTGAAATAGCCGATACTGTAAGCATTTTGTGGCCAAAGCGAATTCTACTTTATAATAATCGCAGTGAAGAATAAATTATGTCAGAACAGAGAGGCAACCTTGTAAGTCATCGGTACTGAGTTCGAACCTCTGGGGATCTACAGGTAGCGGGTAGATAATACAACAAAATAAATGATTTGGGGGGTTATTTAGCATATAGGATTATCTTTAAGTTTATTTTTTAAGCTTAAATCACCAGCTTTATGATGTTTACAGTATCTCCTGTAACTTAGTGGTCATCCATCTAAATTTTGACTAGGCTCATTGGTGCTTAACTTTGGAGATCTAGTCGGAATCATTGCTTTTATCATGACTTGGTCTATTTATGCTTGTCTAAAACGTCTATGGGCATGTGGACGTGAATTAATTTACTATGTTAGGCTTATCGTCCAGTCCATGGAGCTTTGAGATTTTATAATTCGCAATTCACGAACAAAACAAAAGAGTTTTCGTCTTTTAGTATTGTTTTTCGATTAAACCAAATACTTTTTCTCTTTCCCTGACCGTGATTTTAATGTATGATTTGATTTATGGAAAATAACTTGGTTGCACATATTTCTTTTTGGGGAGGTCTTTCTTGAATGAGGATGTTTTCAAAAAATTGTTTAGCATTTGAAATGTAAATATCTAAGTAAGTACAAAGTCAAGACATATAAAAATCAACAGAAATTATATCAATTTTTCTGAGACACCTTGTACGAGGATCATTAAATAAGTTTCCAGACTTTTTTCGTATGGGCACTTTTATTGATAGTACACACATGAAACTCTAGCCCCCTTCAAAGTAATCTCCTCCGGCTGCAATGCACTTGTTGTACCGTTCCAAGAACGTCTGAAAGGCCCTATGAAAGTCCTTTTGTGTGAGCGTGTCAATAACCTTCGTCATAGCCTCTTTCATCTCCTCAATTGTCTCATAACGACAGCCTCTGAGCTTAGGGAGCAAGGTCTGGACTATAGGGACGGTGAGGAACTGTCTTAATACCTATCTTGGTCAAATAGTCTGTGACAAGGATGGAGTTGTGGACTGGTGCATCGTCCTGGTGGAAATACCACTGACCCGATTTGAAGAGTGCTGGCTTCTTCCGACGGAATCTCTTCCTGAACTCTCTTAAAACCTCAACATAGTAACCCCAACCCTAACCCTAACCATTGGGCCAATCAGCTATTGACTTCCCTACTCCGCCCATACCTTTCATCATCCCTCACAGACTCCCTGCCTTCCTTGAATCTCTTATGCCACTCAAAAACTCATGCTAGATTCATGCAAGATGCTCCAAAAGCAGTATGAAGCATTCCATACATTTCTGTGGCATTTTTTCCAAATTTAAAACAGAATTTTATTGCATATCGTTCTTCTAAAGTGTCTTGACGTCCAGTTTGTATTTTTGAAATTCACCAGCTGTCACAATCAGGCTTTAGTAGGGTGTATTCCAATTGCTACTGTAGCTGTTCATTTGAAACTGAAATCATAAAAATTGGTCAGTCATCTCATAAGATGTATTGCTATAACAGTGAATTTTCAAGAGTCTACGGCAATTTTAAATGCCTGTACAAAAAAGTCTGAAAACTTATTGAAGGCACCACGTACCCAACAAAAACAATCTAACGTTAAAATTTAAGTTTGAATTAAAAAGTTAAGGAAAAATAACGTTTGAGTCACGCTCATTTTTATGTTCCCTATACGTTTATTCAGATAAAAAATACCCCGCAAAGAGGTAAAACCTCCCCAAAAAGAGTTTCCTTAAACTGCATCTGATGGTGAGGATCCAGTTCTGGAGATCTGGGGAGTGTGGAATATCCCTTCACAAGCATTGCTCTGACCCAAAATGGTAGTACCTGTTAGCATCGAATCTATGGGTCAAATAGATCTGCTTTAAAATTATTCGTATTCGATAGGACCGTGACTAGAAAAGAAAACTTCTTAAGAAATAACTCCCCCTCCCCAAATGTAAATATCAGCGTACAAAGAATGTGATCCCCTAACCTCTTGGTATAAATTAACACTAGAAGAATTGACATGTCGTTAAAATAAATCAATCAAGTTTAGCTTAGTTTATCCAGAAGTATGGGACACCCAGCGAGAATGAAACTAATTAACCAAGGTCTGGTAGCCTAATTGGCTGTTGCACTACTTAAGGTGTTCTGTGGAGGCATTTAGGTTGGTTGGTTGGTTGGTTGGTTGTATTTTATGGCATATCAACCTTTGTAGGTCATTTAACGACAAATACATTTTTATGTAAATAATCAGTTCTATTTAAAACAATTCAGTTTAGCATGACAACACAGTTTAATAGTCAAAAACATTTCTATTTCAAACTATTCAAGCCGTTATATATAATAATTCAGTTTAGCATAAGCAAGCAGTTTTAATGTAAGTACAGCTTAATTGTGAAAAACATTTCTATTTCGAGCTATTCAGTTTAGTCAATCAGTTCTAATTCAGCTAATTCAGTTTAGTATAAGTACAGATTTTGTTTACATGTAGTTACATGTTAAAACAGTTCTATGTTAAACAATTCAGTTTAGTGTAAATACAGTTTCAATGTCAAAAAACAGTTCTATTTTAAACAATTCAGTTTAGCATAAATACCCGGTATCGTGAAAGAAGCACGGTTTAGCTCTATTTATCCCATGGATAGGACCCTTATTAGGTGGTACAACAGTGGACTTGGTTTGGTTTGGTTTGATTTGGTTTGGTTTTATGGCATATCAACCTTTTTAGGTTATTTAATGCCAAATCCATTTTATGAAAATAATCAGTTCTATTTCAAACAATTCCGTTTAGCATGAGTACACAGTATGTCAAAAACATTTCTATTTCAAACTATTCAGTTTATTCAAGTAATTATATATAACAATTCAGTTTAGTGTAAGTACAGTTTCAATTTCAAAAACAGTTCAATTTCAAATAATTCAGTTTAGCACAAGCACGCAGTTTAGATATAAGTACGGCTTAATTGTCAAAAACATTTCTATTTTAAGCTATTCAGTTTAGTCAAACAATTCAGTTTAGTATAAGTATGCTGTTAGTTCTATTAAACCCATAGATAGGACCCTATCAGGTGCTACCACTCCGGGTCAGAATAGACCTGGGAGCAATGTCAATAAAGGGGTACTGTGCATTCCCCAAAGTTCCAACATTGCTGGAACCTCACCATCAGATTGTTTAGTGTCATATCCAGGACACTCGTTGGCGGGGCTTCTTACCCCTCAGCAGATGTATTCTACATCCCCAGCCGACTGGGCAATACACAGAGTTAAATGTCTAACAGTTTTATTTTAGATAATTCAGTTCAACATAAATACACAGTTTAAACGTCAAGACAGTTCTATTTCGAGCAATTCAGTTTAGCATTAGTACGCAGTTTAAATGCAGAAACACTTCTATTTTAAACAATTCAGTTTAGCATAAATACGCAGTTTAAACGCAAAAACCACTATAGTGAAAGAAGCACGGTTTAGTTCTATTTAACCCATAGATAGGATCCATATTAGCTGCTACCACTCCAGGTCAGAGTGGACCTGGGAGCGATGGCAGGGGTACTCCGCATTCCCCAAAGCTCCAACATTGCTGGAACCTCACCATCAGATTGTTTAGTGTCATATTCAGGACACTCGCTGGCGGGGCTTCTTACTCCTCTGCAGAGAAGCAATCAGTGTATTCTACATCCCCAGCTGACTGGGCAAAGGTAATGAATGAGTGATAATTTGTTTACTGCTTTGGCATACTTTAAAAGTTTCCACTATCAGGAAATATGAATGTAAGCATTTAAACTTGTTGTTTTAGTTATTCATACGACGAGTCGAGGGTGACCTGAAGGCTCCCTTTTCAATAGCTACTACACCGAGGTGTAGGGGAGGATGCTACTTCATTCCCTGGATTGCTCCACTTTACACTTGATCCTTACCTTATAATGCTAAGTGCTAAGCAAGGCGGCATCAAGTACCATTTTTTGAGTCTTTGGTATAATTCAACCTGGGATTCAACCCTATTCTCCCGAGCCACTGGCGAACACTACTCATTTGGCCAATATCCACACTTTTTTCTTATATTTTTAATGATTGTCACATATGGTTTTTAACATTAAGAGGCACCATTAGTGTCACTGTTATCGTCTTAGGAAATAGAACCGGCGACCCGAGTTCAAGTCATGGATGCGTCTGTTTGCATTTAATTTCACGCTAATGCTCCAAGGAAAGGCATGAATCCATCGGTTCTTCCTGCGCCAAGCTATCGGTAAATATAACAGACCTGTTAGGTAATCAGTCAAGGATAAGAAAAACTCTGAGTTCCAACCAGCTCTGATTAAAATTGGCCTTGTGTCACATCCTTCACGCAGCCGAAAAGTTTCAAAAGAATTTTAACACTCTTATGGGAGTACCTTTATGTTATTATCTTAAACATTTTCTTTCGTGTTCACTGTCCCTGTCAACATATTCTTGCAATCTCCCACTCGGAAAAATGTTGATATTTTTATGAGGATATCTAATAAGAAAAACAAAATTGATCCTACAGAAACTACCTTGGGAAGATTCCAGTTGTGTGTTGTGAGCAATAATGTACAGGTGGTGACTTTAACGTCACAATGTCGAAAGAGTGAACTATACAAATGTTAATATTTCTTAAACAACCTCTACATGTAAATGATTTTTATTTGCGTGTGTCAATTACAAATAGTAAATTAAATTAAATTAAATTAAATTACATTAAAACCAGCTTTGAACAGACCCTAAACAGAATGGGCGCAATTTCAAGAAATGAGGCAGTAATACGAGGTTCATTTAACAAATAAGGTGAATATTATCTAAGGAGTTGTCTATAGGAAGCATTGTCCATAGTTGCACTTTTTTTCAAGAAAATCATTAGTGATGGATCCTTTTATGTCTTAGAAGGATGTCAGCATGACCTTCTTCAATGATTATTGCGCCCGGGACTCTCTCTGGGATTTTGAGATACAAGCAGATCATCTAATTCTGGCCAGAAGACCAGACCTTGAGATTATTAACCATAAAATAGAACTTAACATCTAGTGGACGTCCCAGTGGACCACAACTTAAAAATAAAAGAGACAAGTATTTGGACCTTGCCAGAGAATTAAGAAAGCTGTGGAAAAAGAAGATAATGTTGATATCCTTTATAGATGGCGCACTCGGAACGGTCCCCAAAGGCTTCGAAAGGGAGCTGGATGTGTTGAAAATCGGAGGATGAATCGAGACCATCCAGACGATAACACTGCTGAGATCGGCCAGAATACTGATAAATTATCTAGGACTTTGAGATACAAACGGATGATCTAATCTCGGCCAGTCGACCAGACCTGGTGATCATCATCATCATGTCGTGCCATCAGCACAGATATCCCTGGTCCTTTCTCGCTACCCTTCACTATCGTCCATTGCTTCCGGCTGATCTTCAGGGGTACATCTCGTGTTGGCACAGAGCTGCTGTATGTAGGTTCGAGCTGGTCGTCCTGCCTTTGATCGTCTATGCGAAGGGGTCCACTGGAATACATCACTTATGAGCTCATCCCTACTTCTCCAGCAGTGTCCCGTATGTCTGGTTCATCTAATTTTGATAGTTTTCGTGATGGGTGGTAGGTGGCCGTACAGCTGCTGCTTTGTGGGGTGCTGCCTCCATGACTTGTTCAATATCGCTCGCAGCATTCTTGTGTAATTATCGAAAAGCTTTTTCTCCATACGTTCACTTAGCATCCATGTACTGCATCCATTTAGCAGTATCGACACGACCGCTACTTGGAAGAAACTGCGTTTTATTTTATCGGTCAAGTCTGATTTCCATATGACCGATAGGCTATCGTTATCTGTTCCTGCCTTTGCTAGTCGCGTGCTGATATTTGTCTCGGTTGATGAGACACTGCTTCCTAGGTAGGTGAACTTGTCAATTTTCAGAGAGCTACTGTTGAGAGGGAAATGTCGCCTGTTTAGAGATAGTCCTTCCCAAATAAAAGCCCAAAACGAGCACCTGGTGAATGGAGAACTGAGAGAAAGTGAAAAGAGAGATAAGAACCAAGTTTTTGTTTTATAACCGAAAAAACAAACAAACTATGGAACCTGAAAATGACTGTGATACCAATTGTAATTGTGTGCTCAGTACTTGAAAATAAGAGGACGAGTAGAGACCATCCAAATTACAACATTGTTGATATCGGCCAGAATACTGAGAAGAGTCCTGGAGCTTTGGGGAGATTTGCTGTCTCTCAAACTCCAGTGAGAAACCATCAGCTAATGCTGGTGTGAAAAACTTTTACGGTAACAGAGAAGTACTCCACACCCACATTTAAGCAGTACCCCAGGATGTAGTTTAGTGTCACCCTCAGAACTCCAGTACAGAAGGGGCACGATATAGATTTATTATTTTATTACTGCAAATTAATAAGGTTCACATAGCGTAACGGTTATCGCTCTTGGAAATGAAACTGGCAAACTAACTTCTAATCTTGGACGAGGAATTGCGTTTAACTTCGCGTTAAGCCTTTGGGAATTATGCGAATCTATGTGTTGTCTCCCTAGCTATCGGTAAATAATAGGACACATTTTGTTTCTTAGCTTTGGCAATGGCAACCAGTCTAGGAGAAAGAAAACTAACTGTTACCCGTTCGAAAAATTGAACATGTGTCACTTTCAGTCCGTGGCGAAGAGGTTTAGTAAATATATGCATTCAAGCTTATATATATATATATATATATATATATATATATATATATATATTCAAATCTTTTTCAATGAAAAGATTTGAGTTTGAGTTTTGTTTAACGGCATATCAACCCCTGTGGGTCATTTAATGCCAAAATGAAAAGATTTGAACATTCACTAATAGATAGATAGTTGAAAACAAAGTATGATAGAGATCTCTCTTGTGCTCGAATTATTTTCTGTAGACGAATAAACGAGACATTTTGACTGTTCATTATTATTATTCCCCGGCCGCTGGCATGTAATTTTGGGGTTAAGTTAATTTGGAAACAAATCCCATAACATCTGTTTACATCAATGCAGACTACGTGGACCCCAGCCTGACTCATGGCCCCTCATAACACGGTCAGTGCCTCTACCCACGGCTCGAACAACGAGCTATATAAGCTTACAACAAAGAATAAAAAGAAAGAATTAAATAGAAATAGTAACGAAAAAAAAAAATTGGGGAAGAAAGGTAGATGCTTTGGTTGTCTGCATGAATGTTTATTTTTCGCCTACTTAATAAATTAAGATAAGAAGAAAATTATCATTATTATTATCAATAATAATAATAAAGTTGCCGACTGTAGTCGAGGGCGACCCAAAGGCTCCCTTTTCAATAGCTACTACAGTGAAGTGTAGGGGACAGTGCTACTTCTTTTCCTGGATTGCTCCACTTTACCCTTGATACGCACCTTATAATGCTGAGTGTTAAGCAAGGAGGTATCAAGTACCATTTTTTAAAAAGTCTTTGGTATGACTCGACCTGGGATTGAACCCCGGCCTCCCGGACCATTGGCTAACACTCAACTCACTGAGCCAGTATAACTTTATAATAATAATAATAATAATATGCGGAAAGGCATGATAAAATAAGACATTATATTCATTGGAAAATAAGCAAATATTATGGAATACTGAAATCTGAAAAATAGTCTAAGCACCAACCAGAACCAATAACAAAAGCTAAATAAGCTACTTTTCTTACTAAGAGACTTTCCTATCCTAACAGAGAGAAAAAAAAAGATTTGATATAGTGGTTAAGGACTATCGATATTTACCAACCCCTCCGCTTGAACAGGATATGACACTAGGTCAATTTTTAAGCGGAGTTTAACAGGTTTGAATTCAGAGTTTTCCTTCTCCTAGACTAGTTGCCTCACCAAGGCCGAAGAACCCTGTTTGCCCTACTATTTCCCCGTAGCAGGAGGGAAGAATAATTAGATTCATACCTTTCCCAAGGGTATTAGTGCTATGTGAAATGCAATCAATCTCGTCCAGAATTTAAACTCGTGTTGCCGTGTCCATTTCCTACGACGATAACCATTACACCACGGGCACCTCGGTAGTGGTTAAGGACTATAAAAGAAAAACATGGCTTCAAATACAAATATCGGGAAATAGAAATTAAAAACATGTGGTATTTTAAAACAACCGCCGAGCTTGTAATGGTGGAAGCGCTAGGTATGTTCAAGGAAGCAACGGATATTATACCCATTAACAAGTTACGTGGCAGTTCCAGCCTATATGAAATACAAAAAATTGCACTTTGTATAACTGCTCATTTTCTTATGTGAGAACAATCAATTTGATTAAAAAAGTAACACCGGAAAGTGTGGCTGGAAGAGAGAATACAGATAATCATTATCTTCACTCGCCCTTGGTTTTAGGTAAAGACCCAGTTAATGGCTGTAAGAAACCAAAATTAAAGCATGAAAATTAAATGATAATAATGATAAGTGAAAGATAATCAACTAACGCTGGTGTGAAAAACTCGTAAGGCGTACAAAAAATGGTCGACTTTGCTGTCCCGGCGGACCACAGAATAAATCTGAAGGAATGTGAAAAAAATGATAAGTACCTCGACCTTGCTAGAGAATTGAAAAAAGCTGTGGAACATGAAAGTGACGAATGTGCCAATTGGGATTGGTGCTTTAGGCACAATAACTAAAGGATTATTAAAAGGCCTGGAGGACTTGGAAGTTGGCGGACGGGTAAAGACAATCCAAATGACAGCATTGCTGAAAACGGCCAGAATATAGAGAAGAGTCCTGGAGACTTGAGAAGTCTTGCTCTCACTCAAACTCCAATGAAAGACCTCAGCTAACGCTGATGTGAAAAACTCTGATGAGTAAATAATAATAATAAAAATAACGACCAAAAAAGACAAGCTTTACTTTTGTGAGTGAAATCAATTAAACTGGAACATCACCTTGATCTGGTTTCGCTGAAACATTGTAACTAACCATATAAAATGTAATATATTTTGCATAAATTCTTTGCAAAGAGTTTCTAAAACCATTTCCTTTCCTTTTCTTTGATTGCTTTAGTGATTCTATAAATTTTGTAGGAATTATTATTATCATTATTCTTTGAAATTTAACCGTTAAATTCGAGGTGCATAGGATAAGTTTCCAGACTTTTCGTATGGGCACTTTTATCTATTGTACGCACATGAAAATCTAGTCCCCTTCGAAGTAATCTTCCCCGGCTGCAATGCACTTGTTGTACCGTTCTAACAAAATCTGGAAGGCCCCATGGAAGTCCACTTGGGTGAGCGCCTCAATGACCTTCCGAACAGCCTCTTTCATCTCCTCAGTTGTCTCATAACGACAGCGTGTGAGCTTAGGGAATAACTAAAAGTCACAGGGAGCAAGGTCTGGACTATAGGGACGGTGAGGAACTGTCTTGATGCCCATATTTCTCGAATAGTCTGTGACAATGATGGAGTTGTGGACTGGTGAATTGTCCTGGTGGATATGTCACTGACCCGATTTGAAGAGTGCTGGCCTCTTCCGAAGGAATCTCTTCCTGAACTCCTTTAAAACCTCAACATAGTAACCCTAACCCTAACCCTTTAGCCAATCAACTCTGGTCTGTTGACTTCCTTACTCCTTCAACACCTCTCATCATCCCTCTCAGACTCCGTGCCTTCCTTGACTCTCTTATGCCACTCAAAAACTGATGCTCGCTTCATGCAAGATGGTCGAATAGTAGTCTGAAGCATTCCATACATTTCTGTGGCATTTTTTCCAACAATTCTATTACATATCGTTCGTCTAAAGGGTTCTCACGCCCAGATCGCATTTTTGAAATTCCCAGCTGTGACAATCAGGCTTTAGTAGGGTGTATTCCAATTGCTGCTGTAGCTGTTCCTTTGAACCGAAAATCATAAAAATTGTTCAGTCATCTCATAAAATGTATAGCAATAACATAGGGAATTTTCAAGAGTCTATGACAATTTTAAATACCAGTACAAAAAAGGTCTGGAAGCTTATTGAAGGCACCACGTATATGTTTAAGAAGCAATTTCATTAATTCATTTGCACAATGTATATTCAGACTTGGGTAAGTACAGGTGTCTATTTAAAATTCTTATTTCAAACACATTTCTACATGTGGTCGTTTGCACGTCTCCACACTTTCAGTTTATATATTTAAAGGGTTTCATTCACTCCCATACATAGATTTTTACATATATTTATAGAAACAGACTTTCCCCACTTCATTGTATACACACGTTTTTGGTGTCAATATTCGTATATTATAATTATAAATGATCTTACATTTATAAATTCTGACTTATCCGCCCCCTATGCTGCATAAAATATTAGATTTGGGCATGTGCGTGTGCGTATGTATGTGTACGTGTTTATGAGGGTGCGTATGTGCGTTTGTGTGTAAAATTTTAAGAGCTACTTATAGACTCTTCTACACAGTATACACATCTGAGTTGAGAACATGTTGATATATTTTGGTGTCTACATGTAAATAGATGCTCTTGTGTTTTCATGTATGTAAAAGCGCATTTCTGTACTTCTTTGTGTCATTTTACGAGCGTTCACACGTGCATATATCCGCGCGTGCGCGCGTGTGTGTGCGTGCGTGTGTGTGTGTCAGAGAGAGAGAGAGAGAGAGAGAGAGAGAAAGAGAGAGAGAGAGAGTATGTGTGTGTGTGTACGTGTCCGTTCACCCATTTTAATACGATTTGTTATTCGGCTCCCCGGGTGGTTATAAGAAAATCTATCACGGCAATACAGTGAAAGTTTCATTTCGTTCGGACTAATAAATCACACCTCTTTATACATGTTTTATTCGGTTACCCCTCACCCTTGTTGGAGGAAATGAAATATTCCTACTGCCCAGTTCTGTCCCCCGACTCTGCCATCTTATGACTTCATTGTTCACCTCTCCCGATTTTTCGCCGTCGAATGGACGCACAGGAAACCAGACAAGTCCCTTATTTTACTTCCGGTAAAGTATTGTCAACAACCCCAACCCCAAAATAATTGGTCATCGAAACTGGATGTTTGATAAAATATATAAAAAAAAGGAAAATTTCGCAAAATTTATTGTTCATTTTTTTTACCTCTTTTATTATTAATTTACTTATTAAATCCATTGTTTGTTTGCATATATTTGCATATATTTGCAGTAGAATTCTTTACGGCACATTTCCAGAGACGAAATGACACCATGGGTTCCAAAGGTACCAGTATATTTTCCTTTTCTTTTTTTTTTTTTTTTTTTTTTTCGATTCCTGACCATTTAGGCTATCCTGTTATTTGTATTGCTCTTATAATGCTTCGGGTATCAATTTGATCCGGACGTCGGGTAAAGAAATTTCAGTCTCTCTCTCTCTATATATATATGCATGAGTGTGTGTGTGTGTGTGTGTGTGCTCTAACTTTGACACACACATACACACACACCCTCTGTATGTCTGTCTCTCTCTCTATATATATATTCATACTTATATATATGCGTGAGTGTGTGTGTGTGTGTGTGTGTGCCCTAACTCGGACATACACACACACATTCTCTGTCTGTCTATCTGTCTGTCTTTCTATATGTGTGTGTGTGTGTGTCTGTGTGTGTATGTGCGCGTGCTCTAACTTGGACACACACACACACACACACACACACACACACACACACACACACACTCTCTCTCTCTCTCTCTGTCATTGTTTCTTTCTCTCTATATATATATATATATGTGCGAGTGTGTGTGCTCTAACTTGGACACACACACACACACACATAGTAGTGTACAAAAAGCAGTGAAAAACTTTGAACATTGTTTTTATTATTGCCTTAAATTTCAATGAAATTTTAATGACATTGGCACACATAGGAAGTTATTATTTTCCTTGAAAATTGTTGTAGCATAAATTCTCACAAATACCAAATATATATGCTGATTATATTGGTAGGACTATAAAGAGACTGGAGGTACGTGCACGTACCACGTGATATACAAGGGTGGCCTAGTCCTTCAATATCCAGGTTGCTTAGGCAATCACTGGAGTCCGCCATTTATAGTCATCTGTGAGATTCCAGTTCGTATCGGACTGTCTACTCAGACAATTGTTTCTCTCTCCTATACAAGGCTAG
>OY757912.1:122217534-122222534 GCA_963585895.1 Sepioteuthis lessoniana | reverse complement strand
CTACACAAAAAGCGTGAAAATAAACGAACAATGAATGCTATTCCGTAACTTCCAGGCATAACATAACCCTAGAGAGGTTGACATTTTGTTTTTACCAAACTGATGGTATTGAAAACTTTCTGAAAAAATAAAAATAAAATCAAGTTTGGAATGAAAAGATATTAAATTTTGTTCCGTAGTGTACTTATTTTTGCTTACAGTGTTTCAATGCTGCAGAATTCGGTAACAGATAATTCCTAATGATATCCGTCACGATTGCATAAAATTCTATTAGAAATAAAATCATAAATGCCTACTAGGGACGTACTTATTTTTGGCTTACAACATTTTTATAATTTTTTTGGTTACAGAGATTTAATACTGTAGATTTTGGTAATAAATGATACCTAATAATATTCATAATCAAACACTGCAACATTGAAAATCTGTGACCCAAAATTAATTACAACATATCTGTCGGAAAAAAATATTCTGAATAAATATTGATAAGGGATATATACGCTTTAAAATTGTTTCCTATATTTTTCACGGGGGTGTCCTCGTGGTATAATGGTTACAGCGATGGACTGCGGAAACATAGTACGCGAGTTCGTACTCCAGTCGTGCTATTACGTTCACTTTCGGGCAAATATCCTTGGGAAAGGTATGAACCTCCTTATCCTCCCAGCTAAGGGTTAAATAGTACCACTACTGTTCTAAGAGAATGGCTTGGCATTAAATAACCTACAAAGGTTGATATTCCATTAAACAAAGAAACCAAACTAAACCTGTATTTTTCACTCATATTTTCAAAGCTGATAACAAAGAATACCTAATTTTATTCGTTTTGATTCTATAATTTTTCAATGATAATCTCCTGGTGTTTCTTGTTTAGAATCGATACTGGATATCTAATGTGATGGAATGACGATTCTTAAGTTCTCATTAGGATATTCAAAAAGTATTTCTTATGTTTTCTAGGAATGGATATGTGTGGTATAATGATTACCGTCTTAAAAAAATGAACCAGGTGACCAAAGTTCTAATTCTTGACGAAGTTGTTTGCATTTCTTGGGAAAAGCGTAAACCCATCTGTTCTACCCACAGCTATGCGTAAATAGTTGGGTATACTGGGTTCTTTAGCCTTGATACGGCAACCAGACTAGGCGAAAGAAAACTGACTCAAAATCAGCTTTTTTGCTCTGAAGTTGAACTTGTGTTGTATCCTGCAAAAGGTGGAGGGGGGTGGACGGATAAAGAGATACTGAATTTTCTGACCCATTATTAATATTATCATTTGTTTGTTACGTCTCCTAAGATATCTCCTATGTTTAGTAGATTCTCACATCAACATTAAAAAGAAAAAAAAAAGAAAATCTTTGCACAGAAAATATACACTACTACGTGGTGCATTCAACACATTTCTAGACTTTTTGTACAGGCATTTACAATTATTGTAGACTCTGGAAAATTCAACATGTTATTGCTATACATCGTATGAGATGATTGACCAATTTTTATGATTTTAGGTTCAAAGGAACAGCTACAGCAGCAATTGGAATACACCCGAATAAAGCCTGATTGTCACAGCTGGTGAATTTCAAAAATGCAATCAGACACTTTAGAAGAACGATATGCAATAAAATTGTGTTTTAAGCTTGGAAAAAATGCCACAGAAACGTATGGAATACTTCAGACTGCTTTTGGAGAATCTTGCATGAAGTGAGCATCAGTTTTTGAGTGGCATAATAGATTTAAGGAAGGCAGGAAGTCTGTGAGGGATGATGACAGCTGTTGGGGAGTAAGGAAGTCATTACACCAGAGTTGATTGGTCAAAGGTTAGGGTTAGGGTTACTATGTTGAGGTTTTAAGGGAGTTAGGCAAGAGATTCGGTCGGAAGAAGCCAGCACTCTTGAAATCGGGTCTGGCATATCCACCAGGACAATTCACTAGTCCACACCTCCATCATTGTCACAGACAATTTGAGAAAGATGGGCATCAAGACAGCTCCTCATCGTCCCTATAGTCCAGCTCTTGCTCCCTGTGACTTTTGTTTATTCCCTAAGCTCACAGGCTGTCGTTATGAGACAACTGAGGAGATGAAAGAGGCTGTGACGAAGGTCATTAACACGCTGACACAAGAGGACTTCCATGAGGCGTTCTAAAAGTTGTTGGAATGGTACAACAAGTGCATTGTAGCCGAAAGAGATTACTTCGAAGGGTACTAGAGTTTCATGTGTGTACTATCAATAAAAGTGCCCATACGAAAAAAGTCTGGAAACTTATTTAATGATCCTCGTAATTCAGTGATCAAAGTTTTTTTTAAGTAATTCATCAAATAATTCCCGAAAAAAGCCCTCTTAATTACTTTTCTGGTCATTATTTCTGAAACCATTTAATTTAATCTTAATTGTTTTTATACCATTGCTAGTTTTGATCTGATTAGGCAATTTGTTCCCCCCCCCAGCAAAAAAAAAAGAAGAAATTTCTCTATTATCAAAAAAATCCAACAGTTTTTAAATATCTTGACAGTAAATTTGCAGTTCGAAGAGAAATATTGCAAAGATGTCTTCCTTAATTAAAAATTCCATCAATTATTCATCTTTCTTGTAAAGTAGTAATTCCTAATTTCTCCAATCTATCCGTGTAACTGATTTTTTTAATATCTTTTATTATTTTTCTCACTCTTCTTTGTATTCCTTACAATTCCAATATTACTCTCCAATTTCCATATCTAGACATTGGAGCCTTGGCCTGAATACTGTATTCTATGTAAGGTTTTCTTTGGGTTTTATACACTTTAAAACAACTTTCGCCACTTTTGAAGTAAAATTTCTTACAATCCAGCCAATTATTCCATTGGTGCTCGATAGATTCGACAAAATATAATTGTCAATTTTAAGAGAGACTTGTACAATCATGAGATGATCGTATAAGTTCACCGTCCGTGTGATTCCGAGATGTGGTTAATACAGGGTGTCTCAAAATAGATACAACCCATTAATATTATAATGATTTATTACTAAGACAAGCGCAATGACGGCCATATGGAACACGCCCTGTAAAAATACATCGTTTGGGCTAGAGACATCAAATCAATGTTTTTTAATTATTACCATGTCAGCTTCCAGGATATGCAATCTTTTTTTTGAGTTTCTTGTCTGAGTAATAAATCATTATCATATAAATGGGTCGAATCCATTTTGTGAGAGTTTTGAATGATTTTGTTTCCAAATAAGTAGTGATGCAAAATATTTTCCCTCTCTTGTCCAAGGCATTGTGATCGAGGATTAATAGTTATTATCGTATACTATTTTCAAATCTTAAACCAAAAAGAATACAGCATTATTATTAGTAGAGGTATAAGCAGTCACATGAATCCCATGTATATGGAGTTACCCACGCTCTCTTAGGGGGTGTCCTTGTAGTGTAGTGGTTAAAGCAATATAGTACAGAATGGCAGTAAGCGAGTTCGAACTCTAGTCGCGCTATTATATTCCCTCTCGGACAGATGCCCTAGGAAAAGGTATGAACCCCAGTTATAGGCAAAATAGCATCACTGCTGTTCTTCTAGAAGGATGGCTTTGGCATTAAATAGCCCAAGAAGTTTGGTATGCCATTAAACAAAGAAACCTGAAACCTAGCTCTTCTAATATTTCGAATAGGCTCTGATGTTTTTAAAGTTTATCTCTTTATTCATCTTATTAATTCTGGGCATTGCCTGTTGAAAATCTTTATAACAATAATAATAATAATAATAATAATAATGACGCACCTACAACGGTTCCCAAAGGCTTGGAAAGAGGACTGAAAAATTAGATATTGGATGATGATTCAAGACCATCCAAACTACAGCATTGTTGAAATCGATCAGAATACTGAGAAGTGTCCAGGAAACTTGAGGCGATTTGGAATCACTCAGACTCCAGTGAAAACTGGTATGAAAAGCTGGCAGTAATAATAATAATAATAATAATAATAATAATAAGGACAGGAGGACTTCAAAATAAGAGGACTATCCAGACTACTGCATTTCTTCAGATCAGCTTGAAGAGACCCGGGGACTTGAGGAAATTTGCTGTCCCTCAAACTCCAGTGTAAAACGATCAGCTAACACTGGAGTGAAAAGCTCTTTAAGAAGTAGTAATTTACTAAAATTTTTTGCTTAGATGTAGCACAAGGCCGCATGAATGGGTTACCCAGGGGAAGAAGGTCTTAAAGGAGTAGCATTAATAATGAGGAGTATTATATAAAGAAGGAACATGTATCTCTTTATTTACTAACCTATTTAAAGGTGTTTAACTCATGAGAATAAATTATGCCGTAAAGCAAACCACTACTATTGATTATTACTAAGTATATTCGGATTATTGACCTCATCTTTATTGTTATAATCACAACGTTTCGGCCAATATGTCCTTCGGCCTTCTTCAAGTGTTTCATGTCGAATTCGGGAACCCACACAGAATTTATCGAACTTTATTTGAACTACAAGGGTAAACTATATCGTAAAATAAGTAAAGTTGGTGACTATAGTCGAGGGCGAAGGCTCCCTTTTCAATAGCTACTACACCGAGGTGTAGAGTAGAGCGCTACTCCTTTCCCTGGATTGCCCCGCTTTACCCTTGATACGTACCTTATATTGCTGAGTTTTAAGCAAGGAGGTATCAAGTACCATTTGTAAAGTCTTTGGTATGACTCGACCTGGGATTGAACCCTGGTCTCCCAGACAATTGGCGAACACTCTACCCACTTGGCCAATGAGCCGTATGTATAACCCAAATTGAAAAGCCTAATATAAGAAATGTTACAGACCTTCAAGAAAATACTAGAAGGTGTAAAAATGGAGGAAAATGTCAAATTTGGATCAGATCAGGTTATAAAACATACATCTATCATTTTAACTCGCAATAACTTATACGATCAAACTGCTCCATCCCATGAAAACAAGATACTTCTGAACATCTGAAACAAGATACTTCAATACAAATATACACCCTCGTATCTATCTATCTATCTAT
>OY757912.1:122202534-122210034 GCA_963585895.1 Sepioteuthis lessoniana | reverse complement strand
GAATATATATATATATATATATATATATATATATTATATATATATATTCAGAACAGACACACATACCTATACTCCTTATTTCATATCTATCTATCTATCTATCTGTCCATCTATCTGGGCCTATGGATTGTGTGCGTGCATTGGTCAAGTTATTATTCATGTGACTGTAGATATATTTGCATATAGGTAGGTTCATACATCCATACACACGTGCGTATAAATTATTTGCATCTGCTCACCTATCGACCCAGGTACTTAATTTGCCAGTTTGCAAGTCCTGCAACAAGTATACCACTCTACATGCATTCCACTATATCTATATATATATATATATATATGAAGATATCTATCTATTTGTATTGATTCAACAGTGAAATTTCAGATATAATTAACAGTATATCAGGTTTGTGTTAATAAATTAAATGTTTAATAACATAATACTCTATATGCTGTTTTCAATAGTCGTTCTATTAATTAACAATTTACATTTAGGAGAAACATATGTGCTCATGGTGTCAGAGGGTGTGCATATTTTAGAATTTTGCCTGAAAAAGTTTAAATACGATCATATTATCCAAAACCTCTTGAGCACTGATTTTTCACAAGTCTTTTACAATTACTCCATAACATATCTATCTATTTATCTATCTAGTTCGAACCCCAGTCACAGTATTACGTTCACTTTTTAAAAAATACCAGGAGAAACACATGAACTCCTGTATTCCCAAGTTATGGCTTAAATAGTTCCACTATTACCCTTTTACGAGGATAGCTTTGACATTAAATAACCCACGAAAGTTGATGTCATTTACCAAAGAAACCAAATCAATCTATCTATCTATCTATCTATCTATCTCATTCTTTTACTACCTATCTATCGATTTCATTCTTTTACTATCAATCTATCTCAGTCTATTCATATCTATCTATCTATCTATCGCCAGTCGCGGTAATACGTTCACTCTCCGACTTGGGGAAAGGTATGAACTCCTGTATCCTCCAAGCTATGGGTTAAATAGTACCACTACTTTCCTTTTAAGAGAGTGGTTTTGGTATTAAATAACCCACAAAGACTGATATGCCATTAAACAAAAAATATCTATCTATCTATCTATCTATCTATGTAATTATGTGTGTTAGATTCTTAGTGTAGACGCCCACGCTCGGATTGGCACATATGTCTAGAGAGTCACACACATCGTGATAAGCCAACTATTTCCTATCTCAAATCTTACCGACACTCGCTTATCTATCTTTCTCTCTCAATCTCTCTCTGTAGCTCCCTCAATACTGCCACTTATTCGCTCACAGGCTCGCACACACACACACACACACATGCGTATCGACAGACACACACACACACACACACATTGGGTAGCATTTCCTCACTTACCTACCTTTTAGAAACGAAATGCATGTAGTGGTGTCAAGGTATTAAAAGTCGTTACCCCCATATTTTCATCATTTTCCTGTCTGACCTTCCCGTAACGCTAACTGTTCACTGCGACCTAAACTCTCCTCTGCCCTACAGTCACACACTGTCACAAATAAATTTTCACCCAGAGTTAACTATCTGGCTGGAACTCTGTGCAGTTGTCGACACGCCTCGCTATTGAAGAGAGGAATTGTAGATCATTAGTTCTATTTTTGTTTGGGACTCGTTCGGACGTTTTACCAAACTGAAGACATTAACAAAAAACAACAACAAAAAAACAAAAAAAAAAAAACAAACAAAAATCAAAACCAAAACCAAAACAACAAAAACAAAAACAAACAAAAAACAACGACAAAAAAAGAAAAACAACAAAAAACAAAAATCAAAATCACAAACAAATTTGGTTGCTAAAAAGCTCTCATATTTATGGCTTGTCATATCTATCTATCTATCTATCAGCCTTTTCAGATCTATCCCTGTTTTTTTTTCATATCTATCTATCTCTCTATCGATCTATCTATTTCTAGAGAAAAATTGATAACAAGATAATCCAAGTGGAAGGAAAGATTTATTGAGAAGCAAAGTTGACACTATAGCGTTTCTATTCTAATGAACAATCATCAGTAGAAAAAAACAAAAACATAGGAAAATGAGTATAGCATGAAAAAGTTGGCCATTTAATTCTTATCTATCTATCTATCTATCTATCTCGAACAAAAAACATTTGAGTAAGAAGTCATTTAATGAGGAAGGAATATTTGTAGAAATATGAATATATTAAAAGATCAATTCGATTTTTTACAACTTTTTGTAGAAGCTGAAGCAACAATTCATATTTTCCCCTTTTCTTGTAAGTCCACTTCTTGTTTCCATACCTTCTTAGTTTTCCGGTGTAAAAAGTTAAGTTGGTGACTTTAGTCGAGAGCGACCAGAAGGCTCCCTTTTCAATAGCTACTACACCAAGGTGTTAGGGAGGGCGCTATTACTTTCCCTGAATTGTCCACTTTACCTCTTGATACGAACCATATGTTGCTGAATGTAAAGTAAGGAGGTATCAAGTACCATTTTAAAGTCTTTTGTATGACGCGACCTGGGATTGAACCTTGGTCTCCCGGACCATTGGCGAACACTGTGTACGCTATATCTTTTCTCTCCTTATAGTGATCTTTCAATTGATACAAAACAACTTAAATGAAATAAGGAAAAACAGAAACAAACGTGTAAAATTTAGGAAAGTGTTTAAAGAAATAATAACATAGTTTTTGATATAACATTCATCAACCTCAGAAATCTTATCCAACCAACTACTTATCTATCTATAAACTCTCATTTGATTTATATGCAATAATTACGGAGCGATATCGGCACATTATAGCAAGATGTTTATTAGAGCAAAGCACTTAAAATGCTCTCACTTAAGATAAATACCATTAACAATGCATTTTGCCGTTGTGTGAAATTTTGGGAGCTGGGGCATCTGCGATCGTATTAAATGTTCTATTTTAATCTCCTGAATTCATGATATTACGGAGATAATCTTTAAAGGCCAATTAAAATCTTTTGCCTCTTTCTAAATTGAAGAATTATTATCATCTTGCACCGCTGTTACAAGAGGAATTCCTTAGGTTTTCGGGTCATCTAGTATAAATTGATTTGTCACACTGATTATTGTATTAATTTTAATCAAGGTTTCTCCCGAAATTAAGCGGTAAGATTTCGCCTAGATATTAAAATCACATCTAGTATACATAGTAAGCAAAATATTTTTAGGATATGTGTTATAGAAAAATAACTGATAAAAGTGATCATCATTTCAATGATTATATATATATATATTTATATATATTTTAGGTTTTATATATATTTAAAAGCAGGATGCTTATCTGCTTCCAATGGTTTGATGCTGTCTTTATACGACAATCATTAGGCCGGAAAAGCACTCTCCAAATTATACTGCATTTCGTCTACCACAAACCCACCAAGTGAAATAATGACAACCATAGTCTATGGTAATATATATATATATATATATATATATATATTTATATATATATATATATATATATATTTTTGTTTATAAATAATGATAGATTAAAAAAAAATATAATAATATTGAGTAACTGCTTGTGTGAAAACACACTTGCACTCTATACACGTGAATATATAACGACAGACAGTTGGGTGAGGTTTCTTTGTTTAATGGCATATCAACCAATCGTGAGTTATATAATACCAAAGCCATCCTTGTAGAATGAGAGTAGTTTAACAATTTAACCCATGGCTGGTTGGCGGTGGGGGAAATACGGTAAGTCACAAATTTCTCTAGGGTATTAGTTCGGCAGTGAACGTAATACCGCGACCAGAGTTCGAACTCGCTTGTACGATGCAGCAGTCCAGCACTTAAACCACTGCATTTCAGATCTTCCCCAGATAGATAGAGATGGACATATTGAGATAGAGAGATTGATTGATAGATTGATAGATAATTTAAATATGCTTAAACACGGTAGAGCCAAACAAGCTAGATATATACATCATTACACACACACACACACACACACACACACACACACACACACATATATGTCTGTTTCTCTCAATATATATATATATATATATATATATCTCACAATAAATAAATATATATATCACACAAACACACACACTAGGTCTCTCTCTCTCTCTCTCTCTCTCTCTCTCTCTCACACTCTCTTTCTTTCTTTCTTTCGCTCACACACATATACACGCGTGCGTGCACTTGCACGCTTATATATGCAAATATATTCCAGATTGTCATTTCTTTCATTTTCCCTCTAAAAATAACAAAGTAATGAATGAATTGAATTTTATCTTTATTATCGTATTAATAAGGACTGAATTCTTTACACGTGTGCGCAGGTAAATTTTTATCGAATAATAATAATAATAATAATAATAATAATAATAATAATAATAATAATAATAATAATAATAAATGGAAACAAGAGAAGTAGAGACCATCCTGAATACAGCATTATTAAGAACAGCCAGAATACTAAGAAGAGTCCTGGAGACTTGAGGAGACTTGCTGTCACTCAAACTCCAGTAAGAAACCATCACCTAACGCCGTTGTGAAAAATGATCCAAGGAGTAAATAATAATGATAATATGTATATATATATATGTGCATATATATATATATATATAGTATATATATATATATATATATGAAAGCTAATAATATACCTTGTGATATTTATAGATAAAGAGCACTTTGTATTGGTGATAGAGCATCCATGTTTAAGTTGGGATAAAGAATCAATAGAGTTTGGTGACTGTGTGTGTAAGTGGGTAGAGTGTTCTCCAATAGCTTGCGAGACTTGGGTTCAATCCCTGTTCGTGTCATACCAAAGACGCAGAATGGTACTTGATAACTCATTGCTTAACACTCAGCATTACAAGGTACGCATCAAGGGTAAAGTGGAGCAATCCAGGGAAAGGAGTAGAAAGGAGCTTTTGTGTCGCCTTCGACTACGGTCGCCAACTTACGTTAATGCTTATTTGTCGTAAATAAAGCTTAAGTTTTTTGTAAAAACATCTGAAAAATTAAAAGTTTAACATTTTACATTGTTTAATTAAGACACACTTTTAAAATGGGTAGGCAGCAAAATTGTATTCCAAATAGAAGTTCTTTTAGAAATCTTAATTTAATTGAGAAACATTTCAAGAGTATATTTAAAACACAAGAATAAAGATTTCTCCTTTATGAAGTTGTCGGGTTAGCCATTTTTAATTCACTTGCATTCACACAGGTCAACGCGAATACAGAATAATTAAATTAGCCCAATTTTGATAAAGTGTCTCCCAAATTGTATAAGTCCAAAATCCTTCAAACACATATCACTTACATAAAGAGGAAAGCATTCTATACACACAGTGAAACAAAAAAAGAATATTAATCTCAACTTCTACCTCGTAATATGTTACATTTGTATATGAATGTGAGACTCTTAATCTAAAACTATTAGGAAACAGAGCTATCCTTAGAGGTCTATATTTTACAAAAAAATCGCATAATCATTGCTTGTATACTAAATCACATCAGAACGAATTTTTTTTATTAGTGCAAGATACTTAAGATACTTTAACCAAGAGAATGAATCAATATCCTGTCTAATTTGTAGTTTAATGATAATGTTGTTAGGTCTGTGTTTACACTCTACGCCATTTGTAATCAACCAAACCAATGATATAACTGAGTCAACTATGAAATGCTAATTAGAATCCTTCATTTCTTAAATTGAAGCATCGGTATAATCAGGGATCGCTTTCATAAGCGGAACCCAAGGAGTTCACAAATCGTCTAGTTATAGCGATTTGATTTAAGTTTCAATTGAATGAAAAAGAATTTTGTTAATTTAAAATGATTCTAACTTTATGAAAACCTTTCATATGATTTAATCTCTTATTTTGTAACTAAATCTTTTTTTAAATAATCATAAATTAAATAAATAGGAATAAATTCGTTATAGGCTTGAATTAGTTTATACTTCACAAAACATTTTAAAATCATATTTACTTTTAATGGAAGAGAGGTAAATTCATCTGGAAATTATAGCAAAGAAAATACTATACCTGCCTCCTCCAATTCTCCCCGCCCCCTAAAAAAACTTTTGTGTATGGATTGTTTTCATAATTATCCTGATTTATCATAATAACCTTTGTTCTTAATTCGCTAAGAAATATTTTTGTTTAAATTTAATCAACCAATTGAAAAATAATAATTGATATTTTCGTGCAGTCGAGAAGCAGAAGATTGATTATTTGAATATTTACTATCCTATAAATGCACACACACACACACACACACACACACACACACACACACACACACACACACACACACACACACACACACACACACACACGCATGCATATATATATATATATATATATATATATATATATATATATATATATACGGATTGTAATAAGAATACAAAGATGGTGATAAAAAGATAGATAATTACGAACATGCGTATGAACAGCCTGTAATAGACTGATATCAACAGTTTGTTATAGATAAAAGATATTGTGGCATTTAATAGATAGATAGATAGATAGATAGATAGATAGATAGATAGATATGAGCAGGCTGTAAGGAATAGATATGAACAGATTATGGTTGATAGTTCGATAGCTAATTAGATTGAATTGATGCGAAAAGACTAAAATAGATACAGACAGACAGACAGATAGATAGATAGATAGATCGATAGATAGATAGATAGATAAAAACATATATTCATGCTTACATATGAAAAAACTGTAATGGATAGATATAAACAAATTGTTATTGATGCAAGCGCTGTGATTGACAGATACATAGATAGATAAGAAGAGATAGATAGATAGATGCATGGATATAAAAGAATAGATAGATAGATAGATAGATAGAGATGAACAGGCTGTAAGGAATAGATATGAACAGATTATGGTCGATAGATCAATAGATAGCTAGATGAATTGATAGGGAAAGAATAATAGATAGATAGATAGATAGATCGACAGATAGATAGATAGATAGATAGATAGATAGATAGATAGGAGAGAGCCAAAGTGGAAGAAATGGTATGATGAAGAAAGAGGGGGAAAGTGTAAATACTATGCATATAGATAATTATGGTTAAAATACTGATTAAGAGAAGTAACACAAAAACGTCAAGATGAAAAGAGAGAAGAAAAGAGAGGCAAAAAAAAAAAAAAAAATAGAAAAATAACCCTGAGAAATTAAACAGTGTCGACCAGTGAAACAAACAAACAAATAAACGACCAGACAAGCAAACTAACAGACAGACAAACAAAGAAGAAAAACTGGAGAAATAAGAAAAAGGAAAAAAAATGTGGTTGTCAGTTTTCAAACTTTATTCGAAATTATAATGCAGGACACCATTGGGCGAAACAATTTAACCAAAGGATTTTTCCATTCCTTATATATTAGCATACTTTTACATCAACGTTAAGGATTACGTTATTCTATAAGGGAAGGTGTAAAACGAACACACGTGTTAAGCTCCCTAACACAC
>OY757912.1:122192951-122197951 GCA_963585895.1 Sepioteuthis lessoniana | reverse complement strand
ATAGGTAGATAGATGTAAAAGCACTGGGATAGATATGAAAGAAGGAGTATAGATATGTGAGTCTGTTCTGAATATATATATATATATATATATATATATATATATATATATATATATATATATATATATATATATATATTCAGAACAGACACACATACCTATACTCCTTATTTCATATCTATCTATCTATCTATCTGTCCATCTATCTGGGCCTATGGATTGTGTGCGTGCATTGGTCAAGTTATTATTCATGTGACTGTAGATATATTTGCATATAGGTAGGTTCATACATCCATACACACGTGCGTATAAATTATTTGCAATCTGCTCACCTATCGACCCAGGTACTTAATTTGCCAGTTTGCAAGTCCTGCAACAAGTATACCACTCTACATGCATTCCACTATATCTATATATATATATATATATATGAAGATATCTATCTATTTGTATTGATTCAACAGTGAAATTTCAGATATAATTAACAGTATATCAGGTTTGTGTTAATAAATTAAATGTTTAATAACATAATACTCTATATGCTGTTTTCAATAGTCGTTCTATTAATTAACAATTTACATTTAGGAGAAACATATGTGCTCATGGTATCAGAGGGTGTGCATATTTTAGAATTTTGCCTGAAAAAGTTTAAATACGATCATATTATCCAAAACCTCTTGAGCACTGATTTTTCACAAGTCTTTTACAATTACTCCATAACATATCTATCTATTTATCTATCTAGTTCGAACCCCAGTCACAGTATTACGTTCACTTTTTAAAAAATACCAGGAGAAACACATGAACTCCTGTATTCCCAAGTTATGGCTTAAATAGTTCCACTATTACCCTTTTACGAGGATAGCTTTGACATTAAATAACCCACGAAAGTTGATGTCATTTACCAAAGAAACCAAATCTATCTATCTATCTATCTATCTCATTCTTTTACTACCTATCTATCGATTTCATTCTTTTACTATCTATCTATCTCAGTCTATTCATATCTATCTATCTATCTATCGCCAGTCGCGGTAATACGTTCACTCTCCGACTTGGGGAAAGGTATGAACTCCTGTATCCTCCAAGCTATGGGTTAAATAGTACCACTACTTTCCTTTTAAGAGAGTGGTTTTGGTATTAAATAACCCACAAAGACTGATATGCCATTAAACAAAAAATATCTATCTATCTATCTATCTATGTAATTATGTGTGTTAGATTCTTAGTGTAGACGCCCACGCTCGGATTGGCACATATGTCTAGATAGTCACACACATCGTGATAAGCCAACTATTTCCTATCTCAAATCTTACCGACACTCGCTTATCTATCTTTCTCTCTCAATCTCTCTCTGTAGCTCCCTCAATACTGCCACTTATTCGCTCACAGGCTCGTACACACACACACACATGCGTATCGACAGACACACACACACACACACACATTGGGTAGCATTTCCTCACTTACCTACCTTTTAGAAACGAAATGCATGTAGTGGTGTCAAGGTATTAAAAGTCGTTACCCCATATTTTCATCATTTTCCTGTCTGACCTTCCCGTAACGCTAACTGTTCACTGCGACCTAAACTCTCCTCTGCCCTACAGTCACACACTGTCACAAATAAATTTTCACCCAGAGTTAACTATCTGGCTGGAACTCTGTGCAGTTGTCGACACGCCTCGCTATTGAAGAGAGGAATTGTAGATCATTAGTTCTATTTTTGTTTGGGACTCGTTCGGACGTTTTACCAAACTGAAGACATTAACAAAAAACAACAACAAAAAAACAAAAAAAAAAACAAACAAAAAACAAAACCAAAACCAAAACAACAAAAACAAAAACAAACAAAAAACAACGACAAAAGACAAAAAAAGAAAAACAACAAAAAACAAAAATCAAAATCACAAACAAATTTGGTTGCTAAAAAGCTCTCATATTTATGGCTTGTCATATCTATCTATCTATCTATCAGCCTTTTCAGATCTATCCCTGTTTTTTTTTCATATCTATCTATCTCTCTATCGATCTATCTATTTCTAGAGAAAAATTGATAACAAGATAATCCAAGTGGAAGGAAAGATTTATTGAGAAGCAAAGTTGACACTATAGCGTTTCGATTCTAATGAACAATCATCAGTAGAAAAAACAAAAACATAGGAAAATGAGTATAGCATGAAAAAGTTGGCCATTTAATTCTTATCTATCTATCTATCTATCTATCTATCTATCTCGAACAAAAAACATTTGAGTAAGAAGTCATTTAATGAGGAAGGAATATTTGTAGAAATATGAATATATAAAAAGATCAATTCGATTTTTTACAACTTTTTGTAGAAGCTGAAGCAACAATTCATATTTTCCCTTTTCTTGTAAGTCCACTTCTTGTTTCCATACCTTCTTAGTTTTCCGGTGTAAAAAGTTAAGTTGGTGACTTTAGTCGAGAGCGACCAGAAGGCTCCCTTTCAATAGCTACTACACCAAGGTGTTAGGGAGGGCGTTATTACTTTCCCTGAATTGTCCACTTTACCCTTGATACGAACCATATGTTGCTGAATGTAAAGTAAGGAGGTATCAAGTACCATTTTAAAGTCTTTTGTATGACGCGACCTGGGATTGAACCCTGGTCTCCCGGACCATTGGCGAACACTGTGTACGCTATATCTTTTCTCTCCTTATAGTGATCTTTCAATTGATACAAAACAACTTAAATGAAATAAGGAAAAACAGAAACAAAAGTGTAAAATTTAGGAAAGTGTTTAAAGAAATTACTTAAATGTTATAAATAAAAATCTGTTATAAAGAAAATAATAACATAGTTTTTGATATAACATTCATCAACCTCAGAAATCTTATCCAACCAACAACTTATCTATCTATAAACTCTCATTTGATTTATATGCAATAATTACCGAGCGATATCGGCACATTATAGCAAGATGTTTATTAGAGCAAAGCACTTAAAATGCTCTCACTTAAGATAAATACCATTAACAATGCATTTTGCCGTTGTGTGAAATTTTGGGAGCTGGGGCATCTGCGATCGTATTAAATGTTCTATTTTAATCTCCTGAATTCTTGATATTACGGAGATAATCTTTAAAGGCCAATTAAAATCTTTTGCCTCTTTCTAAATTGAAGAATTATTATCATCTTGCACCGCTGTTACAAGAGGAATTCCTTAGGTTTTCGGGTCATCTAGTATAAATTGATTTGTCACACTGATTATTGTATTAATTTTAATCAAGGTTTCTCCTGAAATTAAGCGGTAAGATTTCGCCTAGATATTAAAATCACATCTAGTATACATAGTAAGCAAAATATTTTAGGATATGTGTTATAGAAAAATAACTGATAAAAGTGATCATCATTTCAATGATTATATATATATATATATATATATATATATATATATATATATATATTAGGTTTTATATATATTTAAAAGCAGGATGCTTATCTGCTTCCAATGGTTTGATGCTGTCTTTATACGACAATCATTAGGCCGAAAAAGCACTCTCCAAATTATACTGCATTTGGTCTACCACAAACCCACCAAGTGAAATAATGACAACCATAGTCTATGGTAATATATATATATATATATATATATATATATAATTTTTGTTTGTAAATAATGATAGATTAAAAAAAAACGTAATATTGAGTAACTGTTTGTGTGAAAACACACTTGCACTCTATACACGTGAATATATAACGACAGACAGTTGGGTGAGGTTTCTTTGTTTAATGGCATATCAACCATCGTGAGTTATATAATACCAAAGCCATCCTTGTAGAATGAGAGTAGTTTAACAATTAACCCATGGCTGGTTGGCGGTGGGGGAAATACGGTAAGTCACAAATTTCTCTAGGTATTAGTTCGGCAGTGAACGTAATACCGCGACCAGAGTTCGAACTCGCTTGTACGATGCAGCAGTCCAGCACTTAAACCACTGCATTTCAGATCTTCCCCAGATAGATAGAGATGGACATATTGAGATAGAGAGATTGATTGATAGATTGATAGATAATTTAAATATGCTTAAACACGGTAGAGCCAAACAAGCTAGATATATACATCATTACACACACACACACACACACACATATATGTCTGTTTCTCTCAATATATATATATATATATATGTATATATATATATATATCTCACAATAAATAAATATATATATCACACAAACACACACACTAGGTCTCTCTCTCTCTCTCTCTCTCTCTCTCTCTCTCTCTCTCTCTCTCTCTCTCTCTCTCTTTCTTTCTTTATTTCGCTCACACACATATACACGCGTGCGTGCACTTGCACGCTTATATATGCAAATATATTCCAGATTGTCATTTCTTTCATTTTCCCTCTAAAAATAACAAAGTAATGAATGAATTGAATTTTATCTTTATTATCGTATTAATAAGGACTGAATTCTTTACACGTGTGCGCAGGTAAATTTTTATCGAATAATAATAATAATAATAATAATAATAATAATAATAATAATAATAATAAATGGAAACAAGAGAAGTAGAGACCATCCTGAATACAGCATTATTAAGAACAGCCAGAATACTAAGAAGAGTCCTGGAAACTTGAGGAGACTTGCTGTCACTCAACTCCAGTAAGAAACCATCACCTAACGCCGTTGTGAAAAATGATCCAAGGAGTAAATAATAATGATAATATGTATATATATATGTGTGCATGTATATATATATATATATATATATATATATATATATATATATATATATATATATATATATGAAAGCTAATAATATACCTTGTGATATTTATAGATAAAGAGCACTTTGTATTGGTGATAGAGCATCCATGTTTAAGTTGGGATAAAGAATCAATAGAGTTTGGTGACTGTGTGTGTAAGTGGGTAGAGTGTTCTCCAATAGCTTGCGAGACTTGGGTTCAATCCCTGTTCGTGTCATACCAAAGACGCAGAATGGTACTTGATAACTCATTGCTTAACACTCAGCA
>OY757912.1:122182951-122185451 GCA_963585895.1 Sepioteuthis lessoniana | reverse complement strand
TATATATATTGTCATCCACAGACAGACTGTTTCGTTCTATCAGAACTCTTCAGTGTGGCTAGACCCGCAGGACGCTCGAAGCCGGGATCGAAACCCGTCTAACTTTACGATAGATTAAGGTTTCAGACCACACAGCTACAAGCGGACTACGTTGGCTAAGGGAATTTTAAGGTATTTTATTTTTAGCAACAGCAGCAGCAGCCCTTTGTTTACATTTTTTAATGCCCTATCGGCTACCAGAGTGCTCAATTCTTACGAAGAGCTTTGCATTACGCTAGGGGCGGCCGACAATTCCTTCGCCAGAGTGCTCAACCCCATGATGCGGATGTAAGTCAGCATTGTATGTTTTCTCATTTTGATATGTTCAACTTCTCATGAATTATGAATAGCAATTTTAACGCTAATTAGCAAATTTATTATAGGATTATCATATAACAGCTTTTATACAATGATATAACTTTAACATACGCACACAAACACATTTATAAAAATGCATGCATAAATATTGATGTGTGCAAGCAGTTGCACGGAAATAAATATTAACATATTGTACGTTATTTGGAGGTCCATTTAATATGGATATGTTCATTTTGTATAAATTGCTAAGACGTTAATTCCTTTTGAATTATTCCAAAATATTTTCTAATTCAGGATAATAGTGATATAATCACAATTATCATGACTAATGTTGATAGAAAATATTCATGAGGTCCATTTTAGTGGACCCCCACACATGGATGTGCAAGAGTGGGACGACCAGCACGAACTTACATACAGCAGCTATGTGAGGACACGGGTTGTAATCCTGAAGACCTGCCGGAGGCGATGAATGATAGGGAGAAATGGCGAGAGACGGTCAGGGATATCCGCGCAGGCGGCGCGACATGATGATGATATATTAATAATTGCCATGATATATATACATATATATATACATATTTACATCTATAATATATATATATATATATATATATATATATATATATATATATATATATATATATAACAAAGAGTAAACTTTGTAAGAGTCATATATACATATCTGTATTTCACCAGCACCTTCACTGAAGCAGGATGTGTCACAAGGTAATTTTTTAAGCAGTGCAACTGGTTTTGAGGTCAAAGTTTTCCAAGGTTAAGGAGCCCCGTCTGCCTTATACTCATAGCTGGAGGGAAAATGATCGGATTAATAACTTTTCCAAGTGTATTAGTTTATCCAGAGTTTGAACTTGGACCACCGGCTCCACTTACTGAAACAATAAACGTTATGCCACAAGCACCTCCATATAGTAAAAAGTTCGAGGACCAAACATGCATTTTAATATCAATTACGCATGACAACAAATGTGATATATATATATATATATATATATATTGATTCTTAGTATATGTGATAAATTAGTAATGAGTATATTTAATACTAAATATGTTCATTTTTTTTGGTATTTTAGGAAAACTGTATATTTACAATGTATCTTTTAAACTAAAATACATCATATGTTCATATATACACATGGAAGTTCTATCTATCTATCTATCTATCTATCTATCTATATATATATATTTATATATGTTTACACCTATTTTATATGCTCAGCAATATGTCACCATGTTAGTAGGCACGTATATTTGCCTTAATTCCATTCTCTTGTTTGCAGGCATCTCACCACGGATCCTTTTTGTAATGAAAGGTTTCAATGAATCGAATTTATTGATTTTTTTAGCTCAATGATAAGATCAATTTTCTTGTCAGAGATTTTAAAAAATGTGGCACTGTATTGATTTTCCTGAACGAAAGGTATTGACCCTGCTTTAATAAAAAAAAAGAAGAAAAAAATGCCATAAAAACAAAAAATAAACAAAAGATAAAATCCCACTAAAAAAGTATGTTAAAAATTAATTCACTGAAAAAAAAAAAAAAAAGGATGGATTAGAATTTTACTATTTAAACATTTTAGAAATAATCTAAATAAATTATTAGAATCCAGGTTCATTTGTATTTATAATTTCGTATACGCCAACTTTATCGGGCTTTGTTATTTAGGATGTATTAAAACATTTGCGTTTTAAATCTTGAGTTAGCATAAATCTTTTCTTTTTTATTTGATTAATAAAATATATGTATAGTCATAATTCTAACATTCACACACTACACGTTATCAACAGATTATCATATTCATGCGTATGTTGGAGGGTGTACTGTGGCAAAACGGCTAAGGTACTGGACTACAATCTCAAAGTCGGCGAGTTCAAACTCCAGTCACGCTATTACGTTCACTTTCGGATTAATATCCTTTGGAAAGGCATGAACCCATTTATCCTCCTGCAAATGGGTTAAATAGCATCACTATTCTTCAGGGATCGGTTTAGCATTAAATAACCTTCGAAGGTTGGTATGCCATTAGAACAAAGACTTCCCTTATATATATATATATATATATATATATATATATATATATATAGGGGGTTCTTTGTTTTAATGGCATATCAATCTTCGTAG
>OY757912.1:122160451-122177951 GCA_963585895.1 Sepioteuthis lessoniana | reverse complement strand
GGGTTACTATGTTGAGGTTTTACGGGAGTTCAGGAAGAGATTCTGTCGGAAAAGGCCAGCACTCTTCAAATCGGGTCAGTGGCATTTCCAGCAGGACAATGCAGCAGTCCACAACTCCATCCTTGTCACAGACTATTTGACCAAGATGGGCATCAAGACAGTTCCTCACTGTCCCTATAGTCCATACCTTGCTCACTGTGACTTTTGGTTATTCCCAAAGCTCAGAGGCTGTCGTTATGAGACAACTGAAGAGATGAAAGAGGCTGTGACGATGGTCATTGACACGTTCACACAAGAGAACTTCCATGGGGCGTTCCAGAAGTTGTTGGAACGGTAAAACAAGTGCATTGCAGCCAGAGGATATTACTTCAAAGGGGACTAGAGTTTCATGTGTGTACTATCAATAAAAGTGCCCATACGAAAAAAGTCTGGAAACTTATTTAATGATCCTCGTATATATGCCTGAAAGAGCAAGAAACTATTCACCCAGGTTTCACTTAACGGATCTTCAGGATAATTCTGAGTCTTCAGGTTAGGTTAAAAGTTTCTGACTTTTTCTGATATTCTAGTTTTGGTTTACTAAGTGTATTGAGCACTTTTCCAAATTAGAATAGTTATAAAAACGAAAATGCAATATATATATATATATATATATATATATATATATATATTGAAGAGATTTTTTTTTTTAGAACTTATTTTTTTATTTTTTGTTCTCTGTGGCTTCGCTTGATTGTTGGTAGGGACAGTGAAACCCTTCGGAGACGTATGAATCAAGCTATTCTCCTTCCAGCTATTTGTAAATAGTGGGGCAGACAGGGTTCCTTAACCTTGTATGACTGCTGGTGTATGAGAAGGAAAACTTTGAATACAAAGCCGTTAAACTTTACTTAAAAATTGACCTTGCATTTATGCCCCACCTCTATCGTAGGGCTTTATAAATATTCTGTTGCATGTATATATGTGTATACACACACACACACACACACACATATATATACACACACACACACACACACACATATATATATACACACACACACCCACACACACACATATATATATATGTATATATATACACACACACATACACTCATACATACAAACACACACATACATACGCACGCACACACACACGCACACACACACACACACACACACACACACACATATATATATATAGATTAAGAGATTAAAAAAAAATTATTCATTTTACTCCTACTCGTGTTTTGAACATCTTCTCTTACGATTGCGATGAAACGCTAGAAATACGTGTAGGAGTAAAATAAATAAGCTGAAAAAATAATTATCTTTAAGGACTTATTCCTTATAAAATATTTACTTTTTCTCTCTCTGGACCAACAAAAAAAAAAGGGAAAAAATCATATCTATCTATCTATCTATCTATAAAGACAGGCTGAGATAGGTAGACAGATTCATTTTAAAGACAGAATGAGATGGATAAACAGATAGATCGATTAATATGATCAGAATCAGTGAGATAGATTTATTGATCTATTTATTTATTTGTTTTTCATTTATCCCAAGGGTTTTCTCCCTTTTTACTATCTTCTTTCATCAAGCTTTAAAAATACAAAAACAAAAAAAGAATCTTTATCACTGAACATATACAATATTAAGACAATATCTATGAACAGATCAAGTTTTTTTATGTTATTTAACGCATAGTTCTCCAAAAATGCCCTCTTAAATTCTTTTTCTTACAATTATTTATGAAATCATGCGATTCAATCTTATCTTAAAACTCTTTAATTGTTTTAAATCTAATTTGTCAATGAACAAGTCCTCGAGGCAACATCCAATAAAACAGCAGCTGTACGGCCACCTAACACCCATCTCGAAAACCATCCAAAATCGACGAACCAGATACGCAGGGCACTGTTGGATGAGTAAGGACAAACTCCTGTGGACCCCTTGACATGGACGAGCAAAGTTTAGACGACCAGCTAGAACCTATCGTCAGTAGTTATATACCGATACAGGATGTAGCCTGAAAGATCTGCTTGGAGTGATGGACGATAGAGACGTGTGGCGAGAGAGGGTCAGGGAGATCCATGCTAGCAGCACGACATGATGATGATGATGATGATATAACTCTATTACCAAAAATCCTATTGGTTAATTGACTTAGATTTTAAAATATTACCTTGGCAATAATTTTCCTGTTCGAGGAGAAATACATAATAAAATATCATAATTAGAAATTCTATTATTTTGAAAGTTTCAATTAGACAACCTCCCTATTCTTTTTTCTACAAAAGTTGGTTGGTGACCGTTGTCGAGGGCGACCAGAAGGCTCCCTTTTCAATTGCTACTACACCTGTTGTTTATTTTATATTCAACTTTAATGTTTTCGGGTCCACAATGGAGTACTTTACATTTTTCTATCATAAATTTTTATTTCTAAATAATTTTCTAATATGAAAATTTACCTCGACCTATTTGTGTAATTGCTTTTGATAATGGTTTAACAGGAAGTTTAACATCATCGGCGAATAGTTTTATGACTGATTCGATATCATTTGGTAAATCATTTATAAATATTAAAAAGCAAAAACTAAAAAATGAAGCCCCCCCCAAAAAAACAAGCAAAGGTCCTAGTACTGATCCTTGAAGAATACCGGAAAGTATATTCTGTGTTTCGGAATAATTGTTAACAATTTTTATTTTCATATCTGCCAGAAAATATCTTAGAATATTTACTATTTTTTCGAAATATCAAAGTTTTTCATTTTCACTTGAAAACGATAAAGAGGTGCCTTACCAAATGCCTCGCTAAAATCCTAATATCCGCATTATTACCTTTCATATTTATTTATAATATCAATACTTTACAAACTATGAGATAATTTGGATTTACCATTGACGAAACCATGTTGATTACAATTCATATTATCCCCTACAAAATCTAATGTGATGTCGAATCAATTTTTCAAAATCTTTACACAAAATGTATTTTAGGGAAATTAGCTGGTAATTATTTTTTAAATGTGTGGCACATTTTTATGTAACTGTATTACAATTACTGTTTTTCAAATCTATGTAATTAATTTATAATGTATACATTTTTCAAGCAATTTACTTATTGCATTGATAAAGCTTTTATTTCATGATAATTGCTTTAATATTTTAAGATGCATTCATCAGGTTTCCCATCTTTACTGCCTCTTAATTTGGCAAATAATAGTTTTATAATAGATAGATTATCTATCTATCTATCTATCTATCTATCTATCTATCTATCTATAATAGATTTATGATAGATAGATAGATAGATTGATAGATATGAACTGAATAAGATAAATAATGAAAAAGAATTGAACAGAAAAATGTATAGTGAGTTGGATAGATTGATGGATATGAACAATATATATATATATATATATATATATATATATATATATATATATATATATATATATATATATAATTACTTGAAATCAAGTATCTATTAGTATTAGATAGGAATACTTGAAATCATTTAGCTGTGCTAATAGTGTTAGATATGAATACTTCAAAATTGTGTGGAAAAAAACCCTCTAAAGAAACAACTACAGGAAAAATATAAATACTTGTCATTCAAAAGTAAAGCAAAGTTAGCGACCGTAGTTGAGGGCAACCAGAAGGCTCCTTTTTCAATAGCAACTACACCGAGGTGTAGGGGAGGGCGCTACTGGTTTCCCTGGATTGCTTCACTTTACCCCCGATATGTACCTTATATTACTGAGTATTAAGCAAGGTGGTATCAAGTATCATTTTTAAAGTCTTTGGTATGACGCGACCTGGGATTGAACCAACGTCTCCCGGACCAGTGGCGATCACTCTACCCACTAGGCTAATGAGCCGGTGTCATTCAATAAATAAGGGGAACTTTTTGAAAAAATAACATCGTTTGTTTTTTCAGAATTTTTTTTTCTATTAACGTATATTTAATTGTAAAGAATTGGGTAATAGAAAAAAAATATCCTAATCACACAAATATATTTTTTGAGGCTATTCAAAATGGTGGTAAATTAAACACGTGCTCTATAGTGGCTGAAAAAAGCAAACTATTTGAAATTTACAAAAGGATGCGTGATATGAACGGATAAGCATAGTATGTTCCAGAAATGTAAACAAATGGACTAAACGTTGGTTTGCCACTATAAACCTGAGTCAAAAAGAGAGTCTATAGAGTAGAAACACGTCGACTCTATGGCAAAGAAAAGGTTTCGGGTGCAGTAGTCAGTAACATCTTCTGGGACATGAAAGGACTCATCACTATTGATTTCCTTGAAAATCGTGCAACAACGGCAACTACACAAGCATGCTGCGAGCAATATTGAACAAGTCCTGAAGGCAATATCCCACAAAGCAGCAGTTGTACGGCCACTTACCACCCATCATGAAAACTATCAAAATTAGACCACCCTGTCCTCCAGGACATGACTGGAGAAGTAAGGACGAGCTCATAAGTGATGTACTCCTGTGGACCCCTTCACATGGCCGAGCAAAGGCAGGACGACCAATGCGAACCTACATACAGCAGCTCTGTGCCGATACAGGATGTAGTCCTGAAGACCTGCAGGAAGCAATGGACGATAGGGAGGGGTAGCGAGAAAGGGTCAAGGATATCCATGCTGATGGTGTGACATGATGATGATGATGATGATGATAAACAGTGTCTCCTATTGTCAACACTTTAGGTAATATTCACCTGATTTATTGAAAGACACTCGTATGAGTGTACAATGAACACAATTCCAAACCACGAGGTATAAAATAATCCTAGACGGGTTGTCATGCCATTAAAATCATTCATAACACAGAGAAAGCAAATAAATGTTTATTTGAATTATGTACAACTTCCTAAATAGAAGCGTTAGTTCTATAATGGACAGCTGTTGCAACGGAAGCCCAAGATCTTCATGAATTGCGCGCGCGCACACACACATGTATATATATATATATATATATATATGTGTGTGTGTGTGTGTGTGTGTGTGCGTGTGTGTGCATGCGCGTGCGTTATTCATGAAGATCTATCTATCTATCTATCTATCGGCAGTTGCCTTTCAAGTAAATTTGGTTTTTAAAAACCTCAAACTAGATACGTCTCAATATTTTGAACTGGTTTTGAATCTACGACACGTATGCATTTACCCAACCCCTCTGCCACGGGTAAGATGCAATGCAAGATCAGTTTTAAGCTGAGTACAGTGGGTTTGAATTCAGAGTTTTCTTTCTCTTAGGTAGGTTGCTTAGTATTCACCTAAGATACGTAGTTTTGTATAAAAACAAGGAAAAATCATTCAAATGAAACTCGTCTGTGGTTTTGAAATATTAATATAAATGGTTATTTGTCTTTTCCTTTATATATATATATATATATATAAAGAGAGAGAGAGAGAGAGAGAGAGAGAGAGAGAGAGAGAGAGAGAGAGAGAGAGAATTAGGGAGAAACGAAAATAGTCAGATATGCTCTGGATATTTCCTCATATTTAATTTATTAGATATTCTGTATTCGTTCGGCAAGAACCTCGGTGCTCTCAACTAACAGTGTACTGCTCTAGTCAACCAGCCATGCAATAAAATGTACTTCATAACACTTATTCTGGATCATCAGCAGTATTATTATAAGCATATAACCCAATATTTCCTTTGCTTCATTAATTTCTCTTCTGACAATGATTGTGGAATTTATATTTGATTTTATTACGTTTTTCAATACGACCAAAATTAAAAGCGAGCCGACACAAGCCCTCCAATTAAAAGTCTCATAAAATAGCGAGTAGAGTAAAAACAACTAAACCTGCACAGGCCCAGGAAATTAGATTTCTAGCTGAGAGATTCAATTCTCTGTTTATTTTTAAATTTTTGGCAAAAATATCAAAAACAATTGTTAGATATGAAAAATAAACTGATCAAGACTTAAAACTAGGGACAATAATGGTGGTCTAAAAATTCGCATATTATATAAGCAGTTTTCTTATCATGGAACTCTATCTATATATCTATCTATCTCTATCCCAGGATTTAGTTATATATCTTCCCCAGTCTTTTCATATCTATCTTTCTATCAATCTTATCTATCTATCAAAGAATGAGAGAAGACGGTATAGAAAAAGAAATCGACTTATTTTGCTGTACGAATAGCGCCATCAGAACAGATTCATTATTACAACACACACACACACACACGCGCGCGCGTTCGTGCGCATATATTTATATATATATATATATATATATCCACAGACAAAGACACGCACACACACGCGCGCACACACACACATACATATATATGTATATATATATATATGTATGTGTGCATATATATATATATATATATATATATATATATATCTACGGCGACGTTTGAGGTTAGATAGTTACTATTTTAGGAAACAAACCAAACGAACAGAGATTAAATGATGGATGTTTGCATTTCCCATAGTGTTAATACCCATGGGAAATACATGAATCCAACTTCCAATGAATCTCCTCCCTGCTAGTTAAATAGTAGGGCAGACTGGGATCTTACACTTGGTATAACAACAAGACTGCTCGTAGGAAAACTTTGTATACAAACTTGTTAAAATCTGCTTTAAAATTCACTTTGTGGCGCATCCTGCTCATGTGGAAGGATTGGGCACACACACACATTCACACACACGCACAAACACACACACACACATATATATATATATTTTCCTTTGACAGTGATTCGTTGTATATTTTCATCTTCAAATTACTTGCCGGCTTTTTTACTATAAGGGCTATTATTTAATATATATATATATATATATATATATATATATATATATATATATACATTAAATAATAGCCCTTATAGTAAAAAAACCGTGCAAGTGATTTGAAGATGAAAATATACAACGAATCACTGTCAAGCGAAAAATATATATAAATTGGGGAAAAAAAAAGAAAAGCCCAACCTCGTCATACCAATTAAAAAAAAATCAAAAGACATGCAATTGGTTGGTCAAAAGAAAAAAAACACCGTTCGGGCTGCTAAGCTAAGTCGGGACTAGGTACCCTGATGAGCCGCATAGGCGAAACTATAGTAGGTTAGTTCCTGACTCACTAAGTAATTATCGTTACTATATATATATATATATATATAAATAATCCAGCACCCAGTAACTTAATCATGTAGTTAAGTACTAGATCAGTCTTTCTGAAACTCTGGACCCTTTTTGTATGATCTTGAGTGATTATCAGATCCGCAGAATAGAAAACGGGAAAATTGATATTCATCCACAAAGCCTTATATTCGAGAGATAATGTCTACGTATTTTGCTATACGTAACAAGAAAAGAAGGGAGAAGAAGTCTTGCCATCATTGAAGATGGTGTGGATTCTGCAATTCTTGGATTTGAAGAATGAACAAGGGAGGTTAATAACAACTCGGAAGAAGAACAATAAAAATAAACTTGAGGACAAACAATAAAACAGGAAGTATTAAATCGAAAAAAAAAACTGAATTAAGAAGAAAAGAAATTATATGGACACTTGATAACAAACAAGAGAAATTGTATATGAGTTGACTTGGACATGGCTATGTAGAGGAAACTTAAAGAAAGAAACGGGGCCACTATTATTAGCAGCTCAAAATTAAATAAAAGTATAGATAAGAACCAAGAAAATAATGAAGGTTATGTGGAGAGAGAGAGAGAGAGAGAGAGAAAGAGAGAGAGAGGGGGGGGAGAGCCACAGAATAAGCAAATACGTTAAAGTAGCACAGAAGGATTGCAAGAATAGGTGTTACTAGATGAGAAAGGTGATCCTCTGGGGAATGAATAAGAGACTATATTTTTGATCCTACCGATAAATGGTATATACACAGACAAAAATTTGTCCGGGAGAAACAGATATAAAAATTCTCTGGGATATTGAGATAAAAATCGATCCCGCATTCCTGAGATCTACTTTTGGTTAATAAAAAGAATACAACCTGCAAACTAGTAGACTTCATTGTTTCAGCAGATTACAAATTAACGGAAAGTGAAAAACAAGATAAATACCTTAATCTTGCCAGAGACCTGAAACAGTTATTGAATATGAAAAAGAGTGGGATACCTAAGTTGGAACTTTCAGAACGTTCCATAATAACTTGGAGAAAAGGAGAGGAAGTAGAAATCCGAGGAAGAATGAGGTTGTCTAGACAACAGTACAGCTGATATTGGCTAATATACTTACAAGACAACATTGAGGAACTGTGGAGACTTTTTATCATTCAGACTTCAGTGAAAACAAACAGTTACAGCTGATGTGAAAAATTAACATGGACTAAAATAATATAATTGATTCATGGATAGCCATTTGACTTATACATGATCATCATCATGATCATGTCTCACCACCAGCGCAGACCTCCCTGACTCTCTCCCGCCACCCTTCTCTATCGTCCATCGCTTCCGGTAGGTCTTCCAGGCTAGATCCTGTATCGGCACAGAGCTGTTGTATTTAGGTTCTAGCTGGTCGTCCCGCCTTTGCTCGTCCATATGATGGATACACAGGAGCATGTCATTTATGAGTTCGTTCCTTCTTCTCCAGCATTGTCCTTCAGGCCTGGTTCGTCTAACTTGGATAGTTTTCGTGCTGGGTGGTAGGTGGCCGTACAGCTGCTGCGTTGTGGGGTGCTGCTTCCAGGACTTATTCAAAGAAAGATTACCATTTATATATGATATAAACTCTTAACATGGCTTGGTATCCTTCCTCGTTTTCATTTCTCTCGAACGTTTGTCTCTTCGTACCTCATTACCAAAAGAGAATAAATCAAGAAATCCGTCGTCTTATTTTGGACTTCACGAAACACACAACGCCAATTTTCAATTCGGAAGGGTAACATCGTCTGGCCAATCCTTACCGTCACCATTTAATGTTCCTCGTTCTTAGTTCACTCGAACGTTAGTCTCCTCGTACCTCAACCATCAAAAGAAGGTTAATCAAGAAATCCGTCATCTTATATTGGAGTTCACTAAATATCCGACCTAACTTCCAACTCAGGTGGGTGACATTATTCCATCAGCATTTAGGTAACTGATCACTGATGAATTTGGCAAGACCCGGTCCGGAGATCAAGAACAAGCATATTTTATTACACGTGGCCCACTCGACGAAATATTGAACTTGTCATCAAGTCTTTTTTCTGTTGCAGCCTTATTTCATAATTTGGCAAATCAGGTTCCCGTACCATTCGCTTACAATATTGGAGTCTATGATGTTTTGATTAAGCATTGAGTTTTTCTTCTGTTATATTTTGACCTTCGACCCGGCCCAAAAATACTATTCCAAGGTAATACACCGGAAGGAAGTTACACATTCCAACGGCCAGTAATCGAAAGAGATCGCGTGGGCGGATTAAGGCTTATGGGACAAGGTGAAGGTCCCATTGTGCCATTACAGTCATGCACCGGAAGAGAGTAACCTCTGAACTGCATGACAGTTATTTCCACTTGATGACGATTAAACATTCGATTTCAAAGATCCAGTGGGCGATCGTGTGGGCGTTGAATTATTATATAATTGAGTTGAGTTTGGGGTGCCAAAGCAGTTGCCAGTAGAATTCCAGACAGTAAAGACCAGATGTGGTAGGGAAGGCCACACCCGACCGAGGGGGCCCTCGGAAAGCCCCGATGGAGTGGACCCCAGAATCAGGAGAACAAGAAAGACACAACGTGACGGTCATAACAGTGGGGTCAAAATATGAAGTTTATTTTCGGTCTCTAGCACCCTCTCACATGCAAACCTTGAATAACCCTTTCGAACCCTTGCAATAAAGGAGGGGTGAATATTTTTCTAAAGAAGTCTTCTCTGCGTCCTTCCTTCTTGCGTCTTTATCGTTGTGTCGTTGTGATGCTGCATGAATGTGTAAATGACTATACAACACTTCTACAGTTTTTGCTTTAACAGAACAAGACGAACCTGTTTCCTTCCTATTTTTCCATAGCTGTGTGGGAGAAAGAGGAATTCGAAGATGTTCATATTTCGCATACCATTAAGAAATGAATCCAACTATGCTCTCACAAGCTATGGGTAAATAGTAGGGCAGACTGAGCTCTTTAATGTTGGTTTGATAGCCAGTCCAGGAGAAGAAAACTCTGAATTTAACTAGTTGGAGACTTAAAGAAGGATGGGTTTCAAAAGGCCATTCATGCTCAAGACACGGTACGTGAATAGTGTCCCCATGATGTAAACCAGGTGATGAGACTAGGGATGAAGTAAATGGAAGAATTGGAGAAGAGTTTCTTTCATGCCCTGGTGGGATTTGAACTTGGTTCGCCGATATCATTTTCATTTATGATAGTCATAACACCACTACTGATATCGAATTAATCACTTTTTGGCAATAAACTTTTACTTACTTTAGTTGATATTCTTATGCGTAATTGCGTAGTTTTCAGGATTTTATTACATTTCCTTTTTTTCTAATAAAATATCAAGTGAAGATACGTCTTTTTCTCACTTTGAAAGTTTCCTGTTTTGACGACCTGAAATTTAAAACTCATCGACAATGATTAAAATTTTGTGAGCATTTTTTTAGACTGACAATTAAAATCTTCATACTTAATAATTTTTTTCCATAACATTGCTGTTTCTATTGGTCACATTAGTTGACTTTGTTCTCAAAGGGCTGTTGGCTAGGGCTGTAGAATACACCGACTGCATCTCTACAGAGGGATTAGACCTCCACCAACGAGTGTCTTGAGTATGACATAAAACTGCATCTGATAGTGAGGATCGAGTTCTGAAACTTTGGGGAACTAGGAGTATCACTTCATTGCCATTACTCCCGGGTCCTTTTAGATCTGCATTGGTAGTAAATGTTAGGGTCCCATCTGTGGGTCAGTGTTCGCTAATGGTCCGGGATACCAGGGTTCAATTCCTGGTCAACTCATACAAACGACTCAAAAATAATACTTGTTGCCGCCCTACTTAACACTCAGTATTATACCATTCGGATCAAGGGTAAAGTGGAGCAATCCATGAAAAGGAGTAGCACCCTCCCCTACACCTCGGTGTAGTAGCTATTGAAAAGGGAGCGTTTGGGTCACCCTTGACTAAGGAAACTAACTTTACTTTACTATATTTGAAAATATTTAACTACGTGCAAAGAAATGACCGACGTAAAATTGAATTGTTAGTCTTACATAGAAATAATTGAAACCTTTTGTGTGCAAATAAAACTATTGGTGTTAGAATATAATGTTTGAAGTATTTTAAGTGTGCGCAAACAACTGATTAATACTAATTAAGATTATTCGTGTCAGATATGAATGATTAAAACCGTTTGACTGAGTTCCCAAAAAGAATGATTGGTATTACATAGCAAAACTTGGAACCATTTGATGGTGTGCAAATGAAGGAAGAGTGTTGAATAGGATTATTAGTGTTTAATAGCAATACTTGAGAGCATTTAAATGTGTGCAAACAAATTAGCTCTAATTCCTTTAAAAATAAAACTACTGACGGATTATTCACTTATATATCCTACATGTATAAACAGGATTTGGCATTAAATAACCATCAAGGGTTTATATGCTATTAAACCAAATAACCAAACCTCACCAATTATACCGTAAAATTTTGACTTATTTTAAATATAGCATTTCTTTAATAACAATTATTCACTTTTTATTGCAGCTGACTATATCCACTGCAGAGGTGTAAGACCCCCTCTCCCGCTAAATGAGGTGTCCCAGGTTTGATATTAACTGATGATTGGGTTTGTGTTCTGAAAATATGGGGAATACTTAATGTAATTTACGAAGCTATTTGCTTCGATGCAGCACAAGGCCGAATGAATAGGGCACCCAATGAGACTCGAACTCACTCTTGCAGGTCTGCTAGTCAAGCTTGCTAACCATTACACTATCAGAGGTGCCCAATATGGGGAATACTTAATACCCATTTATCGGCATTGTTCATATGTCCATTCTAATTCGGAGTTGAAGTATCAGTTAGTATTTCACATATCGATGAATAGCCTGGTTTGAAAATTATTCGAATTCAATAGAACCGTGTGTAAAAAGAAAAAAAAAGATTAAGAAACAACTCCACAAAAATGTAAATACTAACGTATCATGAACGCGATTCTCCAACCTCGGAGTGTAAAAAAATCATAAACAGTTGGACATGTCGTTAAAATTAATCAATCAATCAATCCTTATTCTGGAAACGGTGTCATAGTTAATTGTAAACGCAGTCTTTTTTTGCGATGATAATACTGAAAAATATATTCATAAAAATATTCTCAAGTCAGAAGTAGTTTCTTCATATAGCAAGCGTCATGTTGGATGTTCATAAGTAAATAGTGTAAAAAACAAAAAACAAAACAATTTTTCCTGTTCGCAGCTGAAATATGGCGTAAAAGCTAAAGAGCTGGTCTACGGGCCGGAGTAGCTGAGTTCAAACTGCAGTCGCTCTGTTACATTTAATCTCGAACTGATACCCCTAGGAAGCGTATTATCTCTTTTTGCCCTCATTGTATTTTTCTGTTCTTCAGCAGGTATGGTTTTGGCGAAGGTTTATTTACTATTAAACAAAGAATGGAAACCCATGTATAAAGTGGGCCACTGAACCTAAAGAGACTATTTTTTGTTTAAGACTTAAAGAGTCTTAAAAAAAAATAGTCTCATTAGCGAAGTTCATAATTATGTACTCATAGAACCTTGCTATAATATATATCTGAATTCATTCATTCAAATATTTTCCTTCTAATCTTTTTCCTGATCATCAACAAATATCTCTACTGGAACTTGGTGGACGTTAGATATGACACAGCCTTCTGAAAAAAAAGGTCTTGTAATTATTTTCTCAGTTTTGTTTCATCTGCCACACAGGTCTTGGGTTGACTAGAAAACTTGCTGTCCTGAAGTGAGCAAACCTTTAACTATTGAATATGCTTATTACTGCTTAAGTTTGGTAAACTTGTGGGAATCAGCGTTTTTAACGTGACGTAATTGTAGTTGTCTGTCTTGTTGTTGTTTTAGGAAACGTCCCTGGCCTTAAGATAGGATTAACCACGATCTTAACGTCAGATCAAGGGTTACTCCATGCTAAATCTTGCTTATAATCGACTATACACTGTCATATGTAATTTAGAAGATGCATTAGCACAGTCATGTCGCTTCCATCACCCAAAAGAACTGCCTGAAAAAGAAATTCTTCAATAACACACATGGAGAACTTCACGCAATATCGTGTAAACTAGAAATGGAACGTTATATCTTAAAATGATGCAATAAGATACAATAAGAAAATTACTGAAAAGCTTTTTCTCGAACAAGCAGAAAATAACCTCATTGAAAAAGAAGTTTTTGTATGTCATCAAGGTGGTCTCATCTTGATACATTGCAACCCTCTGAAATTTGTAATCCAGTAACTATATCTCGGTAGCAATTTCTCATCTACTGAAAGCGATATCATCCTACGCATTAGTAAGGCATATACATCTTTTCACTGGTTATCGAGTATGTAAAAATCTGATCTCGCTGAGAAAACAAAACGGGAATTCTTCCAAGCTGTAGCCGCGATAGAACTATATGGTTGGACCACTTGAAATTTAAAGAGCTGAACGGAAATAAATTCTAAATAGGAACTAGACAATGATTCTGAGTACTGTTTTCAACAAATCCTGTGAGAAGTATTTTAAAAATAGCTACTTTACGGTCCCCCCTTCACAAATCATCCTATAAGAATGAGCAAGACATAGTAGGTACTCCTGAGGGAGTAAAAACGAATTAAGAAGCGACCTTCTCCATTTGCCTCATGCACATGGATGCATCAGTTTTAGCCAACCAGTAAAAACCTTTATTAACCAGGTCTGTGCTGACACTGGATGTCGTTTAAAGGACTCACCAACAGGAATCGCCGATTAGGACTGATGGCAAGAAAAAGTCAAAGAAATCGGTGGTTTAATTTGAGCATGTATTCTACACTACGAAATGTGGCTCCTAGGTTCCACAATTTAATCAGTTATGGTGACGTCTTTGCAGATGTTCAAACAGAACTTCGACGTGAAGCATTCATTGAAATTGAGATGGTTTATGACTTATGACTTCGACCATGAAGCATCATTTAATCTACTGGACCCACACATGTATTCAACCTTTGAGGAATCTGTAACCACAGGTGTACAAATGAACGTATTATAGCACCTTTTTAGGAACTGGTAATTAATCAACATTCTTTTCCCGAACTAATATCTAGAAAATTTATTCAAAACAATTTTTGTAGTAAAGAAAAACAAACAAGTATAAACATGAATGTAAATAGATTAAAAAGTCTTCTGATTTAAGAAAGATATTGCTAATCTTTCGAATATATATATATTGGCCTAGTGGGTAGATTGTTCGACAATGGTCCAGGACACCTGGGTTCAATCCCAGGTCGCATAATACCAAAGACTTTAAAAATGGTACTTGATACCTTCTTGCTTAACACTCAGCGATATAAGGTACGTATCAAGGGTGAAGTAGAGCAATCTAGGGAAAAGAGTAGCGCCCTCCCCTATACCTCGGTGTAGTTGCTATTGAAAGGAAGCCTTCTGGTCGCCCTCGACTAAGGTCACCAACCTTACTATATATATATATATATATATATATGTGTGTGTGTGTGTGTGTATATATATATATGTATATATATATGTGTGTGTGTGTGTGTGTATATATATATATAGGGTTTTAATCAGAGCTACCGCTAAAACCGTTTTGAATCAATAAACAATAGTGGTATCTGCACAAGCTCACACAAACACACATACAGACACACACACACACACACACATACACAAACATATATATATATAGGTAAAATTTCTCTGCCACACATATTAAGCACACTATATTAATATGAAGCAAACTGCATAAAGGAGGGTTTCGATTCCAGCTTGAAGCGTCCAACTTGTCTAGCCACACTGAAGAGTTGTGATACAACGCAACACTCTGTCTGCGGATGACACTATATAGTAAAGTTGGCTCCCTTTTCAATAGCAACTACACCAAGGTGTAGAGGAAGGCGTTATCCAATTATTTGGGTTGCCCCACTTTACCCTTGATCCGCACATTATAATGCAGAGTGTTTGGCAAGGCGGCATCAAGTAACATTTTTCGAGTCTTTACTATGACTTGACTTGGTATTGACCCCTGGCCACCCGGACTATTAGCGAACACTCTCCTCATTATATATATATATATATATAGCCATTGGCCTAATGAGTAGAGTGTTCGCCAATAGTCCGCCAATATATGTCAAAATACATTGTGTACTTAGGAAGCAAATCGTTATCTAAGCATTTTCGGTTAAAGGCTGTGGAGTGCTTTCTTTTTAAGATCTTTGAATGAAGACGTTCAAGTCTTATTATTATTGTTCTTGTCTGGGTCAAGGTGGTGAAGAAAGTGCCCCATACTAGCCCAAGCCCGCTCGAAAATTTCGCTGGTAGTCCTCAGGGTTGTGTTAGCTTGTTTTCTGCTGTGAGTTTTATTTATGTTTATTTTGAGTATTTTTTTAATACGTGTCTGGCTCATTCTGAATATGTTTAATATGTTAATACCTGGGTTGAATGTTAATTTTATAGTATTTTTATGGTTATTGCTTCGAGGATTTGTAAGCGGTTTTCATTATTTTTATATATGATTTTTATATTATTACTCATGATCTTTCTTATATCCAGGGATTTTAGTTTTCAGGGTCTTTGTACTGCTTTATCATTAGATGCTGTTTTAAGGCCCTTATGCCAGAGAGGTGGTAGATAAGGCGACGAGAGCGTGTGGTTGTTGTATGGCCAATGTAGGTATTAGCTGTTATATTATTTTCTGAGAGACTCTTGAAATGGACATGTAAATTTTTACACTAAATTAGTTTGACTTAGAAAAGTTTTAGGGAATATTTTAAATCTAGTGTAATAGATAATGAATTTTATTTGTTCTTTATGTTCGATGGATTTTATGTGTCTGCATATAATGTTGGTTATAAGTTCTCGTCTTATTCGTAGTGTTTATGTATCTAATTCTTGTGATATAAATTAATTTTGTTAATATTGTTGTGATTGGGGCTGTACATTACACCGACTGCACCTCTGCAGCGGGGTAAGACCCCCACCAATGAGTGTCCTGGATATGACTCTAAACAATATGATGGCGAGATTCCGGTGATGCTGGGGCTAAAGGGAATGCAGAGTACCCCTTCAATACTATTGCTCCCAGGTCCACTCTGGCCCGGAATGGTAGCACCTGATAGGGCTCTATCTATGGGTTAAGTAGAACTAACTGCATGCTTATGCTAAACTGAATTGTTTGAATTAGAACTGTTTGAGTAAACTGAATATCTTAAAATGGTGATTTTTTTACAATTAAACTGTACTTACATTTAAACTGCGTGCTTATGCTAAAATGAATTGTTTGAAATAAAACTCTTTTTGATATTGAAACTGGACTTAGACAAAACTGAATTGTTTAAGATATAAGTGTTTTGAAATTTAACTGTGTAAACAAAATCTGTACTTATACTAAACTGAATTAGAACTGTTTGAATAAACTGAAGAGCTTGAAGTAGAAATGTTTTTGATAATTAAACTGTGTATGTATTCATGCTAAACTGAATTGTTTGAAATAGAACTGACTATTTGTAAAAATATAGATTTGCCTACAAGGGTTGATACGCCATAAAACCCAAACAAACAACCAACCAACTAAATATTATTGTTATTTCATGGATTTTATGGAAATATAATTTTATTTGTCGATTAGTTTATAAGGGAAGTTATTATTAACTAGGGTTAATTTTACATCAGTTCTTCGTAAAATATTGCCTTAGAGGAGAATGTGTGATAGGCTCCATAGATTAAGTTATTTTTTATCAGGGCTATTTTATATTTTAAGTGGCATTCATTATGATAATTAAGTTAAGTGGAGTTGTGACTTGTTGATTTTTTTGTACATGGATGCAATTTTTTTGTACATGGATGCAATGAATTTGTCGTTATTGCTGGACTCAAGACTGTTCCAAGAAACAGTTAAAATTATTAAAAAAAAAATATATAATCACTGCTCAATTCCTCCACCGGCTATAAAACCATACATCCTCGAAAAACTTTTCCATGACTGCACGACAAAAATTCTGTTCTACGGCACTTCAGTAAAAATATACACACCGACCGACGATATCTCCATGGATTCCCCTCTTTGACCTTCTATATCCGAATTTTACATATCCCACATGAAAAACAAAATATTTAACACAATGAAAAAGCCCCAACTATACATCGCGTGGATGATATTTTTCTTGGCACAAAATCCGGCTACGAAATTAACAAACTAAAATAAACCATTGAAAGTAAATCCAAACTAAATTTTACGACTGAACAAAACAATAACAAAAAATCCCATCCAAGATGTTCTTACTGATTCCAGCAACCACAACAGGAGAAAAATTATAAGAAAACTTGAATATCTTCATTTAAATATCTTAAAAAACACTC
>OY757912.1:122060451-122157951 GCA_963585895.1 Sepioteuthis lessoniana | reverse complement strand
TGTGTGTGTGTGTGTGTGTGTGTGTGTGTATGTGTAATAACACTTAAGTTTAGGAGCACTGGTTTTTAGTTCTTTTCGTCACACCTTTTCTCCTGTCCGTTCTGCCTCTCTGAGTACGTCTGATGCACCAAGTCACCTGGTTAGTATGGAATACATTAAATAGATAACCCAGCCCTCGTCGAGGGGTTCGCACCTACCTGTCAATCTTGCTACTCTTGCTGTCATCTGATTCATGTTCAAAAACGTCCGAGAGAAGATTGTACCAGCCAAACAAGCAAGTGTAATTTAAAACATCATTTTTTGGCATATCATTTTCCCTCGCTGAAAATTCTCCGAAAGGAAACAAAATATTAGAAATAGAACTATACAATGCCTTTGTTTGCGCGCGCAAACACACACACACACACACACACACACACACACACACACACACGTATATATTTATATATATATACGTGTGTGTATGCGTGTTTTTGTCTCCCTCTTGCTATCTTTCTGTGTGTGTCTGTGTGTGTCTGTCTCTGTGTTGGTCTTTTACATATCTTGACCCTGTAAATTAGCTTGCTTAATTTCTCTCACAGCCTGGAGGATGGTGGTCGGTAGTGGCGCCGAGAAAAACACACTGTTCACTGTATTATCAGGATAGGCTTACGCACAAGAACTGTAGCTTCTCCTGTAGCCAATATGCGGGTGTTTGGGTGATACGAGATGATATAGACTTACATGGTCGTACAAGTTCATGCTAGTGCGTGAGACGCTCCGAAAGTAAACCCTCCCGTTTATTTACGCGAAAACTACATCAAATACCGTAGAAGTAATAATCTATTCACAAAGAACAAGTTTTTAATTTCTGTTCGGTTTCGATATCTTCGAAGCAGGCAATTTCGCTCCATAAGTCAATTTTAATATATTGTTCACATCATTATTCTTATGGTATCTTCTAGCCCCCAAATCACAATGGTTTTTTTTAACTTTTGCTGACAGATAAATATATTACAAGTTACAGTATTAATATAATATAGCTACGGAGATAGCAATGCTGTATAAACTAGAGCCTCCTTGCCGTAATGCTCCACAAATTAGAACACTCTTCCCATAATGCCCTACACAACAGTCTATAAAGTTAAACCCACCGCGTAGGTATCACGTGGTCCGATAGCTTCGACGGTACATATACTTGGTTCGTGGAATTTATAGTCACTAAGCACTGTTAAATGTGTCTACACTATTCTGACTTAGATATGTATATATGCTCTGTCTCCGATATTGAGCACTCTTTAGTAATAAATATAGTAAACTATATTATTCATATTATTGATATTATATATATATATATACACACACACACACACACACACGCACACACACACACACACACACACACACACACACACACACATATATATATATATATATATATATATATATATATATATTATTAAAATTTACCGCTAAAACTCTTCACATCATCAAGTCTCCCTGAAAGCGCAGAGTTCCTTGACAATCTCTTGCCAAAGTCCCGATCATCTATCGCTCCTTACAGGTCCTTCGAACTGCATCTATCTGCTGATTGATGTAAATCTAGGTTGGTTGGCCAACACTGGCGCTTCCATAGGTTGGAGACCACAAGAGAACGTCATTTAGGAGTTCATCTTTGATACTACGACAGGGACTTGGATCTGTTTGTCTTACTTGGATGATTTGTGAGATGGGAGGTAAGTGGCTGAACAACAGCTGTTTTGTTGAATGTTACTTCAAAGATTTGTTCATTCTTGTGTAGTTGCCGTCAAGTCTTTTCTTCATGACTTTCATTTACGTCCATGTGGTGTATCTATACATTAGTACTGACCCAGCCACAATTTCGAAGAAATCCCGTTAGATTTTATCAGAGAGGTAAGATTTCCATATGATCGATAACATGTCAATAGCAGTCCACCTTTTGTTAAGCATATGTTGACAAAGCTTTCAGTAGAGGAGATATTGCTGTCGAGGTCTGTGAAGTTGTCTATTAAATATGGAGATGATTCCTTATTTAGAACATGTGAACACAGTTTCATTTACACTCTCGTAGAGGCCAATGCCTCATGCTGCTTGGTCCAGGCTATGCAGTAGGGATCCGGATTGAGAGGTGTATTTGAGAGAAGTGCTAGATCATCTACGTAGTTTGCGTCAGTCATAGTTTTTTCGTGATATCATCTGATTCTAGCTTTTTATGTAAAACCATTCCTTTTATTAGATCTATCGTCGTTTGACGTACGTAGTCTAGACAAATTATACGCATATAAGCATCCTTATGGCGGTAATTTTCTTTGGGAAAACGATATGCAAGTGGAATTTACTCCATCTTTCCTCAGTGAATGCTTTGGATAAATCAACCAACAATAATGTTGTGGAGGTGCCCGTGGTGTAATGGTTATTGTCGTATGAAATGAACACGGCGATACGAGTTCAAATCCAAGCCGAGACTGATTGCATTTTCACATAGCACTAATACCCTTGGGAAAGGTATGAATCCAATTATTCTCCCTCCAGCTATGGGTAAATAGTAGGGCAGAGTAGGTTCTTCAGCCTTGGTGAGGCAGCTAGTCTAGGAGAAGGAAAACTCTGAATTCAAACCTGTTAAACTCCGCTTAAAAATTGACCTTGCCTGAGCGGAGGGGTTGGTAAATATGAATAATGTTGCCAAGAAAATCAATGACTAAATCAATCAATCATTATAAAATAAAATAAAAAAAACATTTTATATTCTATGACAAAAATTTATGAGAGACCAAAAGAGACTGTTGAATACACCGATTGCTTCTCTGCAGAGGGGTAAGACTCCCCGAACGAGTGTCCTCGGCAATGACACTAAACAATCTGAGGGTGAGACTTCCGTAATGTTGAAGCTTTGGGAAATGCGGATTACTCCTTCATTGCCATCGCTCCCAGGTCCACTCTAGCCTGGGATGGTATCACCTGATAGGAGTCTATCTATGGGTCGAATAGAACTAAACTGTGTACTTTGATAAACTGAATTGTTTGGAATAGAACTGTTTTGACATTTAAGCTGCGTACTTATGCTAGACTGAAGTGTTTGAAATAGAACTGCTTATAAGTATTAAATGGATTTGGCATTAAATGACCTACAATGGTTGATATACCATGAAATATAAACAAACCAAACTAGAAGGAACTCCATTTTTGATAAATGTGTTAGCGATTCTTATAAAAACCTGGTTCTATTTTATCTTTTGTCTTTTCCTGGAAAGGCCATATTCGGGTGGTATATCTCTGTCTTTCATGGGGAGAAAACGTGAAAGAAAAAACTTGTTCTATTCCTTTTTTTCGGTCAATTAACGTTTCAGTGCGAAGAATGTGTATTTTTTACTGTTAAATACACTGAAATTTGAAATAAATGAATATCCTGCTGGGGCTGTAGAATATACCGACTGCATCTCTGCAGAGGAGTAAGAACCCCCACGCCCAACCACTCACGAGTCTCCTCAGTATGATGTTAAACAATCTAGCGGTGAAACTTAAGCTCAGGATCTTTGGGAAATAAGGTGCAGTCCTTCATTGCCATTGCTCCCAGGTCAACTCTCATGTTGAGTAATAGCACCTGATAACGCTCTATCTGTGGGTTTAATAGAACTGTTTGATATTTGAACTGTGGGCAAACAAATGACTTATGTTAAATCATGTTGTTAGAAATTAAACTTTGACTATTTAACAGTGTATAAACAAAGGATAGATGTTTAATTGAATTGTTAGTGATACATAGCAAGACTTGGAACACTTTAATTGTGTGCTAACAAATGAGTAATATTGAGTAGAATTATTTGTGTTGATCAAGAATACTTGAAACTCTTCAACTTCGTACCAAAATCGAACGGTTACTACTACATCTCGATGCTTGAAACTATTTAACTGTGCTAATAAAACTACTTGTTATATTTAAGTGAATGCAAACAAATGATTAATTCTAAATAGATATATTCATTGTCTTTTTTTTGGAATCTTTTTTTGAGATGAGGCTTCTTAATTTGAGAATTAATTTTTATTTATTGCGGACTTTTTGTCCTCATCTTGGTAGTTTTTGTTGTTGTTGTTTCTTCTCACTACGTTTCGGCCAAATTTCTCCTCTGGCTTTCTTCAGGTGATTAACTGTGACCACGGGCCGCGAAGCAAATAGTGGCGTTGAGTCTCTACGGTTCCAGGTGAGCATTGTTTGAAGATAGCGGTTTTAATTCCTACCAAAGTCGGCCAGAGGTTTACTTGGTCAAGAACGTGGTGTGATAGACAACAACTATGGAGGGCAGTAATTACTGGGGATACGGTTACAAGACTCAACATTCCTATTCGAGGTCGCGGTTAATCTCCTAAAAAAGGCCAGAGGTGAAATTTGGCCGAAACGTAGTGAAGAAGAAACAACACAAAAACTAACAAGATGAGGACAAAAAGTCCGCAATAAATAAAAATTAATTTTCAGATCTATTCATGATAGAATATTTGGAGCCATTTAACTGTGTGCAAACAATTGTAATACTTCTGCGCAAACAAATTCACTCTGACACATCTAAAGATAAGATAAACTATAAACTATTTATTTACAAATGATATGTATAACCATAAAACAAACAAATTTGCAAAATTATCTGAAATAAAACTGTTTTGACATTTAACTTTGTGTATTGCACAATTTGCTGGAGCTGTAGAATAAACTGACTCCATCTCTGCAGAGGGGTAAGACCCTTCAACGAGTGTCCTGATTATGAAACTAAACAATCTGATGATGAGGTTCCAGTAATGCTGGCGCTTTGGGGAATGCGGAGTACCCCTTCATTGCCATTGCTCCCAGGTCCACTCTGGCTCGGCGTGTTCGCACCTGATAGAGCTTTATCTATGGGTTAAATAGAACTAACTGCATACCTATGCTAAACTGAATTGTTTGACGAAACTGAATAGCTTGAAATAGAAATATTTTGGACAATTAAACCGTACTAACATTTAAGTTGCGTGCTTATGCTTAACTGAATTATTTGAAATGGAAATGTTTTTTTGACATTGAAACTGTACGTTCACTAAACTGATTAGTTTAATATAGAACTGCTTTGACATTTAACTGTGTGTAAAAAGAATCTGTACTTATACTAAAGTGAATTAGTTGAATTAGAACTGCTTGACTAAACTGAATAGCTTGAAATAGAAATGTTTTTCACAATTAGACCGAACTTACATTTGAATTGCGTGCTTATGCTTAGCTGAATTGTTTGAAATATGACTGATTATTTACATAAAAATGTATTTGGCGTTAAATAACCTAAAAAGGTTGATATGCCATAAAACCCAACCAATCAACCAACCAAATTTGCAAACAAATGATCTCTGGCTCGTTTAAACATGTTACTAATCATATATAACCTGTATAAGGAGGATTTGACATTAAATAACCTACAATAGTTGATATGCCATAAAACCTAATCAAAGCAACCTGAATGAATATCCTGTGTTAATAAATGTTTATAAATACTCGTAACCGACTATGTTCGTTTTTCACATCGAAAGATATGAACACCTATATTTCATGTGTAAAATGACCTGAATATTTTTGAATTTGAGTCAGCAAGAAATAAAAGAATAAATAACAAAATAAGGGTATTCTCTTAGAAGATGGATTGAATATTCTCTAATTTAGAGAATTAATTAATTTCCAATTCCCAGCCTGTTTGTTGCATCTCTCCAGAGAGGTAAGATCCCCCCCCCCAATGGGTGTGCTTGATGCGATGTTACGTGTGCATTCAATATTTTCCAGACTTTTTTGTACAGGCATTTAAAATTGTCGTAGACTCTTGAAAGTTCACTATGTTATTGCTATACATCTTATAAGATGACTGACCAATTTTTTGGTTTCAGGTTCAAATCAACAGCTATAGCAGCAATTGGAATACAACCTACTAAAGGCTGATTGTCACAGCTGGTGGATTTCAAAAATGCAATCTCACAATTTAGAAGAACGATATGCAATAAATTGTGTTTTAAACTTGGAAAAAATGCCACAGAAACGTATGGAATGCTTTAGACTGATTTTGGAGAATCTTGCATGAATCGAGCATCAGTTTTTGAGTGGCATAAGAGATTTAAGGAAGGCTGGGAGTCTGTGAGGGATGATGAGAGGTATGGGAGGAGTAAGGAAGTCAGAACACCAGAGTTGATTGGCCAAAGGTTTAGGGTTAGGATTACTATGTTGAGGTTTTAAGGAGTTCAGGAAGAGATTCGGTCGGAAGAGGCCAGCACTCTTCAAATCGGGTCAGTGGCATTTCCTCCAAGACAATGCAGCAGTCCACAACTCCATCCTTGTCACAGACTATTTGACCAAGATGGGTATCAAGACAGTTCCTCACCCTCCCTAAGTCCAGACCTTGCTCCCTGTAACTTTTGGGTATTCCCTAAGCTCAGAGGCTGTCGTTATGAGACAACTGAGGAGATGAAAGAGGCTGTGACGAAGGTCATTGACACGCTCACACAAGAGGACTTCCATGGGGTGTTCCAGAAGTTGTTGGAACTGTACAACAAGTGCACAGCAGCTTGAGGAGATTACTTCAAAGGGGGAGTAGAGTTTCATGTGTGTACTATCAATAAAAGTGCCCATACGAAAAAAGTCTGGAAACTTATTTAAGGATCTCCGTACTCTAATTTAGAGAATAAATCAATTTCCAATTCCCAACCTGTTTGTTGCATCTCTCCAGAGGGGTAAGATCCCCCCCAATGAGGGTCCTTGATACGACATTGAATCATCTGCTGATAAGACTTTAATACAGACGCTTTGGGGAATATGGAGTGTCCTTCATTACCATTACTTCCAGGTCACTCTGACCCGCTGTGGTTGTACCTTTTTGGGTCCTATCTACGTGTCAAATAGAACTATTTAATCATTTATTAAACTTGAAATCATGTGGAAATATGATCGATATTAAACTGAATTATTAGTATGAGATTGCAATATTTGAAAACATTTAACGATAAGAGTATTACTAATGTTGAATAGCAATACTTAACTGTGTGCAAATAAAACGGTTTGTATTAGATATCAATACATGAAACCATTTAACCGCGGGTAAACAAATTAGCTCGAATTCGTTTAACAATAAAGATACCAACAAACTATTCTCTTAAAAATCATATAAAATTTTGCATTAAATAACCACCAAGTGTTGATATGCCATTAAACCAAATAACCTAATCATAACCAAACATAATTTACAGCTTGATTTGCAAATGAATGATAATTCTATATAGGTTAACACAATAAAAAAAATTCAAGAAGTAAACAATATACGGTGAAAACTATTTCTGTTGCAGTCAACGCAGATGATCTGCCGCTTCTTGCAAATACACCTAATCAGGCATAGCCGAGAGCAACCAGCAAGCTGTGGTCTCTACGTTTTTCTCATTAGATGTTGAGCCTCTAGCATTAGTTGACCTGTTCATTTACCATAGAAGCAATATCTCGTCAACTGAAAGTGATGTCAAATTACGTTAAGGTAAAGTATGAAATGCTATTGTTTAGTTCTCTACCATATGAAAATCTGATAAAATAAAACGGGAATTCTTCCAAGCCGGTGCCGTGTCAGTACTACTGTATGGTTACACTATTAGGACTCTAACGAACCGCTTGAAGAAAAATCTAGAAGTGAACTCGACAAGAATGATATGTGCTGTATTACTTGGAAGCAGAACCCTACAAAACGGCAGTTGAACGGCTACATACCTCCCATCACGCAAATTCCCCAAATAAGGCGAAGAAGACATTGAGCGCTGCTGTTGAAGTAAAGACGAACTAATAATCGACTGTTTTCTATGGACTTCAGCAGATGGTCACACTAGCAAAAACATATCAAATAGCTCTGGGCGAACACTCGACGCCGTCTAGCGGACCGACAATGAGCGATGGATGACATGGACATATTACGAGAGAGAGAGAGAGAGAGAGAGTGAGAATCTGTTCTGCCAGCACCCATTGATGATGATGATGATGGATTCGCCGTGTGCTTCATTTTTTAAATCATCCGAATTCACAATGTAACCCTAGACAACTGTAAACTGCAAATTAGGATTGTTAACTTCTTCCTAAATAGAAACATCAGTATGATCATTAACAGCTATTATAACGGGAACCCAACGGCCTCATGGATCGTCTAGTAATTTGTGTAAACAAGATGTGCCACGAAATGGAATTAAATGGCCACCGTTCTTTTAAGAGAGTGGTAATAATACGAAAGATTTAATAAAATTGACGCATTTCCTTCTCAGCAAGTAGACAATGCAGTTGTTTTTATTTTAATTTTTAATTCTGTGTCCCGCCTGCCTTTAGCTTTCAACACCTGGCTCACTTCTTTTCTCTTTTTTCTTCTCTTTAACACGTATGACGTTGCCTACCATTGCTTTCTCCGACGTATCAATCATCCATCTCCCATAGTTAGCAGAGGAACGGACAGCATGAGTCCCGTCACATCTGCTAGATAGAACTCATCTGCCATCCCAACTAACGAAAACACTTTGGCTTCAAATTTTATGTTCAGACATCATTTCGAGGTTTTCGCAAGTGGAAAACTCTCTACGCTTTCTTGGGCTACATATGGTGAGCAAACAATACTGGTAACCACTTCTGATACAAACAATCTGTAAACGGATGTGCAGCTGTCTGGTCAGTCGAAACGAGTCATCGTTCGCAAAAAGAAAAGTAGCATGAAGTATTTGTCAACACTGTTTTGTGTCTTTGTTTTGATTACGTATCAGCGTAAGTGCCAATTAATTGCAAGAAGGTATCTACATGTTTTCAGCTATTACTTTCGGTGAAAATTCTATGTTGAAGATGAGGAAGAGTTTGTTTGTCTACCCCCTGCGGAAAGCCAAAGAATTCGATGAAGTTACCAAATTCGGTATCGAAAATTACTGAGACGAGGAAAAGTTTTATTATTAAAAATAACTTTATCAAAATCCTGACCATTATTCATATGTATTTTCATTAAATTACATAAAAATTAAACTCAGAAAAAACTTCAATAAATCCATGCTTTGCAAGATAGATAGAATTAGTGACTCCTTTAAAAGTTGATGAGTATTTAAACCGCATAATCATCAGATAATACATATATATATATATATATATATATATATATATATATATATATAAGTTGGCGACCCGAAGGCTTTCTTTTTCAGTAGCTACAACACCGAGGCATGGGGAGGGCGCTACTCCTTTCCCTGGATTGCTCCACTTTACACTTGATCCTTACCTTATAATGCTGAGTGTTAAGCTAGGCAGTATCAAGTACCATTTTAAAAGTCTTCAGAATGACTCGACCTGGGATTGAACCCTGGTCTCCTGGGCTATTGGAGAACACTCTACACACTTGGCCAATGAGCCGGTTATATATACATATACTATGAGTCAAGTGTATTTGACCGACCTCAATTTTTTTAATTTCTCATCCTAAAAGTGTTATTTTTAAAGAAACAAGTTATGCACAGTGATAGTTTTATTCGTTATTCTACATGCAATCTTCCTGAGCGAAATTAAATACAAATTAAACCAAATAATGCAGAATTATTAAACTTTTGATTCATCAAAATGATTTCTTTTGGCTACAATCACGGCTTCACAGATACTCGACATTCTCTATCGAAGACTCGGGGTAAACTGAAAATTGTTCAGCCCAGCTTTCCTGCACGAATTGCTAGAGGTGAACTGCATTTTGGTGTTGTTTATCTCTAACTTTTTGGTCAAGTTCATCCCACGCTAGTTCAATGGGATTTAAGTCCGATTATTACACCGGAGAAGGCATCAGTTGAAGGACGTGCAGTTTCACTTGGCTTTTAATGTACCTCTGGCTGAGTTTACTTATATGTTTTCGGTCAGTTTCTTTCATGAGTATACATCCTTGAACCAAAAACCGCGTTTCAGAGGGCATCGTGTGATGCTGCCGAATGCTTTGATAGCCAGTCTGATTCAATTTGCCCTTTACCAGATGCAAATCACCGTCTTTGCAACTGACAAAGATCCCCCCATAACAAAGCTTCCTTCATGCTTTACAGTTGGTGGGATAGAGGGGGCTGTAACTCTTTTACCAACTCTTCGCTGCAAATACACCTTCCCATTTGACAGAAAGATTTCTAACTTTGAATCGCCAATCCAAAAGACTTTATTCTACAGCTCTATTGTCCAGTATTTGGTCCACTGGACCTGTTTAATATTGTTTTGCTTCCTCCACAGTGGTTTCTTGCTTATCGTCCAGCTTCACAAAGTCTTCTCCTCACAGTGGATGATGACACATTGTTTTCATGAAATTTCTTCAGTGATGTTTGTAGAAGTCTGCCTTTTGTCACGAAAGCTGGTGACACTGATGAAATTGACCTCTGGATAGGTGAAACAGGTAGTATCAAGCAAGCAATAATTTGAGTTCAAGGGGTGGTGTAATGTAACTTTTAGAAAACTCCTTCAAATCAATTTTCAAATGACATCTGGTTATGGTAGAGTCAAAGTTACTGAAGAAGACTAGTATTTAGTATTATTGATAAAAATCATTGTGGTGCTTAACTTGTTTCATCATATTTACCCAACCCCTCCGCGCGGTCAGTTGGTTAACAGGTTTGAATTCAGAGTTTTCCTTCTCCTACACTAGTTACCTCACCAAGGCTGAAGAACCTAGTCTGCCCTACTATTTACCCATAGCTGGAGAGAGAATAATTGGATTCATACCTTTCCCAAGGGTTTTAGTGCTATGTGAAATGCAATCAGTCCAGGATTTGAACTCGTGTCGCCGTGTCCAATTCCTACGATGATAACCATTAAACCACGGGCACTTCCTTGTTTCATAAGACGTTATATTTTTAGGATGAGGAATATAAATTTTTATGGGGAGCCAAATACATTTGACTAGTTGTATATATATATATATATATATATATATATAACACTCGAAATGGGTTCCTTGAAGTTTCGTCTTGAGCACACAAGCATCAAGCAAATATTTCCGAATATATATATATATATATATATATATATATATATATATATATATGTGTGTGTGTGTGTGTGTGTGTGTGTGTGTGTGTGTGGTGCTTAACTTGTTTCATTAGACATTATATTTCTAGGATAAGAAACGAAAATTTTCGCGTGGAGCCAAGTACATTTTACTGGTAGTATATATATATAACTCTCGAAGTGCGTTTCTTGAAGTTTCGTGTTGAGCACACCAACATCAAACAAATATTTCCGAATATATATATATATATATATATATATATATATATATATATATATATATGATAACCCTTCAAAAGGTTCTAAGCTTCACCCAACCAAAAAAAAAAAAAGCACCATAGCTGAACATTATGGTTTTACTGTGGTAACCCACAACCACTTCTAATAAAACTTGAAAACTAATTTAGATCCAGATTCTTAATTACTCTGCAGGTGAGGTCCATACAAACCTGCGAGAAGCTTACAACCATTTGAACGACCCTCGTGCATATATATATGTGTGTATGCATATATATATATATATATATATATATGCAAATATATATATATATATATATATATATATATATATTTATATGTATGTATTGTGTGTGTGTGTGTGTGTGTCAGTGAGTATAAACCCGGGAAGATAGAAGAGAATAGATTCCCACGGATATTAACATATGACTGATTCGGGCTTATATAGAATACGACATACAGGCGAAAGTAATTGACACTTTTAAGTTTTTACACAGAATTGATGTTTTGTTCGTTTTTATCACAATTTATGGGCAGATATCTGTTGATATTTTCATGTAACAACCAAACATTTCTAGATATTTCTATATCGGTAGATATATAAGAATGTGTATACGTTTTTCGGACAATAGTCAGTGTCTAAAAACATACGTAAAGGCTCACAATAACCCCTACCCCCCATATATATACATATATGTATGTATGTATGTATGTATGTGTGCGTGTGTGTGTGTGTGTCTAAATGTCCCGCACAATTGTGGGCTGAGGGCTACGGCTATACGTCGTCTGTGATGTTTCTGCAGATTCGTGGGCAAGATTTGTCATGGGGTAGAGTTACTACCCCCAAACTCATTGGTTTGAATTTAAAGATTTTTCCTTCTTCCAAAGTTGTAGCATTGCCATGGAATAAACATGTGCTTGCTCAACTATTTCCCTGTATATATATATATATATATATATATATATATATATATATATATATATATATATATACAGGGAAATAGTTGAAATATATATATATATATATATATATATATATATATATATATATATATATATATATATATATATATATATATATACGAGGTGCATACAATAAGTTTTCAGACTTTTTCCGTATGGGCATTTAAAATTGTCGTAGTCTCTTAAAAATTCAGTATGTTATTGCTATATATCTTATGAGATGACTGACAAATATTTATGATTTCAGGTTCCAATCAACGGCTACAGCAGCAATTGGAATACACCCTACTAAAGCCTGATTGACACAGCCGGTGAATTTCTAAAATGTAATCTGACAATTTAGAAGAACGATGTGCAATAAAATTCTGTTTTAAACTTGGAAAAAATGCCACAGAAACTTATGGAATGCTTCAGACTGCTTTTAGACCATCTTGCATGAATCGAGCATCAGTTTTTGAGCGGCATAAGAAATTCAAGGAAGGCAGGGAGTCTGTGAGGGATGATGAGAGGTGTGGGAGGAGTAAGGAAGTCAATAGACCAGAGTTGATTTGCCAAAGAGTTAGGGTTAGGGCTAGGGTTACTATATTAAGGTTTTAAGGGGGTTTAGGAAGAGATTCTTAGGGAAGAGGCCAGAACTCTTCAAATCAGCTCTGTGGCATTTCCACCAGGACAATGCACCACTCCACAACTCCATTCTGGTCACAGACTATTTGACCAAGATGGGCATCAACACAGTTCCTCAGCCTCCCTATTGTCCAGACCTAGCTCTCTGTGACTTTTGCTTATTCCTTAATCTCAGAGGCTGTCGTTATGAGACAATTCAGGAGATGAAAGAGGCTGTGACGAAGGTCATTGACACGCTCACACAAGAGAACTTCCATGGGACCTTCCAGAAGTTGTCGGAACGGTAGAACAATTGCATTGCTGCCGGAAGAGATTACTTCGAAGGGGACTAGAGTTTCATATGTGTACTATCAATAAAAGTGCCCATACGAATAAAGTCTGGAAACTTATCGCGTGCACCTCGTATATATATATATTGTTTATACAAGTTTGGCAAAAGAACACAGCTAGCGCCTTAACCCAAGCACTCACACCAATAATAAACTCTTCTAACAATGCAAATATGGCATCCAACTAAGACATAAAGAAACAATACCCACACTCCCCTTAAAACAATCAATGAACATGATCGAAAGCATTTTGGAACAGAACCCAGGACAACTCTTTTATCAATTGCACAATTGAGAAAGCTAGATAAAAAAATGATATGATAAGTATAAAAGTTCCTTGGCCTTTACCCGTTCAAAATTGAAGCTGGTTGCACAGACTAGAAACAGCAATATGAGACACATAAAACATATTTCATGCATTTTAAACAATAACGTCATATTTCCATTTAAAGCGGCAAGCCTCTGAAATTAGTTCAAAATACCTTGACAGCAATATCTCATCTACTGAAAGTGATGTCAACTGACGAATGTTGAGCTCGTCGATCACAATTGATGAATTATCAATCATGCGGAAATCTGATTTCTCTAATAAAATAAAAGGAGATTTCTAAAATGCTGTGTCAATACTACTATATAGATGCACCACCTAGACACTAATGAAACGCACGCAGAAAAAGCTAGATGAGAACTACACAAGAACGCTATGTGCTGTTTTGAACAAATACAGGAAGTAACATCCTACAAACAGCAGCAGCACAGTCACTTACTTCCCATTTCACAAACAATATAAGTAAGGTGAACAGGACATGCTGGACACAGTCGGAGAATCAAGGACGAATTAATAAACAGCGTTGTCTTATCGATTCCTACACGTGGATGTGCCTGTGTTCGCCGATCATCAAAGACTTAGAGGAATATACGTGCTTTCTAGAGCACCTAAGTGGAACTCTGAATTATAGGGACGGATGGTGAGAGGGAAATATATATAGAGAGAGGGAGGGAGAGATAGGAAGGGAATCTGAGCTGTCAGCACGATTTTGTGATTATATATAGTCATCCACAGACAGACCTGTTTCGTTCTGTCAGAACTCTTCAGTGAGGCTAGACAGACTAGATTCCCGAAGCTGGGAATGAAACCCGGTTAACTCAAACGCAAATCCAATATTCTACCACTCTGCCACAAGGAAACTAGCGCAAGCGAAGGAAAATTAAACGCTTATGCATCGCATTTGTTTTTGTTTACATATATCCGCTTAACGGCTACCGAGAGCTCGATTCATATGAATAGCCTTGCATTACGCTAGTGTCAACCATTTACTTCCCTCGCTAGAGAGCTCAACCCTACAGGGGTAGGGGAGCATATATATTCTCAATAGCTGACTATATATATATATATATATATATAGTCAGCTATTGAGGATGCCATCCTATGAATGGTTGTCAATGTGTCTTTAATACGTATTTTCATTAGCTGTAAAAAATCAAATTAATCTATCTAAAAAGTCGATTCTGAATTACAAACAGTCGAAGCCACATTACAGTTTTTGTTTATAGATTAAATAATGATAGCGATAAAAGCAAATCGATCTCAAAATGAAAAAAAAAGTTGTTTGATAAAAACCATTCGCAGAATCACTGTCTTACATTGATTGCTTAATTGATTTTACTAATTGACTACGTTAAAAGTATTTTTAAAACTTGAATCTTCTTGAGATTTTTTTTTTATTCCAATGATTTACTTAAATCAAAGAAACGGCTGGTTTAGACGTGAAGTAGAATCGCTTATTTCCCTTGTTAAATAAAATCCTCTGTTAAGACGTTATGAATAAACCTGAAAAGATGTCATAATTGTAAAACTTTTTTTTTTTTTCATTTATTTTGCCTTCATTACTCTCAGCTCGGGAAAGACGTGAATTTGATAAAATATTATGTAGTTAAATTGGTTTCCAGTTCGACGAGCAAAGAGATCAAATAAACAATGAAAGAAAACATGGGAAAATGTAAAAACGTTTACTGTATAGAAATTAAAAGGAAGTAATTGAATCTTTGAAGAATTAGCAAGCATAAATGATTAATAGTTATATATAAATGAGTGTATACACATGCGTACATACAAACTTATCACACAACCACATAAACAGGAAATATTATATTGTATATATAAACAATACGTTGTATTATATTTAGTGGTTGTTATATTTTATATATAACAAGTGATGAATATGCACAGGGGTATATATACACATTTATACGCGATGAATGGATAAAAATGATAGGACAAATAGGAATATTTCTTTTTAGCCATTTATTTTTTAACTGTTATCATCTTGTTTTGACCTGAGGTCATCTTCGGGAGAAAAGGCTTTAAGAAAAAAAAGTTTTTTTTTATTAAGTTTTTAAACTAGTTTTTAAATGGTTGATATGCCACAAAAGAAGCGACGAAATATGAACTGGCAACGTAACATTCATTTATGGAATGTAAATCACACACACACACACACACACACACACACACACACACACACACACACACACACACACATATATATATATATGTATGTGTGTGTTTGGTTAGTACAGACACAGAGTGGTCACTGTCATTTTCTTATTCTTAACTTGTCTATGATTTAATTTTTTGTTTGTTTTTTCAGTGATCTTAGTTCGATTTTCCCGCAATTTTCAATGTTGTGTCAAGTTTTTGGGTCACCAGAAAGTTTGAAAACAAATCAAGTGTAGCATTTCCATATAAATAAATTCTAAAGCTATAGACCAAAGAAAAATAAATATGGCCAACACACTATCCTATATATCTAAATATATATCATTTTAATATTTTAGATGCTTCAGTAGGCAAATCACTGGGTATACTTCTTAATTTGAAGATTCCTGGTTTATGAGCGTCTCGTTGAAGAATGTATAGTAATTCTCAGGATTTAATTGACAACACCAACATTGAAGGGACCAATAATTTTATAGTCTACAATACTAATCTCAGATTACTAATCCCTGTAGTCTTCCAAGTCGTGCCGATTGACTAAATTCTTTTAGGACCCAACATTTTACCCAGTCATTAGTCCTACATTTATCTAAAATTACTTTTGAGAAATTAGTTTTCACGTACTTCTTCATTCAACTTGTATGTTTCTCTTTGTGTAATTTTCTTAAAAGTGTTCGTTTGCAAATGTTCTTGATATTTTAATTATGGAGTTGTTTGGTTGCTTTTATGGTATATCAAATCAGGTTGTATAATTTATGCCGAAGTCACTTAAAATATTATACGGTACAATAGTGTTTCTACACAATCATTTTAGACAAGAAAGCATTTCCTTGTTATTCGCAATATCTGTTTTATGAGGCAATACGTAAATAATGTTCACAATCATTTAAAACTAGTAAACGCTTTAAATTCAGTTGTAATATCATTTCGCACTTATTTTCGAATATTTTTTTAGAGGTGATCGAACTTATTGGCAACGTACAGGATTCAACTCTGGGTTAATTTTAAGCTATGTACAACTGGTTCGAATTAAGAGCTTCTTTCTTCTGGATTGGTTGCCAAGATAAAGAACCTAATCTACCCTATAATTTATCTATAAGTTGGGAAGAATAGTTGCATTCATGTCCCTTCCAAGGGTATCAAACCTATGTAAAATGCAAACTGACTCGTTTAGGATTTGAAAACGGGTCACTGTGCACATTTTCTAAGACCGTTACATCACTAGCTCTTAAGAACCAATGGATTAATGTCGTTCAAAATCATTTTAAACATCTTCTGAAATTTTACTCAACAGATGAATCCCTCTCTCCGAGTCTAAGTGGGTTAAGAAGAAGTGATAATGAAAGAGTAACACTATACTCCCCCAAAAATCTAGATTTGATGTTTTACGACCAGATACATGTCATTTACAATCGTAACATCAATTTCTTTGTTTCTATTTTTGTTTCTTTGTTTCTATTTTTCTTGCTTTTTATCCTAGAAATTTTATTCCCTTTCGGAAAGATTTTTTTCTAATTCTTAATTTGTCTGTTTTCAGTTTTTCTTTTGTTCAGTGATCCCTGTTCGACTTTTTCGCAATTTTCAAAGTTGGGCTCTCATGAGTGAATGACTCTAAATAAGCTTGAACCTTATTGTGTAAAACTTGTTCGGCCTCATAAAATCTTATATCACTGACAACGAAAGTTATATTGGCATGTTTAGTTAACTTAGATAAAAATAAACTGATACTTTGCTCAGATTATTTGTATCTAAAGCATTTTCATAAAGTACAACATAGCAGTCCTGAAAATAATTTTTGATGAATTTATTTCTCGTTCATTGTTAAACGAAGATTTCCTTTTGGTTCAAAAAGCATCGTGACCGGAAGTGTTTAATTATTTGAATGGATTATAAAGTTATTCAAAAGTAAATGTTGACATGTAAGTTTATGTAAATTGAACAGAAGTTTCATACTCATGTAAAAACAAAATGGAAGCGTTAGTGGTGTAATGTTTTGACTCGGTGACCCGTGTCCAAATCCTGGACGATATTGTTTGCATTTCACATCACGCTAATACCTTTGGGAAAAGTATAAATCCAATTATTCTCCCTCCAGCTACAGGTAAATAGTAGGACAGACTGAGGTATTTTATCATAGCAGGGTAACCGGACAAGAAGAAAAACTCTGAATTCAAACCTCTCAAACTCTGCTTAAAAATGACCTTCTGTTAAATCAAGCTCGAGCGGAAGGGTTAGTTGGTATATAAGTAAGTTGGCAACCCATAGTCGAGAGCGACCCGAAGGCTCCCTTTTCATGGGCTACATCTAGGTGTAGGAGTGGACACTACTCCTTTCACTCGATTACTCCAAATACCCTTGATCAATACCTTATAATGCTGAGTGTTAATCAAGGAGGCATCAGGTATCATTTTTTGAGCCTTTGGTATGATTCAACCTGAGATTGAACCCCAGTCTCCTGGGTCATTACAGAACACTCTAACTCTCATGCCAATGGGCATATATATACATATACGGAAAGATCTGCCATTATATACACACGCAAACATACACAATTTCTTTGCCTTACTTTCAGTTAAATAATACATAATATACGCAGTAGCTTTCATCTATCTATCTATCTATCTGCCAGTTCATATCTATCTATCTATCTATCTATCTATCTATCTTTCTATCTATCTATCTATCTATCTATCAATTTGCCAGTTCATATCTATCTATCTATCTATCTATCTATCTATTTGCCAGTTCATATCTATCTATCGTTATCATGTAGTGAGCTATATTCATAAATAACGTGTGTTCAAAAGCGGCGTTAGTGTTTTAATTTAGGATTTCATCGACATAGAACCAACGGCAATCGGTAACTGTTCGTGTTTCAACAATAGAACCGTTTGAACAAGTCAAAACATTAGAAAATGATTATTCAGCGTCATTGACTCTGTTTCTACGTTATTCCAACTTATTCATTAAAAAGTACTTCCGCTCATTTTCTGTTTTGGCTTTTTAAAAATTGTAATAAAAATATAATGTAATAAAAATAATGAAAAGACGAAAAAAATTCAAGAGTGCATCAAAAGTTTTGCCATGTTTCGATTGTATGTAAGATACAATTCACCTGATACTCTCTAATTGCTACTCATTGGATTTGCCCCTATGGTTTGGAATACGGCCACGGAATCCATGGTTTTAGGCCTACATGATGTTTCCTGATCGTCGAGGTTATTGCAGCCCGAGTGAAATTTCTTCAATCTTCTGGTTTGGTTTTATGGCATATAAACCATTGTAGGTTATTTAATGCCAAATCCTCTTCATACATATATATTAAATATATATTTTGTTCATATACATTTTGTTCATAAAATTTGTAAACACTCCTGAGCTCATTTTTTCTTTGCATACACTTAAATGGTTTCAAGTATTTCTGAGAAGCAAGAGAGCCGACCGTAGAGGAAGGCGACCAAAGCCTCTCTTTTCATGAGCTATTACACCGAAGTGTAGGGGAGGGCGTTACTCTTTTTCCTGGATTGCTCAACTTACCCTTGATCAGTATATTATACTGCTGAGTGTTAAGCAAGGAAGCATTGAGTACCATTTTTGAGTCATTAGTATGAACCCCAGTCTCCTGGACCATTTGTGAATACTTTAACCATTATGCCAAAGTGCCAGTTTCTATTCACGATTGATCATTTGTTTGCGCACAGTTAAATGGTTTCAAGTATTGCTGTATAACAGTAACAATTTAACATCAGTCATCTGTTTGCATACGTTTAAATAGATATACATGATATGTAAGAGATTAGTTTGTCAGTAATTTCTTTTTTAAATGAGTTAGAACACTATTATTGCTATTGTTTCTACACAGTTAACTAGTTTATAGTATTGCTAACACTAATAATTCTATTCAATATTTAAGATTTATTTAACAAACAATGAAGTTGTTACAAGTATTACTATTTAATACTAATTATTCTAATTAATTCTAATTTAATACTAATTATTCTATTCATCATTACTCATTCGTTTGCAGCCAGTTAAATGATTCCAAGCATCGTTATGCACTACAAACAATTCAATTAAACATCAGTCATTTGTTTACACACCGTTAAGTGATCAAACAGTTCTATTTCTAACAATTCAATTTAGCATAAATCAACAAAGTTAAATGATTCCAAGTATTGCTATGCATCACTAACAATTCAATTAAACATCAGTCATTTGTTTATACAAAGCTAAGTGATCAAACGGTTCTATTTCAAACAATTCAATTTTGCATAAGTAATTTGTTTGCACTCAGTTTAAATGTCAAACTGTTTTATTTGACCCATAGATATGAACCTATTTAGTGCTATCACCCAGGAACAGAGTTGACCTGGGAATAATCGCAATGAAGGGGGAACTCCGCATTCCCTAACACTTCAGTATTACTGGAGACTCATGATCTCATTTTTATGGTCATATTTAGGACACTGATATCGGTGAATTCTACAGCTGCAGTTGACTGGGTTAGAACCATACTGGATTTACTTGTCCACGTGGTGCTTCCATATAGTGGTAATGTCATAGCCACAACTTGGCAAAAATTCCGTTTTATTCGATCAGATAGTTTAAATTTCCATATAATTGATAACTTTTAATAGCCTACCATGCCTTTTCTGATCGTACGTTTCAGGTGATGAGATGCTGCTGCCAAGGTATGTGTACTTATCAATCAATTTTAGAGGTTTGCCAATTAAAGTGTTGACGGTTCCTTCTCGTTTAAGGCTCATGAATTTTGTTTTATCTGTGTTCACGTAGAGGCCAATGCCTGATGCTGTTTTCTCCAGGCTATGCAATAGGGACAAATAAACATTCTGTAATTAATTCATTCGGTTAATAGTATTTCTTTTTTCTCAAATTCATATTCCTTTTTATTTTCAAATAAACTTTCATAATTTCCTAAACAAATTTTAAAAAAAAGCATCTTATCTGCCCTGAATGAAACATGGATCTTCTTGTGTAATATTCCTTTTTTTTAAAATTATTTGTTTCTTCATATACCTCTAAGCAACACACACACACTCTCTCTCACACACACACAAACACTCGTTGTGTAACGACTGTGGTGGTAGGCAATAGACACAGTGACCTGAGTTCTAATTCTGATAGAGGTTGTTTGCTTTTCGCAGAGTACCCTTGAGAAAGATGAATCCAACTATTCTCCTTCAAGCTAGGAATTAATTGTAAAACGGACTGGGTTCTTAAAATTTTTTATGACAAATAGTCTAGAAGAAGGAAAAGTCTGAATTCAAGCCTGTTAAATCCCGTTTAAAAATTGACCTTGTGGCGGAGGGGTTGGTCTTATCTATATATATTCTACGAAAGTTTATGTTGTGGCCCCGGAAAGGGTCACTAATAAAAACGCAAAGACGGATATTAGATAACAGATTATATTACACAAGAAAGATGGAGTTACATAGAAAAGGTAAGAAGTCTCGTACTGATCGTATAACACCGATAGTGATCTGCTCTTCTGGCAGCGAAATCTCTCAGTACTAATAACGGTGAGAAGACTCCATTATAGAAAGATAGGTAAGGTTCCCACAACAGTTTACAAGAATTTCATTATATCAACTTAAGTTATTTGGTAATCCTTCGATGGCTGTATTTTTACCTCATCAATAGACGCCCCCTTAAAGATGGATAGTAGTAGTTTTCCATGACTTCCGATGTTTACCTTGTGAGTTACCCCGCACAAACTATTACGGACGCTGATAACGCTGATGGCATGGCGCTTCTGGCAAATACACCCACTCAGGGCGAATCCCTGCCGCATAATCTGGAGAAGGCAGCTGACGGTATAGACCTCCACGTCAATGTGAACAAAACAGAGTACATGTGCTTTAATCAAAATCAAACAAGAGACATCTCCACCCTAACAGGTGGTTTCTTAAAAATAGTGGACAAATTCACTTACCTCGGAAGCAACGTCTTGTCTACGGAAAATGACATCAATACGCCACTAGGGAAGGCATGGTTTGCAATTGATAGGTTATCGGTTAATGAAAGTCAAACCTATCCGATAAAATAAAATACAATATTTCCAAGCAGCAGTTATGTCTAATCTATTATATAGATGCACCACATGGACGCTGACTGTTCACCCGAAGAAAAAGCTTGACGGCAATTGCACAAGAATTCTACGAGCTATGTTGAACAAATCCTGGAAGCAACATTCCACAAAATAGCAGCTGTGCAGCCACTTTCCTCCCATCTTTAAAACGATTTAAATTAGACGAACAATACATGCGGGACTCTGTTGGAGAAGTAAGGGTGAGCTCATCAGCGATGTTCTCTTAAGGACCCCTTCACGTGGACGTGCAGGTGTTGAACGGCTGGCTAAAATTTATCCATAGCAGTTCTGTACAGACACAGGATGTAGTCTTGAGTACCTGCCGAATGCGATGGACAATAGAGACGAATAGCGAGGGAGAGTCAGGGAAATCCATGCTCGCAGTACGACATGATGATCATGATTTAAGTTATTAGTACTATCTTATGCATCTCATGCAGTAGAATGGTTAGTTAGCTTGACTGACAGACTGTTACTAGTGAGTACGAGTCTTAGCGCGTTCCACATACAACCGGCTTTGTGCCACAACTAAGGAAAACTTAATAAATACCAGTTGGCACAATATTTTTTCCTATTTCAGTTTGCCTAGAGCCGATACAGCAAAGTAACAATGGCTGGCAGGGTTGAAATTTTTCCTTCACACTGGATTCGATCCTAGGATTTTGTGAAGTAGCAAGGATTTATTCGTTGGATTCATGATTTCATGAGAGCACCATTACGTTTAAGTTCGAGGTACATAATCTTACATTTTTCCTTATTTTCATATACAGTCTCCCATAAAAACACAAATATGCAGAAAACAAAGTCACCCTTACGTCTACATACACACTCAGCGTTCACAGACAATTATCAATTGCATGTGCATTGTAATGCATCACATAAGTTTACGATGTACAAATATGGTGTCTTGAGACAATGAGCTGTGTAGCGAGAGAAGAAACTTGCCTCCTAGATGAAAACGCGTAAGACTATGCCTTGCGGGGCAAGTAGTAAAAAATATGTTCGCTTCTGGAAGCAGAAGTTATTGTGGCCCGAACTCGAGTCTCGCGTGAAGAAATCTATCACGCATGTAAATTTCTATTTGCCGGAACTTGCATAAAAGAGCATGCCAGCAGCAGGAGGAGATGTTGTTGTTCTTCCTGGACTGCTTTTTGACTGACTGAGCGAACGAGTTGACCAGAGGTATACTGAGGAAGGGCTACTAGGCGCGTGTTGTTATTTTTATTCAACTGAGGCTACCCAATTATCAGAGGATACAACAGTAGGGAAAACAAATCACAGAATCCATTTTCTTCTGCTGTAGAATTGCTTACTAGTCCTGACTGTCTAGTAATTGACTTGGATTCAATAAACCAATAACTACAAGATTGGAACATGAAAAGAAATAATCTGGATACTTATTCCTAATGTGTTATAATGGCTAAATTGCAAAAATGCGGCCTCTAAGTTAGCGAGGTGGAACTCGAGTTCCTCCATTTATTTTTGGAGTAATACCCCTGGGAAAAGTATGTAGCTTCTTTTTTTGCCCCATGTCACGTGCTAAATTATATCACTGCTGTTCTTCTACAAGGATAGAATTGGCATTAAATTACCCATGAAAGTTGATATATCATTAAATAAAGAAACCAAATCTAACACCGTATAAGAGGAACACTTTTGAAATTCATCTTTCACTTGCATGGGAGCAAATATATACCCACGTAAGTGCAGCATCGCCACGCACTTTCACAAATTGACAGCAACGCACGTGCACATGCGCAAAAGTACTGCTTTTCAAACAAAACACACACACACACACACACACACACACACACATTCATTCTCTCTCATTCTGTATTTCTCTCTCTTGTACACACATTCACACACACACACACACACACTCTCTCTCTCTCTCTCAAACGTACACACACACACAGAGCGACGGACGCATGCGCATGTACGAATATACTCAGGCATACATATACGCGCACATGTATACATTCCATATGCATACACATACATACAATGTGTATATGGCACAATCGTTCTGTTGCCCAGTCGGCTGAGGCTGTAGAATACACCGACTGCACCTCTGCAGAGGGGTAATACCCCCCTCACTCAACGAGTGTCCTGGATATGACACTAAACAATCTGATGGTGAGGTCCCAGTAATGCTGGGGCCTTGGGGAATACGGGGCACCCCTTCATTGCCATTGCTCCCAACGTGGTAGCACCTGATAGGGCCCTATCTATGGGTTAACTAGTGCTAAGTCCAGCAGGACACATAGCGTACCGGTTGTAGGCGTTGGTACTATTTACCAACCCCTCCGCTCGGGCAGGATATGACACAAGGTCAATTTTTAAGCAGAGTTTAACAGGTTTGAATTCAGAGTTTTCCTTCTCCTAGACTAGTTGCCTCACCAAGGCTGAAGAACCTAGTCCGTCCTACTATTTACCCATAGCTGGAGGGAGAATAAGGGGGTTCATACCTTTCCCAAGGGTATTTGCCCGAAAGTGAACGTAATAGCGCGACTGGAGTACGAACTCGCGTACTACGATTCCGCAGTTCATCGCTTTAACCATTACACCACGAGGACACCCCAGGCGTTGGTTCCCCAATCTTCTAAAAGAGACAATCATTTGGAGGTTGTAGGTTCAATCCTCACTACAGGCAAGTAACAATACAGGAATGCTTAGCGCTTATACCCGGTAATGGTTAACGGAATCAGAACCAGCGACCCTCGTGGATTAGATAAAGGACGTGGTTCGATGTTCCGTGTAGGCTCCCCAGTTCGACAAACACCAGAAGAAGGCCGGAGGATATATCGACCGAAACGTTGGAAATATAACAATAAAGATGAAGACAACAGTTCAAAAACCCAGAACAATAAAAAGAGGCGTTGTTTATAAAATGCTAAGATATGTTTTGAACAAGAAATACTAAGAGTGACTAGCAGAGAAATTTCGGTTAAGAAAATTATAATATGTATTTATTTACAATTTGATAGAAAACCAACGTATTGAGGAGTAAGGGGAAGGAGTTTTCGTGGCGTTGTGGTTAACGTGCAGAACTGTAACATCGTAGAAAGCGAGTTCGAACCCCAACCATGTTATTACGTTTATTTTCGGACCAAACCATTTGGGAAAGGTATCCACCCCCTTATCCACCCCACAGCTATGGGTTGAATAGTATTACTGTTCTTCTGCAAGGACGGCTTTGGCATTCAATATCCCACGAAGGTTGATATGCCATTAAACAAAGAAATTATATCAAGAGGAATAAGACCCTTAATTTCACAAATCTAGAGTTTTCTGAGTTTGACACTAAACTGCTTCTGGTGGTGAGGCTCTGTTTCTAAAGCTCTGCGATGTGTCATGTCAGTAACAAGTAATAATTAAGAGTGCTTATGATGAATATTTACTCCATGTTTTAAAAATTGGTGAACAGGTATTTTAGTTACATTTAATCATCGGTGACGTTAATAAACTCATATGTTTTGCGTTTGTAGATTTGCTGCCTTAAATAACCTTTAATCGGGGTGAAAATATGCAGTAAGTTCATTTAATTAACACAGAAGTTATTGGTATCGTATAAAAATAAACTATGAGTACGTCATCGATACTACAGGGATTTATTTACGAAAAGTAAAACATTTAGTAATTACATTCTTAACTAAAGAAACTTAGCGAAAGTCACAATAACTGGCTTTTCATTTCCTTTAAAAGTTAGTTGACTTGGCTCACGTGGCTGAGCAGGAGCGTGTAGCCATGAATTCTCTCGCATTCCTTAATAAAATGGGGACTTGATTCAAGCGATCGACCAACAGTTACCAGGCCTGTGTTTTTCTTTCTTTAAACTGCTTGAAGACTTCCCTAAAACGATCAAGTGAAAGATGGTAGCACTATGTTCTAATCGCCTTGATTGGTTTGGTTTGTTTGGTTTTATGGCATATCAACCTTTGTAGGTTATTTAACGCAGAATCCATTTTTATGTAAAAAATCTGTTCTATTGAAAACAGTTCAGTTTAGCATAAGTACACAGTTTAATTGTCAAAAACATCTCCATTTCAAACTATTCAAGCAGTTATATGTAATAATTCAGTTAAGTGTAAATACAGTTTTAATGTCGAAAAACAGTTCTATTTGAAATAATTCAGTTAAGCATGAGCACGCAGTTTAAGTGTAAGTACGGTTTAATTGTCAAAAACGTTTCTATTTCAAGCTATTCAGTTTACTCAATTCATTTTAGCATAAGTACGCTGTTAGTTCTATTTAACCCATAGATAGGGCCCTATCAGGGGCTACCACTCCGGGCCAGAGTGGACCTGGGAGCGATGGTAATGAAGGGGTACTCCGCATTCCCCAAAGCTCCAGCACTGCTGTAACCTCACCATCATTGTTTAGTGTTATATCCAGGACACTCGTTGAGGGGGGTATTACCCCTCTGCAGAGGTGCTGTCAGTGTATTCTACAGCCCCAGCTGACTGGGCAATAATCGCCTTGAGATATTTGCAGATCTAACTCAAGCAGCTGACTTAAAGTTACCAGATGTTTTCATTTCATTTACTTTCTGGTGGACTTTGTTGAAGCGCCAGAATGGGAGTTACCTCGTTTTCCTTACATATTTGTAAACTTGGCTTGAACTTATCAGCCTTCAGTTGTCATTTCCTTTTGCTGCATGCGAACATGGCTTTAGTGGTTGAGAGAGAGAGAGAGAGAGAGAGAGAGAGAGAGAGAGAGAGAGAGAGAGAGAGAGAGATCAACACTGAATCCTCCAGAGGCTGAGGGAGAGTTAACTTTGAATTATCGCTACTTTTATCTGTATGGAATTGGCCAGTCAGGAAAACATCAGTACACATATAGAGGAAAAAAACTAAAGAAAATTAGAATCGGATACCATCAAACAAATGGAGATGGGAGAAAAAGTTTGAAAGGAGTTCCTCAGGAGAAAAAGAAAACTTCTTGAAAAGTTTGTAGCAGAAATCTAATCATGGAAATGACTAGCAGGACAGTCTTCTTTGTAAGATACTCTGGCGTCTTCTAAAAACGGGACAAGAGATTAACTAATTTTAACGGCTTGTCACCTTGTCTTGGATTATTTTATGACTAAAGGTTAGAAAACCGCATTCATCGCAAGTTAATATTTACAAAGTTGTTTCTTGAGATTTTTTTGGACTCGGTCCGATCGAATAGGAATATTTTTAAAAGAGATCTATCTGACCCAAAGTTGGGATACTGGCAAATACTACGACTCCGAGTCAGAGTATACATGAGAATTATGGTAACCCTCGCTAAGCTTCACACTCCAAATCTTTATAACTGGAGCCTCACCTTCTGATAAGGTTTAGTGGCCTTCTCTGGACACCATTTTTGGTGGTGTTCTTACTACTCATTTGGGGATAAAGTCAGCGTATTTTAAGCCATGTCAAGTGAATAAGTAGATAAGAGGGTTGCTAAGAAATATGGTTTGGTTGGTTGGGTTTTATGGCATATCAACCATTGTTAATTATTTAATGCCAAATCCTGTCAATACATATAAATTTAATATATATGATTTTGAAACGTAATTTCTTGAAGACATTTTTATACGAGTCTGAGCTCATTTTTTGCACCGATTTAAATGGTTTCAAGTCCTTTGTGTTTTACACACTTTTAATTAGATATGATATGAATAGTTAATTTGTTGGCATTTTAAATGAATTAGAACTAATATGTTTGGTTTAGTTGGGTTTAAAGGCATATCAACCATTTTTGGTCATTTAGTATCAAATCCTGTTTTTACATATATATTAATTAAATTATTTGTAAACACATTTTTTTAGATACACATATTTTAATGATCAAACAATTCTATTTCTAACTATTCAATTTAGCTAACCTAACAAAGTTAAATGGTTCCGAGTATAGCTATATATAATTAACAATTCAATTAAATATCAGTCGTTTCTTTACACACAGTTAAATCATGAAACAGTTCTATTTCAAACAATTTCATTTAGTATCAATCATTTATTTGCACAAAGTTTAAACATCAAAGAGTTCTATTTGACCCATAAATCAGATCCTATCAGATGTTACCACTCCAGGACAGAGTGAATCTAGGAGCAAAAGCAATGAAGAAGTACTCTACATTTCCTTAAGCTCCAGCATTATTTGAGCATCACCATCAGATTGCTTAAGTTCATGTCCAAGAAACTCATGGTGGGGGTCCTTAATCCTTCGTGGAGATGCAGTCGGTGTATTATACAGCCCCAGTTGACTGGGCAATCAGAAATTAAGGGAATTTTTGACTATGGACAAAACCTTAAATCCAATAGATGACAGAAAGACTATATGTTACAAGAAAAGAAAATGAAAAAGTTTTACCAGCATTAAAGATTGCGTGGATGAAGCAATCCAGAGTCTCGCAGAATATTCTATATCCGCTTTGATGATCCCAATTCAAAATTGCTATTAGGGAAAATTCCTTCAACTCTGTTTGCCCAGTCGGCTGGGTCTGTAGAATACACTGACTGCACCTCTGCTGAGGGGTTATACACCCTGCAATGAGTGTCCTAGATATGACACTAAACAGTCTGATGGTGAGGTTCTAGTAATGCTGGGGCCTTGGGGAATACGGAGCACCCCTTCATTGCCATTGCTCCCAGGTGCACTTTGGCCTAGCGTGGTAGCACCTAATACGGCTCTATCTATGGGTTAAATAGAACTAACGGCATACTTATACTAAACTGAATTGTTTGATTAAACTGAATAGCTTGAAATAGAAATGTTTTTGACACTCAAACCGTACTTACATTTAAACTGCGCGCTTATGCTAAACTGAATTATTTCAAATAGAACTGTTTCTTGATATTGAAACTCTATTTACACTAAACTGAATTGTTTAACATAGCACTGTTTTGACATGTAACTGTGTGTAAACAAAATCTGTACTTATACTAAACTGAATTAGCTGAATTAGAACTGCTTGACTAAACTGAATAACTCGAAATAAAAATGTTTTTCACAATTAAACTGTACTTATATTTGAACTGCGTGCATATGCTAAACAGAATTATTTGAAATTGTACTGTTTTTGACATTGGATAAACTGAATAGTTTGAAATAGAAATGTTTTTTGACAAACTGTGTACTCATGCTAAACTGAATTGTTTTAAATGGATCTCATTATTTACATAAAAATGGATTTGGCGTTAAATATAAAGGTTGATATGACATAAAACAACACCAAACCAAACCAAATTTTAACTCTGCTGCTAAATATTTCAATATAGAAATCCATATTTTTAATATAGAAAACCATACTTTTAATATAGAAAACCATAATTTGAGTAACATTAAATGCACTTTTTTAGCTTTACTTCAGAATATAATCATCGAAATTTTGAAAGTTAATGTATTTTTAAATCAAATACGCTCACTTCAAGAATAAATTATGATTCAACATTTTTATAAAGATACCAACTAAACTTTCATGAAAATCTTTCATGATTCATTAATTCAGAGAGAAATTTAATTTTCAAAGCATGTAACCAAATGTAACTATTTATTCTGTGTTCAACTAGAGTGTTGCTTGTCACAAGTTTATTCCATATCCGCATATGCTTAAATTTAGATTCTAATATCTAGCCGGTTACACCGGTGAAGGATACAGGAATTTTTGTATATATTATGCAAATATTGTGTTCCTGTACATAAACTGGGGCACAGTATAAAAATATTTCTGCGAAAATATCCAAAAAAAATTAAAAAAAAAAGAATACGAGGTGCATGTGATAAGTTTCCAGACTTTTTTCGTATGGGCATTTTTATTGATAGTACACACATGAAACTCTAGTCCCCTTCGAAGTAATCTCCTCCGGCTGCAATGCACTTGTTGTACAGTTCCAACAACTTCTCCAATCCCTTCCTGAACTCTCTTAAAACCTCAACTTAGTCACCCTAACCCTAACCCTTTGGCCAATCAACTCTGGTGTTCTGACTTCCTTACTCCTCCCACACCTCTCATCATCTCCCTACCTTCCTTTAATCTCTTATGCCACTCAAAAACTGATGCTCGATTCATACAAGATAGTCGAAAAGCGGTCGGAAGCATTCCATACGTTTCTCTGGCATTTTTTCCAAGTTTAAAATACAATTTTATTGCATATCGTTCTTCTAATAGGTCCTCACGTCCAGATTGCATTTTTGAAATTCACCAGCTGTGACAATCAGGCTTTAGTAGGGTGTATTCCAATTCTTGCCGTAGCTGTTCATTGGAAGCTGAAATAATAAAAATTGGTCAGTCATCTCATAATGTGTATAGCAATAACATACTGAATTTCCTAGAGTCTACGACAATTTTAAATGCCCATACGAAAAAAGTCTGGAAACTTATCGTATGCACCTCGTATTTTTGTCAAAATTTTGTTTCGACTGGCGTTACTGCTTTTTGCTGTTTAGCGATAACTTACACACACACACACACACACACACACACACACACACACATACACACACACACATATATATATATATAGCTGCTGTTTTATGAGTTGCTGCTTCCATGATTTATTCAATATATCTCGTAGCATTCTTGTGCCATTGCCGTTAAGCTTTTTCTCTAAACGCTTAGTCAGTGCACATGTGGTGCCTCCATAGAGTAGTATGGACACGACTACTTCTTCGAAAAGATTGTGTTTTATTTGATCGGATAGGTTTGACTTCCACGTGACAGATAACCTATTGATAGCAGACCATGTCAAACGGCCACCTCACTCCCTAATTTGAAACCCATCCAAATCAGATGAGCAAGACATGGTGGAGTAAGGACGAAATCAAACGTGACGTTCTCCTGTTGACCCTATCAAACGGATGAGCAGGTGTTGGATGGCCAGCTTGAACGTATTTACAACAGCTCTGTAAGGACACAGGATTCAGTCTAGAGGACCTGCCAAATGCGATGGACGATAGTGACAAAAGGAGAGAGAGATAGAGAGAGAGAGAGAGAGAGAGAGAGAGAGAGAGAGAGAGAGAGAGAGAGAAATCTGTGCTCGTGGTATGACATGATGATAGTGATGATATATATATATATATATACGTGTGTGTGTACGTGTTAATGATATAAACATCAATAGAGATTGAGAGGTACTCCACATTCCCTAAAGGTCCAAGACTAGAACCTAACACTCACATAGTTTAGAGCCGTATCCAGGATATATATTGTGGTGGTCTTACACCTTAGCAAAAAGGAAGTCAACGTATTCAATAGCCCCAGCCGTTTGATTTAGTACACACACACACACACACACACACACACACACACACACATATATATATATATATATATATATATATATATATGAACAGGCGCCAGAATATCCAATACATAATTATGCAGAAAATTGGTTCATACAAATTTAATAATTGTTTACAAGTAAGCATGAAGCGTTCGGAGTGCAAATCTTCTAAAATATTCATGCATCATTGCATTAAAATATTAAGCGTTAATTTTTTATAAGTTATCACGTATAACATAACTTCCTTTGTTCATCTTTCCGTCCAGCTTTCTCCACTGACACACACACGCTGAAAACCTACCAAGATATAGATATATAATCAAGAGAACGCATGCACACGTGTAAACATTTGTACATATGAATATCTAAACGTTTTGACACACCACATAGGAGTAGCCATATTCCGACACACATACACAAAAATTGGCACGCAGTATGACAAACTCATAAATAAAACGTCACATAAGCAGAGAGATATAACAAGGAAACACACACATACACACGCACACACATCTATCTATCTATCTATGTGATCACAGAAAGTTACTGCTTAAATACACTGTAAGAGGAGCCTAAAATTCTGCAATTGCGCCCCACGACTAGGAGGGGGACACTCCCCTTAACAAAATTAAAGTTAGGAAACTAATTTTGTAAAGGTGAGTGTCCCCTGTGTCTAGTTCTGTCTGTCTATGTGTTTGCTTGTCTGTGTCTGTCTGTCTGTCATTGTTTGTCTTTCTCTCTATATATATATATCTGAACTGGTCATTCATATACGAGGCGCATGCGATAAGTTTCCAGACTTTTTTTTTGTATGGGCATTTAAAATTGTCGTAGTCTCTTGAAAATTCAGTATGTTATTGCTATACATCTTATGAGATCACTGACCCATATTTATGATTTCAGCTTCAAGTGAACAGCTACAGCAGCAATTGGAATATACCCTACTAAATCCTGATTGTCACAGCTGGTGAATTTCAAAAATGCAATCTGACACTTTAGAAGGACGATATGCAATAAAATTGCGTTTTAAACGTGGAAAAAATACCACAGAAATGTATGGAATGCTTCAGACTGCTTTTGGAGCATCTTGCATGAATCGAGCATGAGTTTTTGAGTGGCATAAGAGATTTAAGGAAGGCAGGGAGTCTGTGAGGGATAATGAGAGGTGTGGGAGGAGTAAGGAAGTCAGAATACCAGCGTTGATTGGCCAAAGTGTTATGGTTAGGGTTAGGATTACTATGTTGAGGTTTTAAGAAGAGATTCGGTCGAAAGAGGCCATCACTCTTCAAATCTGGTCAGTGGCATTTCCACAAGAACAATACACCAGTCCACAACTCCATCCTGGTCACAGACTATTTGACTAAAATGGGCATCAACACAGTTCGTCACCCTCCCTATAGTCGAGACCTTGCTTCCTGTGGCTTTTGGTTATTCCCTCAGCTGAGAAGCTGTCGGTATGAGACAATTGAGGAGATGAAAGAGGCTGTGACGAAGGTCATTGACACGCTCACACAAGAGGACTTCCATGGGGCGTTCTAAAAGTTGTTGGAACCATACAAGTGCATTGCAGCTTGAGGAGATTACTTCAAAGGGGGAGTAGAGTTTCATGTGTGTACTATCAATAAAAGTGTCCATACGAAAAAAAGCGCCTCGTATATATATATATATATATATATACATACATACACTATAATCCACAAATAAAAAAGGTTGAGATAAGTAATTATTATTCATTAATGGCTTAAACATAAATTATATATATATATATATATATATATATATATATATATGCATCATTAGTACTTCTAATATGCAAAATCTTGCAGAATCGCTGAAAAAAAATGCATTGCCATTGATAAAAACTAAATAGAAAAATTGTTTTGCAACTGAATATTTGCTTTATCTAACAGTGTCTGTGCAATTGTGATAGTTTTTATATATATCAATAAGAGGAATATATATATATATATATGTATATATACATCCACACACACACACACACATATATATATATATATATATATATATATATATATATAACCCATAAATAAGTATACCCCTATCATGTAAACAGGCCTATTTAGACTTGATAATGCAACCAAATTTAAGGTTTCTTTCTCCTTAACCTTGAATTGTGTCACATCATGTATTCGAAGATAACATGCTGATTAGAGGAAGTGAGGAACAAAGGGATGATTAGAATCATGCCTTCTATAAGTTAACGTTTTTAAAGTATGTGTCGAGCTGGTATTATTAAAATGTTTTATTTTTATTGCATCTAATTAATTAGATAATTTCACACGCACCTCGGTAAAAGTTGATGATCGAACATCGGAACGGTCAGTCCGTGTCATTTTCGTTCATTTCTATAAAAATGTCCGCCAATTTGCCATCAGATTTGTTCTGGGGCACAGATTCCACCATCCCACCCAATAGTAAAGGCTATGAGTCAGTTTCTGAATATTTAATATACGAAACAACATAATGGATTTCTACTAAACCTGGGCGTTTCCTTTTTGACCGATCGAATGTCAACTGGGAGGTTCCGCTTGAAGGAGACGCTCATATTGCTACTGGTGGACTGGGTGGGGAAATGGTTGGTGGCTAACTGACCACACGAAATAGTCTTTATTTATGCTTGCATGAATTTCTGTAAGAGTGTGTTTCTTTATGAGAGGGCGCAATAATTTTATGAATAATATAAGTGAATAAGCGTACTCCATTTAATCCGTGGTATTTTATTTTCATTAGTATTTTTTAAACATAATCTCATTCATTGTCAAGGAAATTGGGATTATTAATTAATCGCATAAATCATATTCCTTGCTGAGGTAGGTGCTTTTGGCAGAACTCTGAGATGCATCTGAAGGTGAGGCTCCATTTTTGGATATCTGAGGAGTGTGGTAATTTTTCATTGACATTACTGACAGATCCACTCTGACTCAGAGTGGTAGTACCTGTTAGTGTCTCATCTGTAGGTCAAATAAATCTTTTTAAGAATTATTCGTATTCTATCGGGCTGTGAGCAAAAAAAAATCTTAAGTAACAATTACAAGAAAAACAAAACAAAAAAACAAACAAACAAAAAACAAACAAACAAACAAACAAACAACTAAATATGAACGAACGAAGAACACAATTTTCAAACCTGTAAACATAAAATAACCCTAGACGGGTTGATACGCCGTTAAAATAAATTAAAGAATATCTGTTTGAGGCTTCTTATTGATCCAAATTCCTGAGTTTATACATACGAGGTGCGTACGATATTTCCAGATATTTTTCGTATGGGCATTTAAAATTGTCGTAAACTATTGAAAATTCAGTACGTTATTGCTATTGTCACGTGGTCTACCACTGAGAGGAGAGAAATAAGGAATTTCCCCTACCCCGCCGTGTTTGAATTAACGCGACACCAAAGACTGACCGTTAAAAAAAGGAATTGGAATGTAGGTCAATTCCTCGCGGCCAAAGTAACAAATCCAGGTCAGAATGAAAGCCAACAGATGTTTGTACTCTGTGACCGGATGGATAAAGAAAGGGGTATATGGACATATATTAGTCCGAATGAATCGCTTGACGGGGTGAAGGAAGAAGAAAGAGGCCGAATGATTGGTCAGTACACTAAAGCGGAAGTAGCACCCTTTTCGTCAGCTGAAATAAGGATAAGGAAATCAGTTTAGTGGACGGAGGTCACCATGAATGCATGGGCGAATCTCACGCCAAACTCCGGGTGAAGAAGCAACTTAGAACTCTTGGACAATATGACAGACGCATTCAAGCCGAGCTATATAAAATCCCGCTAGCCCGTAAAAGAGAAAATACTCTCAGAAGGAACCTGCCGAAAAGCTATGTAAACCTTAAGACTTTCTCCCTCCACCCTTCCTAAGTATTGCAATTACATACTCTCTCTCTCTCTCTCTCTCAATTTAAAGAAGGAAGAAAGAAAAGAATAAGGAAGAAAGACATTTGCATTTATGTATTATCCGCTGATAATATAGCCGACACGTTAAATATGTGTCCGCATGTATTAAAAACCTTGTTATATTTTATATCTCTCCTCGTGCTGAAATTTATTCATTGTGTTGTCTGCCTATCAAGTTGTCTTTTTGCATGTTCCTTTTCAGTTTCATTCCCCTCATGTTATTCTTGCTAAATGTCCTACTCGCCTTTAACAATTTTACTCGGGAAACTGGAATTGTTTACTATGATAATTAATATTATTATATCTAAACTTAGAGGCCCATATCTTCCATTATCCTAGGGGTAGGAAGAGGTAGTGGTCTGGTGTGTGTGTGTGTGTAACATGAAATCCTGGAAACCCCTTGCCAGCGGCGGTCAGTCTGGTCCCAAATTAACACCCACATAATCTGCCAGTTCCTATATGCCCGAGAAAGGACTCTTAACTAGGACTTATTCTGCGAGGGATCAAGTGCCAGGCTGCCCCGTCTTCACAAGTGCGAAAAAAAAACTCCCGTCTTAGGAATAAAATTTTATACCACGTAATACTATACATCTTATGAGATCACTGACCAATTTTTATGATTTCAGGTACAAATGAACAGCCACAACAGGAATTCGAATACACCCAACTAAAGCCTGATTGTCACAGCTGGTGAATTTCAAAAATGCAATCTGGACATGAGGACACTTTAGAATAACGATATGCAATAAAATTGTGATTTGAACTTGGAAAAAATGCTACAGAAATGTATGGAATGCTTCAGACTGCTTTTGGAGCATCTTGTAGGAATCGAGCATCTGTTTTTGAGTGGCATAAGAGATTCAAGAAAGGCAGGGAGTCTGTGAGGGATAACGAGAGGTGTGGGAGAAGTAAGGAAGTCAATACACAAGAGTTGACTGGCCAAACAGTTAGGGTTACTATGTTGAGGTTTTAAGGGAGTTCAGGAAGAGATTCCGTCGGAAGAGGCCAGCACTCTTCAAATCGGGTCAGTAGCATTTCCACCAGGACAATACACCAGTCCACAGCTCCATCCTTGTCACAGACTATTTGACTAAAATGGGCATCAACACAGTTCGTCACCCTCCCTATAGTCGAAACCTTGCTCCCAGTGACTTTTGGTTATTCCCTCAGCTCACAGGCTGTCGTTATGAGACTATTGAGGAGATGAAAGAGGATGTGACGAAGGTCATTGACACGCTCACACAAGAGGACTTCCATGGGGCCTTCCAGAAGTTGTTGGAACGGTACAAGTCCATTGCAGCCGGAGGAGATTACTTCAAAAGAGACTAGAGTTTCATGTGGGTACTATCAATAAAAGTGCCCATACGAAAAAAGTCTGGAAACTTATTGTATGCACCTCAGTATTTATGGTGTTTATCTCATATTGATATTCCCAATGAGTCTATTATATTTGCTCGTGTATCGATGAGCATGTTTTTGATTTTATGGTTTTCACTTAATGTACGTTATTAAATGTTCTTTCATATATAATTTCCCTCGGGTGAGTCTTTCGTGTGCAGTCATAATCATGCAGATCATTATTACAGAGGATTGAGTTTGAATCGTTTTTAGTTATTTCTTCCTGAGGTTTTTTCCACCAAACTAGACTAAGCTTATCAAAGAGATACACTTTCATTTCGGCGACAACCAGCGCGCTAGAATTCACCGAATAAAATATCTAAACTGAAATCGTATTTACCAATAAATGAAACTTTAACGAAAACGAAAATAATCTCCTTAAAATGCAAAGCACTTATTCCAGCGAGTTTCTGACTGGTCAAAGCAATTATAAGATTTGCACGTCTCAATTTTTAAACATGTCAGCGAGGTCAACGTGGAGCAGAAAAATTCTGTAAAAAAAGGATCCATGACTCTCTTGTTCCTGAAGCAAAAGTAGTAGGGCGTCGGTAAATTGAATAATTTAGGGAACCTGATTGGACTGGGTAGTCACGTACCGTGTACTTTCAAGTACGTCCGCGAATTTTCAATTTGTTCTGCGCAAAAAATATTCTTGCATTTGGAAGCGATACCAAGATATGGATGCGTATATATTCCATACTTTTAGAAACAACGTTTTTTTTCTTATGGGTCACCTGCCTTTCCGCTGACTCACACTAAGCAACAAGGTTTCTCTCACACACACTCGTCACTGTTTCGGTTCTTTGGTTTGTCGAGCATACATACATACATACATACGCGAACATAAGCACTGCTACATTATAATCCCTTGTTTTTATAAGGAATACACTTACTGATATTTTCAATGCAAAGCACACTTACATTCGCATAATATTTGTATCAGTCACCCCCACACACGAATAACTAATAAATAATGTCCAAAGATTTTTTCTACCTTTATATTATTTTTGCTCAGTCGTTAGAACGTAGTGCTTACTATAAGGTTCCAGGCTTTTTTTGTACAGGCATTTAAAATTGTAGTTGACTGTTGAAAATTCAGTATGTTATTGCTATATATCTTATAAGTTGACTGACCAATTTTTATGATTTCAGGTTTCAAGGAACAGCTACAACAGGAATTGGAATACACCTTACTAAAGCCTGATTGTCACAGCTGGTGAATTTCAAAAAATGCAATCTGGACGTGAGGACACTTTACAAGAACGTTATGCAATAAAATTGTGTTTTAAACTTGGAAAAATGCCAGAGAAACGTATGGACTGCTTCAAACTGCTTTTCGACCATCTTGCATGAATCGAGCATGAGTTTTTGAGTGGGATAAGAGATTCAAGGAGGACAGGCAGTCTGTGAGGGATGATGAGAGGTGTGTGAGGAGTAAGGAAGTCAATACACCAGGCTTGATTGGCCAAAGGGTTAGGGTTAGGGTTACTATGTTGAAGTTTTAAGGGAGATCAGCCAGAGATTCGGTCGGAAGAGGCCAGCACTCTTCAAATCGAGTCAGTGGCATTTCAACTAGAACAATACACCAGTCTACAACTCCATCCTTTTCACAGACAGTTCGTCACCCTCCCTATAGTTGAGACCTTGCTGCCTGTGACTTTCGGTTATTCCCTCAGCTCAGAGGCTGTCGTTATGAGACAATTGAGGAGATGAAGGAGGCTGTGGCAAAGGTCATTGACACGCTCACACAAGAGGACTTCCATGGGGCCTTCCAGAAGTTGTTGGGATGGTAAAAGTGCATTTCAACCGGAGGCGATTACTTCGAAGGGGACTAGAGTTTTATGTGTGTACTATCAATAAAAGTGCCCATACGAAAAAAGTCTGGAAACTTATTTAATGATCTTCGTATATGAAAATGTCCATGATATGTTATCATTTTGTGAATTTTTTTTTGTCTACGTTGTTTATTTCTTTGTCTTGTAACTTGTAGAACAACTCTCGCAATTTTGTTAGAATCAAAACCTCGAGAGAATTAAACGACCAATTCATCCTCCACATACTTTTGAAAGACGTTTTTCGGTATGTTTCGATGAGGTGCCATTAATTTAAAGCCTAGTTAATTGAATGTTAAATTTTAACGGATTTCAACCCATCTAGTGTTATTTTATGCTTAGAGGTTACGGAATCGCGTCTATTATTCGTCCATATTTACATTTCTCAGGTAGTTGTATCTTTACAGTTTTTATTTCTTATACCGGATAGTGACACATCAAGTATTTCTATCTAATATTAATGATTTGCACACGGTTACATGACTTCAAGTAACTCATAATTAGCAATGATCCTTACAAAGCAATCATAGTTTTAAGTAACTATTCTTTATTCAAACGATTTTCAGTTATATGGTATGAAGTATTTTTATTCTAATAATTCTTAAACAGTTCTATTTGACCCTTAGAGCGAACCCTAAAATGTAATACCACTGCAGGTCAGAAGGGACCAAGAAGTAATGCCAATGTAAGTGTACTCCACACTCCCCAGATCTCCAGAAGTGGAACCTCACCATCAGAAGCAGTTTAGTGTCATACCTTGGACAACTCTTTTTTTGGAATGGTTTTACCGAAACCCACGCATTCTAATTCTCTTAACTTTGGGATTAATCTTCAGGATAGGAAACAAATAAAAATCGCAAGGATTTAATTCTGGGAAGTACAGTGGATGGTGTACTTGCAAAATCTTGTGTTGTACCCCAAATATTTCGTTTGAAAAGTGTCAAGATTAGCTTCACAATTTTTTAAAATTAAAATTTACTTGCCAATGGACATCATATCTTTTATTACCAAAATTGTTCAATTATGCCCAGTTGTTTTCTATCCTGAAGAATTATTCCAAAATTAAAGCTGGTATGGTAACTGATATAGAAGAAAAACTTTAAATTTAAAGCAGTTTTAGACCTGGAAAGGGATAAACTCTGCTAGACTATTCCTGATCATGAAGCGGCACATGAGCGGCATCCCCATCAACAAAACTAGGACGCAGAACCAGTAAACAGAACAGAAATGAACACTGTTCGCCAATAGTCCTGGAGACGGAGATTGAACCCAGGTCGCGTCATACCAAAGACTTTAAAAATGGTACTTGATATCGACTTGCTTAACACTCAGCAATATAAAGGTAAAGAGGAGCAATCCAGGGAAAGGAGTAGCGCCCTCCCCTACACATCGGTGTAGTAGCTATTTAAAAGGGAGCCTTCGGGTCGCCCTCGACAACGGTCACCAACTTTACTTTTACTTACTTATGTGTGATAAGGGCGCATGCGTGAGGTCGTGGTCACATTATCTATCCACATTTGAATTGAAAAAAATATCTTTTAGGAGTTTCGAGTTCATAATGGATTTTGCAAAAACCTAGTTGAGTGATAAGTCAGCATTCATGCGTGAAACTATTGATCGTGTACGCAACCACCACCATTTTTCCAACCATCAACACCTTCACAAATATCATTGCTTCCACATCCACAGGGATCATTAACTCTTATTTCCGCTAATAATTCTACCATTAACGTTACTGTCGCAATTAAATCCGCGTAGTCTAATGTTTAGCGTTGTAGTTTGGAAAATGAATGTCATCCTCTTATTGTTCTATGAAAGTGACACAAATCCAATATTTACTTCCGTTTCTAATTTTCTTCTTACCATTTCGGTCAACGATTCTATTATTTTAATACCCTTTTTTCTTTATCGAAAAAGCCAGTAAGTGTATTTACTCTGCAAATTCCATTCGTATAAAAACAATAACAGTATTTAATTTCAATATCAATTATACGCACTTAAAGGGCGCCTTCAATTGTATTTATTGAAGAAAGAAGTTACTTACCAAGTAACAGAAACTCACCAAAAAGTGAACGGATAGAAAACGCTCCTTTAGCCATTCTTATTTCCACCGAGCAGTTTTAACTCCATGCTTGTTTTGGGGTCATCAGGAGAGAATATGCACCTTTTCGGGGCCTTCCTCTCAACGGTTTCATTTGCACATCGGCCCCCGCTCACTGATATGAGGCCCCATTAAAGCATCCTATCAAATCAGCGTCTAACGGCGAAATTAATTATACGCACTTAAAGGACGCCTTCAATTGTATTCATTGTACCATATTCATTCATTCTTTATTCCCTTAAAAGTTGAAGAGTTCGCTTTACCCTGTAGCAATCTTCTCCACCATGGGCAGGATGTGACACCAGATCAATTTTTTACGGGGTACAGCTGGTTTGAATTTAGAGTTTCTCTTTCTCTTGATTTTCTCTTGGGCATTAACGCGAAATGAAACGAAAACAGCCTTGTTCAGGTTTTGAACTCGGGTCACCGAAAGCTTTGTTGATGGGGCTTAGAATACGCTGACTGAATCCGATGCAAAGGGGTAAGACCCTCCCCCACAAATGGGTGTCCTGGATATGATGTTATATTTTGACCTTCGCCCCCGGCCAAAAAAATGCTATTCCTAGGTAATACACCGGAAGGAAGTGACACATTTCAACGGCCAGTAATCGAAAGAGATCGCGTGGGCGGATTAAGGCTTAGGATATGGGAAAAGATGAAGGTCCCATTCTGCCATTAGTCATGTAACGGAAGAGAGTGACCTCTGAACTGCAACACAGTTATTTCCGCTTGATGACGATTGAACATCCGATTCAAAGATCCAGTAGGCGATTGTGTGGGCGTTGAATTATTATTTAACTCAGTTGAGTTTGGGGTGCAAAAGCAGTTGCCGGGAGAGATCCAGACAGTAGTGACGAGATGTGGTAGGGAAGGCCACACCCGACCGAGGGGGCACTCGGAAAACCCCCGATGCAGTTGCCAGCAGACTTCCAGACAGCTAGAGACCAGATGTGGTAGGGAAGGCCACACCCGACCGAGGGGTCCTCGGAAAGCCCCGAAGGAGTGGACCCCAACATCAGGAGAACAAGACACAACGTGACGGTCATAACAGTGGGGTCAAAATATAAAGTTTATGTTCGGTCTCCAGCATCCTCTCAAACGCAAACCTTACAAATAAAGTGAGAGGTGAATATTTTTCTAAAGAAGTGTTCCTGTGTCTTCCTTCCTGCATCTTGATTGTTCCTGCGTAATCCTTCATGCGTCTTAATTATGGTGTCGTTGTGATGCTGAATGATACGGTAAATGACTATATAACAATGACACAAAACCGTATCTGATGGTGCAGCACTAAATCGGCAGACGTGGGAAGTGTGGAGTACCCCACTATTGTTAGTATTCCCAGTTCCATTCTGATTTGGAGCGCTAATACCTGCTGAGTTTCCGTATATGGTTCAAACAGATATGTATAGAAATTATTCATGTTCGATTGGACATTAAGCAAGAAAAAAAAGTAAATAAATCTTCTTAAGAAATAAGTACAGTGCTGAGTGCTTAGCAAAGTGGCAACAAGTACCAGCACTATAAGGTGAGGATAAAAGGCTGACCGTTGATATCAATCAATCAATCTACTTATCAATCGGGTCATCGCTCCATTTCCTACGACGATAACCATAACGCTAAGTGTGTTTTCAATTTTCAGAGTAAGTATAATCCTAACTAAACCCTTACTTCCGACCATCACGTAAGTTAAACTAAATTTTCATTTGTTAAAAGTATAAAGTGAACAGGAAATTCCTTTGGTATAAACCAAAGTTATAACTCCTTTCCCCGTGAATTTTTCTTTTTGCTTTTCTTCCAAGCTTCGAAGTAAAAAAAATTTAAAGCACATTGTTACTACATTTACATTTTTGTACGATTGATAGCTACAAGCGGACCATATACGTTCACTTCTCATTGACAATTACTTACTTTTAAGTCCTCACAAGACAGTTTGATATTATTACTGGGTTCTTCAACCTTGGTGAGGCAACCAGACTAGGAGAAGGAAAATTCTGAATTCAAACCTGTTAAACTCCACTTAGAAATCGACCTTGTGTCGTGTCGTGCCCGGGTGGAGGGGTTGGTAAATATGGATATTATTACTTTAAAATTTCGATTTTAGACTTATTGATCGAAATGAGGAGAAACATAACAACAACTCCTTGGAAACCGAAATGGGAAGAAAAACAACTGCATGGGTATTTCGAGTGACAAACGGACGAAATCTCATACGAGAAAACCTGGACATAGCTAAGAAAGAAAAGCTTCAAGAGAGAAAGCAAATCTCTTCAAATAGCGGCAAATCAATGTCATAAGGGCGAACTATGTTCAATCAAAAAATAAATAAGATGTAACAGAATAGCAAATGAAGGTCATGTGGTGATTGAGACGAAACGATTAATCAAATAATAAGGGAATGCAACCAACTAGCACAAAAAGAGTATAAGAGTATTCATGACGGGGTGGGAAAGGTGATCTACGAGGAATTGTGTAAAAAACTGAAATATGTCCATTCTACCAAATGGTATATGCACCAACCAGATTCCATCCTAGAGAATGAGACGCACAAAATTCTCTTGGATTTTGAGATTCTAACAAATCAACTCCAACCAGAGCAGCAGATCTTGTGATAATTAACAAAAAGGGATACCGACGAAATTGTAGGATTTGCCGTCCTAGAGAACATCTGTGAAAATCAAAGAAAACGAAAATAGAGACAAGTATCTATACTTTGCTAGAGAACTAGATAAAGGTGATGGTGATACCAATTATTATAGGTTTACTTGGAACGGTCTGCAAAGGCTTGATAAGGGGGCTGGAAATGTTAGAAATCGAAGGTCGAGTCGACAACATTCAAACTACAGCATTGTTAAAATCAGCCAGAATACTGAGAAGAGTCCTGGAGACTTAAGTAGACTTACTGTCATTCAGATATCAGTGAAAGATCATCAGAAAACGTTGATTTGAAAAACTTGCAAGCAGTAATAATAATAATAATAATAATAATAGAAAAACAAGACCTTACTCTCGAGGGATGACTGAGATAGACTTTATGTGTCAAGAATAGAACGTCGAAGAAGAAGAGGACTTGCCAATTTTGATGATTGCGTAGATACAACAATTTAGGTTCTCGAAGAATATACAAAAAACCTCCAAAAAGCAAAAAGCAAAGTAACGTCAATAGCAACAGAAATAACTTAAGGAAAAATTGGGAAAACAGCAATAAATAAAATTTCAAAAGTAAATTAAAACAACTATACGGATATTTCAAGCAATAAACTCAGGATTCAATGAAAAACCAGGAATAAAATAATTATACAACCCGTTTCAAAATAGAAAAAAATAAAAAATTAACTTAGGTATTTAAAAATTGATAGTTTAAGGATTATTTAATTGATTTTAACGGCATGTCAACTCGTCTAGGGTTGTATTATATCCGAAGGTTAGGGAAACACGTAGATTTTTTGTTTATATTTACGTTTTTTGTAGTCGTTTCTTCGGAGTTTTTTTTTTTACACACATGGTTTCAAGCAACTAATAATTCTTTGTAAACAATGATAGCTTTAAGGAACTATTGTTAATAACGAATAATTTACACCCAATTATATATCATCAAATATAAATATTTTTTGCCAAGTCGGTTGGGGCTGTATAATACACCGACTTCGCCTCTGCAGAGGAGTAAGACTCCCCCCCCCCAACGAGTGTCCTGTATCTGACACTAAACAATCTGATGGTGAGGTTCCAGTAATGCTGGAGCTTTGGTAAATACGGAGTACCACTTCATTGCCATTGCTCCCAGGTCCACGCTGCCTCGGAGTGGTAGCACCTGATAAGAGTCCTATCTATGGGTTAAATAGAACTAAACCGTGCTTCCTTCACTATACTGATTTTTGCATTCAAATTGCATATTCATGCTAAACTGAATTGTTTAGAATAGAACTGATTTTACATTTAAACTACGTACTAATGCTAAATGGAACTGTTCAAAAGAGAACTGTTTTGACGTCGAAACCGTGTACTTATGCTCAACTGAATTATCTGAAATTAAACTGTTTTGACATTTAACTGTGTATTGTCCAGTCGGCTGGGGCTGTAGAATACACAGACTGCACCTCTGCAGAGGGGTAAGACCCCCCAACGAGTGTCCTGGATATGACACTAAATAATCTGATGGTGAGGTTCCAGTAATGCTGGGGCTTTGGGGCATGCGGAGCATCCCTTCATTGCCATTGCCTCAGGTTCACTCTGGTCCGGCGTGGTAGCACCTGATAGGGCCCTATCTATGGGTTAAATAGAACTAACGGCATACTTATGCTAAACTGAATTGTTTAACTAAACTGAATAGCTTGAAATAGAAATGTTTTCAGACAATTAAACCATACTTACATTTAAACTGCATGCTTATGCTAAACGGAATTATTTGAAATGGAAATGTTTTTGACATTGAAACGGTGCTTACACTAAACTGATTAGTTTAATATAGAACTGTTTTGATATTTAACTGTGTGAAAACAAAATCTCTATTTATACTAAACTGAATTAGCTGAGTTGGTACTGCTTGACTAAACTGAATGGCTTGAAGTGGAGGTGTTTTTCACTGTTGACATGTTTACATTTGGACTGCGTGCTTAAGCTAAACTGAATTGTTTGAAATAAAACTGATTATAAAAATAAAAATGGATTTGGCGTTAAATAACCTACAAAGGTTAATATGCCATAAAATCCAACCAACCAACCGACCAACCAACCATTCAACAAATATTTTTCTCACAGGTCTTTGTGATCTATAGATCAAACTCTAACAAATAGTGACACCCCGGATGAAGTGGACCTGGATGTAATGGCAATGAAGAGCTAGTCTACACTCCACATAGCTCCGGAACTGGAGCCTCACCATCAGTTGCATTTTAGTTATATACCCATGAGACTCCTTTTTTTTTAGATAGAGAGTCTCACTCCTCTACACGAGATACAATCAGCCTATTTTAAGCCCTGCCAACATGCTGGCGTCATCCAGTTTCTCAATTCTTTTAACTTTGGGTTAAATCTTTAATATAGAAAACAAGAAAAAGTCACGCGCATCTAGTTCTCAAGCCTCAGCATCAGATACAGTTTAAATATTTTAAGAGTTCTATTCTTATTGCTAATTTTAAAAGCCTATTGATGTTGGAAGTCTGTTATTTTTTTCTGATAATTCTAAGTTCTCTGAATATGAAGTGATTTGATATGGTGTCCTTTAAAAGAGAATAAGTAAAAAACTATCGGTGCTCGTTGGGTAACGAGTACCGTCGTAGGAAATGGATATGGCGAACAGAGTGCAAAAAACATGGGCCAGGCTCTCTGCATCTATTACATACTTAGGAAAGGCATGAATCTAACAATCCTCTCTCCAGCTTTGGGTAAAATAGTAAGGTAACCTCAGTTCTTTTACCTTCGTATGGCAACTGGTCGAGAAGAAAAATCCTAAATTCAAACGAGTTAAACTCCGTTTAAAAATTGACCTTGTGTCACGTCCTGTACATGCGAAGGGGTTGATAAATATATATAAGTAAATAATGAAAGAAATTGAATAACGAAAAATAGAAAAAGACAAATAAAAGGAAGAAAAGATAGAACACTGCATGAAGAAAATAAACCAAAGAAAGAAAGAAAGAAGGAAGGAAAACGATGAGAAACTGAGAAAGGGAGAAAGTGACAAGAATTCAGGAAACATAATGGAGGAAAACGCATATTAAGTGGGGGATTTTTGTCTTCACGAATTGTTGAACATGACAATGGCGCGTCTGTTCGTAATGACATATGTCCAAAAGGTCAAAGGCGCTTCACCAGACATGCGAGTCGAGGCATCGGATCATTTGTTTCAAACGCGCCGCCCTGGTGCGAAACCCGGCCGAGAGAACGCAGATTTAGAGCCACAGGGAGCCAATCAGTGGCCAGTTAGGCTTGTTCCTAATTGGCAAAATATGTCAGTTTCCTTATATTCTCCATGCGCTTTCATGTTCGAAGTGTATGTTCTTTGTTTGTTTTCAGCTTTTCGTGGATTTTGGTTGACTTTCAAGTGACATCAAGTTCCAACTTTTCTTTTTGTTGGCGCTGTCATTTATCTTCTTCTTATACTGTCATTGTTCATCTTATTTACGTTTTTGTCTTGTTATGTTGCTTCCTAACGAGAAAGCAAAGACAAAGCCATGTTGATATCTCTTCTCTTTCCTCCTTATTTCTCTTCGTTTAGAGACGTTGAATTATGACCAAAGAAATCAACCGAAACTCGACAGTTCTGAGACAAGTTAAAACAACACATTTCAACGCATATTCCACTCCGTGTTCAGCCTAGCGCTTAACGAACTTAGTTTATGCATAGCATAGACGTTTAATTCTTTAAATAGGTTCAGTTATTTAGTAAAATTTTCAGGGCATTTGAGGTAATTTAATAGTTGGTGAACTAGCATACCAATATTTGTCAGTTCGATTCTCCCAGGGTACTTCATACGTTTCGCCTTGAGTCACAATTAAACTACGCTTAATAGTAACTAATAAATTTTGGTAAGATTGGTACAGTTTTTATTTAATAAACTTTTACGTGGCCTATTACGAGGTGCAATCTTTGATGAGCCATTACTAGTGAATTTCTTTCTCACTGTTTACTCCTTTGGCCTTGTGACACAACTAAACTAAATAATAAGTAAAAGTAAATTTGGCGACGTTAGGCCAGGGTGACCCGACGGTTCCCTTTTCGATAGCTACTACACCAAGGTGTAGGGGAGAGATCTACTCCTTTCCCTGGATTGCTCCAATTTACCCTTGATCCGTACCTTATAATGTTGAATGTTAAGCAAGGAGACATAAAGTGTCATTTTTTGAGTCTTTGGTATGACTCGACCTGGGATTGAACCCAGGTCTCCCGGGCTATTGGTGAACACTTTCACCATCATGCCAATGTCCGGTATAAACTAAGTAATAGCTATTCAACAAACTTTTCAAAGTTTGGTACTCAGACCTCAGGCCTTTTACAGTACCTGCATTTACTTGTTGGTTACCCATCTAACTCATGACCAACCTTATCTTTACTTAACTTCGATGACTAGCAGGAACTTGTGCTTTTATCATGACTTTACAAGAGGATTTGAAAAATCTAGTTTAATTCGGATTTGTTGGTAGTTCTCAGTGAGGATTGAACTCAGAAATTATTGATCTGAAAAACAAGCAGACAACAGGACGAGGTGTTAAGAATTTACTCAGGGGTCATCCATCTAAGTTCTGAGCTCGCACATCATTATTGACCTTCCATGATCAGGCAGAAAACGAAAAAGAAATCGAAAATAAATTGTAATATTGCTTTTGGCTTTATTTTTTTATCTTATTTACAAAATTTCTATTTGTTTTATTTGTTTGTTTGGGTTTTATGGCATATCGACCGTTGTAGATTATTTAATACCAAATCCATTTTTATATACATAGACCGTTCTATTTCAAACAATTAAGTTTAGCATAAGTACACAGTTTGATTATCAAAAACATTTCTATTTCAAGCTATTCAGTTCAGTCAAACAGTTCTAATTCAAACAATTCAGTTTTGTATAAGTATAGTTTTTGTTTACGTCCAGTTAAATGTCAAAAGAGTTCTATTTCAACCAATTCAGTTTTGGGTAAGTAAAGCTTCATTGACAAATACAGTTCTATTTCAAACAATTCAGTTTAGCATAAGAACTCAGTTTAAATGTCAATACATTTTTATTGCAAGCAATTCAGTTGAGCATCAGTACACAGTTTAGTTCCATTTGACCCATAGATAGGACCCTATCAGATGCTACCACTACGGGCCAGAGTGAACCTGGGAGAAGTGGCAATAAAGAGGTACTCTGCATTACTGGAACCTCACCACCTGATCGTTTAGTGTCATACCTGCGACATTCGTTGGGTGGGAGAAGTCTTACCCCTCTACAGAGATGCAGATGGTGTATTCTACAGCCCCAGTCGACTGGGCAAAGTTTTATTTAAGTAAATAAAACTAAAAATTGGTCCAAAATGTTTAGAAAAGAATTTTTTCCCCGAGGTATAGGACTGTAATGTTAATCACTTTCATGAATTAGCCCCCAAATATAGCCTCTCATCATCTTTTTATTACACGCTCCTTGGTCAATAAAGTAAAGTTTAAAAAAGATAATATGTCGTTTTCATTTACTTTAGACGAAAACAACTGGAAAATATTACTTTCTTTTCGGGAACAAGAAAAAGCAAAAACAATCTTGGTACACAGTGTTATCTATTGTCTTATGTAAGGTTAATCATAAGCGAAGTGATAGATAATTAACAAGGGATCGACAAAGCGTGTCTTGTGCTTTCTGATAATCATATTACCTACGATAACGTATTTATATTTAATTTTTGTTTGTAATACCATAAGTAAATTAACTTATGAAATAAACACTGAATCCAATCCCTGGGAAAATCATTTACAAAATTCAACACAGCTAACAGGCTGTCGAGAGCTGGTTAGTCAGCTTAGCTGACCATCACAACTGTAGTGAATTTGATTATCACCGTGTGCCATAAAATAATAAAATTTCATAATGATATTATATGGGATCACATCTATAATTGAAATAAAAATATGTTAAAAGATTCACTGTTTAAAACGTAAGGATTTAAGATAACCGTTTAATATATGTCATTATCTTTAACTGGTGCATGAATTTATTAATTCTTAAAAAAGTTCGTTTGACGGTTGTCCTGGGTATGACATTAAACTGGTGAGCGTTCCGTTATGGAGATCTGGGGAGTATGGAGCATTCCCTCATAGCCATTACTCTAAAGTCCAATTTGACACCAAGTGGTAGTATCTGTTCGCGTCCCATCTATAGGTTAACGAGATTTTTTTCCAAAATTATTCCTATTCAATATGACCCTGAACGGAGAAGAAGAAGAAGAAGAAGAAGAAGAAGAAGAAGAAGAAGAACAACAACAACAACAACAACGCCACAAACTCGTAAGAAAGAAGTACATAAAAAAGAAGTGCATAAAAAATGTTAATATGAATGTATAGTGAACTCAATTTTCCTAATCTCTCGGCATAAAATAAGCCTAAATGGATTAACATGCCTTTAAAATACATCAATCAATCATTTAAAAAAAATTGCCTTCTTTCTTTCCTTTTTGTTTCATTTTTCTAATGATTCTTATGTTCACATTTCTCTTTTTACATTTACCCATCTTTTTGTCAGTAATTTTTGTACCTCGTTTTCTTTCATAGATTCATTCACTTGTTAACTGCTTATTTTTCAAAAACGCTTTATTCATTTTTCTTTTATTTTTTTAATTCAAAATGTGTCTTCTTACCTAGTTAAGCGATGATGCGCAATCCATTTTTCAAGCTAACAGAGTCATTTTTCTAACGTCAAGATGGCGCACAACATTCTGGCATGTACTACGAACTGTGTCGAAAAACATTCAAATCAGGTTGACATCTTGTGCGGGAATTTCGACAGTGTGGCCACCATCCTTACTAAAGACCCTTTTGCCCTCGAACTTTCTGATGATCCTGCCATCGTTTCACGTGTCGGACACCCACCAGTAGAAGGGAACCTTTGACTATCCCCACTCACAAGACAAGTTAGGGACTCTGAAAAAGTTGCGATTTATTTAAAATCCGACTCCTCCGTTTTTGAACATCCGGTGAGGAGGATTTTCCATTCACTGAATGCTCGCTGATAAATACATAAACATCCACGTATATACTCAGACACACATACAAGCAAAGAGGTATACAGACTTGCATACAAACAAATACGTATTATCATCCGATCGTATTCATACTCGGGCTTACATACTTCTTATATATTATCTGACAAGTATAAAGTTCGTTAGGTACTCAAATTATTGTGCACACACACACATATATATATATATATATATATATATATGTGTGTGTGTGTGTGTGTGTGTGTGTGTGTGTGTGTGTGTGTGTGTGTGTGTAAGTTAGTTTAGTCTGTATTGTTTTGCCGAGGTTTCTCATGTTACTAACCATTATGTTGGCAGGGATAAGCATACTCTGACTGTATCCCCTCCTCTGAAGATGAGTACCCCTCCATAAAAAGCGGTGTCAAGCAGTTTATGGTGAGGGTCCAAAAACTCCGAATTCAAACCAGCTTTAACTCGTTTAAAATCACACACACACACGCATACACACACATGCGTACACACGCGCACGCGCGGGCATATATATATATATATATATATTTTTTTTTTTGCAGCTTTTCTTCATTAATACGTATTTCATTGAACATAATAGACATTTTTTGACTACATACTTTTTTGTTAATCCTTCTAATTGTTCTAATATTGTCGTGTTTTCGGTAAGAACATTAAAATAACAAGCAAAAACTACAGTTTTCGAGGCACTACATATTAGAAACATACAACCCTAACATTAGAGAATTAGTTTTGAAACCAGTGCTAATGTACTTAAATGTCTTTAGCTATCGACTCTATTTATAGAAACAAATTTGAAAAGTAAACGCAACACGCACTACAACCGTACAGACCCTCTTCTTACAAAGTAGTAATGTACATACAAAAGTTACATCACTTTTGTAATTCATCCTCCCCTGATGATGGCCCAAAGATGGGCAGAGAGTACTTGGGAAATAACTAATTATGGAAGATTTATCAACCAATTCCAGCCGAAATCATAAGATCAATACGGTAATTCGAAAGGATTAACAAAAAAAAAATATGTAGACAAAAAATGTCTATTATACTCAATGAAATATATATATATATATATATATATATATATATATATATATATATATATACCCTTAACAGGATGGAAATAAATTTATAATCCTAATGCGACCGGTTTTTGTTTTTCTTAAAGATATATATATATATATATATATATATTATTTTTCCGAATGGTTCAGGTATTATACTAAACTTGCAACGAATTGTAGACCAGCATTGACTTTTTTGCTTTTCTTCCAAAGAAGATGTTTTGTTTTCGGTGAATTACATTTAAAACTGGAATTATACCCCGACTCCTCTCCAGTTCGTCTATTTTTCCTTTCGGCTTTTCGAACTTGGCCAATTACACGATTCTTTGCATATTTGCCGGACTTTTACTTTACTCTGAGCAATTAGTTTGGTTCATCGGCGAAGCAACTCTTTCATACCTGGAAAATGTGGCTTCCTGGGTACTTAAGATGGAATGCTCCTGAGCCTTGCAGTTGTTGTTCTTCGCTCGATGAGGCCATCATTTGAAATATGAAGCGATGAGAAAAACTCTCTTATCTCGTTTCGATTCCAATTCTTTCTTTTTTGGTATTTTACTTCCCACTATTTTCCTTTTTTACCGATACCCCGTTGGGATGTCCAAATGTGACACATTTCTTTCATCTACTAACTTTCAGAAATTTCCTGTATCTATCTATCTATCTATCTATCTATCTATCTATCTATCTATCTATCTATCTATCTATCTAAGTGTTTATGATTGTGTCTGCGTATGTATGTGTATCGGTCACGCAACATGATCTCTCTCGAGGGCAATAAGAAATTCCGTTGTTGTGGCAATCCATGTAATGACTCTCTTAAAAGAAAGAAAGAAAGCAGAGAGTGAGAGAGACAGAGAGAGAGACAGAGATAGAGATAGAGAGAGAGAGCATGTTAAGAAGAAAGCCAAGGGAGAAGAGGTTGAGAGGAAAGAAGAATTGATAACAGAAAGAAAACAATGATCCAGAGAAGGAAGAAATAGAGAATGGGATCGTCTGTGTGTGTGTGTGTGTGAGAAAGAGAGAAAGAGGGAGATAGATAGATAGATAGAGAGAGAGAGAGAGAGAGAGAGAGAGAGAGATCCATTAGTAAATAATATTTGCTATTAAATGTATATATATATATATACATGGTTTGAAAATCTGTTGTAATCATAATGCATGCTGATATTTATGCTTCTAATGAGAAATGATTCTAGTTAGCATTTCATATTTATCGCTGATATATCATAAATTTAAATGATTTGTAATGACGGTCAGAGTAGATTTAGACCTCAGCAAATTATGATTCAGTTACTAAGAGGAATGGAAGTTACCTTATACTTTAAATCAGATTTGAAGTCTAGATTAAGTCTTTTAAAAATCTCGCTGCGATTTACCTCTTTTGGAGAGAAGGGTCATATAAAAATGATGAGATTGGTGGGTTAGTTATATTTTATGACATATTAACCCTTGTGGGTTATTTAATGATAAATCCTGTCCACACACACACACACACACATATATATATATATATATATATATACATGTATATTTTGGCAGCATTTCTTCGTTAATACAAATTTCATTAAACATAATAGACATTTTATGTCTACATATTTTCTTCTGGATCCGTTCGAATTCCTGTACTACTTTTATCGTATTCGAGGGGAATTGATTTATGTATTGTCCATAGTTGTATGTATCCCTTGTACTTTCTGCCCGATTTGGGCCATCATCAGGGATGATCTATTACAAAATTGATATATCTTTTGTTTTAGCATATTACTACTATGTAAGAGCGTCTTTACCGTTGAAGATTAGGGCGTTTGCTTTTAAATGGGTTTCTATAATTAGTGTCAGTAGCTAAAGACATTTAAGTACATTAGCACTGGTTTGAAAATTAATTCTATTCAGTGTCGGTTGCATGTTTCTAATATGTAGTGCTTCGAGAATCTGTAGTTTTGTTTATTATTTTGATGTTCTAATATCGTTGTGTTGTCGGTAAGAATTTTCCGTAATTGTGTTGTTGGGCATGAATGTTTTTTTAAATGCTGAGCTATTGAACTTGTATCAGAAAGGTGCATTGTAAGTCGCCTCGACAGGGTAGTTGAAGTTAAACCAACATATATATTATTATTATTATCAGAGATACAATCTCCCAAAGGACATTTAAATTTATATATAACGTTCGATTGGAGTTTTGTAAAAAAACAACATTATATATGAATTTAAATGTCCTTTAGGAGATTGTATCTCTGATAATAATAATATATATTTTGGGGAGTTTAAGAAGAGATTCCGTCGGAAGAGGCCAGTACTCTTCAAATCGGGTGAGTGGCATTTCCACGAGGACAATGCACTGCTCCATCCTTGTCACAGACTATTTGACCAAGATGGACATCAACACAGTTCCTCACCGTCCAGACCTTGCTCCCTTTTGGTTATTCCCTAAGCTCAGAGGCTGTCGTTATGAGACAATTGAAGAGATGAAAGAGGATGTGACGAAGGTCATTGACACGCTCACACAAGAGGACTTCCATGAAGCCGTCCAGAAGTTGTTGGAGCGGTACAATCAGTGCATTGCAGCCGGAGGAGATTACTTCGAAGGGGACTAGAGTTTCATGTGTATACTATCAATAAAAGTGCCAATACGAAAAAAGTCTGGAAACTTATAAAATGATTCTCATAAATATGGTCGCAACGGAGAATGCTTATAAAAGGCTTCAATAAATTGCTAATTGAAAAAGAGAAACATGTTAGAAGAAAAGCAATGACTAAAACATAAATATTCATTTTCAATCTTACATTTTCTAATCACCTGTTTCTTTTCTGTTCTTTTTAAAAATCTTTGTTTTACTACAGAGGATCTTGCGTTGCCATGCACGAATAACACACTTTTGAGAATGTTAACAGAGTCTTTCTTTTTCAACAAACTGGTGTACTGCATTCCTTTGTCAACAATACCTCCCAGAATCGATTATTTTAATACAGTTCAGCATTTCACGATAGATGTCGCACTTGAAAGTATTCTCCTTTGAGTGTGTGGATAGTTTAAACTCCTCAAGGATTGGGAAAATTGTGCATATCATTAAATTGGTTCGGTACATGATGTCTGGTTTTGGGCTAAACATGATTATTATTTGCTAGAAGCAGAAATGAATTAACTGTAGGAGTCTTCACAGGGGAAAACATCAATAATACATTGTATATACGAATGTACATCAAGTGTATGGTTTACAGCAGGGATATCGACATGTTAATATTAAACTTTTAGGGAAATGATTTAAAAGATTCTCTTTCTTATATTAGTTTTAATGCAAGGCTACACCAAACAATTGCCTGGGTGCTATGCAACTGGAATCTTTGATTGGAGACAGGAATGTGGTGGTCTAAATGACTACTAACCTATACTTATAAAGATAAATTTTTGTTTGAAATTTATTAATTAGCAACTAAGAAGCAGTGTCTCATCAACCGAAAAAGACATCGACACGCGACTAACAAAGGCACGGACAGCTATCAATAATTCCTTTTGGAAATGGTCTCACATCTTCTCTCATAGGCTATTGGTCATATGGAAGTCAGACCTGACCAATAAAATGAAACGCAGTTTCTTTCAAGCAGCAGTCGTGTCGATACTGCTATATGGATGCACTACATGGACGTTGACTAAACGTATGGAAAAAAAACCTTGACGGCAACTACACAAGAATACTGCGAGCAATTTTGAACAAGTCCCTGAGGCAACACCCCACAAAGCACCGGCTGTACAGCCACCTACCTCTCATCACGGAAACTAACAAAGTTAGACGAACCAGACATGCAGGACACTCCTGGAGAAGCAGGGACGAGCTCATAAGTGATGTTCTCCAATGGACCCCCTTATATGTCCGAGCAAATGTAGGACGATCAGCTCGAACCTATATACAGCAGCTCTGTGAGGATACGGGATGTATTCCTGAGGACCTACCAGAAGCAATGAGCGATCGGGAAGAATGGCGAGAGAGTGTCAGGGATATCCGTGCTGGCGGCACGACATGATGTTGATGATGATATCTAAATAAGAAATCAATTATTAGGATGATTTTTTAAATTCTTCAAATTTATTTCAAATGGTTGATTGACTGATTTCTTTTTTGGCAGGAGTAGTCATATCTCTCTTCTTGGGATATAATCTACTCATTCTGTGCCTCGTCGACAAGGCTATTTATTCTAAAGAATATAACTTTAAACAAAGACATAATTTAGCAAAAAGTGGATGTTTGGGATGAAGTTAACATGCTAAATATTTGATTTACTGGAAACCTAGAAACTAAAATTTCCGAATATATGAAAATGTCACATTTTTAGGATGAAGAAAAAGATTGCCACAGTGAGGGAGAAATATTTAATGATAGTTCTTATTCTTTATTTTTAAGAGTATGAATATTCTATTTAGAGAAATAAATCGGGATAATTAAAAAATTACAACAGTTCGGAAGGCTTTTTCTCTTTTATGATATTTAATGTAAAATTAAAATCTTACAGAAAATATTTAACAAGTACCTTTCTTTGTTAGAAAAATACATTTTTTCAATATGAAAAAATAAAGCATGGAATAATAATATAAACAATATTTTTCAAGCATTATTGTTTGTCTGAATCCCCTAAGGCGAATAAAGAACCTTAATTTCCGTAGAAGTCATGTATAATCTGATCTCACAAGAGTGTAATGAGATATTCTATTGTAAAAACTGGAAGCATCACTTAGTCTACTATATATATATATATATATATATATATATATATATATATATATATATATATATATATGTGTGTACGTATGTATTGTAGGCCAAATTTATTTTTTAAAAAAATAGTCTCGTAGAAATGGTTTTTTCGTGGGGAAGAACTTCGTAGACTACAATATCTAATTTTTCTCTGGGTTTATTTTTCGCATCTCGCTATAAATTACTATACTTTAGTCTTCATTCTTCAATTGATTTAAAATGGAATTACGATTTCAGTATGGTAGATATTTACTTCATTTATTTAGTCAAATAAAGAAAATAATGTGTGTGAAAGACTGTAGAACAAAAACTGTCCTATAAAATTTGTACATCATCAAAATAATTGTTTCTACGATTCTACGATATGAAAATGACTCCAACAGGGTTAATGTGTCCTTTGTAAAAAACGCAATGCAAAATATTTACTTACAAGTTAACAATTAGTAAACATTTACAATAGTTTAAAGTGACCAAAGACTTTTGCATGGCACTATCGTCATCGTATCGATTCATTAGCTAGTTATTAAATATCACTAATAGTTTCTTTACTAAGATGTTCTTCAATAAGTGTAGGTTAGTGATAATGTATGTTCTTTTTGACAAATACTCGTACGGCTGCCATGCTTTTACTTGGTATAGCTTTGTTGGAACATTAATTGGAATATATATATATATATATATATATATATATATATATATATATATGCATGTGTGTGTGTGTGTGTGTGTGTGGTTAAAAAAACCTAGAATCAATCAAATTAATTTTGAAAGTAGCGACAATATTTTGAAAAGCTTTTAGTTTTTTCTTTTTAATATTCTATATTTCTTGATAATATTCTATTTCCGTTGATAGCGTTCTATTCTTAAATTCATCAGCATCTCAGTTTTATCCAACTCTGCGTTTACGTAATTTTGTAATGTTATAAAAAGAAACTAAAATACTCTTTTAAAAACTCTTTAAAAACACTGCAAGAAACCCCTGATGATAGCCTATGAATGGCCCGAAAGTACTCAGGAGAATTTTGGTAAATTCATCCACCAATTTCAACCTGAAACCAAGACTCTTATTAGGAAACTTGAAAGCATTTTAAAAAATCAAATAGACAAAAGGTGTCTTTATTATTTAATCGAAAATGTTTATATATATATATATATATATATATATATATATATATATATATCATACAATACTTCAGTCTTCTCTATATCACTTCCCGTTATTTTTCTTTCAACTTTTCTTTCGTTTGTATTTATTCTCTCTTCGTTTTCTTCACATAGTTTTCTCTGTTTTTCTGTTTACGTCAACGATTAGAAACGATTTCACATGGTCAATGATCCTGCGATCTGAACTCGTTAACACGACCGGTCCCATCATCGTGAAAGAGAATCAGAAGTGTCAGTCCGGACATAAATACTCCCGTGGCCGCCTGGTGTTGTGCAATGGTTAGCGAGTTAGCAGACTTTTGCACAGACTTCTAAAATATCGCCATACAAAGAAAACTTAGATCTGACGAGTATCAAGCAATTTGACTTTTATGTTCCTTAATGTCATTCACAAAATTCGTTTTTGAATTGAGCTTTTAACTTCATTAGCAGGTTTGACGGGAGGAGGATAAGACGAAACCCCTTAAACTGAAACTCTTACGAAAATTTGACGTTTTTCTCCTGCAAAATGTTGACAAGGTAAATAAGTAAGTAAAGTTGGCGACCGTAGTCGTAGGTTACCCGAAGGCTCCCTTTTCGATAGCTACTACACCAAGGGCGCAACTCCTTTCCCTGGATTGCTCCACTTTACCCTTGATCCTTACCTTATAATGCTGAGTGTTATGCAAGGTAGCATCAAGTACCATTTTTTCAGTCTTTGGTATGACTCAACCTGGGATTGAACCCAGGTCTCCCGGGCCATTGGCGAAAAGTAAGGTAGTTGGGTAAAATTTAAAGTAATTTTTAACATAATATGCTAACCTTCTCTTGCCAATCAGTCCGGATTTATGTTTATTACTAAGTTTTCTCAATATTCTCTATTAGTTTAGAGGAAAATGTCAACCAAATGGAATTGACAGATTAAACTGATCTTTTATTAGCAAGAAATGGAACATTAAGAAATAAAAACTTACCCCAAAGAACGTCTTTGTTTAGGAACGGTAGCTTTCGTTTTAAAAAATATTTGCTTTTCAAGAAAAAAAAATGCCAATAACTCCTCAATATCTCCTTAATATCGACCAAAATCGGAAATTTTTTGTCTAAAACTGAAAGATTGTCAAGAAAAAAAGGATATTAAACTGAGAAAATGTGAAAAAATGGCATTTCGCTACAAAAATGCTATCTTTTGCTAAAAAAAGCTGCCCTTTTCTCCAATTCTCCTACTGAAACTTTGATTGTGGCCAAAATTAATGTACGCGTGGGCACCTCGGGTAGTGTAATGGTTAGCAAGCTTGACTAGCAAACCTGCAAGAGTGAGTTCGAGTCTCATTGGGTGCCCCATTCAATCGGCCTTGTGCCACATCGAAGTAAAGAGCTTCGTAAATTACAAAATTAATGTACGCGTTTGATATACGATGTGGATACGATTTGTTTCCAGACTTTTTTCGTATGGGAACTTTTATTGATAGTACAGACATGAAACTCTAGTCCCCCTTCGAAGTAATCTCCTCAAGCTGCTGTGCACTTGTTGTACCGTTCGAACAACTTCTGGAAGGCCCCAAGGAAGTTTTCTTGTGTGAGCGTGTCTATGACCTTCGTCACAGCCTTTTTCATCTCCTCAATTGTCTCATAACGACAGCCTGTGAGCTTAGGAAATAACCAAAAGTCAGAGGGAGCAAGGTCTCGACTATAGAGAGGTTGAGGAACTGTCTTGATGCCCATCTTGGTCAAATAGTCTGTGACGAGGATGGAGTTGTGGACTGGTGTATTGTCCTGGTGGAAATGCCACTGACCCAATTTGAATAGTGCTGGCCTCTTCCGACGGAATTTCTTGCTGAACTCTCTTAAAAACTCAACATAGTAATCTTAACTCTAACCCTTTGGCCAATCAACGCTGGTGTATTGACTTCCTTACACCTCCCACACCTCTCGTTATCCCTCACAGACTCCCTACCTTCCTTGAATCTCTTATACTACTCAAAAACTGATTCTCGATTCATGCAAGATGCTCCAGAAGCAGTCTGAAGCATTCCATACGTTTCTGTGGCATTTTTTCCAAGTTTAAAACAGAATTTTTTAGCATATCGTTCTTCTAAATTGTCAGATTGCATTTTTGAAATTCGCCAGCTGTGACAATCAGGTTTTAGTAGGGTGTATTCCAATTGCTGCTGTAGCTGTTGATTTGAACCTGAAATCCTAAATATTGTTCAGTCATCTCATAAGATGTATAGAAATAACATAGTGAACTTTCAAGTGTCTACGACAACTTTAAATGCCCATACGAAAAAAGTCTGGAAACTTTTCGTATGCTTCTCGTACATCACAATATGCATGAAAAAGAAAGTTATTTTTATTCTTGGAGCACTAGCTACTCAATCATATTTCTATATGGGACTGATTTTTTCAGCTTACGCCAATGGAATCATTGAAGTAAAAATTTCGACTATTTAAGAAGTATGTAACTGTTATGAGTGAGTTCGATTCTTACAGGGTTTCCATACTTCTAGCCTTGTGCCAAACTATGTTCAGCTACATAAGTGACTAAAAGTAATTTATTCCGTTATCTATGAAGGAAACTATCCTCTAAATTTCGTGTCATGTCACAAATACGATAAAGGATTTTTTTTTTCGACAAATTCTCTTGAATTGAGGTCATTTGAGCGTAAAATTGTTTTTTTATCCGTTTGGTTTTGGTTTTATTTTAATGACCCAAAGAATAAAATGTGCTTCAATCTGTATTTGCTTGTGTAAGCTGATCGCCTGCATTTTACCTGGGGAATTGAGACAAGAAGCAGGTCTTTCTTTGAGTTGAGGAAGTTCGTAGTGTATTTGGACAATGGCGACTTTGTTGGAAAAAAGAAACAAGAAAAGATCTGGCGACATGAAGAGCCGACTCATCAATCGCTTGTTCCACAGAGGGGTCTCTGTTTGTTGCTTTGGATATTGTAGCTAATTGGGAAGGGAGATGTTCCTAGACGTATTTAAATGATTTTTGGGAGCCCCCTTTGTTCCTCTTTCTTTAATTCCTTGTTTTTTTCTTTCCTTGCTTGCTTTCGTCCTTGTTTGCTTTCTTTTTTCTTTCCTCTCTCTTTCCTTCCTACTGTCTTTCTTTCCTTTCTTCCTCCTTTTTCCTTCGTCTCTTCCTTCTGTTGTTCCTCTTATTTCTTTCTTTCTTTCTTTCTTTCTTTCTTTCTTTCTTTCTTTCTTTCTTTCATTTCAAACCTCTTTCCTTTCTCTCTTTTTCTTTCTTTCCTTTCTCTCTTTTTCTTTCTCTCCTTCTTTTTGTTCTTCCTTCCTTTTACTTTTTATTTGATTTCTTCCGCATTTCTATCTTTCCTTTATCTCTTTTTTCCTTTCTTCCTTCTTTCTTTCTTTCTTTCTTTCTTTCTTTCTTTCTTTCTTTCTTTCTTTCTTTTACTAGTATCTTATCTGTTTCGTTCTGCTTTTCCTTTTACACTTCCAAGGTTTACCTAAGATTTTTACAGGTTAGTTTTTTCTTTCCTTACATTTCAAGTTTCATTCCTATATCTAATAGAGATATTTAAAAAATACGGTACAGACATTTATTAATCTCACATATATATTACCATACAAATAAATCATTGTACATTGCCGGCACTACAACGTTACTTTTCTAAGTATTCACGATTATGATTAAAACAAACTTTTTATCAGTGGATGAGCCTAACCCTAAATACCCTCCTCAAAGAACTTGGCATCAAGATACTGATGCCACATTTGTACCTCTACGATAACAGTGTCATCTGCGAGGAAACATTTCTGAGATACATCTTATTTGAAGGGCCCAATGAGATGAAAATCTGAACGGTCTAAATCAGGAATATGCAGTTGTTCCGTTAAAACATATCAACAATGCCCACGCTCTGAAACTTGTATTCTTCAAACAATTGCTTTGGATCACAACAAGATAATATTTCCTGATATCTGGACTTCTAATGAACGATTTCTTTGAGTACCAATGTCGGAAGATTAAGTTCCAGAGTTATATTTCGAATGTTCCACCCTCTAACATATTGAATCAAATATTGATTTATCGATACCCAACTCGAAGACAGTCTCGTTGATTCATTAGTTTCCCTGGGAGACGCCATGTCGATACTTACAACCTACTCAGTACTCTTTCACCATACACAGCAACAAGTTCACGACGAATTTCTGTTTGATTGATATAGAAAAATCCTTCTTTCCTTCCTTCATATCTTTCGTCTTTATTTCTTTCATTGCTTCTTTCTTTCTGTCCTTTCCTCTCTCATTCTCCCCTTTATTCATTCTTTCTGTTCTTCCCTCCTTTTTTCTTTCTTTTCATAATTCGTTCCTTTCTTTCTTTCTTTCTGAAAAAAAGAAAAAGAAAAAGAAGATAAATAAAAAAGACTGTTTTGATTGTTACAAAATGTATTGTATACCCTTTGTTGTTTCATGTTTTCTGCTGTCAGAATGTTTTAATATCTTTCGACTGATGCTTCTTTTTGCCAGAATTTTCAGCCATCATTCCGATTTTAATTTAATTCAGAGTTCTTTTATTCATACATTACTCTTTTACTTATTATAGACATACGTGCAGAAATTCTAGGGTTTGTACAGACAATATCCTAAACTATCTTGTATCGTGATTATTATGCAACGAACCAAAACAAATTAAATAGCATTGTCGGTGAGCCTTATAATACGCTGATTGTATCTCCAGCAAAGAGGTAAGCCTCCCCCTTCTCTAAAAAGAGGTGTCAAAAAGAGCTCTCTAAATTGCATCTGATGGTGAGGCTCCAGTTCTGGAGATCTGAGGTGTGTGAAGTAAACTTTATTGATATTATTCCCAGATCCACTCTGATCCCGAGTGGAGCCCCATCAGTGGGTCAAATATATCAATTTCAGAAATTAGTCGTATCCGTAAGAACCGTGTGGAAAACAAATAAACAAACAAAAAAAGACTAACTTTTAAGAAACAACTTCTTAAAAATGTAAAATATGATCATACAATAAATGCGATTCTCAAACTTCTAGACAACAAAATAACCCTTGACAGGTTGACATGCTGTTAGAAACAATCGATCAATCAATGAAAAAATTTAAAAATAGGCTAAAAAAATGAAAACAGTATTTTACTTATTTAAAACTTCATGGAAAAAAGCGCCTATACTTTTTCCAATTTGGATTGCACCACAATTATTTTAATATAAAAAAATATATAAAAATAGTTTCTAGAATTTAACAATAAAAAATTTGTTAATATGCTTTGAATTTATGGAAATTTACTAAGCTTTTTGCTTAGATGTAGCACAAGGCCATATGAAAGGGGCACCCAATGAGACTCGAACTCACTCGTGTAGGTTTGCTAGTCGAGCTTGCTAACCATTACACCACCAAAGGCGCCTTATATGCTTTGAATTTATAAACCCTCACTGCATTCCACCATTATTATCTAAATGTCAATAGTAACTGTCCGTGGAAATCTAATATTTGCATGTAAAATTTTAAAACAAAGCAATTGTTAGTTACCGTTTTATGTTCTGGCGAAAGCGAGACAACCCCGAGAAAAGTGATTAGGTTTCATTTAGTTCTATCGATCTACATCTCTATCTTCAGTCACATGACAAAATTTGAGGAAAAAGGTAGGTAGGTAAGTAGATAAAGTCGTATTAATATGTAAATATTTCATATTCTTTTGCTTCTAAGATTTTATTTTTTCTTTCTCTATAACAATAGCACACACACACACACACACACACACACAACAACAACAACAACACGACAAAACAAACAAAAAAGAGAACCAAACCAAAAAGCAACATACTTACATATTTATGTTAATAGAGGGGCTTGTAGAGGTAATGGTATTCGTCGCAGAAAAGTGAGACAGAGACGCGAGTTCAAATCCGGGACAATAGTGTTTGCATTACCTCATAGCGCTAAAAACCTTTGTAAAAGTGTAAATCAAACTAATCTCCCAGCAGCTACGAGTAAAAAGTAGGGCAGACTGAGTTCAGTAACTTTGGTATGGCAGCCTGTCTAGGAGAAGGAAAACCCGGAATTCAAGCCTGTTATAATCCATTTAAAAGACCGATTGGTGTATGTTTCAGAATAATAAGATTAACATCGTTAAAAAGGTTTAATTATTTTTAATCTCTAGCTTCCTCTATCTACTTCCGTTCCTCCGCACTGCAATCACTTTTTTTGCATTGTATGAAGAACTATGAATATTAATTTTCTGTCCTTTTTATTCACATATCACATTGGAGGACTGAATATATAAAAAACAAAAACAACAACAAAAAAAAAAAAACTGGCAATAAGAGACTGCGGAGATTTGAGTAAACATTAATTCATTTTAAATTTACCGTCCGGTATCACTTTTTTTATTTGTGAAAAAGCGTTTTTAAACGATTGGTTTATTCTCATATATATATATATATATATATATATATATATATATATATATATATATATGATTTTCTACCGCTTATTAAGGTCACATAAAAATGTTCCCAACTCGAAAGGCAGAGTCGAATTAAAATATATTCTAAATTAAAAGTATTTACCTTTCATGCTTCTATTATACTCATCCGACAGCTGTTTCAAAACTGTAACATTAAAGAAAAAAAGTTTTAATTCATTTAAGTTTATATATATATACTTATATTTATATATATGACTCGACATTTCTTTATATATATAGATACATATGTGTGTGTGTGTGTGTTTGTGAGTGAGTGAGAATATTACTTCAGAAGAAGAAAACCAGTTTTCAGGTTTAATTTTTGAAACGCGAAACGCCATAAAAATAAATTGTAAATTTCAAATATTTGTTTTTTTCTTTTCTGCGGTCAAATTTTTAACAACATTCTCAAATAGCATTATCCAAAATGTAAATATGTATTTATACATGTCTGAGTGCAGGTATATGTGTGAGGTTTTATTTTATTTGTGCGTTGTGTGTATGTGTGTGTGTGTGTGTGTGCATGTATGTGTATGTATATTTGTGTGTGTATGTGTGTGTATGTATGTATGTACGTGTGTGTATGTATGTGTGTATATGGGTATGTGTGTATATACATGTGTGTGTGTGTGTTTTGAATAAAATAACTGAAAAAGGATAATTAAGTAGTTGAAATTAACAATTTATTTGTAAAACGTTAAATTACATTTTCAGGCCAATTTCTTGGTCGTATTGTCAAGTATCATTATCTCAGACACACACACACACACACACACACACACACACACACACACACACACACACACACACACACACACACACATATATATATATATATATATATATATATATATATACATATTTGTACGTACATTTATATTCAAGAAATGACATATTCTTGTATACATATATATGTATGCGTGTGCATAAAGCCTTGGGTCAGAGACCGTAATATATATAAATATATATATATATATATATATATATATATATATATATATATATGGCTGCCACTCGCATAATGCAAAGCCCTTCGAACGAATTGAGCACTCTGGTATCCAGTAAGGTATAAATGTAAACAAACGAAAGGTGCCTTATAATTCCCGAGCTAACGTGGTTCGCTTGTTGGGTGAGTGGTATGATACTAAGTCTAACGTCAAGTTGGACGGGTTTCGTTCCCAGCTTCAAGCGTCCTACATGTCTAGCCACACTGAAGAGTTGTTATACAACGAAACATTCTGTCTGTGGATGACAATATATATATATATATATATATATATATATATATATATATATATATCAGCAAAAGGGCATATACTCATGCATATCCATCTTTAAGAAAAGGAAACAGGCATATATAGGATGTAAACGATATATATATATATATATATATATATATATATAAGAAGATTAAAACACACTCAATTATGATCACGTATGCCCTTCTTTAAGACGACAAAAAGCATATGTTCGTGTGTATATGTATGTGTTCTTAAAATGAACAACTTATTCAAGCTGCGAAAAAGAGTTTGTTGAGAGTTTTAATTATCTTACACTTATTTTTTATTAAGAACAGAATTTTAGAAGCAAGAGCCAATTAACGAAACACTATTTCTTTAAATATATTTTTATTCGATTTGAACTTCATGTTTTTTACATTACAGACAGAAAAAAAACATAAAAGAAATGTTGAGATATCACCAGTCATAAGATTACTTTTCCGGGTAACGACGAGAGAGAAAACCAACCCTGTTGTATGTGAATAAAAGGCTTCTCTGTTTAAAGCAAAGAATCTGCACCGAAAACAATGTATTTCGATACTGTAAATATTCTGAAGCGGGCAGAAAAATTACTTGAGAAAATATTCAAGGAGTGTTGAACTAATATGTCTCAACAACTTTTCTAAAATGTTCATTTAGTTTTAAACACTTCGTGGATCTTTTCGCTGTCAAGTTATTGTAGAAAAATCACGAAAAAAAAATACTGCTCTGAAAGACATCGTCAAGAGCTTCGTTGATTCCGTTTATTCTGGTGGAATTACGAGGATCATTAAATAAGTTTCCAGACTTTTTTCGTATGGGCACTTTCATTGATAGTACACACATGAAACTCTAGTCCCCTTCGAAGTAATCTCCTCCGGCTGCAATGCACTTGTTGTAGCGCTCGAACAACTTCTGGAAGGCCCCATCTCCTCAATTATCTCATAACAACAGCCTCTGAGCTTAGGGAATAACCAAAAGTCACAGGGAGCCAGGTCTGGACTATAGTGACGGTGAGGAACTGTCTTGATGCCAATCTTGGTCAAATAGTCTGTGACAAGGATGGAGTTGTGGACTGGTGTATAGTCCTGGTGGAAATGCCAGTGAGCCGATTTGAAAAATGCTGGCCTCTTCCGACGGAATGTCTTCTTGAACGCCCTTAAAACCACAACATATTAACCCTAACCCTAACCCTAAACCTTTTGCCAATCAACCCTGGTGTATTGTCTTCCTTACTCCTCCCACACCTCACATCATCCCTCACAGACTCCCTGTCTTATTTGAATCTCTTATGCCACTGATGCTCGATTCATGCAAGATGGTCGAAAAGCAGTCTGAAGCATTCGATACGTTTCTGTAGCATGTTTTCCAAGTTTAAAACACAATTTTATTGCACATCGTTCTTCTAAAGTGTCAGATTGCATTTTTGAAATTCACCAGCTGTGACAGACCAAGGCATGAATCAAAACGCCCCTATTTTTCTCTATCCTTGTCAGCGGGGAGTAGAATATGCTGAATGTATTTCTTGCCTTTTAGAAAGACCTCCCAGCAGAAAGCGGACGGGTTTAAAAGTCATTCGTATTCGATTGGACCATGTGCAAAAAATTTCTTTAGAAATAACTATGCAAAAAACTTAAAACTTGAATGTATCATGAACGCAATTCCCTAACCAAAGTTGACATGCCTTTAAAATCAATCAATCAGTCTATCTACTCTTCCTCTGGTAAATACTCTTGGCTGTGTTTAGGTGTGAGATGTGAATTAGTGTTTGGCGTATTTAAAATATAAAGTTCATTTGAAAGCATTTACCGATATGAGATGGCGGGATGTAATGCAAGGTCAGTTTAACTCAGGAAGTGACTGAAAGCAAACCTTCCGACCGGTAAGTCAATTTATATTCTGATCTCGTTGTCATTCTCTTTTACATGGGTTCCTTAGGCATCGAGCAATAAACCAAACCTTTCTCTTTGCTCAGTTGGCTGGGGCTGTCGATTACACCGACTACTACTCTGCAGAGGGGTAAGACCCCCCAATGAGTGACCTGGATATGACACTAAACAATCTGATGGGGAGGTTTCAGTGATGCTGGGGCTTTGGGGAATGCGAAGCACCCCTTCATTGCCATTGCTCCCAGGTCCACTCTGGCCCGGTGTGGTAGCAACTGATAGGGCCCTATCTATGGTTTAAATAGAATTAACGGCATTTTACTGTGTGTAAACCATATCTGTACATATACTAAACTGAATTAGCTGAATTAGAACTGTTTGACTAAACTGAATTACTTGAAATAGAAATGTTTTCCCAATTAAACTGTACTTACATATAAACTGCATACTGAATTGTTTGAAATATTACTATTTTCATAAAAATGGATTTGGCGTTAAATAACTTACAATGATTGATATGCCATAAAAACCCAAACAACCAACCAACCAGCCAACCAACCAACCAACCAACCAACCAAACGTTTACCTTTTTTAAAACAATGGGACCAGGTACGTGTTGGAGAAGAGGACGGTCCTCTGAGACTGATCTTTAGATAATCTTCACCCTCTCACCATTTAAAACTGAGAAGTGTTATTTCCTGACATAAGTGTTTGAGTTTTAAACCATTTCTGATAACAAAGGAAAAAAAAAAAGACGTGAAAGTGATAGTTTCTAAGCTGAAGTAATTTTGACCGCACATGCTTGCACGCACACACACAACACACATGAGAGTGAAATATTTATAAACCAATCCTACTATCTGACTTCTATATTTGCACCATTTTCAGTTGGGTTTTGGTTTGGTTTGATTTTATGGCATATCAACCATTGTTGGTTATTTAATGCCAAATCTACTTTATTCCTATATATATATATATATATATATATATGTGTGTGTGTGTGTGTGTGTATATACCCGATAAATATCATTTGTAAACATAATTCATCAAAGTTAAATAGTTCCAAGTATTGCTGTGTATTACAAACATCAGTCATTTATTTACATACATCTAAATGATCAAACAGTTCTATTTCAAACAATTCAATTTAGCATAAATCAAAGTGAAATAGTTCCAAGAATTGGTCTCTATCACAAACGCCAGTAATTTGTTTACACATAGTAAAGTATAAAACCAGTTTTACTTTAAGAAATTCAGCATGGGGTGTCCTCGTGGTGTAATAGTAAAAGCGATGGACTACGAAATTGTAGTGAGCGTGTTCGAACTCTAGTCACGCTATTACGTTCACTTTCGAACAAATACCCTTGGGAACGGTACGAACTCCCTTATCCTCATAGCTATAGGTTAAATAGTATCACTAATGTTCTTCTAGAAGAATGGCTTTAGCATTAAATAACCTACAAAGGTTGATATGAGATTAAACAAAGAAACTTAACCAAAAAATTCAGTTTAGCATAAGTAAAGTTTGCACTTAGTTTAAATATCAAACTTCTATTTGACCAATAGATAGGACTCTTTCAGGCGCTACCAGTCCGGGTCAGAGTTTACCTGGGAGCAATGGCAATGGAAGGGTACTTCACTTTCCCGAAAGCTCCAATCAGATTGTTTATTATCATATACAGGACGCTCATTGGGATCGTCTTACTCCTCTGCAGAAAAGCAGTCGGTGGTCCTCATTTGAGGAAGCCAAACTGAACCACTATTTTTTAATATGTGAATTAGCAAAAATATGCTCTCATCAGCTGCAAATATTTAAGTTTTAATGTAATAAAACATTATATCAAATTAAAAAGACTAATGAAACTAAAAAAGAAAGTATAGAAAAAGGTTATTTTTATTTTATTTTAATTGATTTTTATATAAAGTTATACACGGGAAACAAAAAAGCATTTAATATTATCTAAAATTAAATTTGAAATCAAACTTTTTTTAAAATTTGAGGGTATAATTGGTGAAAGGAAGAGCTTAAGCGCTAGTTCTTCCCATAACTCTCGGCTTTCATTGCTAAATTTTCATGATCTAACTAAATTAGACTGAAAAGAATAAAATCATATGGGTTTCTTTTTGGCAATGGAATTATTCTAAGATTTATGTAGAAGATTTTGGCTCATATTCCTTAAGATAAAACCAAATAGTTAAAAATTAATAATACTAAACAAATAATGATTACAATCAAATTTTGAAGATCATAATGCAAATAAGCCTCCCCGTTAACAGTATAAACCCTTATTTGGTTGTATATATAAATACAGTTGTATATTATTTGTATGCATATAGAGGTTAATCGTATAAGTAATATAAAACATTTTCTTAAAAAGTGAGATTTATATAAAAACATCATTATAAATGTGACGAAAATAACTAAGGGAATTATGAAGTCAGGGGTGATATCGTTTAATTTAGAGACTTACACATAATTTCTATAGTAAAAGTTAGACTCTTTTTAGCATTGTGTTATTGGTATAAAATATTGAGTAAGACCAACTAGCTGCTCAAAATTGCTGTATGAGAACAAAAAATGACAGAATGTCAGTCATTGACATGTAATGGGGAGATAATTCATTGTAGGCATACTTATATATATATATATATATATATATATATATATATATAGTGTTTGTGTGTGTGTGTGTGTGTGTGAGAGAGAGAGAGAGAGAGAGAGAGAGAGAGAAATAGATAGATAGATATGCACACCTACGTACACACATAAATACATTTATAAATTCATATATATATATATATATATATATATATATATATATATACAATTGGCGCTTTACATTAACTAGGACAGACCTGTAATAGAATGTGGATCATTCATAGACATGTATGGACATTATTAAACTAGATTTGTAATGTATAAACAGACGTTTTCCTGTAGTAACACCTTTGACGTTTACGTCACAGACAACGAGCAATAGCGAATCCAAACATAATTACACGACAATATATATATATTGTTTGTGTGTGTGTGCTATAATGTGTATGTATCTATGTATGCATATTAGTGAGCATATAGATGTGCTTGTGTATATATATATATATATATATATATATATATACACACGCATATCTATCTTTACATATGCTTGTTTTTATTATATATATATATGTATATATATATATATATATATATATATATATATATACCTACGTCGCTTTAAACTAACAACATGCAATTAAATGCTTTTGGTTTTCTGAAAATTCACTTACCACCAAATATTTTAACACACTTGTTATTGTCCACCTGTCAGATGCAATTAAGAATTGTGGGAAGGCCACATTTCAGGGTTTCAAGTTTTAAAAGAGACACTAATATGAAGCCTGCGATCGGGAAAATAATAATGAGTCTAACCATAGTAATGACACACACACACACACACACACACACACACACATGTATATATATATATATATATATGTATGAATTCAAATATATGTACATTCTAGCTTAAGAATATATGGATAGGTGTACGCACACACAATATATATATATGCGTGTGTGTGTGTGTGTGTGTGTGTTTGAATGTGTGAGTTCTTTACAAATTGACGTTCCTTTTAAATACGATACTCACCCAAGTGATAAATTACAGTGACAGTCCGAATGAGGGTGGTCCGGCTTTCAATATATCCGATTTATTAGAGATGTTCATCTTTTTTCGTTTTTCACTATTTCTTTTGTACTTCCTCTTTATTTAAACAAGACTTTCTCAAATTGTCGGCTGTTCTTAATTTAAAAGATAGTCTTATTTAGCATCACTAGTTTTTTTCTTTTTTAATGCTGTTTCTTTAATGTAGACTTATATTTATTGATATATTTTAAAGGCATGTTAATACGTCTAGGTTATTAATGCCTAGAGGTTAGAGAACTGCCTTCGTTATACATTCATATCTACATTTTTTGCATAGTTCTTTCTTAAGAGTTTGGTACGAGTGATTTTTAAACATATCTATCTGATCCATAGATAAGATTAACTGATAATACCACTCGGGGTCAGAATGGACCTGGTAGTAATGACAATGTGTAAGTACAGAGATCATCAGAATGAGGACTTTACCATCAGATGTAGTTTAGGGACATGCATAGAACACTCCTTGACGAACCAGACACGCAGGACACTGCTGGAGAAGCAAGGACGAACTCATCAGTGATGTACTCCTATGGAACCCCGCGTATGGCCAAGCAAAAGCAGGACGACCAGCTCGAACATATATACAGCAGCTATGTGAGGATACGGGATGTAGCCCTGGAGACCTGCCCGAAGCGATGAATGATAGGGAGAAGTGGTGAGAGAGGGTCAGGGATATCCGTGCTGGCGACACGACATGATGATGATGATGATGACACACACACACACACACACACACACACAGTAGCGTCCAAAACTTAGGGACAAAATTTTAAAACCTAATATTTGTTAGAAAAAAACAACTGTGAAAAGCTAAAATTTTGACAACTGGTAGTCGTTATCATCCATAATAACATACTAAAATTTGAATCATTTGCAAAGGATAGAAAAAGAATTATAACAATTATTTATTTATTTTCAAATTTGGAACGTCCAAAAGTAAGGGACAAAATTGAGAAAAACAATGTAAACAGACAAAAAACAATTAAAATACATGTACAATCAATATTTAGCAAATGAGCCCTTGCTCTCAATGACAGCTGCACATCAAGAACGAATCAGATGAAAATCCTCGATACTAATTTTTGACCATTCTTCTTGAAGCTTCACCCACAAATCCTCCGTGTTTGTGGGATTTCTTTCCATAACTTTCACTCCTAAGGTCTTCCAAATATTTTCTATTTGATTTAAGTCAGGACTTTGCGGTGGCCAATCCATAATATCGAAATCTTGCTCGCTAAGGTAACTCATTACCACCTTTGCCTTGTGACATGGGGCATTATCTTGCATAAAGGTAGCCCTATTGAAACCTGAATTCTGTATGATTGGCACAACATGATCTTGAACAATGTTTTTATAGATCTGCGCGTTTACACAAGTTTGTAACCGGACAAGAGGCGTTGTACCTTGGATAGAAAACATTCCAAATACCATGACGCTTCCACCCCCAAACTTGACAGTTTTCTTAGTACACTTTGCACTTAATCTTTCACCAATACGTCTCTTTACATTGTTTTTCCATCATTTCCAAATAACTTAAACTTGCTTTCATCACTGAAAAATACTTTTGCCCAATTTTCATATGTCCAAATTACGTACCTGTTTGCAAACTCTAATCTCTTATTCTTATTCTTCGAACTAACAAGTGGTTTCTTCCTTGGGGTTCGATTAAACAGCCCTATTTCTTGCAGTCGTCGAGAAACAGTCTGTCTTGACACATTAACACATGAGGTACTATTCATAACCCTTTTAATTTCTGTGCAAGACTTAAAACGGTCCTTTAATGGCATACGCTGCATTATTCGATCTTCTCTTGCCGAGGTTTTGCGGGGTCTGCCGGTTTTAAAAGCACTAACTATTTTGCCAGAATCATTGTAGGATTTAACAACCCTGCCTACAACACTCTTGGAACGTTTCACTTTCTCTGAAATCTCTCTAATGGTGTGCTTTTCCTTGTGTAGCTTCACAATAGCTTGTCTCACAGAGTAATCAAGTTTTTGGCGTTTCGCCATGGTGCCGGCTGATGCAACGTTTATAAATGACTAAGTAAGGCTTATTCTTTAGAGGAAATAAAAAAAATTTGAATATTTCATACTGTTTACATTGTTTTTCTCAATTTTGTCCCTTACTTTTGGACGATCCTATTTTGAAAATAAATAAATAATTGTTATAATTCTTTTTTTATCCTTTGCAAATGGTTCAAATTTTAGTATGTTATTTGGAGGATAACGACTACCGGTTGTCAAAATTTCAGCTTTTCACAGTTGTTATTTCTAACAAATTTTAGATTTTAAATTTTTATCCATTAGTTTTGGACGCTACTATATATATATATATATATATATATATATATATATATATATATATATTTACTAATTTACCAGTATTCACGGTACCAGAAAAAAACAAAAAAAAACCCTGGCCAGGAACAAGAGATAAAAATATCTCGAATCACCGCCCAGAGGAAAAAAGAAAAAAGTTTTTTGGGTAAAAAAGAAAGAAAAGACCAACCTCGTCCGACTCCTTGAAAAAAATCAAGAGGTACTTAGTCAGTGGCCAAAAGAAAACCAAAAAACCCTCCGCGAATGCTGCAATGCTACAATTACTAAAGTGCTCAACATAAAACAATGGAGCTAATTATAGAATTAACTTAAATCGTTTAGTAAATATTGAAGCTCTGGTGTTTGTCCATTGAGCACTTTCTCTGCTCTTGTTACTATGGAGAGAGCGAACATGATTTATTCATACAAGAACATACCAATACCTGATAGGCATCAGTATAAGTTAGTTCTGTTGAGGAGGATAGAATCCTTTATAAAAAGTATGAGGTGGAAAGCATATTTTTTTCTCAATACAATTAACTGTACAGAAAAAGAGGGAAGGGAGAAATATGGGTTTAAAACTACGAAACACCCCCCCATATCAAAGAGATGGATAAATTTGAGGCTGAAATGATAGGAATAGTTAAGGAGATAAAATTTAGGAAAATGCGCAATAATATTCAACAAAAAATGTATGAGGATATGAGGAGATTTAAGGAGTCCGAAAAAATATCTGTAAAGTCAGATAAGTCGGGCAATTTATATAAGATAGAAAAGGAAAAATATAGGCAAATGATATTTAAGGAGGTGGTTAAGAATTATAAGAAAGCACCACCTGATCTTGAAAAAGATTTAAATGACTAAGCTAAACTGTTGGCGCATAAATTAGGTATTGTTGATAGAGTAGAAAAATACAATACCAAGAATTGTTTTATTACTATAAAAGACCACAAAAGTAATTTCAAGACGAATCCGGAAAGTAGGCTCATTAACCCGGCCAAGACGCAAATAGGTAGGATTAGTAAAATAATCGTACAAGAAATATGTGAATCACTTAGGCTGGCATTGAACATTAACCAGTGGAGGAGCACTAATGACTGTATTAAGTGGTTTGAGGAGTATGAGAAAGATAATAGGTGCTCCTTTATTAAATATGATATAAAGGATTTTTATCCTTCAATAACAGAAAAGACATTGGATAGAGCGCTAGATTTAGCTAAAGAATATATGGTTATACCTCTAGATAAGGTGGAAATAATTAAGCATTGTCGTAAAACATTGTTATACTATGAAAATAGTGTATGGATAAAAAAAGGGGAGGGTGGAAATTTTGACGTTTCAATTGGGGCATATGATGGTGCAGAAATTTGTGAGCTCGTCGGGTGTGTATTACTATATAGTATTAATAAGATTATGGACCCTAATAACCATGGGCTTTATCATGATGACGGACTGATTATAGTGGATAAAAGTACACCGAAGAAGTGTGATGGGATTAGAAAAAAATTGTATAAGCTGTTTGAGGACTTTGGATTTAGGTTAGATGTAACAACAGATTTAAAAATGATCGATTATCTTGATATTACTTTAAACTTATATAGTGGAACAGTATCTCCATTTAGAAAAAGGAACCAGGATCTGCGTTATGTAAACAGGGGATCTAATCACCCAATACAGGTGTTTAAACATGTACCTAAGGGAATAGAGCATAGATTATCTAATAACTCCTCCAACAGGGAAATTTTTGAACGAACTAAGCAGGAATATGAGGAGGCTCTAAAGAATGACGGATATAGGGTCAATTTAGAATATAAGTATAGGGATAGAATTGGAACACAAGGTAGGAGAAATAGACCTAGGAAAATTTTATGGTTTAATCCCCCTTACAACATGGAAGTAGTTAATAACTTGGGAAAGGAGTTCTTCAAGATATTAAAAAGAAACTTTCCTAGTGGGAGCCAATTACATAAGATATTTAATAAGAATTGTATTAAATTAAGTTATAGTTGCATGCCAAACATTAATGGAATAATAAATAGGAGTAATATAGCTAAATTAGGTACAAAGAAGCATAAGGTGATTGATAAATGCAATTGTAGGGATAAGGTTAGGTGTCCCCTCGAAGGCAAATGTAAGCAGGAGTGTGTAGTGTATAAAGTAGAAGTATATAGTGATTTGAATAATAAGAGAGATAAAAAGATATATTTTGGCTCGACCCAAGGGGATTTTAAAACTAGGTACTATAACCATAGAACAAGTTTCTCGCACGAGAGATATAGGTATAGCACTGCTTTATCTAGTTATGTGAGGGAACTTAAGGAAAAACAAGGAGTAGATCCTATAATAAAATGGGAAGTAATAAAGAAATGCCGCAAATATAGGGCAGGTAATAGAACCTGTAATCTTTGTATTGAGGAAAAATTGGCAATAGCAAATTGTAAAAGCAAGAATATGCTAAACAAAAGATCGGAGGTGTTAAATAGTTGTAAACACAAAAGGGCGTGGTTACTATATAATTAAGAATAGGTTATAGAGGTTTTTTTTTGTGTTTTTTTGTTATGCAAATTCTAAGATAGGTGGGGGTTTTTGGTGAATAAAGCAAAGCAATTTCTCCTTAGAATTTAGTCGAGCGTAAACTTCCTGATGATCCGTTAAGGTGAAACTTTAGTAGAAGATTTTCGACTAGCGATTTAAGTTAATTCTATATATATATATATATATAGTGCCCGCGGTGTAATGGTTGTAGGAAATGGACATTGCAACACTAGTTCAAATCCTGGACGAGTCTGACAGCACTTCACATAGCATTAATACCCTTGGGAAAGGTATGAATCCAATTATTTTCCCTCCAGCTATGGGTAGATAGTAGAGTAGACTGGGTTCTTCAGCCTTGGTGATGCAACTAGTCTAGGAGAAGGAAAACTCTGAATTCACACCTGTTAAACTCCGCTTAAAAATTGACCTTGTATCATATCCTGCCCGAGCGGAGGGGTTGGTAAATAGGATATATATATATATATATATATATATATATATAAACGGGAACTAAATCTGACCTTATGAAAATGTACGATTATGAAAAAACTAAGTTTTCAGTGGATGATCTTATTTTATTTTTTGCCTACGTTAAACGTTTTGCTTTTAAGTATAAAAACATTTAGTTTTTAAAAGTGAAAATACAAAACCTTTTTAGGCCGTGTGAATTTTTTGGTTTCATCCAAAAAATGCACACGTCCCGATGGAGATTTACTGTTTTCATATCTAAAAACCAAAACATTTAATATAAGTGAAAAAATGTACCATTCTCTTTTGACCTTACGTTTTTAATATTTGAAAATTTCCACACACACACACACACACACACACGTATATATATATATATATATATATATATATATATATATATATATATATATATATATATATATTATTTATAGCTGTAAGTTATCGGCCTAACGTAAATTAAGGTGGGTTTCGATCCCAGCTTAAAGCGTCCCACATATCTAGTAACTCTGATGTGTTGTGATACAACGAAACAGTCTGTCGGAGGATGACAACATTTACGCTCCTCTCCCGGGAGAATCAAGGGTTGTCACCTGCGTAGTGCAAATCTCTGTTAACGAATTGAGCACTCTGGTATTCGATAGCGTAAAATGTAAACAAACGAAAGTTGATACAAAATGAATTAAATTCATTTTTGAAATTCACCAGCTGTGACAATCAGGCTTTAGGCGGGTGTATTTCATTTCCTGTTGTAGCTGTTCATTTGAAACTGAAAACATAAAAATTGGTCTGTCATCTCATAAGATGTATAGCAATAACATAGTGAATTTTCAAGAGTGTACAACAATTTTAAATCCTGTACAAAAAAAAAGTCTGGAAACTTATTGAAGTCATAAAAATGTAAATATGAATGTGCAATTGACGAGATTTCTTAAATTCTCGGAATAAAATAACTCAACACGAGTTGAAATGCCGTAAAAATCAATCAATGAATAAAATCCACTTTAAGCTCAGGATCTCACTTACATTACGAACATAAATTAGTTAGAGACTTTCTTTCGAGTTTATATTTATATTTCATTTACATTGGGCACGTTCTTGGCATGTCACGTGGTTTAATCGTCAGCAAGCTCGATTAGCAGACCATTCATAGTGATTTCAATTCTCCCTGTTCACCTGATATTTCTTGCCTTGAACCTCACCTAAGTTAAGTCAGCCTAGTCGGCCAGGGCTGTAGAAAACACCGATTGCATCTCTGCAGAGGGGCAATATCCTCCTCAAGTGTCCTGGATATGACATTAAACAATCTGATGGCAAGGCTTCAGCATTGGTGATTTGGGGTACATGGTTTACCTGTTCAATGCCATTGCTCGGAGGTCTACTCTGGTCCAGTGTGATAGCATCTCATAGGGTCCTATCTATAGGTCAAATAGAACAAACTATATGCAAACAAATGACTGATGTTAAATTGTGAGTGTTATACAGCAATACTTGAATCCATTAAACTGTTTGCAGTTTAAGAATGTTATCTACTATATATATATATATATATATAAAATGATTTGACATTAAATAACCTAAAATAGTTGATATCCCACAAAACTCAACCCAACAAAACCAAACCTAAGTTAAACATAGTAAATAAACGTTTGAAGTCTTGCATCACATCTAAGCAAAAATCAGTAATTAACTTCATTGTTTGGTTGGTTATTTGGTTTTTATGGCATATCAGCCTTTGTAGGTTATTTAATGCCAAATTCATTTTATACAAATAAACAGTTCTATTTCAAACAATTCAGCTTAGCATGAGTACACAGTTTAATTGCCAAAAACATTTCTATCTCAAGCTATTCAGTTTATTCAAACAGTTCTAATTCAGCTAATTCAGTTTAGTATAAGTATAGATTTTGTTTACACACAGTTGAATGTCAAAACAGTTCTATATTAAATAATTCAGTTTAGCGTAAGAACAGTTTCAATTTTAAAAAAAGATCAGTTTAGCATAAGCACGTAGTTTAAATGTAAGTACACGGTTTAATTGTCAAAAACATTTCTATTTCGAGCTATTCAGTTTAGTCAAACAGTTCTAATTTAATCAATTCAGTATAGCATAAGTATGCAGTTTAGTTCTATTTAACCCATATATAGGACCCAATCAGGCGCTACCATTCCGGGCCAGAGTGGACCTGAGAGTGATGGCAATGAAGGGGTACTCCACATCCCTCAAAACTCTAGCATTACTGGAACCTCACCATCAGATTGTTTAGTGTCATATCTAGGACACTCGTTGGTGGGGAGGTATTACCTTTGAGTAGAGAAGCAGTCAGGGTAATTTTCAGCCTCCCCACAGCCGACTTGGCAATAAACTACATTGGTTTCATCATGTGATGTAATAATTTACCAGCTTAACATTGCTAGTGAATTCGATTTTTGAAGGATACAACTATTTAAAACAACTCCCTCCAGAGCACCGCGATATTTAAATTTTATTTAGTTTAACTTAGAGGCTACACAGTAGGATCGTGCTCAAACAGATGTCTGTTAATCTCGCTCGCTAAACATCTCCCATGAGGCGCACATTCACGAATACTCAGTTAATTAAATGATATACATAGCAAATTGGAACAAATGTAATTCCCGATTTTAGAATGTATGTTATAAAGGAAACAATGATACATATAGAAATATGTAATCATAAACATAACCTCCATTGCTTTCAAGAACCTCAGTCGATCAGTCAAGAAGCCTATAGATATCACGCCAGTAAAATTCTTTTGGTCTTGATACAAAATATGAGACCAAGTCGCGTTCAACGTCTTCTCTTAATGTTCACTGAAAACCATCTTAATGATTCTGTAATTGTTTGTTGTGATTCATTGCTTACACGTCATCTTTCGGTGCTTTTTTTTAGACAAGCTTCTTACTGGAGATAAGAAGTGGATCTTTTAGCATAACGTTAAATCCTTTCGTCAGTGGATCAGTTGATGAAACTGACTTTCTCTGCAACCGAGAGGTCGACTTTATCCAAAAATGGTCATATAGAGTGTCCAGTGGAATATTCAAGGAATTGCCAATTACTAACTGTTAGACTAATCCATAACCTTCGAACTCTACTGTAATCAGCATCATCGTTTAAAAAGAGTTCTTTACTAAAACTTGCACTATCATTGGTCAATAGAAAGGGAGTCATCTTGGATTATGATAAAACCTGTCCTCACAGATTTCAATGGTCAAAAGATCACTTAGAGGAGCTTGATTGTGAAAAATTACTTCATCTTTCATATTCTCCTGACTTCACTTTTTCTGATTATCACTTGTTTTGAAAATTACAGAATGTGGATGGTGTTAGACTGAAATCAAGAGAAGTTGAACACTTGTTGATCTCATGTTTTACATCAAAATCTTAGGATTTTACAAGGCATTGATAAACTTGTTGACAGAATGAAATTATTGGAAGCAATAGAAGTTATCTTAATGATTAAATATTTCTATTGGGATACGTTTTATTTATTTATTTATTTAAGATATATGCTAAAAAGATTTGACATTAAATTCGTTCAAAATATGATACTTTGTTCTACGCAATTATTTTTCTTAATTCATTACGTTCATTTTTCTTTTAAAGCTTTTGTCATAATATTCAAATTTTTTATTCGATGTACCTTGCTGGTTTACATTCGTTTTCTTCTAAAATCTTTATTTTACCATAAAAAAATAATTAGATTCTTCTCATTGGGTCAACGTTGTTCGTATTTCTTATTCAATCAATAAATGATCGTCTATTTGTCTGGGTTTCTTATCTGTTATTTTTTATACTTATTTTCCCATCTGGTTTCTAATGGATTTTCTTACTTGTAAATGACCCAAATCAATATTCATTCTTGACTAATTGCACTGTGAACGTGTTTGAAGCTAGAAAGTTTCATTTAAGTCAGATTCAATAAATTCCGATTGATTTTAAGCACCGTTATTTGAAAGTAGAAAAAAAAACCCACTTTTTACTTACTTACTTAATTGATCTCCCTTTTTTTTAATTATTATTATATCTTGTTCTTCGGTCTGTCTTAACAGTATTTGTATGTTTATTGTCAGTCTTAATTAATTATCGTTTTCTTTGATTCATTACTTTGTTATATGACTAACATAATCTTTGTATTGCTCTGTCGGTTGAGGCTGAGAATTCAACGACAGCCTCTCTTTAGAAGGATGAGTGTCCTAGATATGACACTAAACAATCTGATGGTGAGGTTCCAGTCATGCTGGAGCTTTAGGGATGTGTTGCATCCCTTTATTGCCATCCCTCCCAAGTCTACTCTGGACTGTAGTAGTAGCACCTGATAGGGTCCTATCTAAAGGTCAAATAGAACTAAATTGCTTACTTATGCTAAACTGAATTGTTTGAAATGTTAAGTAAAGTAGTCGGCGACCTTAGTCCCGGGTGACCTAAAGGCGCCCTTTTCGATAGCTACTACACCGAGGTGTAGGGGAGGGCACTACTGCATTCCCTGCTAAGCCAGGCGGCATCAAGTACCATTTTTTGTGTCTTTGGTATGATTCGACCTGGGATTGAACCCCAATCTCCCGGACCATGCTGTATTGAAATTTAACTGAGTAAACAAAAAATATACGTATACTAAACTGAATGGTTTGAATTAGAACTGTTAGACTAAACTGAAAAGGTTGAAGTAGAAATGCTTTTGACAATTAAACTGTGTACTAATGCTAAACTGAATTGTTTGAAATAGAACTGTGTGCCGTTACTACCAGGTCTACTTTGACCCGGAGTGTTTGTCAGTTCGGGCCAATTAGAACTATTTAATCTTTTGCTATACTTTAAGCCATTTAACTGTGTACAAATGAATAAATAATGATCGATAAAAATACTTGAAACCATTTAGTGTCCTGGATATGACATTAAGCTATATTTGATGACTTTCTTCATTACTATTACTCTCATATGAACTCCGACCCGAATTGGATGGACCTGTTAGTGTTATATCCGTGGGTTGAATAGAAATATTTAATCCTTTTCTATATTTGAAATAATTTTACTCTGTACAAACAAATCAGCTCCGGCTAATTTCAAAATAATGTTACCGATAAATTATCCGTTTACAAATCATATTCTATGTATATATATATATGTGTGTGTGTGTGTGTGTGTGGAAGTAAATTATGAAATAAATATATCTACAACTGACCAAAACTTTAATTTCAATGTAACTACAAGGTTAGTTCATATCCATAATAAAAGATTAAGACAATTTTTTAAAGCCAGTGTTATTTCGCTTTCATCTTCCGTTAATACTCATTCTAGGTTCTTCAATCTATCCCTTTTCTTAGGTAAATTAGGTCTAAATAGCTATAACATACGTAATTTTAATTTTTTATCTTAATTTATTTATACCTCCTTGAACCCCATATATCAAATTTAAATTTTGCCTAATGAATTTTGCCTAATGATCATATTCATTTTCTCTTTCTTTCCTCTATTCTTTTTAAAAATTATATATTCTAACTATTTTTGTTTTTATCGTCTTCCGTTATATCCCCTAGAAATCCAACAAATTTCAAACAACAGTCCACGTGACAATGAAGTAATAATATTTTCCAAAATAAGAACGCTGAATATACTGTTATGATTCTTTTTATATACACTTTCTTTTCTCGTGTTATTTCATCAAACATCCATCGCTATTTTGACAACATTTTTCATGAATGTAAAGTCCCGAAGAAGGTTATAACAACCAAAACTTTCAATGTCGACTTTCAGAATAAATTCATCACATTTTGGACTATTTGTTTTCTCGACTTTTCTTCATATATATCATCATCACGTCGTGCTGGTAGCACGGATATCCCTGACCCTCTCTCGCCACTTTTCCCTATCGTTCATCGCCTCCGGCAGGTCTTCTGGACTACATTCCGTATACTCACATAGTTGCTGAATGTATGTTCGAGCTGGTCGTCCTGCTTTTGTTCGGCCATATGTGGGGGTCCATAAGAGTACATCACTTATGAGTTCGTCCCTGCTTCTCAAGCAGTGTCCTTCATGTCAGGTTTGTCTAAGTTGGATAGTTTTCGTGATAGGAGGCAGGTGGCCGTACAGTTGGTGTCTTGTTGGGTGTTGCCGCCGGGATTTATTCGAGATTGCTCGCAGCATTCTTGTGTAATTGCCGTCTAGCTTCTTCTCCAGCCGTTTTGTTAGAGTCCATGTAGTGCATCCATATAGCAGTATCGATGCGACCGCTACCGGGAAGAAACTGCGTTTCATTATATATACATATATGTTATTTTTTAGACCCATACTATAACTGGAACGACGAAAAAAAAAGATGATACAATTTGTAAATAAAGAAATATTGCACAAACTGATATCTGAAAAAAAAAAAATCAATAAAAAAAGAAAAGGCTAAAAAAATTCATTCTGCTTGAAAATAATCAATCAGCACCAGTCAAAAGAAAAAGTCCGACGTAGTCACCTAAGCTTATATGTATTTAGGTAGTCTGTATATATATATATATATATATATATATATATATATGGAAGTAAATAACACTGGTTTACAAAAATAAATTTTTGGTCTGAGGCAAGAATGGGGATAGGTGTTTTTCGTTAATTTGGGTGTGCTGAATTCAAATTTATAAATAGTTTTGCTCTATCATCTCTAGTTTTTTGGCTTTTAAATTGTCTCATTTTAGTATAAACAGAGAATATATGTACATATTTCAAGAGTTGCTGCAGTTTATAACAGATAAAACAGGATAGATAAAGAACACTGATTGAATCAATATACTTGGATGACACAATTACACAATTCATAGAACCATAGACAGTCAAAAGTGTGTTTTCTTAGAAGATCTGGTGTATTTTGCCGCCGGGATGTCACGCAAGAGCATCCAGCAGAAGTCTCCCATCACGTGGGGGTTACATTTGCCTTGATAGTTGCTCTCCATCTTCGTAATGTCTTGGTGGAATCTTTCTCCATGCTCATCACTCACTGCTCCAAGGTTTGGCGGGAAGAAGTTGAGGTGAGATTGGAGAAAATGAATCTTGAGTGACATTCGGCACCCCATATCCTCGTAAGACTTTAGCAACTTCTCAATACAGGCTTGGTAATCTGGTACGCGTGTGTTACCAAGGAAGCCACTACAGACTGACTTAAATGCTTCCCATGCTCTCAGTTCCTTTAAGTTAAGAAGCTCCTCAAAATCAGTATCCTTCAGCACTTCTCGGATCTGAGGTCCGACAAAGATGCCCTCTTTGAGTTTAGCAGCACTAAGACCAGGGAACACAGTAGACAAGTGTTGGAAGGCAGCACCATTTTTGTGCAACGCCTTCACGAAATTCTTCATCAAACCAAGCTTGATGTGAAGAGGAGGAAGAAGCACCTTATTCATGTCCACCAGAGGATTCTCCTTGATGCTGTGTTCTCCAGGAACAAAAGTGCTTCTAGACCCCAGTCTTTCTGCTTGTAATGCTGGGATACAGCTCGACTATCCCAGAGACAGAGAAAACAACACTACTTTGTGAAGCCCGCTTGCATACCCATAAGAAGACCAATGACCTTATTTGTTCCGATTCCTGAAACTGGTGATCCTTACATCTTCCTGGACTAGTTTCCACTGTTTAAGCTGAGAAGCCATGAGCTCTGACTGCTGTTTTGACAGATACAAATCACGAGCAAGATCATTCAGGTCTTCTTGAGTGATCCAGTGTGGCTCATTGCCACTTGTTCCTGAATATGTAGACTCAATATCTTCCAAAGATATTGACTCGGCAGAATCCTCCCTTGAAGGCATTTCTTCATCTGATGAGGAAAGAAGATCCTTATTTACTGGAGGTGTGGGTACAGGAAGATCATCTGAATGGGGAACGGGTCTCATAGCAGATCGAAGGTTGGGATATTTGATCTTTTTCCTAGAAGATGCATTGAAACCAGGTATATTAGTTAAACAAAAATAACAATCATCTGCGTGGTTTCGCGGCTCTCTCCAAACCATCGGGACTGCAAAGTTGAAAGCCACTTTCTTGCCATTAAACCATGCAGTTAGTCCACTGTAGCAGGGTTTACAACAGATGTGTGGAGCCCAAGACTTGTCCTGATCACCAATTTTACAGTCAAAATAGTGAAAGTAGGCGGTTCTGAGGAGGGAAGCGACGGTTCGACGCTGTGCAACTGTTGTGAAGTCCCCACACACGTAGCACAAAGAATTAGCCTTGTGGAGGCATCTTCGACATTTTGACGTGCATGAAGCCATTGGAGAATCTGAAAATATAACAAAGTAAAACTAAATGTGCATTTGAAAATGTAATACTAATATTTAGTAACCCAAAAGATGTGTAACACGATACCAACCTCCTGCGCCGCCTGCGAGACAACCTCTTCCAATGACTGCCAGAGTGCGGATTGAGACCTGCTGCCTTAATTGTCAAAATCCGTCTTGATATATAACTATATATATATATATATATATATATATATATTGTAATGCTATCACTTACATTTAGAGCATAAAAACTAAAAAATAAACCATGTCTCCCAATATTAGAATTAACCCTGAATTCATATACGCCTTTATGTACCGTATATGCACAAAATGCACACTATGCTTATCTAAAAAACTAGAGGTGATGAGTAAAAACGGATTTCAAATTTGAATTCAGCACCCTCAAATTAGGTAAAAACAGGTATTTTTGTGCTTGCCTCCATTTCTTTGTAAACCAGTGTAATGGATTGTAATCCGACAATATGTTGATAAAAATTGATAACAAGGTAATCCAAGTAGAAGGAGAAATTTATTGAGAAGTCGACACTATAGCGTTTCGGTTCTACTGAACCATCATCCGAACCACGAATGGTGATATTAGCGATGTTAATATTATGTATATATAAAGAGAGGATTTGGCATTAAATAGCCTACACGTCTTGATATGACGTGAATTATAATCAGTCCATCTTTAGGTCAGATAGAACTGTTTAATTATTTTTTATGATTTAAACCATTTAACTGTGTGCAAACAAAAGAATCATATTAAGTTATTAGTATTAGATGATAATATTTAAAAGAATTCAACACAAATAAGAACTATAAGTATTTGAAATATGAAACTGGGCAACCGGGCTCATTGGCTAGTGGGTAGAGTGTTCGCCAATGATTCAGGAGACCTGGGTTCAATCCCAGGTCGTGTCATACCAAAGATTTTTAAAATGGTACTTGATACCTCCTTGCTTAACACTCAGCCATATAATGTACGTATCAAAGGTAAAATGGAGCAATTCTGGGAAAAGAGTAGCGCCCTCCCCTCCACCTCGGTGTAGTAGCTATTGTAAAAAGGGAGCTTTCTGGTCGCCCTCGACTAAGGTTGCTAACTTACTTAACTGGGCAAACAAATGAATACTTTTGAAAAGAAATATTGATATTAAATAGCAATATTTAAAACCACTTGACTGTGCGCAAATAGATGATCTCTTGTTTGTTTAACATTTTCCAACAAACTACTTACTAACAAATCATATTTAATATACACGCATAAACAAGATTTGATATCAAATAACCCGTTAGAGTTGATATGCCATAAAATACAATAAACTAACTCATCAAAATTATTAATACTTAATAAAAATACTAGAAAACATTCAACTGTGTGCAAACAAATGAACTCTAAAAATGTTTGCTGCAAATTATTCACTTACAATATATATATATATATATATATATATATATATATATATATATATATAAAGTAATCGGATGGAAACTCAAACTTGGTTAAGTCGTCATAATAAATTTATTTCAGCGGAGAATATAACTATACTCTCCGTCTCGTCAGATGACTTTTTACATGCTTTTCTCGAAGTTGTAAAACAGCAAATGTGGAATTACAGTTCGTATTTAAAAAACAAAAAAAATATATATATAAAAAATAGAAATAAAAACTATTTAAATTCACAGGCGAGGGCAGAGGGGTCAAAATATTAGGTGTTAGAAGCATCAAGTAAGATGAGCGGGGTTTCTCTGTAGGTCAACCCATCCTAATTTACGTACTTGTCTAGTGGTCCCGTAGCAGGTACGATTTTCTAAACAATCTACGATCATAGAACGAATGACAATCCCCATATATATTTTACATTTACCCCTAATACATCTGTTAATTATCTCAGCTGTTGTTATCCTAGATATTCCTCTTAATTTAATTAGGAACAAGATAGTTAAATAAGATAAAGGTAAAGAAATGTTTTTATTGTAACTATCAAGTTTTTTTAATTGACCCTAAAAATGGTCAAGGGTAATTAACTACATTCGAGTCAAAGGCCTTAATTTTTGGATTGATATCCGACGTTCATTGGATCATTATCTATCTTTAAATTTCCCCGCCCCGGTGATATCCACTCCTAAATTGATCGTAATTAATTTTTAATAAACCCTTATCATTGTCCTTACAATCACATAGGGATCGGTGTTTCAGTGGCTCTCAGTCAGGATAATTTGAATTTTCCTCTATGTCTACATTTAAACACGAGCTCATTTCTTTTGTTCAACAGTAGTATTCAATTTCTGAAAATGAAAATTTAAATTAAAAAATTTTTTTTTTTTTAGATTGTTTAGAAAATCGCACCTGCTACGGGACCACCCGACAAGTACGTAAAATAGGATAGGTTGATCTACAGAGAAACCCCTCCTGTTTCTTGATACTTCTAACACCTAATATTTTGACCCCCTCTGCCCTCACCTGTGAATTTAAATACTTTTTATTTTTATTTTTTGTTTTTTAATTTTTTTTGTTCTTTTTTATTTTTTTAAATACGAACTGTCATTCTACATTTGCTATTCTGCAACATCGAGAAAAGTATGTAAAAAGTCATCTGAAGAGACGGAGAGTATGGTAATATTCTCTGTCGAAATAAATTTATAATGACGACTTAAACAAGTTTGATTTTCCATCCGATTACACTATATACGCTCTGAATGTGAATTTTCGTTATATCCCAGCGAATGAATAAGGGATTAATAATAGCCATACATTGAGCACTCACATAGATTTATATGATATTCCTCATATATTCTATAAAAGAATAATCCACATCTACTGTCTTTGGACGCCGACTAGATATTATATATATATATATATATATGAACAGACATTAGTGTTAAATAACACACAAGGGTTGATATGCCATCTATTTATCTTTCTATCTATCTTTTTTTATCGGTATTTGTTTCCTTGTACCACTTACATTTATTGCTATTTAATTCCTTACCTCTGATCATTAATCCCTCCTCTGTCTCTGTCTATCTGTCTGTCTATATATATAAAGATGGATATTAATAACTGGTTTTTACGAAATTACATCGATGTTGTGACAAAACTCTACTCAGTAACGATCATGTCAAACTCAGGTTCGTGTGTTATTAATATTAATCTTACTTTTTTATGTTTTACTAGTTACATTTTCTGTACACTTTTACTATATTCGTACAATTTCCTTGTACTGAGCACTTTCATCTTTGACTGCTTTTGCTGTTGTTTTTTATTCTGTCAAACGGTGAATGTTTTGACTACAATTGTAGTCATACACACATACACATATATATATATATGTTTATATATATATATATCTTTGCCATTTCTGCTTTCCATCTTTCTCTCTTTTAAAATCTCACCCCCATTTCTCTCTTTCTCTCTCTCTCTCTCCCTCTCTATCTATTTCTCTTCTTTCTCCTTCACTGTTTCTCTTTACTGCCTTACCTTTCTATATTTCGTCAGTTTGATTTTCTCTTTTTCTTTTTTTTTTGTTCTACTTATTTGATCTATCTATCTATCTATCTATCTATCTATCTATCTATCTATCTATCTATCTATTTTATTCTCAATATCTCTTTGACAGCCAACAAGCAACAATTCGCAAACTTTCGAATTTCTGTCTCCATTGATACATTCGTGCCCAGCCATGCACATCAGTTTTTGGTACACAACATACATCACTGTCACAGATTTGGGACAGGATCTATTCAACCACAAAACTCCCCACTCCACACCCAATAACAACGCACAAGCAACTATACATATACAAACATATCAAGGGAAACATGCTTTCTGTAGGCATACACAGCCACATAATCCATCATATAAACTTGTTAGTACACAAACTCGGGCACCTGGTCGCTTTGCAGTGGGAAACGTGCTCGTCTCGCCAAGCCTTCAGTTGTCAGTTCGATCTCCATCGAAGGCTCATTAAATGTGACGTTGTGTAATACATGTCTTTTTTCCTCTTTTTCCTTTATTGTGTCAGTATTAATGAGTACAGGCATACAAATTCATTCATTTTTGACGTGAACTCACATAAATGTATTCAGTAGATCCTAACAAAGCATTCCCATTGAAATATAGAAACACGATATACAAGTTCCTCCACCACCACGCCAGAAATGTACACAGAGGCGTAACGTTTACCCGTATGGGGAACTGAATCGATGTGTCGAGTTCAAATTTAGGCCTAAGTTGTTTGCATTCATTTCGCACTAATGCCCTTTGGAAAAGCAGAACTCTATCTCATCTCCATAAAAAGATGTGTAAAATGATAAGATAGATTGGGCTCTTTTACCATGGGTGGGTAACCTGTCTAGACGAAGGACAGTTCAAAACCCGATCCTAGAGCCCATAACCCCTGCCCAGACGCCTTGTCAGATAGTTGTGGAAAACAGTTTGTAAGATGATATAACTTGTACAGTTATAGATCATCTTAGACTTTAGCAGCCACATCAGCACTTTAAAATCAGCTTTCGTGAGTTTTCCCCATTTATTTTTAGAAAATGATTTTTTTTTTACTGTTGATATCTCTGGACAAATTTATAAGTTCGCAAACATATAGGTACAATAAACAAATATGTTGATACACCCATATACAAATTCTGTAACATATACGTGTCTTCTATTCATCTATTATTCAGGTTAGTTAAAACACAAAATGGAACAAAATCATAATTTTGAAATCGTCACGGACTCCTCGTGACATCTCGGCTGCAGTTTAGATATCGAGACATCATCACTTTATGATGTGTTGCCATCTGCATATCAATCAAATTTCGGTATCCATCAATACCCTAATACTTCATGATCCAGGTTAACACTCAAATACTTCTTGATCCAGATCAACACTCAAATACTTCTTGATCCAGATCAACACTCAAATACTTCTTGATCCAGGCCAACACTCAAATACTTCTTGATCCAGGTCAACACACCAATACTACTTGATCCCGATCAACACTCAAATACTTCTTGATCCAGATCAACACTCAAATACTTCTTGATCCAGGTCAACACACAAATACTTCTTGATCCTGGTCAACACTCAAATACTTCTTGATCCAGATCAACACTCAAATACTTCTTGATCCAGGTCAACACTCAAATACTTCTTGGTCCCAGTCAACAACCAAATACTTCTTGATCCAGGTCAACACTCAAATACTTCTTGATCCAGATCAACACTCAAGTACTTCTTGATCCTGGTCAACACTCCAATACTACTTGATCCAGATCAACACTCAAATATTTCTTGATCCAGATCAACACTCAAATACTTCTTGATCCAGGTCAACACTCAAATACTTCTTGATCCTGGTTAACACTCAAATATTTCTTGATCCAGATCAACACTCAAATACTTCTTGGTCCGAGTCAACAACCAAATACTTCTTGATCCAGGTCAACGCTCAAATACTTCTTGATCCAGATCAACACTCAAATACTTCTTGATCCAGGTCAACACTCCAATACTACTTGATCCAGATCAACACTCAAATACTTCTTGATCCAGGTCAACACTCAAATACTTCTTGATCACACAGTGCATTTCACTATGTAAAACATTCTTTTTTAATCAAAACTAGTTAGACATTATATTTTCTCTCTGTAATTCCAGAAAATATTTCGATTGAGAACAATCTCAGTAGATATTCTCGTCTCCTGCATTAAAGAGCGAAATAAAATGACTGATGATTGGACTAAGAATGGCAAATCTTTTGCGTTTAATGATATATATATATATATATATATATAAATCAGACAAAATTTAACTTTATAAAATTTCATTGTTTCACAAACATATAATTGCATTAAAAACATGTGCACTCCCATTGTTAATGATGCACTTCACTTCGCTGACATTTACTAAAAAACATTTCCGTATTATGCTGCAAGACATTAAACTAAATTAACAATTGCCGTTGATATATATATATATATATATATATATATATATATATATATATATATATATATATAAAGTGCATTACACGTTTATGTCAGGTAAAAAGTAAAGTCTTGATTTGCAGCAGTTTAGTTTACATTTTTTTTTAATCCATGAAATAATTACAGTTCTGGAATTCTAGGGAGTGTGGGTTCACCTTTTTCTTGCCTTTACTCCAAGACTAACTCTGATCCAGAAAGATAGCACAAGTTAGTGTCAAATCTATGAGTTAAGTAGATCTGTTGGAGAATATATTTGGTATGATTTTGAATTACATAAATACACAGGCACTTAAATCATTGATACTGTGTCTAAGTATGGAAGTCAGACTTATACAATAAAAAAAATGCAATTTTTTTCCAAGCGACAATAGGGTCAGTTCTACTATATGGATGCACCGCATGGACGTTGACTAAGTGTATAAAGAAAAAGCTTGACAAGAATTACACAAGAATACCTAGAGCTATATTCGGTTTCGAAGCTATCACTGATTCTGATATTCCACCCGCCACGAATGCTAGGCGGCCCAGTCAAAGGTAGGGGGAGTAAATACCTGGTTTGGTTTGGTTTGGTTTTACGGCACATCAAGCCTTTTAGGTTATAAATGCCCAATCCATTTTTATATATATAAACAGTTTTATTTCAAATAATTCAGTTTAGCATAATAAAACAGTTCTATTTCAAAGAATTCAGTTTAGCAGAAGTACATAGTTTCAAAGGCAAAAACAGTTTCATTTAAAACCATTCAGTTTACCATAAGTACATAGATCATAAGTCAGAAAAAAACTATTACAAGCAATTCAGTCCAGCAAAAGTACACGGTTTAGTTCTATTGACCCATAGATAGGGCCCTATCAGGTGCCACCAGTCAGGTCCAGAGTGGACCATGGAGCGATGGTAATGAAGGGGTACGCTAGATTCCCTAAAGCTCCAGCATTACTGGAGCTTCAGATTGTTTCGTATCATATCAAGGACACTCTTTGTAGTGGGGGAGGGTCTTCTGTAGAGAATAAACTGAGCTGAGTAATTACCTGAATATGTAAGGTTTTTTGAACTTTTTATCAATTTCACGAGGAAATGACGTAATAATAAGATTTTATTTAAGAGTTGAACGCTATACCTTCCTCAATATTTGGATAATGAATTTAGATATATTCCAGCTTGTCGGTGAGGCTTTGAATAGGTTGACGAGTCCCTTGCAGAGGAGTTAATCCCACCCCAAAAAGGTTTGTCCTGGATATAGTGCTAAGCTACACCGGATTGTGAGGCTCCAGTTCTTGGGAGGTTCCAGATCGTGGGAATGTAAAGTACCCCTTCATTGCCATTACTCTCTAGTCTACTCTGACGGGAATCAGTTGTATCTATAAGAATCCCGTCTATAGGTAAAATAGATTTGTTTAAAACCTATTTGTATTCGACAGAACTGTGCGAAAAAACTCAAAAAACAACAAAAACAAACCAAAACGAAATAAAAAACAAAAAACAAAACCAGACTAACAATAAACATTTCTTGTAAAACAACTTCAGAAAATTTTAAATATGAATGTACAATGAACACGATTCCCTAACATCTAGATATTGAATAACCCTGGATGGTTTGATTTGACGTTAAAATCAATCAATCAGTCAATCAATAATCTGTACACTAATTTACATACAGAAGACTAAATACATCCACGTAAAAGCATAAGACGTATCTAACGTATGTGGAGGCTGACGACTGATAATCTTGATCTTTATATATATATATATATATATATATATATATATATATATATAAAATCATGGTTGTTTTTTCAGAAGATTATATTGCGCTAGCTTTTTTTTTTGACATTTTTTTCGGGAATACGGGAATGTGGACTTTCAAAATCAGGTCTACAGACAGCAACTGGTAACACAGAAACAAATCTGTGGCCAGTGTCCTTAGATGTAAATTGTCAATTCGTTTGTGTGTCTGTATGTATGGGCCTCGTCGTGTCCTTGATAATATCTATGTTTTGCCAGTAGTGTCTTATTGAACACACACACACACACACACACACACACACACACACACACACATACACACACACACACACACACACGTAGAGGTGAGTGTGCGTGAAGGTGTGGGAGGTCTTTGTGGAGCAGATGAGGTAAGTAAAATTATTCATTTCATTCTGGGCTGAACACCTGTAAAAATTTTTCCCTAACTTTTTTCATTAGTTTATTTATTTTCATCGTATTTATTTACTGAACGTTTTTCGTTCATTTAATGGCGACAGAGAAAATATGATACGATCCAACCTTGCAAAAATTGTTAGTTTCTTATTTCAGCCAGGCTTTTTGAAATTACATTAAAAAACTGTTCTTGTTGAATTACGAGAAAAGGAACTGAAAAGGCGTAAAGATTGCAGTTGCAAAAAAAAAAAAAAAAAAAAAGAAAAGAAAAGAAAAAGAAATATATACAATAGAGGTAAAACAATATAAAAAGTGATAGCACTCGAATAGGTCGTATTATTATTATTATTATTATTATTATTATTATTATTATTATTATTATTATTATTTACTCCTTTAGAGTTTTTCCCATCAGTGTTAGCTGATGATTTTTCACTGGAGTTTGAGTGACAGCAAGTTTCCTCAAGTCTCCAGGACTCGTCTCAGGATTCTGGCCGTTCTCAGCAATGCTGTCGTTTGGATAGTCTCTGCCCGTCCGCCAACTTCCAAGTCCTCCAGGCCTTTTAATAATCCTTTAGTTATTGTGCCTAACGCACCAATCACAATTGGCACAATCGTTACTTTCATGTTCCACAGCTTTTTCAATTCTCTTGCAAGGTCGAGGTACTTATCCTTCTTTTCACTTTCCTTCAGATTTATTCTGTGGTCCGCAGGGACAGCAAAGTCGACAATTTTGCAGATTCTCTTTTTTTTGTTGATTATTATAAGGTCTGGTCTTCTGGCCGGGATTAGGTGATCCGTTTGTATGTTAAAGTTCCATAGGAGTTTATGCGAGTCCTTTTCTAGGACAGGTGCTGGGTTGTGCATATACCATTTGTTTGTATGGTCGAATTATTATTATTATTATTATTATTACACTTTCTGAGAGTTTTTCACATCAGCGTTAGCCGATGGTTTCTCACTGGAGTTTGAGTGACAGGAAGTCTCCTCAAGTCTCCAGGACTCTTCCCAGTATTCTGGCCGATCTTAATAATGCTGTTGTTTGGTTGGTCTCCGCTCGTCCTCTTATTTCCAAGTCCTCAAGTCCCTGTAGCAATTGCACCAATTACAAGTTGTATCAGTGTCAGTTTCATGTTCCACAGTTTTTTCTATTCTCTAGCGAGGTCTAGGTACTTATCTCTTTTTTCCTTTTCGCTTTTATCCTGTGGATAGCCTAAACGGCAAGTCCACTTTTCAACTGGTTCGCTTTTTTGTTGACTGTCAGTGGATCTGGTCGTCTGGCTGAGATTAGGTGATCAGTTTGTATCTTAAAATTCCAGAGAAGTTTGTGTGTCGCATTCTCCAGGACGGATTCTGGGTGGTGCATCTACCACTTGTTCGTTCCGTCAAATTTAAACTTTTAGCAGAATTCCCAGGAGATCACCTTTCCCAACCAGTCGTATCTTTTTGCGCAAACGTACTGCATTTGATTATTTTGTGATTGATCGTTTCATCTCCACATCTGCTATTCTTTTGCATCTTGTGTATTTTTGCTTTGACAAAATGAGTCATTATGGCAATATGTAACGTAATGGCCCAGGGGTTTCGGTTAATGCCTTTGGGTTTAGTTAGGCTGTGAACCTTTCGGCTCAGCACATGGGTTAGGTGCAAACATTGATGCAGGTGTTAACGCTGGCGCGCGCAGACGGACAGAGGTGTTACTCTGAGATGTCACAATAGCCCGAGATGACGGAACGGGGTGACAGGGTGTGGGTGAAGTCACACACCGGAAGCGCGCGGAGGTTTGTGGGAGATTTGAAGAAAGTTGAGTACTAGACGCCAAACGAGGAGGATCGACTTTTGGGGCTCTCTGAGGCAAGACGAATTTGCACGCCGAGATAGGGGCCAGATGAATAAGACGGCATAGCTAGATTGTGTCTCTCCTCCTTTAACTCAAAGTTAATAAGAAGGTTTCGTACTTGAACAAGAAGTCGTTACGTGTTTTCGAATTTCGAGATTCCTATGTTGTTAATGTGTTCTACGTTATGCATATATGTAATGAACGTCCCATGTACATTTCGCAAATAGCAGTATTTATCTATAGTACAAATATTTTTGTGCTGCTATCAGAAGAGACTCAGTTTCTCGCTTAAGTTTTTCCGTTCTTGGAGATGTGAAAGTTTGTTTCGTGAGAGATTTCCCTTGTTTGTCGCTTGAAATGTCCATTCAGTTGTTTTTTCAATCCATTTTTGCTTTCTGTTGTTGTTTTTTTCTGTTCTGTTGTTGCTTGTGTTGGTTGTATTGTTTCTGGTGGCTGTAATCAGTCTTCGTTTGCATTTTTAATGTAACCTTCGAGTTTTTGTATTATATTTATTATCATTATTTCATCTAGCAGAACACATAGCGTAACGGTTATAGGAGTTGGTTCCCTAAGCTTCTAAGGAGACAATCATCTGGAGGTTGCATGTTCAATCCTGACTGCAGGCGATTAACAATACAGGAATACCTAACACTTGTACCCGGTTATGGCTAACGGAATCAGAACAGGCGACCCCCGTGGATTCAATAAAGGACGTAGTTCGATGTTCCGTGAAGGTTCCCGAGTTCGACAAACACCTGAAGAAGGCTGGACGATATATCAGCCGAAACATTGTGGAAATAACAATAAAGATGAAGAAAATAAGTCCGAAAACCCTTTATGATAAAAAAAATTCATTCCTTGCGAATTTTTCAAACCAGTTCTCTAGCATTCTACAGAGTACTTTAACCATTCTAAACAATGCTGCGGTCTATACGGTCTGAATTCTGATTTCCTATTCTTCCAGTCTTTTTTCCAAACCTTTGGGGACCATTCCATTTTTAACCATAAGAATTGTTATCAATGTCACTTGTTCCACTTTTTTTTTTTTAGTTCTGGGACAAAACCAAAGTATTTTTCTATCTTTTCATTTTCGTTTATTTTCACTTTATTTACTCCGTCGAACCAGCAAAATCCACCTGATATCAAGTTGATTAACACTAGATTTGATCTAATGACTTAGGTGATCCATTAGTATCTTAAAGTCCCCAAGAGTTTTATGCGTTTAATTTTCTTGAGCAGATTCTGGTTTGTACATATACCATTGGTTTGTATTGTCAACAAATTTGCTGTGAGTAGCAAATTTCAAAATAGCATATAGTAGCGGATTCATTCTGAAAAAGATCTTTTTTTTTTCGCTTACATCTCCTCAAAGAAAAAACCTTAACAGAAACCAAGAATATAGAGGGTCAACCGTTTGGGAAGAAAAAAGATCACGCACCTGTGTACCTTTTGTCTTAAAAAGCGAAAAAGAAGCCTCATTAACCCTTTCGTCAACTATGCCCTAATGAACTGCTCGAAAACTTAACTTACCCCTTAACTTTAATTTATTAAAACTATTCTCATAAGAATATTGCCCAGTAACCTGGGATTGTAGAATATACCAACTGCACCTCTGCAGAGGGGTAAGACCCCCCAACGAGTGTCTTGGATATCACACTAAACAATCTGATGGTGAGGTTACAGTGATGCTGGAGCTTTGGGGAATGCGGAGTACCCCTTCATTGCCATCGCTCCCAGGTCCACTCTGGCCCGGAGTGGTAGCACCTGACAGGGCCCTATCTATGGGTTAAATAGAACTAAAGGCATACTTATAATAAACTGAATTGTTAGATTAAACTGAATAGCTTGAAATAGAAATGTTTTTGACAATTAAACCCTACTTACATTTAAAATGCGTGCTTATACTAAACTGAATTATTTCAAATAGAACTGTTTTTGACATTGAAACTGTATTTACACTGAACCGAATTGTTTAACATAGAACTGTTTTGAGAATTAACTGTGTGTAAACAAAATCTGTACCTATACTTAACTGAATTAGCTGAATTAGAACTGCTTGATTAAACTGAATAGCTCGAATAGAAATGTTTTTCATAATTAAACTGTATCTAAATTTAAACTGCATACTTATGCTAAACTGAATTGTTTGAAATTGAACTGTTTTTGACATTGAAACTGTACTTACACTAAACTGAATTGTTTGGAGACAGACTTCTTCGACATTGTAGCAGGAGTACTGCAAGGGGAGACACTAACCCCATACCTCTTTATCATCTGTCTAGTCTACGTGCTTAGAACATCGATTGATAAAATAAAAGAAAACGGCTTCGAGCTAACAAAGAAAAGAAGCAGAAGGCACCCCGCAAAAACAATTATCCACGCCGACTACGCCGATGACATAGCGCTTCTTGGCAAATGAACTCGCCCAAGCCGAAACACTACTGTATTGTCTGGAACGAGCCGCCGCGGGCATTGGCCTCTAAGTCAATGCACACAAAACGGAATACATGTGCTTTAATCAAACAGGTGACATTTCCACACTAGGTGGTAGCTCACTGAGATTAGTTGACAAGTTCACCTACCTAGGAAGAAGTGTCTCATCAACCGAAAAAGACATGGACACGCAACTAACAAAGGAATGGGCAGCTATCGATAGAATAGCGGTCATATGGAAGTCAGACCTGACCGATAAAATGAAACACCTTTTCTTCCAAGCAGCGGTCGTGTCAATACTGCTATATAGATGCACTACATAGACGCTAACTAAACGGATGGAGAAAAAGCTTGAAGGCAACTACACAAGAATGCTGCGAGCAATTTTGAATAGGTCCTGGAGGCAACACCCCACAAAGCAACAGCTGTACGGCCATATACCTCCCATCATGAAAATTATCAAAGTTAGACGCACCAAACATGAAGGATACTCCTGGAGAAGCAAGGGCGAGCTCATAAGGGATGTTCTCCAATGGACCCCCTCACATGGCCGAGCAAAAGCAGGGCGACTAGCTCGAACCTACATACAGTAGCTCTGTGAGGATTCGGGATGTAAGCCTGAGGACCAGCCAGAAGCGATGAACGATAAGGAGGAGTGGCGAGAGGGAGTCAAGGATATCCGTGTTGGTTGCGCGACATGATGATGATGATGTTTGAATAGTTTGAAATAGAAATGTTTTTGACAATTAAACTGTGTACTCATGCTAAACTGAATTGTTTTAAACAGAACTGATTATTTACATTAAAATGGATCTGGGGTTAAATAACCGACAAAGGTTGATATGCCAGAAAACCCCACCAAAAAAAACAAACTATCACATAAAAATATTAACTTGAAGACATAGTTTCAATTACTGTCCGAAATGAATGCAATTCATTACTTGTAGCACCAAATTTTTACTCTTTATGCTGCATTTTCAACAACCCCAAATAATAAAAAAAAAAAAAGTTCGACTTTCACAAATGTCTCGAATATTTGAGACTACCCTGTCAGGGCAATAACTCTACACGTCTGATTAAGCGAATTAAATGATCTATTAACCTCTATTTCTTTTGGGTCTATTTGAAAATTGGTCTCAAATCTAATCCCACCTAATCTCAAAGATGCTCCTTCATTGTAAAAGCTTTCCAATTTACCAGTTCAAATACAAATGAGATGTTTGTTATGAGAGACTCACAACGCAGCAACATGTATCC
>OY757912.1:122032951-122055451 GCA_963585895.1 Sepioteuthis lessoniana | reverse complement strand
CGTTTTCTTTTATTCTTACTCTGTGGTCCACCGAGACAACAAAGACCACCATTCGCAAGGTTCGCTTTCTTTTCATGACTCTCACTAAGTCTGATCGTCTGGTTGAGATGTAGTGATCCATTTGCATCTCAAAATCTCAAAGAAGTTTTTGTGTCTCATTCTCCAGGATTGATTCTGGGTTTTGCATATATCACTTGTTCGTATGGTCAAATTTAAATTTGCATAATTCCTAATGGGTTACGTTTTCCACTAAGTTGTGTTTAGTCTAATACACGTTTTACGCTAATTTACTCAATTTGTTTATTTTAAGATTATTTGTTTCGCCTCTCCTACCACATAACTGACATTTACTATTTTTTGCGTCTTATAATTTTTTCTTTAACATTGTTGGTGCATATGGCGTTGTTTTGGGCTGCCATTTGAAGACATTTAGTTTCTGCCTTGAAGTTTCCCTTTCTTAGCTACGTTACGTGAGATTTCCTTTGTTTATCGCTTGAAATATCCATATTATTTTTCTTCAAATTTTTGTTTCCTAGTTACTGTAGTTCTGTTTATCATTGTGTTATTTATGTTGTTTCTGGTTGGTGTAATTAGTTTTTCTTAGTTTTTATGTTGTCTTCGTGTCCTCCGATTGATGTATCGAAACTCTCTTTAATTCTGGCGAGTCCCCTTCCTCCTTCTTTTCTTGACACTCATAATCTATCTATATCATTTCTGGGATGTTAAGCCTTATGCATCGTTATGAGTTACCTTATTTTGTGAGCCATTTGTTGCAGTTCACTCCTTGTCCTCTTCAAGAATCATCCTGAGTATCTTATACGTGGGACAGGTGTTTATCTCATGATTCTGTTATATTGTTTGGTTTCGAGTAGATTTGTCGTTCATATGAGACACTCTTTTTAAACTTTTTCTTTCATCTCCACTTGTTTGATGGTGTCTGCTTCCAATATTCCCAAATACTTGTAAGTTTCCTTTTCTTCCAGTGTTCTGATTTTTTCTTGATTTGGTAGTTCTAATCCTTCCGTCAATTTTTTACACGTTTTATTTTAGCTTGGCTCATTATTCAATGTGACTTTCCTTCCCTATATTCAGACTGTGAATTCTTTTTGTTTCTATCAGGATATTCTATTCTTTTTCATTTTTGGCAAACAACTTGATGCCATCCGTGGACATGAGGTGGTTAATCTCTTCTTCTTCTTCTTCTTCTTCTTCTTCTTCTTCTTCTTCTTCTTCTTCTTCTAGCTTTTCACATCAGCATTAGCCGATGGATTTTCACTGGAGTCTGAATGACAGCAAGTCTCCTCAAGTCTCCAGGACTCTTCTTAGTATTCTGGCCGTTCTCAATAATGCTGTCGTTTGGATGGTCTCCACCCGTCGGCCAACTTCTAATTCCTCCAGTTCCTTCAGTAATCCTTTAGTTACTGTTCCAAATGCACCAATTACAATTGGTATAATTGTCACCTGCATGTTTCACAGTTTTTTCAATTCCCTAGCAAGGTCGAGGTACTTATCCTTCTTTTCACATTCTTTCAGTTTTATTCTGTGGTCAGTCGCGTCAGCAAAGTCGACTATTTTGCAAGTTCTCTTTTTTTTGTTGATTATTATTAAATCTGGTCTTCTGGCCGAGATTAGGTGATCCGTATATATGTCGAAGTCCCATAGGAGTTTTTTTAATAATTATTGTTATTATTATTATTATTGAATTAATTATTGATTTTTTTGTTGTTGTTATGTCTCTTTTGGCAGTTATCTTTTTACTACCTTCGTCTATCAACTTAAGAAGAAAAAGGAAAAAAGAAAATCTTCCCATATATAATATACAATATTTATACCATATCTACATACTGATCAAATCCTGTTTAGTAATTAATTCAATAGTTCCCCAAAATACCCTCTTAACTTCTTTTCTCCCCAAAGATTCTGAAATCATACGCTTATATTTCTTTATTTCTTCTGACTATGCAAATTGTTCCAAAAACATATTACTCAATTAGCAAAAGATCCATTTATTTAATAGACTTAGTTTTTAAAATCTGCCTTGAAATTAAATGTCCACTTCGATGAAAAATATCTAAAAAATATCATTCATAATCAGAAATTCCCTTAATCATTTTGAAAGTTTCAGTTAGGTCACTTCTTTCTCTTTTTTTAGGAATGTAAGTACAGTTGTCGACCTTAGTTGATGGTGACACGAAGGCTCCATTTATAATTGCTACTACACCAAGGTGTCGGGGTGGGCGCTATTCTATTCCCTAGATTGCTCCACTTATATCTTTGATCTTCACGTTATAATGCTGAGTGCTAAGCAATTTAATTTCCTAATATTTTCATAATACGATTATTTATTTGATCAATATTGTGTTATTTTAATAATGGTCTTACAAGCAGTCTAACATCATCAACAACAAATAGTTATATTTCTAATTTTAAAACATTAGATCAACTATTTATGAATATTAAATGCAACAAACATCTCACCACTGATCGCTGAGAAACAACGGAATGTATATTCAGTGTTCTAGAATATTTGTGACGAGTTCTAACTTAATACGGTTATCCATCAAAAATATCTTACAATATTAATTCTCTTTGAAATACTTAGGAAAAGGTTATCATTTTCACTAGGAAAAGATAATGGGATACTGTATGAAAGCCTCCCTAATCATATTTACCAACCCCTCCGCTCGGGCAGGATATGACATAAGGTCAATTTTTTAAGCGGAGTTTAACAGGTTTGAATTCAGAATTTTCCTTCTCCTAGACGAGTTGCCTTACCAAAGCTGAAGAACCTAATCTGTCCTACTATTTACCCATAGCTGGAGGGAGAGTTATTGGATTCATACCTTTCCCAAGGGTATTAGTGCTATGTGAAATGCACTCAGTCACGTCCAGGATTTGAACTCGTGTCGCCGTGTCCATTTCCTACGACGATAACCATTACACCACGGGCACCTCCAAAATTCGAAAGCCTCCCTAACATCCGAATATATAAGTACCCCAATTTGCATAGGCAGTAGAATACACTGAATGCACCCCTGCAAAGGGTAAAGAAACTTTTCGTAACGAGTATCCTTGATATAATACGAACTCATTTGATGGTTAGTCTTCAGTTCTGAAGAAGTGGGGAATATGGAGTACCCCTTTATTGCCATTGATCACAGGTACATTCTCACCCAGTGTGGTAGACCTGCTAGTGCCCCATCTATGGGTCAAATAAAATTGTTTAATCATAAACTCAACTTGAAACCACGTAACTATTTGCAAACCAATGACTGTGAAATTGAATTATTAGTTGTACATAGCAATACATGAAACCATTTAACGTTATGCGAACGTATAAATGATGTTGAATAAAATTACGAATGTTAAATCGCAATAACTAAAAACGTTTAAATGTTCAAATAAAACTATTAGCGGGAGATGACAATACTTGAAACCATTTGACTGAGTGCAAATAAATGAGCTGGTGAACGTTTAAAAATAGTTACCAACTAAGTATTCGTTTACAAATCATGTATATTCAATATATATGTATGAACAGGATTTGGCATTAAATAATCTACTAGGTTTGATATGCCGTAAAATATAACCAACCATATATTATCCACATATCTCTTTCCATCAAATATTCATTTGTAATATCAATACTTTCTAAAACATTCGATACTGTTTATTTACCATTGAAAAAACCATGAATACAATCTATATCTTCCTCGAGAAATGTGATTTCGAATTAATTTCGACTGGGGCTGTAGAATACACCGACTGCACCTCTGCAGAGAGGTAAGACGCTCCTTACGAGTGTCTTGGATATGAGACTAAAAAATCTGATGGTGATGTTCCAGTGATACTGGGGCTTTGGGGAATACGGAGCACCCCTTCATTACCATTGCTCCCAGGTCCACTCTGGCCCAGAATGGTAGCACCTGACAGGGTCCCATGTATAAGTTAAATAGAACTAACTGCATACTGATACTAAAACGGAATTGTTTGATTTAGAACAGTTTGACTGAATTGAATAGCTTGAAATAGAAATATATTTGACAATTAAACTGTACTTACATTTAAACTGCATACTAATGCTAAACTGAATTGTTTGAAATGAAACTGTTTTTGACATTGAAACTGTACTTAAACTAAATTGAATTGCTTAATATAGAAGTGTTTTGAAATTTAACTGTGTAAACAAAATCTGTACTTATACTAAACTGAATTAGCTGAATTAGGAGTATTTGTATAAAGTGAATTGCTTGAAATAGAAATGTTCTTGACAATTAAACTATGTACTAATGCTAAACTGAATTGTTTGAAATATAACTGATTATTTGTATAAAAATGGATTTGGCATTAAATAACCTGCAGAGGTTGATATGACATAAAACCTAACTAACCAACCATCAAATTAATTATTCATAAAACTTACAGAAAAGATATGTTAAAGAAACCGGATGGTAATTACTTTTTAAATATATAGAACTCTTTTTATGTTATGGTATTATGTCATGTTATGGTAAAACCGGACCATTGGGCTAATGCGCAGAGTGTTCCCCAATGGTTGGGGAGACTGGGGTTCAATCCCAGGTCAAGTAATACCAAAGACTCAAAACTGGTACTTGATGCCACCTTGATTAACACTCAGTATTATAAGGTAAGGGTCAAGGGTAAAGTGGAGCAATCCAGGCAATGGATTAGTTCCCTCTCCTACACCTCAGTGTAGTAGCTATTGAAAAGGGAGCCTGCACGTCAACCTCGACAAAGGTCACCAATTTCATTTGTACTTATTACGATTGCTCTTTTTGAAATATATGGACAATTTACGAATTGTATTGATAAAGCTTTCATTTAGTGATAAGTACTTTGTTATTTTTGGATGTCCTATACTTTGACGAACATCCAACCAAGATAATAAATTGTTTTATGACTTTAGTTCCTACTTTTAGTTCATCCGTAATTTTTAGTACCTTCCTCATAACATCTTCCTGCAGTGGACCAAACTCTGTTGTAGAATGAATTGATTAAAAATATTATCAGTTCATATTTTGTTTTCGCTAGTGTGTCCCTTAATCACCTGTCTTAGCATTTTTTTAATGTTCTAACGTTTTTGCGAATTTTACTTTTTGATTTTGATATTCGAATTGCGGTTTACAATTGTACTTTTTTTTTTTTGATGATTCAATTTCTTATTTACTTCCTATTTTTTTATATTCATTTTTCTAACTTGAAACATTTTGATGGTTTTCCATAGTTTGTATCACTCCAAATTATTTCCCAGCTTTATCTTTTTCCTTTATTAGATGGCTGATTACAATACCAAGGTTATTTTTCGTATTCATTTTCGTTGAAAATTTTATAACTTCAGGCATATCTTTCATTATAGATTTTATTTTTCAATTTAATTTTTTTCCATTTCATGAACATCAAAGGAATTAGAACTCTAATACTAATCACTATTTTCTCCCTTTTCCTCACACTAACTCTTCTGAAAGTTTAGACCAGTTTCTTTGATTTCTGTTTATATATTCAAAATCTGATTTCACTTTAACTATTTTTTTCAGTGTATGAATAATAAGATTTACCTAACGGTGCTATTCAACTTATATCTTCCATTGAATAGTCATTATTAGAAAAAACCTAATCCACTGTAGCTTTTCTTATATATTTCCCACTATTTTATCAATACACTCATTTCCTGAAAGCAAAGTATTTCTTTAACATTTTAAAATGATGATTGGTTTGGTTTAATGGCATATCAACCATTATTGGTTATTTAATGCCAAATCCTCTTTATACGTATATATTAAATAAATATGATTTAGTTTGGTTGGGTTTTATGGCGTATCAACCATTATTGGATATTTAATGCCAAATCCTCTTTATACATAGATATTGAATATATATAATTTGGTTTGGTTTGGTTTTATGGCATATGAACCAATATTGGCTATTCAATTCAAAATCCTGTCTTTACAAATACATTAAATATATATATGATTGGAAACTCATTTTTAGATACAAAAAGTTAAATAATGAATCAGTTATTTTTCTAACACTCAGTTTAGCATAAGTCAAAAAATCTAAAGGTTTCCAGGTATTGCTATCAATCAATTATAATTCAATTAAACATCAGTCATCTGGTTACACTCAGTTAAATGATCAGACTATTCTATTTCAAGCCGGTTATACTCTTCTTCTTTATATAAATTTGTAGATTTACATACACATATCGAAAAATTCATTAACCATGATCCCATCAAATCATTAAGCGGCATTATTCCTCTTGAATATATTGCGTTCACAGGCTGCGAAAATACAAAATATTAGTACATTATATGAACAGGAAGCACAACAATTAATTACATTGACGAGTAATATCATTTGATTTTATCTAAGTAAAACAATTACATGAAATATTTACTTTTTATCAATTATAACAAAAACAACAAAAACTCCTTTTAATTTCCGCAGATCTTATTCCAACTACCCACTGGCCTCTCTCTATCGTTATTGTCACTCAAAATCGTCGTCATTTTTTTTTAAACTAAAGTAGCTGGACGAGTTGCCTGCCACGTTCTTACACATACACTGTTGTTTTTTTTTGTGACTTCTATTGAGGTCTGCTTGTAAGATCATAATTGTCAAGGGAACACAGTTTAAAGATAGTTGGAGTAGTATCTTTTTGGTTTGGTTTGGTTTCTTCGTCGGTTATTTAATGCCAAAGCTATTCTTTGAGAAGAACAGTAGTGGTACTATTTAACCCTTAGCTGGGAGGATAAGGGGGTTCATATCTTTCCTAAGGGTATTTGGCCGAAAATGAATGTAATAGTACGAACTCGCTGACAACGATTCTGCAGTTCATCGCTTTAACCATTACACCACGAGGACACCCCGTATCTTTTTGAAGTTAAAAACAGATACAACCTTCTGGAAAACAACTTTTAACTCAGGACACATAACAGTTACGACTCAATGTTCTTTTTTTTTTTTGACATCTACGTCTATTTCTAACTTGTATAGTATGAAGGAGTAGAAAGAAGGAAAGGAATTGAGTAGAAATTACAGGTGAGCCAAAGAACATATATATATATATATATATATATATATATATATATGTGTGTGTGTGTGTGTGTGTGTGTGTGTGTGTGTGTGTGTGTGTGTATGTATGTATATTTATACATATGTGTGTGTGTGAATGTGTGTGGGGGTGTATCAGCCCAAAAGACTGGAGTTAGAGAGACGCCAACAGTATTTCTGCAGAGGGGTAAAACCACTCCCAAACGAGTGTCTTGTTATGACACTAAACTGTATGTGATGGTAAGGCTCCAGTTCTGAAGATTTGGCGAATATATAGTACGCCTTCACTGCCATTACTGCCAGGTCCACTCTGAACCGGAGTGGTAGTACTTGTAAGGGTCTCATAGAAATATCTACTTCCTTTCTATACTTGAAACCATTTAACTGTATACAAGTAAACAACTGATGTTAAATTGAATTATTAGTATTACATAGAAATACACAGAAACATTTGACTGCAAACGAATAAAAATGTTTTATAGAATTTTAGAGTTAAATAGCAATGGTAGAAACCATTTAACTGTAAGAAAACGAAGAATTCGTTCAAAATTCGAGTGGAAAACGTTAACAGAATTACTGATTCTAAAAAATAATACTTGAAGGTTTGGGCAAACAAATGAGCTCGAGATCGTTTAGAAATAATCTTACCGACAAAATATTCATTTACAAAAATCATATATATTTAATATGAATAATGAGAATTTGGCATCAAATAACCATCAAGAGTTGATATGCCATGCCCGGGAGATCGGGGTTCAATCTGAGGTCGAGTCATACCAAAACCTCAAAAAATGGTACTTGATGTCACCTTGCCTAATACTCAGGATTATTAGACGTAGATCAAGGGTAAAGTGGAGCAATCCAGGGAAAGGAGTATCACCCTCCCTACACCTCGGTGTCGTAGCTATTGAAAAGAGAGCTTTCGGATCCGATCGACTTCAAGCGTCCTTCGTGTCTAGCCACACTGAAGAGTTGTGATACAACGAAACATTCTGTCCGCAGATGACAATATATACGCTCCTCCATGTGGGTTGAGCACTGTGGCGAAGGAATTTATGGCTACTGCTCGCATAATGCAAAGCTCTTCGAACGAATTGAGCATTCTGGTATCCGGTAAGGTATAAAATGTAAACAAACGAACGCTGCTGCTGTTACTTAATACCTTATAATTCCCTAGCTGACGTGGTACGCTTGTTGACCGAGCAGTTTGATACTAAGTCTATCGTAAAGTTGGCCGGGTTTCGATCCCAGCTTCAAGCGTCCTACGTGTCTAGCCACAGTGAAGAGTTGTGATACAACGAAACAGTCTGTCTGTGGATGACAATATATATATATATATATATACATATATATATATATCATTAAGAAACAAGAAAATTAATAAGTATATTCCATAATAAATCTATTTTACTCGTTTATAATAGAATATACTTATTGATTTTCTTGCTTCTCAATGATATTTTGCTATGCATTAAGTTTATTTTTATATGTTTATATATATATTATAAACTTTACATTGAGAACTGAAAATGGATAATTCCGTTTTAGTACATCTATTCGCCAATGGTCAAGTTATACCAAAGACTCAAAAATGGTACCTGATGCCGTCTTGCTCAACACTCTGCATTACAAGGTAAGGATCAGGGGTAAAGTGGAGCAATCCAGGGAATGAAGTAGCGCCTTTCCTTACACCTCGATGTAGTAGGTATTGAAAAGGGAGCCTCCGGGTCACGCTCGACTAAGGTCGTCAACATTACTTTTCTTTTACTCATATCTATAGAATCGATAGATAGATAGATAGATTGGTTTTGCTTCTTTGTTTAATGGCATATCAACTTTCGTGGGTTATTTAATGCCAAATTCATTCTTCTCGAAGAACAGCAGTGATGCTATTTAACCAATAGCTGGGAGACAGACAGACAGACAGATAGATAGATAGATAGATAGATAATCTGAAAACTAAAACAAATTAGTGAACAACAGAAGTGAATTGATACTAAGAAAATAATTTGGTTTAGTTTGTTTGTTTAATGGCATACCAACATCGGTGGGTTATTTAATACGAAAACCATATTTGTAGAAGTACTGAAATAGTACTATTTAACTTTTATTTGGAGGGAATAAAAGGAGTTTTTAAATTTCTTCTTTGTTTTTTTGTCCGAGACTGAATGTAATAACCCTAATGGAGTTCGAACTCACTCCCTATGATGTCACAATCCAGCATGTTAACAACTACCTTAGGAAATTTCCTCCACTAGTGTGAAGACATATTAAATTTCTTAGGCATCATTGATTACCTGATTAATTCCATATTTACTTTCCTCTATTTGGAAAGCCTTATTACTATAATTATGTGTGTCCTACGTGTGAGTGTCAATTGTACTTTCATCTTAATATATGACTTTAGGTTGATAAACACTATAATTAGTATTGATTGGCCACTTTACTGTCTGATGATTGTGCACTTCATATCATTGTTAAAATCACGAGCTTCTAGTGTTCATATATTAACCAACCCCTCCGCTCGGGCAGGATATGACACAAGGTCAATTTTTAAGCGGAGTTTAACAGGTTTGAATTCAGAATTTTCCTTCTCCTAGGCTAGTTGCCTCACCAAGGCTGACGAACCTAGTCTGCCCTACCATTTACCCATAGCTGGAGGTTGAATAATTGGATTCATACCTTTCCCAAGGGTATTAGTGCTATGTGAAATGCACTCAGTCACGTCCAGGATTTGAACCTGTGTTACCGTGTCCATTTCCTACGACGATAACCATTATACCACAAGAAACCTCCGCTTCTAGTATTTATGATTGTATATTTTTCTGGGTTTTATACTTAGTCTACTGTAGTAGCGTCAAGCACTTTTTCTTACCACAATTTTCTATTCTCATTTATATATATATATATATATATATATATATATATATATATATATATATATATATATATATATATATGTAGATATAAGTAAAATATGTTCTTGGTGGTGAAATGTTATCTGTACGTCACAACTTGGAAAAAAGAAAAAAAAAGACTGAAAATAAATGTGCTATCATCTCTATTGACAAAGAATTAAGTCCCTTAACCTCGAAATCCACGACCCCTATCATCGAATAAATAAAAACTGTAGATATATACATATATATCTATATCTATAATATAAAAGCATATTAAAGATTAGATGTTTATGCATCGCTAGTTTTGTGAGGCATATGTTCGCTACTCGTGAAAAGGGGTATAAAATAAATAAAAAAATATATCAACCGTATCAATTTTTAAAACACCAAACTCAGCTTTTTTATGCCCATCAAAATGCTTATAAGAAACAAAATTATTCGAAGTGATGTCCTCATCATGGCTGTTACAGACATAATGTTTCAGCCGTTGCATTCTCCGAAATTTTTTAGTTGCCATTTGTATTCGGTAACATTATCTTTATTTTGAACGAATTCTTTTATTCAATGTACGGCGTAAACTGTTGTTATCAATAATGCATACCAGTTATAGTGTTCATATATATATATATATATATATATACAATTGAGCAGTCTGATGTCCGGTAAGGCAAAATGTAAACAAACGAAAGCTACTACATAATACCTTATAATTTCTGAGCTAACGTATATCAATAGAGAGGCTGAGCGGTAAGTTACTAAGTCTAAGGTAAAGTTGGGCAGGTTTCAATCCCAGTTTGAAGCGTTCTACGTGTCTAACCACACAGAAGAGTTGTGATACTAAGAAACAGTTTTTCTATGGATGATAATATATATATATTTATATAATTATGTAAATAAAGGATAGATAGACAGAATAGACCAAAGAATAAAAAGAAAATATTCGCTCGATTGAAATTGAGTGTAGATTCTTAAAATGACAGGAAATAGAAGTTCATGGTTGAATAATGAAGATTGATATTTTTTTCTCTTTTCTGTAGAATTTTTGGAATAAATTTTGTGACGTCACTGCAGCTTAAAATCATTCGTGTCTTATAAACTAGAATAAAAAAAAATGAAATGATGCTTGTCTAGTCTCAACGGGGATACTTCTCCTGAGGCTTTGCTATTTAAAAATTCAACGAACAATATATATATATATATATATATATATATATATATATATATATATGTATATGTGGAAACCAGGTTTATTGAATGTGATAGATAGGAAACAACTTTTACATCTTTTATAAACTGTTCTTGCTTCCTTACAGGAGAATGTATATAAAGATTAAGAGAAAGGTTTCAAGAAAAAATATATAGATTTCTCACACATCCTCAAACCTTGTATACACGCCCTAGTAAAGAAATAACTGCATAAAATATATAAATTTCTTACTTATCCTTAAACCTTGTATACATACCCTCTTAAAGAAATAACTAAACAAAATATTAATAAGACGTTCCTTATATGATACATTCTATAATACTTCTTTAAATAAAAAGATCATCTCTCTATCCCTCTATATTTACATAAGATATCCGATCGTAGTCAAGGGTGACCAGAAGGCTCCCTTTTCAATAGCTACTATACCGAGGTCTAGGGAAGAGCATTACTATTTTCCCTGGATTGCTTTATCCGTACCTTATCACGCTGAGAGAAAAGCAAGGAGGCATCATGTACTTTTCTGAGTCTTTGATATAACTCAAACTGGGATTGAACCTCGGTCTCCGGAACCATTGTTGAACACTCTAACCATTATGCCAAAATGAACAAAAGTAACAAGACTAATAGAAATAGTATTTTCATGTCAATTATCTTTATTGCTCTCAAGTAGTTTTGACCTTAGTTTATCGCCAGGAAAAAATGAGAAAAAAAGAAACTTCTTCAGAAAGTTTTTAAGATTAGAAAAAATAATAAAGGACTTGGTATGCTGTAAAAAAATCGAAGTAAAATGTACTGCTGGCGTTGCTTATCTATTAGTTAAATGTAAAATGGCGAGAAACTTACTGTTGCCTAGCATCATTGACTCTGTGTCTACACCTCACTAATATATATATATATATATATATAGAGAGAGAGAGAGAGAGAGACACTTCGAGACTCCATGCAACGAACAGCCCTTTGCATATATCTCAACATACAACGAAAACAAGCCAGAGCTATTCATAAAAATATCAAGGAATCTAGATGAACTGAAAAACAATGATAGCGGTGGTGTCCTCGTGGTGTAATGGGTAAAGCCATGGATTACGGAATCGTTGTAAGTCAGTTCGTACTCCAGTTTCGCTATTACGTTCAGTTTCGGGCAAATATGCTTGGAAAAGTATTAGCCACCGATTCCTCCAATCTATGGGTTAAATAGTACTACCGCAAGTCTTCAAGAAGTGATGGCTTTGCCATTTAATAACTGACAAACCAAACTAAAGATATGGATTATATGATATGATCAATGAAGAAAATTCCTATTTCTTCGAAAACCTGTAAAAATCATTCATAGTAAATTAAGATTTAAGCTGCAATAAAAAATATAGTCTACAAAATCAAATGCACTAACGGCAACCCGATATAAATTGGATGCAGTCAAGCACAGAATACTAGTCTCTTTACATAAATTGGTTCATTATACTGGTCATTTACATTAAATTACCAGTAAATTGAATACTCGTGTATAAAATTACCTTTATGAATAGCAGCTAGGGAGACTTTAAGATAATGCCAATATACCAGACTGATGACTACTCCTTTCTGTAAACAAAAGCATAAGCTTTAAAGATAGATTTAAACCAACATTATATATATATATATATGTTATATATATATATATGTTATATATATATATGTTTTGAATCTTGAGCTTAAAAGAGGCCAGCTTGTTAACACATCCGGGTCTTCTATAGCAGACCACATGATTAACAGTAGGGAGTGCGTGGTGGATTTTAGTGTCGACCGATTCAGTATTCTGGGTTGCTCACATTCAATTTATCATCTAAAAGTGTTGGAGACCCTTTACGTTCGATCCCTTCAACCTTCCCTCTGTAAACAGAAGGACTGTTTGTTGGGATTGAATGTGATCGGTCTCTAACCATCTGCTCATCACTCCTACTTCCCCGCTCTTGGTTTTTTCTCTCCTCTCCTCCACTTTTTTCTCCATTACATTACCCTTTTAAATTTTCTGGCTTTAACAACTTGAGAAGAGCCAAACGAAACCGGTCGTTTTTTTAATAATAAACATGCCTACAGTTTCCCGAAACCTTTATATCTTCCTGGCTATTAATATATATATATATATATATATATATATATATATATATATATATATATAACTCTTAAGAAACTAAACAAAAATATGATTATGAACACTATTCCCTAACCTCCTGGCATAAGATAACTAGAGACGGGTTGACATGTTTAAATCAATCAATCATATTCAAATGGCAGTTCAAAAACCTTCCTAATTTTTTTTTCACACGGTCCTATCGAATACGAATATCTCAAAACAGATCTATTTAACCTATAGTTGAGACTCTAACAGGTACTATCAATCCAGTTTAGAGTGAGCCTTGATCTCCAGAAGTGCGGTCTCTAATATAGATGCAGTTTAGCGTCATACCTCAAAGATCCCTTTTGGGGGAGGTCTTCTTTTCAGCGAATTCTAAATCTCTTAGATAGGAATAGAATACATGGGATTGCTAGTTTATTGAATCCCCGTGAAAATTAGTTAATTGGTGGGTGTTTTATGATACATCACCTCGTGTCGGTTATTTAATAACAAATTCAGTTTTTATGCATGTATGAGTTGTAATCTAACAAGTCAACGAAAGCACTAGTAGTTGACTTTATTTTTAAACGAGTTTTTCGATCTTATATCTTTTCATGCAGCTAAGTGATTATAAGTATACCAATCGAATGGTTTCGAATATTCCTATCAAACAGGAATAATTTTATTTGATATAAATCATTTATTTGGTCACAGGTAAGTGTTTTCAAGTATTTCTTTCTGACACGACTAATTCTATTTATTATAATTCAGTTGTTAGCACCCTGTTAATTGGTTACAAGTATTGTTATCTATTACAAATAATTCTATTTAATATAAGTCCTTTGTTTGCACTCAGTTAAATGGTTTCGAGTATTCCTATTTAATATTAGTAATTCTATCTATGAAGAATTCCTATGTAATATCCACAATTTGTACACAGGTGTATGGTTTCAAATGACTAATAATAATAATCTTCAGTAAAAGATTGAACTTTGCAATTTGAACCACAGATAGGACTCAAACAGGTACAATCATTTCGGTTCAGAGTAGACTTGGGAGTAATTGCAATGAAGTAGCATTCCACATTCTTTAAATCTCCAGGACTGGAGCCTCACTATCTGATATAGTTTTGTATCATAACCAGGACACTCTTTTGGGGAGGAAGCTTACCTCACTGCAGAGGTGCATTCGGCGTATTTTACAACCCCAGTCGACCGGGAGAAATGAAAAAATGCATATATGTCATGATGTTTCCTGTAAGTCATATTTTCCTCTTCTGCTAAAAATATTATTTATATCGACATATATAGGAGGTACAAAACATTTCAAAAACAGATTTCATTATTTTAGATGAATATAGTGTGCTTGATATTCATGATGCCTATGAAGAGACAAACAAACATATATTATGTTCAAAATGATTTGAAAAAAAAAAAGAGACAAGTCAATGGAAGCACATTTGTCGAGAGTGACGTTAGAAGGGCTTTAACACACATCTGATCGGCAAATATTACACGTAAATCCTGACTCAACTTCTTCACTTTGTATTACTCTCATTCTCGCCATCTTACTATGAGCACACACACACACACACACACACACACACACACACACACACACACACACACACACACACACACACACACACACACACACACAAACACACACACACACAAATAACTGAATGTATTTCTTTGTTTGCTTACGTAGTAAGCGTCATTAATATCGACTTAATCAAGTTGATTGAAGCGCCGCCTATATTTGACGCAGGGGAGACATACGCTGGTCTAATAAAATACAACTTGCTGTTGCCAGTCTTTTTTGCTGTGTTTTTTTTTTTGTTATATTGGAAATCCGACGTAAACCAAATATTTGAAACCAGCCACACACACACACACACACACACACACACACACACACACACACACACACACACACACACACACACACACACACAGAGCCTTTTAAAAAACTTGGGGTAATTTTTTCTTCGTTTTTGTTAACTTTTATTTTTTCTCAATCCTTTTTATTTTAAGAACAAATCGTCTGTTTCTTCTGTTTTTTCTTTTCATGTCATTTATCGTATTTTAGTTTGTTTTCTTTTTTTTTAGCACTTTCGAAAATCTTTTTTATATTATGACTTTTTAACTATTATTTCAAGACAGTCTCCTCAATTAATTCACTTCTATTTTTCCTTTTTTTTTTTACTTTCCCTTTTTCATTTATTTACTTTTCATTGTTTTTCAAATTATTTTTCTTATCATTTCTAACGTAATTTCTTTTTTCGTTTTAAATCTTTCTTTGTACTCTACATGGCTTATTTGTATTCTAAGCTTTCATTGCAATATACTTTAATTATTTATCTGTTTATTTATTCCCTTTTAAATCATCACCATTCTACATGATTCGATTATTTGGCTGCTCTTGACTTTTGCCAATAATTTGATTAAAGTTCGTCCCACAGACGAAAATGAAACATGCGATTCTCTCCCATTTGGAGTTCATCAGTAAAATTGATACTTTCTTTATTTGATGAACGACGAAAAAGAAAAGTGTATTAAAAAAGAAATACGATACTTAAAACCTTGAACAAAAATTATCGAGAAAACACCCCCCCCAAAAAAAGGAAAGAAAACAAAAAAGAAAGCATTAACAAAACCAAAATCCAAGACAAAAACAAAAACAAAAACGTTGTATGTAGAAATAGTTTATATCGACATGTCCTCAGTTAAAATCTTTCATTGACGTGATTGAAACCTAAATAAAATAGATATCTAAATCTGCCACCAAAAGAAATAGATTTCATTCCAAATTAAGAAAAAATAAAATAAATAAATAAATAAAAAGCAAAAACGAAAAACGAACAAGCAAACAAACAAATAACAAAAAAAAGCAAAGAAAACGAATGCTGTTATTTACTTTAAGACAGATTTAAGTTATAATTTTTTTGCCTGTGGTGAGAATCATTTATTTTCTTGAATACTTTCTACAGCAAAACCAAAATGTAAAAAACGTTCTATTCAGTTAATAAACACAGATTTTAACGAAGATTGTCATGCAAAATTAATTGATAACCACATGGAAGAACTAATAAAGAGTGTCGTCTATTGTGAATATTCATAAACCGTCTTTATATTAATGGAGAAAAGTATCTATCTATCTATATATCTATCTCGAACAAAGGTTCAACAAATTAATAAATTTGTATTTCTTTAATTTAAGTGAAAAGCTTTTTGGAAAAAACTAGCTAGCCTTTTCTTGTAAGAAACGTTTATATAAGTCAAACTGTAAAAATCTTAAGAGAGAAAGTGAAGATTCATGTATGAAATGTAGTAGATTTTATTAGCATTAATTTTTATGAACATATCTTGTGTGTGCAAAAGATTTTTGTGCGAGAGAGTCTCTGTGTAATGGGGAACTGTATTTATGCGTTAGAATGTGCAATCGAAATGTTTCACGAGCAAGCGAAGGCTGTTATAGCAGCACAAATATTTATTTAAGCAACGATACATTCGTTCAATTTAAGATAATCAAACAATGTTGAAAATAAATGTAAACTTGAAGGAAAAGAATGTAGATTTTCATACAAAAGAAAAAAATCTGAAAGTTGGTGAGTAGTGACAGAATAAGACAGTACCTACTGATGAAAGATTTATTTTGACGCTATTTATACGATTGAGGTAGGCTCGGAATTAGATAATAAGTTGATGATCGCAATCTAAAAGGTAAAACATTTCTTAACAAATTGGGGTTTTGATCCTTCAAATTTATAGCGTCAAGTCAAACATTGTCTGAGAATAAATCTTTTTATTTATTGCGGACTTTTTGTCCTCATCTTGGTAGTTTTTTTTTTTGTGTGTGTGTTGTTTCTTCTTTCACGAGGTTTCGGCCAAAATTCACCTCAGGCCTTCTTCAGATGATTCTCTGATTAAGAAACCTCATCTCAAAATGATTCCAATTAAAGACAATTTCAAACATTGTCGTCTACGAAAGTAATTTTAAAACAAGTGCGAAAGCGCTGATTGGTTAATAAATATTAAAACACAGACACAGAAATTACAGCGTCTCGAGCCGATTTTTTGTACAAAAAATTAACACTCTTTTTAGTTTGGAAATCAGTTGATTTTCCACAGTCACAAACACACACACACACACACACACACATATATATATATATATATGTGTGTGTGTGTGTGTGTGCGTGTATGTGTGTGTTTGTGTATATATATGTGCGTGTATGCGCACGTGTGTAAACTTAGATCAAAAACCCCGCTATATTGACTAAAGCAGAGAAGATCGAAAAATATATGTGATCACTTTAATACAAGAAGCTTATTAAGACTATAACTTCAAGCCCAAATTGCAAAAGGACACAGCAACAAATTAGCTCGTCGAAAACTATATTTTAAACCCCAAGCACTAACACATACCAAGATCTTAAAAATAATTATACTAATTGTAATTGGTGCGTTTGGAACAGTAACTAAAGGTTTACTAAAGGGACTGGAGGACTTAGAAGTTGGCGGACGAATGGAGACCATCCAAACTACTACGTTTTTGAGGATGGCCAGAATACTGAGAAGAGTCCTGGAGACTTGAGGAGACTTGCTATCACTCAAACTCCAGTAAAAGACCATCAGCTAACGCTGATGTGAAAAACTCTAATAGGTAAATAATAAGGGATATTTACTGCTTGCATATAAGCCGCAAACTGGTCCCCGAAGAATAAAAAAGATGCCACTAGATAACAAGGGAAACAGGAGATCTACAATAGATTGATCAACACATCCTCATGGAGAGGAAGATGAAACGCACAAATGTAGCTACGGCGGGGATTGGCCACAAAAAGCCATACAATACAGTCTTGAAAAGCTGGATAATAGACTATTTCAAAATGTACAAGATATCCGGTCATAAAGTTTATCAGGGAAACAATGAAAAACTGGAAAGTCGAATTGACAGCTGGAGGAAAAAGTTTGATTAAGTTGAAAATCCAGAGAGGTATATTCCAGGGAGATGTGCTATCTCCATTACTATTTGTGATTGCAATGATGCATACTTAAGAAATGCAAAGGTAGCTACAAACTTACTTTACAGCAAGAAAAATGAACATAGACGATATCAAATTGTTTGCCAAATATGAAAAAGAATTGGAAACCCTAATACAGCTAATGAGAATATAGTCAGGATTTAGGGTTGGAATATGGCATAGAAAAACGTGCCATGCAAATAACGAGGAGTGGAAAAAGACAAATGGCAGAGGAACAGAACTACCAAATCAAGAAAAAATGAGAATTCCCAAAGAAAAAGGTAACTTACAAGTACTTGGGAATATTGGAAGTGGACGCCATCAAACAGGTAGAAATGAAAGACAAATTTTTAAAGAGTATTTAATGAGAACGAGAAAATTACTCGAAACCAAACTATATGGCAGAAATCTCATCAAAGAGATAAGCACCTAGGCTGTCCACTTGTAAGATACTCGGAATCATTCTTGAAGTTGACGAGTGAAGAACTTCAACACATGGGCCACAGAACAAGAAAACTCTTGACGATACATTAGGCCTTACATGCCAGAGATGACATAGACAGGCTATACATGTCAAGAAAAGAAGGAAGCAGAGGACTCGTCCGCATTAAAGATAGCGTCGATACATTGATATGACGGCTCAAAGATGACATAAAATGATCAAAGAAAGACTAATAACAACGATCAGAAACAACACAAACAGCACAAGAATCAACAGAATAACAATAACTAGGAAACAAAAATGAGAAGAAAAACAACTGTATTGATATTTCCGGTGATAAACAAGCAAAATCTCACACGAGAAGAACTGAAAATGACTAAGAACGAGAAAACTAAGCGAGAAACTAAATCTCAACAAATAGCAGCACAAACAAGGTTATAACCACAAACTATTTCAAAGTAAAAGTACATTATATGCAATAGAATAGAAAATGTAGGTTATGTAATGATAAAAACCAAACGAACAATCACATGATAAGCGAATGCAGTAAATTAGCGCAAAAAGCCAATAAGACTAGACACGACCGTGTGGGGAAGGTATCCTCTGGGAATTGAGCAAGAAGTTTACATTTGTACGAAGACCTTGTTAGAGAACTCAAAAAAGTATGAAACATGAAGGTGACAGTGATACCAATAGTAAATGGTGCACTCGGAACAATCCTAAAAGGTTTGATAAAGAAACGGGAAAACTTAGAAATCGTTGGACAAGTAGAGACAATTCAGAATATAGAATTATTAAGATCGGCCAGAATACTGAGAAGAGTCCTGGAGACCTGAGGAAACTTGCTGTAACTAAAACTCCTGTGAAAAACCATCAGTTAACGCTGGTGTAAAAAACTCTTAAAGGGGTATCATAATAATGATAATAATATACTCTACTTAAACATAAATGTTATCATTAACATTTACAGATATTTTTATGGGCAAAGAAGGTGAATTTATTTTCAAATTAAACAGATTCAACAATAATCAAGCTTCTTATTAAAAAATGAAATTTTCAAAATGTTAGATTTTTTATAAATGTAAACACTCATCCGTAACCCAATATTTCTAAATGATCTTATCTTAAAACAAAAACTGCTGATGACCAATTGCTGCAACAGTTTGAGATAAAATTACGAATTAATAAAACTTACCAACACTTAGATGTTTATATATATATATATATATATATATATATATATATATATATATAATGTCCAGAGACGATGTGCTTGGAAATATTCAGGAATAGAATATACCAGAAGTTTCATATAATTCTTCTGGAGTGCTCGATGTATGGCTTTTGATATATGTACATATATATATATATATATATATATATATATATATATATATATATATATATATATATAAACTCTCATGCTGAGCGCATATATCTGTAATGACAATGAAAGAAAACTCAACGGACAGTTACTATATTAGTATACGTAAATTTATTTCGACAAGTCACATCAAGTTACAAAATATGGTTTGCCTCTTCAAATAGCTCCGTACAGAATGCAAAGAGATACAAATATATTCTTATTTAGGGAAAAACATATAAAAATAAAAAATAATTTCCTCCCCCAAGAAAAAACCACCCCACAGCAGAAGGAGGGACTTCAAAGTGAAACTGGTTAAACTTAGTCGCCTTTCCAATGCCAAATTTTAATCTTGATATCATATTTCTATTCATCTCTTTTTTTCCACGTAACTTTTAATTTTTTCCGCTAACTTCCTATCTTATTTGACCTTTTACACTTTAAGAATCATTTTATCTACTCATTAGTTCATGCTTTATTTCACAACTTACCATGATTTTGATTCTAGATCATTCTTCCCTTCGAAGAGCTAACTTATATAATTAATCTATGAGACGTGTCTATTGAGTTTTCTTTCATTGACTTTATATATATATATATATATATATATATATATATATATATATATATATATATAGGGTGACACCCCCAAAATAAAACCCATAAACTTTTTTATTACTTCTACTTCTTCTGTTTTTGGGGTCACGCTATATATATATATATATATATTGGTACAGACATGGTTAAAGATTACTCTCCATAGGTGACATAGCATTTATATATATGTAAGAATGGCGGGGGTATGGCATCAACAGCCTTTGGTTTCTCACTTTTCTCCCTATGCGATCATCTAATCAATGATCGAAGGATGGAGAAACTGACTGTCAAATTGTTAAATTAAAAATGTCATTTCTTTCATAACTTTTAAAATCTTGAAAAATGTTTCTGTTTTTAATTGAAGGACCAAATGAATAAAAAAATTATTGTCAGTTTGTTCAAATACTTCTTTACAATACTCATTAAACATCATCGAAAGTCGACATTAAACCAAATTACCTAACCTAAACTATTTTTTGACGCACGCGTTCTAACGACTTGTTTGCTTTTTATTATTCTCACGAAACTATTATCGCGATATAGTTTGCAGCAACAGTACATGAAATTTCTGCAGATTATGCAAAGAAAATGAGAAAAACTTTAAATAATTACCGCCGCAAGTAACACAGGAATCTGAAAAGAAATTCGTTACTAAAATGTATAATTAATTAAGGAAGAACTTAAAATGATGGAAGTGCATTAAAATCTGATTATAACATTGGGCCTTTTTCTGTATATAACCCAAATACGAAGAAATAGACAATAAAAGGGCAATATATATATATATATATATATATATATATATATATATATATATGAGTGTGCGTGTGTGTGTGTGTAAATAAGTAAGTTGTTGGTACACAAAGAGAAAAGTAAATTTTTAAAAACAAATAGGTATGCAAATGATTTTTGAATTTAGTATTTTAAGTTTTTATTATTTCATATAAGTAAAGTTGGCGACCATAGTCGAGGGTAACCCGAAGGCTCCCTTTTCAATAGCTACTACACTAAGGTGTAGGGGAGGGCATTACTCCTTCCCTGGATTGCTCCACTTTACTCTTGATCCGTACCTTATAATGCTGAGTGTTAAGCAAGAAGGTATCAAGTACCATTTTTTGAGTCTTTGGTATGACTCGACCTGGGATTGAACCCACGTCTCCCGGGCCATTGGCGAACACTCTAACCGCTTGGCCATATACTTGTGTAGTACACGTGTAAATGTTTTCATATCTGAAAAAAACTTCAACGTTTTATGTTGACAAATAGTTCAAATCTTTGTATAAAATCATCCTTCGAAGATTTTGAGTTTTTCCATATTTGTACATTTTTATTATGTTGGACACACATACATACATACATACATACATACATACATACATTAAAACGAATAGGCCCACTAAGAGATTTGTATTTTTTAAGAATCATTTGTTTCGTTCTTACATACATGTATGTTTCCAGCTTGCTCCTTTCGTCAGAGAACACATGTTACAGAAGGCCATGTAAATTCAGGCACTCAACGAGACTCGAACTAACTCGTGTTCTTCTAACAACCAGGAGTGAGTTCGGGTCTTACTGAGTGCCCTATTCACATAGCCTTCTATTACATATGTTCTCTGGCGAAAGGAGCAAGCTGGAAACATACATGTATGTAAGAACGAAATAAATAAATAATTCTTTAAAAAAATTCAAAGCTCTTGGTGGACCAATTAATTTTTAAATATTTACGTTTGTCTCTCTTTGGACCTAAAACGAAATTTTTTCACACACACACACACACACACACACACACACACACA
>OY757912.1:121847951-122030451 GCA_963585895.1 Sepioteuthis lessoniana | reverse complement strand
AATCGATGCAAAAATACAAAGACAAAAATGACAGCTTCCCGAGTCCATTTTTTTTTGTATAAAAATTATTCTAAAGATGGAGATTAGCTGAGTTCCCATATATATATATATATATATATATATATATATATATATATATATATATATATTATCGGTTAGAATAATCTGATTATTACCTTCATTTTCAGTGTAATATTCACAACGTTTCAGCCAATGCGTCCTTCGGTCTTCTTCAGGTTTTCTATTCAAAATTGGGAGCTCACACAGATTTTTGAACTGAACCCCCAATTTAATACACCGGGGAAAAAGTTTTAATTCCGTTAACCATGACCGGAGACAAGTGTTCAGCAATAGTAAATCTTCCTTGTTATTTACTTGTAGTCGGGATTGAACCTGCATCCTCCAAATGATTTTACTTAGAATTCTGGTCACTACTTAAATTTCGTGACTACTTACACAACAGCATTTAATGTTATCAACCCGTGTGTCATATCAAAGCTAAGCTTAGCAAAACACCCCCACCAAAAACAAAAAAAAAAAAACAACAAAAAAAATACGATCTCTGCTAAAAAATCACCAGATAATAACTGATTGAACGAAAAGTTCATTATGGTACCAAAAACAATTGGAGTCTTTCAAGCAGTTCCAAAGAATCTGGAAAAGAGTCTAAGAATTGTGACCATTTAGACTACACAGCTAGAATATACGAGAGCTGATGGATTAGTTTCTTTGTTTTAATGGCATATCAACCTTTGTGGGTTATTTAACACTAAAGCTGTACTTGTAGAAGAACAACAGTGATACTATTTAAGCCATAGCCGACGAGGATTAAAAGTTTCATGCTTTTCTCAAAGATCTTAGCCCAAAAGAGAACGCAGCTGCGCGACTGGAGTTCGAACTCAAGACCTTAGTTCAGCACGTTAGCAATTACTCCATTCCTGGAGAGCTGTCATGAATAACAACTACTGGTAGGGAAAATACTTAAAGAGTAAAATAATTGATATCAATTAGAGTATAACCACTGTAATCTATGTGACAAGATAGGGGAACTAACTCCATGGAAGATTAATTGAACAAACTGACCAGGAAGGAGTACAAAAGCAGATATGACTGGGTGGAAAAGATGATGCATCGGACACTGTGTAAATGATTGAATTCTGAACGTACGGATCAATGGTGTGAGCGCAGATCAGACTCTGTGCTGAAGAATGAGACACAAATTCTCGGGGATTTTTAGATAAAAGCCACAAACCAGATCTTGTTATAGTTAACAAGAAAAAATAACTACTTCGGTGTTTCAAGCAGTTTAGAGCGGGAGATTAAAGAAAGCACACACACACACACACACACACACACACACACACACACACACACACATACACACACATATATATAGATATTGGCCCAGTCTGCTGGGGCTGCAGAATACGCCGATTGCATCACTGCAGAGGGGTAAGACTACCCCAACGTGTGTCCTGAATATGACACTAAACAATCTTATGGTGAGGCTCCAGCAATGCGAGAGCTTTGGGGAATGTTGAGTACCCCTTTATTGTCATCGCTCACAGGTTCACTTTGGCCCGAAGTGGTAGCATCTGATAGGGTCCTATCTATGGGTCAACAGAACTAAACTGTGTCCTAATACTAAATTGACTTGTTTGAAATAGAACTGTTTTGACATTTAAATGTATGTAAAGAAAAACTGTGCTTATGCTAAACTGAATAGTTTGAAATGGAACTACTTATATAAATAAGAATGGATTTGGCATTAAATACAACGGCTGATATACCATAAAACCAAATCAAACCAAGCCGAACAAGCGCGCGCGCGCACACACACGACTTTCTCTGAGAACTGAAAAAAATCCATAAAAATTGATATATTAAGGCAACATTTTTACTAACTTTTGTTGAAACCCTTCGAATAATTCTGCTGAGGATTCATTCCGAGAATTTAAATGACCGGAGTTATACATGGGTATATTAAGATAAGCTAACCTTAATAAATTGCTAATAAAAGAAATCTAATTATTACGTACCAGAAAATCTTTAAATTACAATTACACTAATTCTTCTTTCTGTTATGGTTTGAATTGTATCATTACTGTTCTTTTAAAAAGGATGGCTTTGGCATTAAATAACCCTCGAAAATTGATATGCTATGAAACCAAACCAAACCTACTTAAAGGTGACTTCCAGATAGTTTTACGCGCGTCTACTAATCAGTACCCAACAAATGCAAATGTCTAAAGGGTAGATTTTAATTAAGGATTAATTAAGGTTTATATTATCATAATTTCTATAGACCTTAGGACTTAGGTTGTAAAAATCACTCAAGGATGGGCAAATTGCGTAAGTCATTAAATTGGTTCGGTACATGAAACCTGGTTTGCGGCTAAACTTGATTATAATCTGCTAATGGCAGAATAAGCAATTGTTTCTGTTTTCACAAGTGAAAAGATTACAATTTTGCACAAGAGTTACATGAAGGATGCGAACTCTCTAATTCTTAACTTTAGAGAAAACTGACTTTAAAGAAAAGAAGGTTTTCAATGCCATTTGCGAGTTTATTAAAACTAGAAATCATACTCTACCCGATCGGCGGGGTTTACAATACGCTAACTGTATTCCTTGCGGAGAGGTAAAATCTCTCCCCAAAAGGCAGTGTCCTTACCCACCCCTCCGCAGGATATGACACAAGGTCATTTTTAGGCGAAGTTTAACAGATTTGAATTCAGAGTTTTCCTTCTCCTAGACTAGTTGCCTCCCCAAGGCTGAAGGATCCAGTCTGCCTTACTATTTACCCATAGCTGGAGGGAGAATAATTGGATTCATACCTTTCCCAAGGGTATTAGTGCTATGTGAAATGCAGTCAGTCTCATCCAGGATTTGAACTCGTGTCGCCGTGTCCATTTCCTACGACGATAACCATTACACCACGGGCACCTTACAATTCCCTGACGAGGGGTAAGGTCTCTTCCTTAAAAGAGGTGTTCTTACTGTAAGCTGATTGTATTCACTGACGAGGGGTAAGGTCTCTCCCCAAAAGAGGGGGTGTCCTTACAATACGCTGTATGTATTCCCTGAAGAGAGGTAAGATCTCTCCCCCAAAATGATGTGTCCTTACAGTACGCTGTTTGTATGCCCTTCAGAGGGGTAAGGCCTCTCCCCCAAAAGGGAGTGTTTTTGCTATACGCTGATTGTATTCATTGAAGAGGGGTAAAGTCTCTCCTCAAAAAGGAGGTGTTCTTACTGTCTGCTGATTGTATTCACTTACGAGGGGTAAGATATCTCCCCAAAAAGGGGGTGTCTTTACAATACGCTGAGTGCATTCCCTGAAAAGGGATAAGGTCTCTCCCTCCAACAGATAGAATTCTTACTATACGCTAAGTGTATTCCCGGAAGAAGGGTAAGATCTCTCCCTAAAAGGGTTATTCTTACTGTACGCTGACTGTATTCTCTGCAGAGAGGTGTGGTCACTCTTCCAAAAAGGGAGTGTCCTTACAATACGCTGAGTGAATTTCCTGCTTAGGAGTATGGTCTTTTTGCCAAAAAGGGAATGTTCTGGGTATAGAACTCAACTGTATTTGGTGGTGATGAAGATTTGGATTAATTACTCCCAAGATAACTCTGAGCTTGACAGATCGTAACTGTGAGTGTTCCATCTATGAAGCAAATAAATGTGTTTAAAATTATTTGTATTAGATAGCAGTACTTGATACTGTTAGTAAATCGTTTGTATTAAGAACAATTACTTGAAGCTATAACTATTTACTATTATTATTATCATTAGTTACTTGAAAACATATATGTGTGCAACTAAATGATTATTGACGTGTTTACTTGAAACTATATAACTGTGCATAAATAAGTATTTCATAGGAGAGCTTGATTCCATACAAATGAGAACAAATTATTATTATTACATAGGATATTTGATATCATTTAACTGTGTGAAAAATCTTTAGAAAAATTACACAAAAAATATAAGTATAACCGTAAAATGAACGCGACTCTCTAACTTCTAGACATAAAATGACTCCGGACGAGTTGATTTGCCATGTTTAGTAATTGCTTTTAATTTGCAAAATCAGCTATAACCCATTAGATTTTAAAGAGGTAGTAAAGAAAAGTTGGCGACCAGTCAAGGGCGACGTGAGGGCTCCCTTTTTCAATAGCTATTACACTGAGGTGTAGGGAAGGGCGCCACTCCTTTCCCTTGATTGATCAACTTTAACCTTGATACGTACCTTATAATGCTGAGTGTTAAGCAAAGAGGTATCAAGTACCATTTTTTAAAAAGTCTTTAGTAACACCCGACCTGGGATTGAGCCCCGGTATCCCGGACCATTGGCGAACACTCTACCCACTAGAAGAGGTGATTGTCACTTAATCCCGGTAGTGGAAATGTTAGTAACAAAATTCACTCGTGTTTATTTCAAAATGTTACGTCCTTCTTTGGATCAGTTTCAAAAGGGAGACGCACTTTGGTTTGGTTTGGTTTCTTTCTTTAATGGCATATCAACTCTTTTTAGGTTATTTAATGCCAAAGCCATTCTCCTAGAAGAACAGTAGAGGTACTATTTAACCCATAGCTGGGAGGATAAGGGGGTTCATACCTTTCCCAAGGGTATTTGCCCGAAAGTGAACGTAATAGTGCGACTGGAGTACGAACTCGCGTACTACGATTCCGCAGTCCATCGCTTTAACCATTACACCACGAGGAGGACACTCCGGGAGACGCAGTGCAGATTTGGTTGGTTGATAAAGGAAATGAGACACTCTTTCATTTATAAGCCCTTTTCATTTCAATTCCTTGTTGCGGGCAGTTTCACTTATGTCTCAAACCCCTAAAATCTTACTCTGGGACCCGACTGCCTAGAATACGTTTCTCTCAAAACTCATGTGACTACTTCTAGGCAATGAGCGAACGCCCACGCGATTCCGAAATTTGCTTTGGCAATAAAGACCTTTGACATGTCACCTGTCACCTATACTTCCTCAGATTCTTTATTCATACGTTATCCAGACTGCTGGGAATGGTGTGAGTCATTAAGCCCAGAAGTATGGAGCACCAACAGAGGTAATTTACAAAGCTCTTTGCCTCGATGTGGCACAAGGCAGAATGAATGGGGCACCCAATGAGACTCGAACTCACTCGTGTAGGTTCGCTAGTCTAGCTTGCTAACCGTTACACCACCAGAGGTGCCCTAGAGCACCAACAGAGCCGAGTTTGTAGACGTTTATACAATGTGAGGCCCGTCGTTATTTTACATAATAGAGTATTGTTGGTTACTATTTTTTGCTTAGCGTGGCATCCAAGACGTTGATACCTTTAAGTAGGAGGTTGTTATTTACGAGGCTTTGCATTGTCTGCGACTCACCTCACTATTGAACAGGCAAATAGCTGCTTAAGTTCAACGAGCTTGCTAAAACCGGTGTTTCTCACGTGATTTGATTGTTAGTTCATAGGAGATTGTTGTTGCCGAATTAGATTAATTTAAATTGTAAATTGAGAGAAAAAACAGTCATAACTTAATTATTGAGTCATCATCATTAAAATATGCCGGCAGCAAAAATTCCTTTGGCTCTCTCTTGTCATCCATACACATCGGCGATCACACTTAGATTGTTCTCTAGACGGCACCTTGTGTCCGTACAGAGCTGATTGTTTTGGTCGGCCAACACTGGTGTGTCCATGCGTATGAGTCAATATGAGAACGTTACTTTTGAGTTTGTCCTTACTCCATCAGCATTTCTTGCTCGCCTTTCTAGGATGGTTTGCAAGATGGGAGGTACATGGCCATACAATTTCTGTTTTTGAACAAATCATGGAAGCAGGATCAGGTTTGTATAGATATTTACCAATTCCCTTGGGTCACCTTGTTCATTTCTAACTATGATAACCAATTACACCATAATCACCATCCGTTTTACGTATTCAAAGAAATAATCCTGAGCAAATGAAACATAACCACATAGATGTTTAATGAAATGCAAAAAAAAACAAAACAAAACAAAACAAACAAACAAAAAAAAAAACAAAAACAAAAACAAAGGAGGAAAATATATATACAGAGAAAGGGAAAGCGTATCGTTTAATCAATTTCTCTGTATGATAATTTCCTCCCTTGATTTTTTATTTTTTTGTATTTCATTAAATACCCATCGTTGATCTAACGACACTTGATATGATCTTTTCTAAGTCCTGAGGATGGATTATTAAAACCGAAACGCCATAACATTAACTTTCTTTCTTATCAAATTCTTCTGTTTGAATTATATTATTTTTCAACTTTTCTCCATATTGTCGTATTCTTTCCATTATAAACTTGTATATATATATATATATATATATATATATATATATATATATATATATATATATATATATATATATATCAGACACACACACACACATATATATATATATGTTTATATATACGTTTTAAAATCTTACAGCCCAGTTAATCGTTGATATAAATGTTGATAAGAAAAGATTTATTTTACATACACATTCTATGTGTGTTACATGAACTGTATTCACTCGTCAAATGCGTAATATGCTCTTTTTTCAAAGTTTATTTCATTTTATATCCAACAAGAGCCAACTCTGTCATCCCTCCACAAATGCAAATAAAGTGTGGGTAAATGAAACACTTTTTAAGGGACGATTTTACTGGATTTTTCTATTTTATAACGTTTACGTGGTAACACTTCTTGATGTTGAACAATGTTACGAAAAAACAACAAAAACCCCCAAAACAAAGAAAAACGGAAACAAAAAGCAAAACGGCAAGTTATTTTTCTGATCCTACCTACCTACCTACCTACCTACCTATCTCTCTCTCTCTCTCTCTCTCTCTTTCTTTCTTTATTTCTTTCTTTTCTTATATATATATATATATATATATATATATATATATATATATATATTTGGGTGTGTGTGAGTGTTTCGTATATTTTTTTTAAATTTGAGTCCCTGGATCTCATTATTTTTTCCTAAAGTATATGTTGCTTAGTTAAGTATTTTTGTAAAATTTGAAAACATTTTCTGATTTATTCATATATATAATTTTTTTCTGCTTTCTGACAATAAGAAATAATGATTATTGATTCTTAGTAGAATTTAACTGTCTCCTGCTAAAACAATTCTCAATAACTTTGAGTTAGTAACTTTGGCTTCCGTATATCCATCTCCCTTTAAAGACACCAGATACATAGCTGCCAGGCTTTTACTTGATATAGCCTTGCTAGTAAAGGATGCATTTCAAGTTCGAAAAATCGATACTTTCAATTTCAAGGTTGCAGATTCCTTTACAGGTATTTCTAGTCAACAGTGGACGGGGTTCAAGCTTATGAAACATTAAACCAGTTTTAAAAAAAGACAGAAATACAATGTGACATCAGGAAAAAAGGACAAAAATAAGTGAACTTCGTTAATTTTTAAACATCAATGAACAATCTGTCTTGTTTAGTTTGTTGGTTGTCTAAATAAGTAAACGAATGAATAAATAAAAAGCTCCAAACTAAATATATATAAAGTACTCTACCGATCAAAGTTATACAAAAATAGCTTATCATTCGCACAAATCTCGCGATGTCTCACGTCAGCGGGATTTCTGTGCTTTCTTATTATACAATATTCACTGTTTCAGCAAGCTGTGCTATCTTTACACATGATTAAAACAAAGTTTGGTATGACAGGTCTTATTAACACATTCGGTTTAGGAGCCTTGTTTAATTTTTAAAACATCGTTGACAGTTTTTTGCCTTTTTCATCAGAAATTTAACCTGAATAATATCCTACTGCATTTGAAAAGAGAAACAAAACTACTGAAAGAGAATCTTTGTAATTGGAAAGATGAACGAAACTGAAAAGAAGAGAGGAAAGAAAACGACAGGGAAAAGACTGAGAGAAAGACAGATAGAAAGACATCGGGACAGAAAGAAAGAAAGAAAGAATGAACTAAAAAAGAGAAGGGAATTAATGAAAGAAAAAAACAAAGCAGAACAACCCCCCCCCCTAAAAACATCAGTGAAGGAAAAAAGACAAAGAAAGTATGAACGTAGATGCTGACATACAAAGAAAAAGAAAGAAAAATATAAAAGAAAGAACAGGATGAAGAAAGAAAGAAAGATAGAAAGAAAGAAAGAACAGGAGTGCAGTAAAAGAAAGAAAGAAAGAAAGAAAGAAAGAACTTAACAAAAGATGGAAATTCATGAAAGATAAAAGAATAAGGCAAGGCAAAGGAAAGAAGGACAATTAAAGGAAGAACATGGATGGAGATTTGAAAGAAAAAAAAAGAAAATATGAAAGGAAGCACCTGACGAAGAAAGAAAGAAAGAAAGAAAGAAAGAAAGAAAGAAAGACCTCAACAAGAGATGGAAATTAATGAAAGACAAAACAAAAAGAATAGGTGAAAGAAAAAAGACAAATAATGGAAGAATACAGATGCTGATATGAGAAAGAAAGAAAGAATAAAAAAGAAAGAAAGAAAGAAAAAAAAGAAAGGAAAAAAGAATAGAGGTAAAGGCTATGAAAAAAAGGAAGAAAAAGGAAAAAATAAGGGAAAAAAGAAATGAAGAACAAAATTAAGAAAGAAAGAAAAATAAAGAAAAAACAGAGCTAAAAGCTATAAAAAAAAGAAAAATAAGGAAAAAAAGAAAGGAAGAACCAAATTAAGAAAGAAAGAAAAATAAAGAAAAAACAGACCTAAAAGCAATAAAAAAAAAGAAAAATAAGGAAAAAAAGAAAGGAAGAACCAAATTAAGAAAGAAAGAAAAATGAAGAAAAACAGAGCTAAGAGCTATAAAAAAAAGAAAAAAAAAGAAAAAGAAGGAAAAGAAGAACCCAAGAAGTGCAAGGAATCAATAAAGGACAAAACAGAATGCATAGGTGAAGAAAAGAAAAACAAAAAGAAATAAAGCAAACAAAAAAAAAAAAAGAAAGTTAGAAAGAAGGAAGGAAAAAAATAAAAAGACTGGACGTAGCAAGATAGAACAACAAAAAAGATTTTTAAAAAAGACGTGGTCAGAAGAAAGGAAAAAAATCAAAAAGAAAAGAAAAAAAAAACAAATAAAATGAAGCCTTAATGAAATATACAACAAAAAAGAAAACTACGTAAAATAAAAGCCTCTCCAGAAAAAAGATGAATGTCCGAAAATCTTTGGCAAACGTATATGAATGCCTGACTCGGAGAAAAAGTTTGTCCGAGCCAAGCAAATCTAAGACATATTTGCTTATTCAAATAGAAATATTTCCACTTAAAAAAAAAAAACGGTTAAAAAACTCGGTCGATGTACAAGCAAATTGTACAACTATAAAATGACTAATATATAAGTTTATCTTTTAATTCTTTATATAAATATCTAATTGTCCTTCCTATGTGAGTAAAGATATTTACTGTTCGGCAAATGAAAATAATTACTAATATTTCTGTACGTTCTGGCTCAACATTAGGACTATTTGTATATATTTAAATATCCTAATTTTGTTTAAATGAAATAATTACAAATTATAAATCTTTAATGGATGATGATTGAAATAAGATAATCTTTTAAATGTGTAGATATGCGCGAGCGTGCACACACACATACACACGCACGCACACACACACGCGTGCGCGCACACACACAATGATAGAAGAACTATTTATGAAATACACGGTGTTTCAAAATACATGGGGCACATTGTAACTATGTTATATAGCGGCAAAAGGATAAAAGGAATTACACTTTCTTTTTACGAAAAATTATACGTCTTTATTTCTCTCGAAAGGGGTCAAATCTTCGGTAGGTGTGTAAGAGACAGACAGGGAAGTAAAGACAGACGGCTAGAAGTAAAGTTGGCGACCTTAGTCGACTGTGACCCGAAGGCTCCCTTTTCAATAGCTACAACACCGAGGTGTAGGGAAGAGCGCTACTCCTTTCCCTGGATTGATCATTTTTACCCTTAATCTTTACCTTATAATGGTGAGTGTTAATCAAGGCGGCATCAAGTACCCTTTATGAGTCTTTGGTATGACTCGACCTGGGATTGAACCCCGGTCTACCGGACCATTGACGAACACTCTGCTCATTAGCCCAATGGGCCGGCTATAATGACCCATAACTACTTCTTCTCAGGATCATACCACTTTGTGCTATCTTCAAAGCCCTATTTAGCCCTTGTTTTACTTTTCGACCGGTGGGTACTCAATCGGAGACCCGCTGTGGCCTGCTCTAAGGAACGCTGCCCCCGTGACACGCCCAGCCTCTCGCTAATGCTCTCCGTGACTGACCGAATTACTTCTAGCCGCAAGACTCCAAGACTGAGACTCCCCGTATCTCACGAGTGAATCTGTGTGTACCATTTCATTACACCCACTTATTTTCGTTCAACTGCGTGACTGCTTCTGCCTATTTCCGCTGGTGCATCCTGTGTGGAGATTCCCTGGTTGACGGCTCGGTCAAGGATCAATATGCAATAACTGTTTATCATTCAATCAATAATAATTTTGTGTTCTTTTCTGTTTCAGATTTAAAAACAGTATACTATAACAACTATTAATCCTCCATCACAATGCCTTGGACAAGAGAGGGAAAATATTTTGTGTCACTACTTATTTGAAGACAAAATAATTCAAAACTCTCTCAAAATGGACGTAACCCATTAATATGAACATGATTTATTACTGAGACAAGAAACTAAAAAAATTTAATGTCCTCGAAGCTGATATAATAACAATTAAAAAAAAACATTGATTTGATGTCTCTAGCTCAAAGGATGCGTTTTTTACTGGACGTGTTCCAAATGACTTCCACTGCGCATGTCTCAGTAATAAATCATTATCATATTAATAGGTTGCATCTATTTTGTGACATCCTTTAGTTGGGGGAAATTGTTTAACATGGAAGCTAGCAATATCACAACCAAATTTAATAAAAACAACTGCATACAAAATAAAGATAAAAACAGTTTTCATTACGATCAAAGACTGTAAGGAGAATTTCCCAAACAATCCAGAATGAAGTCTCCATAACCCAACGAACAACCAAATCAAAAGAATTTGCAAAATGGTCTTGGCTAATATATGTAACAATTTGAAAAGTGCCATTAATGTGAACCAATGAAAAATACAAAAAAAAAGAAAAGAAAATCCATTAAATTGTTCCATTGAATAAAAGTAAATTCATCTTTATTCATTTTCACATTGAAAACAATTTAATCCACAATCACTGATGGGGGGGTGTTTTATATCGTATCAAACCTTATAGGTTATTATATGTCAATTCCGGTTTTTACATTAATATAATTTGTAAACGAAGTTTGTTTGCAAAATATTTTCAACGAACCAGGTTTGGTTTGATTTAGTTTTATGGCATATCACCAATTGTAGGTTATTTTATGCCAAATCCCTTTTTATACGTATAAACAGTTCTATTTTTAAGAAATTCAGTTTAGTATGAGTACACTGTTTAGTTCTATTTGGCCCATAGATAGGACACTATTGGGTGCTACGACTTAAGGCCAGAGTGGATCTGGGAGCGATGGAATTAAAGACGTACACCGGTAGTTCTGGAAGCTCACCATCAGATTGTTTTGTGTCATATGCAGGACACACGTGGGGGGGTCTTACCCCTCTTCTATAGCCCCAGTCGACTGAGTCACCTCATTCACTGAAGAATTACTTCAAAAAGCTTTAAACTTTGTTCAACGGTTTATTAATTCTGAAAATGAAAAAATAATAATGATAAAACTTTATAAAAGTCCTTTCTATTTTACCAAAACTTAATTTCGTCTTCAACTTTACGAAATCGTAGATATATACAATAGAAATTAGCCGTCGAATTCAATAAAGAAAAGTTTATATTTTACTGTTATGTCCAAAGAATTGTAATGGCCGTAAAGTTGATTCTACAATGGGAAAAAAATGATAAAAATTTAAAAAACAGAAAAAACAAACGAAAAAACAAAAAAACAAAAAGAAATTCAGAATTTGAACATTGCGTCAAATTAAAAAAATCACGTTCGATTTCAACACCAGTGTGTGGCAATCTTACAGAAAACCGAAAACATTTCTATCAAATCAGATCATCCACCCATTATTGCAGAAAGCATTTAGAAATCTATAGCACTCATGCTAGCTAAAAATTCTAGTAATACTATTATTTTGAATAAAACCAAAACGGATTATGAAACAGCCTTCAAAAATAGCGAGATATTCACCCAACACATAAAACAAAAACAATAATGAAAACAACAAAAGAACAAAAAATAGAAAATTATTCAGCTTAAGTCCGTCTCTCTACAGCAAAATTCTCCAAACAAACGTAAGGAAAATATTTTTCTCCAATTAACACTTGGAAAAATCTACAACACCGAACAAACTCTTTAAGGGAAATAATTTGAAAAATTATATTGTGGCATGAACAATATTTGAAAAAATTATAATGAAGTATAATTTTAAAATATCAAATGAAAAGAATGACAAGTGAAACAGCAGTTGTAAAGAGAGATGTCCCTGTAAGGATAATTGTTTAAATAACAATGTAATTTATAAGATCACCGTCAAGGAAGAAAAGAAGAAAAAAAAATGATGAAAAGATTTACATTGGTGCCACTGATGTGAACTGAAAAAAAAAATTGATGGGTCAACCATAACATCGACTTCACTAACAGAAGTTTTTTAACAACATAACTTTATTGAAACATATAAGGTAAGTAAAGGATGTAATGGGCACACCTCCAATAATAGAATAGAATACTTGGAGGTGCCCGTGGTGTAATGGTTATCGTCGTAGGAAATGGACACGGCGATACGAGTTCAAATCCTGGACGAGACTGATTGCATTTCACTTAGCACTAATACCCTTGGGAAAGGTATGAATCCAATTATTCTCCCTCCAGCTATGGGAAAATAGTAGGGCAGACTGAGACCTTCAGCCTTGGTAAGGCAACTAGTGTAGGAGAAGGAAAACTCTGAATTCAAAACTTCGCTTAAAAATTGACCTTGTGTCATATCTTTCCCAAGCGGAGGGATTGGTAAATATGAAAGGATAATAAAATAGAATATTGAAAAAAAAAGCTTAAAAAGGAGGTGACTATGATGCATATTTTTCTGGAAGAAAAATTATGCCTCTTAAATATGATGAAAACAAATTGATAAACAAAGGAAGCGAATTGATATCTAAGTGTTGACATGTTAACAAGTTTTATCTTTGTCATCTACCATCTGATTATGATTAATGTAATTTATTTTTTTAACTGCCTGAGAATAAGACATTTCTTGGTTTGAATATCATGGGTATTAACACCTAACCACGTTATTTCTTTCGTGAAAATATCGCGTGAACTAACATATTACGTGATCAGACCTCAAGCTATATAGATACTTGATTTGCCACTTTTTAGAATTTTTGCCAAAAGACTCTGTAAATACATCAAACTTAAAGTAACCTCCAATATTTTACAATCTATAGGTGTTTTATATATATATATATATATATATATATATATATATATATATATATATATATATATATATATATTGAATCTTGATATATGAGGCCCAAACGGATTTGTTAAAAATCTTGGACTACCTATACAAGTGACTTGATTATGGTTATGAAGGCCTGTGGAGAATCAGCTGCATATTTTGTATGAGTTGGTAGCAGAAAAATAAACAAAGGTGCCACATATTCGCCCGGACAACACCCCTCAATCAGGTTTTCCCGATTTATCTATCTATCTATCTATATATATATATATATATATATATATATATATATATAACAAAGTAAATTATAAACTTGAAAAAACATCTTAACACCCGTATTTTGTACGTTAAGTTCAGGTAATTTTAATAAAGTTAAAGAAATCGACTGTTGGACCTTTGAAAATTACGTCATTTCCGTTTGCATGATAGGAGTCTATGTGCAAATCATGGTCTTAAAATTTGGGGTTTCTTAACATTTTATTGACATCAGAAAGAGTTTTATTTTGGGGGAGTAAAAAATTCAAATCTTAACCAAGTATATTTTAAAATATTTTTTTGCGATCACCCTAAGATTCCCAGAAAGTTTGAAATGTAGCTACAAATGATGGACATTTAATGTTACGATTAGACAGACATTTGAATAGATAGACATTAGAATCTGGTAGAATAAAGGATCCAGTATCATTATAATTCTTCAAGGAGATAACCATTAAATATTTGTTGTACAGAATTTCCTCTTATTTATTTATTTTGACGGATTTTAATTTTATAGTTATGAAGAAATTGAATGATTTAAAATGTTTCTGATATGAAGAGAGACTCCTACAAAGTTTAATTTCAATTGTAAATTGAACTGAAACCTGCCTTTTTGTTGATACGTTATAAAATTTTAAGTGCTTAGAGGTTAGGGAATTGTGTTCATAGTAAGTTTATATCTATATTTTTTGCGTAGTTTCTTAAAGTATATTTTTTGCATACGGTTATATGATATCAAGTGTCCCCATCTAATACAAATAATTTGAAAAGATATCTATTTGACACGTAGATTGGACTCTAGCTGGTTCTACCAATCCGGGTTTGAGTAATGGTATTGAACAGGGAGTCTAGACTCCCTAAAGTTATCTCCTCACCATCAGAAACGGTTTAATGTCATACTCCGAACATTACTTCTTGCGGGGGTCTTACTCCTCCGCCGACAATGCAGTGTATTTTATTTCCCACCAACAGGGTGGGTGGATTTGTGTAACGAAGAAGGTATGTCTTTATAAGCGTCATACGCAGATGATAGTGTAGCGTCAATCATCTAGATGAGTGTTCAGGTTGTGGGGGATAAAATTTACAACAGACATATTCTGCAGCATACTCATATGTATCCATTTATATACATTCACACACGCGTGTGTGCTCGTGTGCCTATGTGTGTGTATAAATGCGTGCGTGTGTGCCCAGTCAGTCAGACATAACGGCGCCAATTGGCGAATAAGATAAACTTTACCTTATAACGTTTCCGTTAGCCGATATTAGTTCATGGAATCTGGAAAATAATTTGTCGCATCAGACCTGTTACTTCTGTGTAACACCTCTAATGATAATAATAACAATGATCAGAATAAAAATCATTTTTGCAGGGCAAAGTACCTGCTCTTTTCGAGACTCATACCTGCTAATCGCCTCCCTCGTCACTGCAGGACTTACTGCATGATGTCTCGACTGGGGCTTAATAACTGCAAAAGAAGCACTTTCTCCGTTTTAGCTTGAAGATGGCTTAACGAAAAATAAACAGAAAAAGCAAAACAATTTTAAAGACCCTTGGGACGTCGAAAGCCCTTTTGGAAGGAGCAAGAGAAAGGAAAAGTTATGTTTTTATTATATATTAAACGCCGGTGATTTTATAGTGGGCAAGAGGTTATGAATATATGTGGTTTCGTTCTATAAATTAGTTTCGGATCAGAGTGTTTGAAGGACGGCGGAAGTTTACGAACGGGGCACTCCACAGGGAAATATGTAAGAAAAAAAGTAAAGAAAAAAAGAAGGAAGATCATAATACAAACAGTTGTATTCTCAGGGGTAGTTATAATTAAGTGGAGAAATTCAGAGAGGAGTGAAATAATAATTACGGAAAAATCATCAGGGTCAATAGACAATCGAAGCCACAAAGATTAACTTTCATTTTGTATCAAAAAACCATCAAAAAAACAAAAAACAAAAAAAAAAGCAAACAAACAAAACAAACTCCATACAATGTTTAAAATCATGTGTAAAGATAACTCAAGGGATGTGCCCGTGGTGCCATGGTTATCGTCGGAGGAAATGGACACGACGACACGAGTTCAAATCCTGGACGAGGCTGATAATATTTCACATAGCACTAATACCCTTGGGAAATGTATCAATCCAATTATTCTCCCTCCAGCTATGGGTAAATAGTAGGGCAGACTAGGTTCTTCAGCCTTGGAGAGGCAACTAATCTAGGAGAAGGAAAACTGAATTCAAACCTGTTAAACTCCGCTTAAAAATTGACCTTGTGTCATATCCTGCCCGAGCGGAGGGGTTGGGTAAATATCGTAAAGATAACTCAAGTCAACAAGTTATCAAGTCTCCTTTTCTCATTCTCACCGTACAATATCTTAGACCGGCTCATTGACCTAATAGGTAGAGTGTGCGCCAATGGTCCGGGAGACCTGGGTTCAGTCCCAGGTCGTGTCATACCAAAGACTTTTAAAATGGTACTTGATACCTCCTTACTTAACACTCAGCAATATAAGGTACGTATCAAGGGTAAAGTTGATCAATCCAGGGAAAGGTGGAGGGGAGGGCGCTATAGTGACTATTGAAAAGGGAGCCTTCTGGTCGCTCTCGACTCGGGTCGCCAACTTTACAACTTTTATGTATATCTTGCTCCCTGGATTTGTTCAAAGCCACACGAAACATCCTTTTGTAGTTTCTGTCTAGCTTTTTCTTCATGGGTTCCGTTAGCGTCCAGACTGTGGTACGGACACAGCCACAGCTAGGAAGATATCCCGCTTAATTTTAATAGATTTTCATATGATTAATAACCAACCAAAAGTAGTCGACGCCTTCGCTAAGCGCATGCTGATATCTATCTCAGTAGATGAGATATGGCTACCAAGATAAGCAAACTGAGCTACGAATTTCAGCGGTTTCCTACTTAAAATAGAGTTGGTTCCTTTAACCACAAAACAACAGCAGTACGACCGTTTACCTCCCATCTCTCAAACCATCCAAGGAAGACGAACAAGATATACAGTGCAATCTTGGCGAAATAAGGACCAACTTACAAGTGACATTCTCTTATAGACTCCAGCACATGGACGCGCTAGAGTTGGCTGACTAGTAAGGACTAACGAAGATCAGCTTTGTGCAGACACTTGATGCAGTCTTGAATACCGACCAAAAGTAATGGACGATAAAGACGAATGCAAATATATATATATATATATATATATATATATAGCGACGATAGAAAAATTGTCATCGTTATCATTTGACTCTTTCTTGCCATTTGAGGGAAAATAGGAAAAATGACGCAGAAAGAACTTACACAAACAATGATAGTTAAACCGATATCTCTATCCACCTTTCAACCGAATACACTGACTCCATCTGTCCACAAATTTTTTTTCTTCATGCTATTTCTTTTCCCCCTCTTTTCTGTCTTCCTCTAAAGTTTTTTTTTATTTCTCCCTCTTAGATTTTCTTTCTTTCTTTCTCTGCCATAAAAAAACGGACTTTTCATAGGCGCTGGGTCTTTTCCATAACCATTGAAAAAGTTTACATTTCATGAAGTAATCTATTTTTCGAATATTTTTCAGTATCGTTAAACCATCATTTTAAATTCAAAATTACCGCCCTGAGGATGACCTAAAATATTCTCCAGATATATCCTCCACCTTTAATTTTCATGATTTCATATATTGTTGCATTGTCATCTGCTGATTCAGGCAGAAATATACATATATATTTACTGGATACATACCGACGCAATGATAAACAGACGCAATAATAAAGACACAGGAAGACTTCTTTAACAAATATATTTACTTCTCACTTTATTGCAAGGGTTCGAAAAGGGTTGTGTGGGGTTTTACTGTGAGAGGGGGCTGGAGATCGAACATAACTGCAATATCTTGACCCCTAAGTTATGACCGTCACGTTATGTTTTTCTTGTTCTCCTGATAGTCAACCGGAGGTCCAGAGGCCACTCTGCTGGGTGATGGCTTTCTTTACGGCATCTTATCAGCATCTTCTCCGGACCTCAACTCTTCAGGGCCCAAAGGCCCCTTCGGCCTGATGTGAATTTCCCTACCACATCTCGTCTATAACTCCGTCCGATCTTCAACTCAACTGGCAACTTCTCTCAGACTCGAACTCAACTGAGTTATATAATGGTTCAACGCCCACTCGATCTTTGAAATCGCATGTTTTGATCGTCATCAAGCGGAAATAACTGTCATGCTGTTCACAGGTCACTCTCTTCCGGTGCATCAGTCTATGAGTGTACCATTGGAATTTTTTAGCTCGTCCCATTTCATCAGCCAATTTCCGCCCACGCGATTCCTCTCCTAATTGCCATTGGAATGTGTCACTTCCTTCCGGTGCATCACCTTGAATGGCATTTTGGGCCGGTTCAAAAGGTCAAAATACAACAATATTGGAAGATTTCTATTTCAGGTTGAAACGCGTTGGTGAAAATGAAAATAGACGAATATTATTAAAAATGATTCATCCATGTATATGTACTTTTCTTTCCGTTTCTTCTTTTTACAATACACCCCTCCACACACACATACACACACACACACACACACACACACACACACACACACATATATATATATATATATATATATATATATAGGATGCCGCCAAAAATTAGGCATCATTTCGCAAGCCAATAATTTTGGCAATTTTTTTTTGAAATAATTTTATGGAATGGAACATGAGAACTTCAATTTTCAACAGGAAAAGGTCCCACTCGACTGGAAGAAGAGAGTACGTGCTAATCTCAATGAGAGTCTACCAGAGAAATTGATCGGGCGTGGTGGAGATGAAGACAGTTTTTTTATTGAAATGGCCGCTGAGGTCACCGGACCAGTCCCCATGTGATTTCTTTTTATGGGGATATGTAGAAAGACTAGTCTATGTCGCTCCTCTTCCTGCAAGAATTGATAAATTCTAGCAGAGAATCATTTCTGCACTGGATGATGTTACCGGAGACATGCTTAACTACCGATTTGATATGTGCCGCGTGACATAGGCGGTGCACATATTGAATACTTATGAAATTTGTCTTCGTATAGACATATGGTGTTCAACACCAACATTATTCAATTTCATTGAGATATTCTAAGTAGTTTTCAAGATTATTGCTTTTAAAATGATGTCCATTTTTTTTAATTCCTCTCTCTCTCTCTCTATATATATATATATACGAGGTGCCTTCAATAAGTTTCAGGACCTTTTTGTACAGGCATTTAAAATTGTCGTAGACTCTTGAAAATTCAGTCTATTATTGCTATACATCTTTATGATTTTTATGATTTAAGGTTTAAATGAACAGCTACAGCAGCATTTGGAATACACCCTACTAAAACCTGATTGTAACAGCAGGTGAATTTCAAAAATGCAATCTGGACGTGAGGACACTTTAGAAGAACGATATGCAATAAAATTCTATTTTAAACTTGGAAAAAATGCCATAGAAACGTATGGAATGCTTCAGACTGCTTTTGGAGCATCTTACATGAATCGAGCATTTGAGTGGCATAAGAGATTCAAGGAAGGCAGGGAGTCTGTGAGGGATGATGAGAGGAGTGGGAAGAGTAAGGAAGTCAGAACACCAGAGTTGATCGGCCAAATAAAGAATTTGATGGATAAGGACCGTCGTGTGTCTATAGAGACTATTAGTGCACGGTTTGATGTCAGTGTGGGAACTGTACACACAATTATTCGCGAGGAACTGAAGATGCGAAAGATTTTGGTGAAGTTTGTCTCAAGGATACAGTTTGTCTCAAGAAGATCAGAAGGAAAGACGTTTTGATGACAGTTGGGAGATGGTCGAGCTGATTAATTCAGATCCTGCAGTTCTTCATGCTCTGGTGACCTGCGATGAAAGCTGGATCTACTGCTATGACCCAGAGACCAAGAGACAGAGTCCCCAGTGGAAGCATGCTGGCTCTCCCAGACCCATGAAGGTCAGAAAGAGCAAATCCAAACAAACCTTTGATGATCCCCTTTTTTGACAGTACTGGTATGATCTACATGCACTGGGTTCCCACTGAATAGACAATCAACAAGGAATACAATGTTGAGGTTTTAAGGGAGTTCAGGAAAAGATTCCGTCGGAAGAGGCCAGCTCTCTTCAAATCGGCTCAGTGGCATTTCCACCAGGACAATGCACCAGTCCACTCCATCCTTGTCACAGACTATTTGACCAAGATGGGCATCAACACAGTTCCTCAGCCTCCCTATAGTCCAGACCTTGCTTCCTGTGACTTTTGGTTATTCTCTAAGCTAGGAGGCTGTCATTATGAGACAATTGAGGAGATGAAAGAGGCTGTGACGAAGGTCATTGACACGCTCTCACAAGAGGACTACCATGGGGCCTTCCAGGAGTTGTCGGAATGGTACAATAAGTGCATTACAGCCGGAGGAGATTACTTCGAAGGGCACTACAGTTTCATTTGTGTACTATCAATAAAAGTGCCCATACGAAAAAAGTCCGGAAACTTATTTAATGAGCCTTGTATTTATATAAAAAAATCTAGTGTTAATAATGCTTGGAAAGCTGAGTTCTCTCATACTCTTTATTATCTCCCTGTGCAGACTGATAATGGATGCACTAGAAGACCATGAAAGGTCAATCAATATAGGTTAAAGAATCATCACCAATCTTCGGTTTAGCAGGAGAAGAGCCAATATTATCAAGAATCTTGAGAAAGTATTCCTTCCTTATTGCATGGAGATCAGTGTAGAAAAGACAAAGATTTGGGCCAACTTCACTAAATGAATTTAAAAAAAACATGCTGCAAAATTTAAAAAAGAATTAAAATCCCTAATGTTTCAAGTACCTGAGCGCAACCGTATCAGATGAAGGATCGAAACCCGAAATACTGACCTGACTTGTACTGTCATCAGCAGTGCTGACGAAAATGAAAACCGTATAGCGATACAAAAACACCTCCCTGGCATTAAAAAAAATACTTTTGTGAACACATGCAATCTCAATCCTTATGTAAGCTTGGGAATTCTAAATACTCACTGAAGCCCTTGAGAGGAGATCCGACCATCAGATCTGGAACATATACAGTTTACATCACAAATGAAAAGGTCAAAAATCAATACCTGAATCCTTTATCGTACGACAGACTGCTTAACATTGTGATGAAAAGAAAAAATGATGTGGTATGGTCATATGACGAGATCATCTGGACAGGTTAAAACCATTCTGTAAGGCACAGGGCCAAGAGGAGGAAAACAAAGAGGCAGACAGAAAAAGAGGTATGAAAGAGTATCCAAGAATAGATTGCCCCGTTTTTCTTAACTGAAATCGATGGCGAATGAATCTTGAGAGTCACCTGTGGTGCCTTTACAACCACTCCCCATGTAGTTACGAGACTGCAGATGATAATTATTCTGATGAATGTTAAAAAAAAAGAAAATTGCATAAAAATTGTTTGTTATCACTAAATTATCGAGTTGAGTGTTGTTATTTTTGATGCTAGTTGTAATTCACTTAGTGTCTTTTAAAATGATGATAGTTTTTTCTATGAGAGTCTTTTAAAAATAAAAAAAGTTAAAAACGAAAAAGCAAAAACAATAAAACAAAAGCAACAATTTTTAACTCATAACATACAAAAGATATTTTGAAGATGAAACTAAAAAGAGAATTTTATAAATGCTTAAAATAGGTGTACATATTTTTTAACTACTCCGGTTGTCATTGACGACGGGTCGGTCAACATAGCTATGTATTCATATTTTTGTTTAAAGAAATTCTGTTCAGCAGAGTTTGGTGAAAGATAATCCCTAACAATAGCCGTTTTGATTGGATAATATTCCACTAGAAGTAATAAAAATCTCGTATGATTGATATAGAAACCAAACTTGTATAAAAATGATTGGAACGCACTCACGTATACACACACACACACACACGCACAAACGTACACACACACACACAGAGATCTGCACCTTCAGACTAAGAAATAAGATTATTTCTTTGTTTGTCGATGTAGATCTAACATCTTACAAATATAGGGGCCGCTGAAAAAAATATCATTACAAAAAATATGAGTAATTTTTAAAGGTTTTTCTTTTATATGGCAACATTTGCTCTGTAATTTAATTATCTTATTATTTTATATTGAGCTTTCTTTTGGATTTTGAATTACATGGATATTGTAGATAGAAAATCCGAAAATAGAATCGTTCCCACCATCAGCTGATTTGGCGTTGGATAATATATATATATATATATGTGCTCGATTCATGCAGGATGGTCGATTGCTGCTGTAGCTGTTAATTTGAACCTGAAATCACAAAAATTGGTCAGTCACCTCATAAGATGTATAGCAATAACATACTGAACTTTCAAGAATCTACGACAATTTTAAATACCGATGCAAAAACAGTCTGGAAACTTATTGAAGGCACCACATATGTGCTTCGCCAGTCCGCGTACGAACTCATATTGATATACTCGAACCAGCGTGATTATATATTATTACACCTATATGCACCCAGGTGCAGAATAGGTTATTGTATAAGAAAATAATGGTTTACTTATACGCAATTTGGACTATAGTCCCCATCTTGATCGTTATATTTACAGCGTTTTGGCCACTGTACTTTCTAGTCTTCTTCAGGTCTCTTTTATCGCACACTTTAACTTTCAAAGAATTTTGAAACAACCCCTTTTTCTAATTCACAGTAATAGACTGTTGGCATTTCGTATCAGTTAATTCGCTTACTCAAGTTCAAGTTCAATTTCTTTTTTTAACGGCATATCAACTTTCATATGTTATTTAATGCCAAACCCATCCTTGTATAAAGACAGTAATGATACAATCTAATCCACAGCAGAGAGAATAACGAGGTTCAGACTTTTCAAAAGGGTATTAGCTCAAAAGTAAACGCAATAGCGCGACTAGATCTGATTTTTTTTAAAAAAATGGAATTATTTACTCTGTAATTTTGATTTATTATTATTTCACATTGAGCTCTTTTTTGGATTTTTAATTACATGGATATTGTAGAAAGACAATCTGAAAATAGAATTGTTCCCACCATCGACTGACTTGACGTTGGATGATATATATATATATATATATATATATATATATATATATAGTACCTCACGTAGAATATCACATCATAAAAAGATATGTTTATTTATAGCAATGCCTTTAAAATTCTCTAATTTAGAGAATAAAATAGTTTTCAGTCCAATTTGTAAATGAGCAAGAAATTTGTAACCTGCTGAACATGATTTTAATAATCTAAATTCCCGCTATTACATGAAATAATAATAAGAATAATTTTCTCTGACTTAAAAATAAAGCATTAATATAATCAGGAACCGATGTTATTGCGCGTACCCATCGGATGGGTTAACGCATTGTCTTGTAAATATTGTTTTATGGACATTTTTTTGTTCTATGCAGCAACAATTCGATTTTAGGAATCTTTTCTTCACCTTGTCTGGTCCTGTTCACATTGATGTCATTCTATGAAGTACTTGTAGAATATTCAATATTCAACTGATCAAAATACTTGATAGCAAATGAACCCTAATGGAACGTTGGTTTCTGATATTGTTTGATCATTAAATATTGATATCAAATCGGACCAAATTTGTCATCTACCGACTTCACAAAAATACAGTCTGTGAAAAAATGTTTTTTTATTCCTACCATTTTTCACTTCGTTCTCGTTCTTTATCTCAATCTCTCTGTTTGTTAGTCTGTCTGTCTGTCTGTCGTTCTCTCTCTCTTTCTCACTCATGTGTTTCTTTAACGTACTCTATCTCTACCTCTCAGTCTGTCTCTCTGTCTGTCTCTCTTTCTCACTCATTTGATTCTTTCTCGTACTTTATCTCAGTCTCTCTTTCTTTTTGTCTGTGTGTCAGTCTGTCTCTCTGTCTCTCTCTCTTTCTCACTCATCTATTTCTTTCTCTCTTTCTGTTTGTCTACCGGCCAGTCTCTATCTTTCTCTTCCTCTCTCATCTGTTTATTTCCCTCTTTCTGTTTGTCTGTCTGTCAGTCTGTCTATCTCTCACTGTCTCTGCCTCTCACTCATCTGTTTCTTCTCTCTTTCTGTTTGTCTGTCTGTCAGTCTCTCTTTCTCACTTATCTGTCTTAATTATTCTTAAATGTAAGATTTGAGGTCATGAAGGACATTAAAAGAAATACGACTGTGCAGCTTCTAACTATATCAAATAAGAAATTTCAGAAATGTTCCAAATAATGGAAAATTCCCTGGAAGAAGTGCGCTGAACGCTGGCGAGATTAGTTCATTTCTCTCTTGGCTAATATTTCTTTGGTATCTTTACTTTTTGAACACATCTCCTGTTGGATCCACGTGATATATTTTTTGTTGAAATTTCTCAGACGTGTGACATACAGTGTACTTGTGACGTAAACGCATAGCAGCTGACACACTGAGAGAGGAGTAATGGGAGATTGTTGACCGGAAATCTATGGAGTAAAAAGAATGGGGCCCCCGTTTGTTTAGCCGACACAAATTGGAACGCGGGGTGGGGTAGCTTGAAACGGGACAGTGTGAAAGAGAAACGCTGCATGGGTAGTTGAAAAGAAACTCGCAGCGTGAGCAGTTGGGAAGAAAAGGCATGAACTCGTGCGAGAAAATGGACAGCAGAGAAGAGGCCAGATAGAACATAATTTTCTATCATGCCAATAACCATCGCTCCTCACATAAGTCCTATCCGTATATCCCTTGAACTTTTTTTTAATATGTTGTTGAAGTTGCCGTTGTATTCAATTCTATTTTGCTTGTCATTCTGATAATTTGTTTGCGTGCAATAATTCCTCAACCGGTTTTCGATATCTTTATTATTATTATCACTATCCGTGAGATATCCCTTACGAGGTAACTCAGGTAAATAAAACGAATTATAATTTTTTGTTCGTTTACGTACTTCATCACTGATGTGTACGGGACAAGGAATATCAAAATGTTGAGAATATCGTCCGGACACGAGAGAAGAGGTGTAACAGATGAGGCTTGATGATTTTTATCGTTTAGAGTATTCAGATTGTTGTCTTTGTCTTTATTGTCATATTCACAACGTTTCGATCGATACGTCTATCGCCCTTCTTCAGATGTTTCTTGTCGAATTCGAGAGATTTACGCTAAATCTCAAACCAATCTCAAACTTTTTATATTGTTTTAATTTCGTTAATCATGGTCGGGTGCAAATGTTAAGCTTTAGTAGGTATTCCTTGGTATTTTTAACTATAGACAGAGTTGAACCTGCAAAATAGGGAAGAACACTGGAAAATAAGACGTCTTAAAAAAAGCAGCGCTTATGTTGGTCTTCAGATGCCTTTTAATTGATTTGGTTTGGTTTCTTTGTTCAATGGCATATCAACCTTTGTAAGTTATTTAATACCAAAGCCATTCTCCATGAAGGACAGTAGTGGTACGATTTAACCCATAGCTGGGAGGATAAAGGGGTTCATACCTTTCCCAAGGGTATTTGCCCGAAAGCGAACGTAATAGCACGACTGGAGTACGAACTCACTTACTACGATTCTGCAGTCCATCGCTTTAACGATTGCACCACGAGGACACCCATGTGACCTTTTGAGTAGACCAAGTATAGACATGAATACGAAATGGGAACCAATAATCAAAAAGGCAAGATTTATAAAATTGCTATATGAACAAAAGTAAAAATCGTAGCCTCTTGAGTTCGATAGGAAACACCCGAAGAAGGTGGAAGGACGTAGCGGCCGAAACATTGCGAATATAAAGATGAAGACAATAGTGCACCTATTCTAAATGCTGACATATTCAATTCATTTGCAATTAATTACAATATAGATTATATAAACAGGATATAACTCCATATCAAATTTAAGGGCGTTCTTTGAGCGAGCATATTCAAAAAATTAGAAGAGAAATCGAAATAATTATACACACACACACACACACATACACACACACATATATATGTGTGTGTGTATGTGTGTGTGTGTGTGTGTGTAAGAGAGAGAGCTAGAGACATAAGTACAAGAGAGTGCTCTTGAAAATTCATTTGAAAAAGCTTGACAGGAATTGCAGAAGAATTCTACGACCTAAATTGAACAAATCCTGGAGGCAACATCCCACAAAACAACAACTGTACTTCCACCTACTACCAATCTCGAAAACCGTGAAAATTAGACGAACATGCAGGAAACTGCTGGAGAAGTAAGGGCGAACTCATAATTGATGTATCCCTATGGACCCCTTCACACGGACGAACTAGAACTTATGTACAACAGCTCCTTACGGATAAAGGATGTAGTCTGGATGATCTGCCGGAAGCTATGAACGAGAGAGAGAGAGAGAGAGAGAGAGAGAGAGAGAGAGAGAGAGAGAGAGAGTCAAGGAAATCCGTGCAAGCAGCATGACATGATGATTATATATATATATATATATATATATATATCAGGCTAGAACGAATGTAATATTAGATTTTAAGGTATATATTATAGATTAAAAAAACACATGACTACGGAAATATTTAATCATTGATGTAACCTCCACTGCTTCCATGGAACTCATTCTATCCGTCGACAAGCGTATAGATGCCACACTTGTAGAATTCTGTAGGTTTTGATATAAAAAATGAGAACAACTTCTGTTCAACCTCTTTTCTTAGTCATTGTATATATTGTCTGGTTGCTTTGTTTTGGGGTCCTTTTCAATGGCTACTACACCGAAGTGGAAGAGAGGACGCCACGCCTTTCTCAGTATTACTCAACTTACCCTTGATCCATACCTCATAATGCTGAGTGTTCAGCAAGGAGGTTTCAAGTACAATTTTTTTTGGTCTTTGGTATGACTTGACTTGAGGTTGAACTCTTGTCTCCTGGATCATAAGCGAAAACTCTAACCATTATGCCAATTATGCCCGACAAAAACACGAAAGCAATGGTTTGTTCACCGGATGGTGACACTGATTTCGACATTGTAACCGAAGTCTTGCAAGGAGATTCATTAGCGCTATATACGTTCATAATCTTCCAACATTACATCTTTTAAACATTAATAGACCAAATAAAAATGGACTCAAACTTAAAAAAGACAAGAAGCAGACGATATCCCCGCAGAAACTATGAGAGATACAGACTACGCAGATGATCTGGCGCTTCTCGAAAATTCAGCTGCCCAATCCAAATCCCTTCTGCATTATCGTCTACAAGAACGCAAATAAAACAAAGCTTATGTACTTTAAAGCTATCTCTTCTTTAAGTGGCAAGTCTCATAAATTAGTTGACCAGTTTAAATACCTCGGCAGTAATATCTCATCTACTGAAAGTGATGTCAAGATACATGTAGCAAAGGCCAGGACTGTTATTCATTGCTTATCGATCATATGGAAATCTGATTGCTCTGATGAAATATAACGGGATTTCTTTCCACCAGTAGCTGTGGCAGTATTATCGTATGGATGCTGCACATAGACGCTAACAAAACGCATGGACATAAAGCTAGGTAGGAACTATACAAGTATGCCACGTGCCGCTTTGAACAAATCCTAAAAGCAATACTACAAAAACAAATAGTTGTAGGGTCACCTACACCCAATCGCTAAAACCATCCTAGTCAGACAAACAAAACATTTGAGCCACTGACGGATAAGCTTAGGCAAACTCATATGAGTAGGCCAAACAACAAAGACTTACATTCATCAGCTCTGCATGGACACTGGATGCAGTCTAGAAGACAACAGATAATAGAAACAGATGGTCAGAGAGAGATATCAGGATATTCTTTTATCAGTTCGACTTAATGATACGGGCGTGTTGCCATTAGCGTCTATTGCAAGCCTCTTCGTAGATGAATTGAGGTCTCGGCAACCGTTGAACGGATGTATGTAAACAATAGTAATTGTGATTCATAACCGTTTAAAATTTACTTCGCAGCTAATATCTCCTCGTGGCTGAATGGTTAGAAGCTTTGGCTTGGCATTTGAGTCAACCGGGTTTCGATCCCAGCTACGGGAAGATACTGTCTACCCACACTGATGAATTCTGATAGAACGAAACAGATCTGTCTGTGGATGACTATATATATATATTACGTATCAATTTTATAATATTCCCCAAGTAAACCTAGCATATTCATTTGAGGGGAAAATTAACTTTCCCACGCACATTTTGAGGTGCGTACTTATTTACAGACGCTATTACACACACACACACACACATATATATATATATATATATATATATTATGATCCACAGAAGACTGTTTCGTTCTATTACAACTCTTGAGTGTAGCTTGATACGCACGATGCTTCAAGCAGGGATCGAAACCTACCTGACGGCTCAGTCATTTCGGTGACATACGTCAGCTGAGGAATTATAACACATATGTATTAGCCTTTGTCTATTTACATTTTGCGCTATCGGATACGAGAGTGCAAAATTCGTTAGAAGAGCTTTGTATTATGCGGGTGGCAGCTGTTTATTCCTTCACCAGAGTGCTTATACCCCGGAAGAGAAGAACCCACGAAGGTTGATCGGCCATTCAACAAAACATCAAAACAAAATATATATATATATATATATATATATATATTGTTGAATGGTCGATTAACCTTCGCGGGTTATTTGATACCAAAACCATCTCTGTAGAAGGACAGTAGTCGTACTATTAAACCATTTCTAGGGTGGATAAGGGGGGAATTTTTAGCTAGTATATATATATATATATATATACAGAGAGAGAGAGATTGATAGATACATACAGAGAGATACATAAACACATATTTAGACACACACACACACACACACACACAAAAGCCATTATATACCATTTTGGGTAACCATGTGGATGGTAAACTTATGTGCCTGTTTGTATGCATAGATCAACGTACGTTTTGAATATTTTCATAATTTATTAATCAAGTATCTAAATTTCCCGCAAATAAACCTCGAGGCATATTACCTCATTATTTCCTTTCCTTTCTTTACCAAATTCTTTATATAAACATTTCTCCTCACCTACCCAACAATTCTCTCTCCGGTAATTTTTTCCTTCCTTTTTCTCTTCTTTTCCTTTTATTTCCTTGCGCTTTCTCTTCCCCTCTTACTTATATCATAACGTTCACGCTTTTTATCTTCCTTTTCTTCGGCCAGCCAGACCTGTGAAGTTCTTGATATTTGATTATGTTATTAGATAACGAGACAGAAATATAGCCAGGCGACAAGGATCCGGTGCCGCTATTATTGTAAGGGATCACCTTGCTGTCTATAACGGATGCTAGGAGTGGAGGGGGTTATGGATGCCAACATAAATAATATTTAATGCGATTGCAACAACTAAACGTTGTCTAATCTGATTGGCTATTTACGAGTCACGTGAGTTGGAAAAAAAATCCCACTTTCTCACTGCTGTGATAGAAATTATCTACGTTCGCATTTCTTTTGATTTGTGTTTGAGTTCTTTTATTCCATTATTAGTTTGTATATTTTTTTTCTGTATTTTTGTCTGGGATATCCAGTTTCTTACTTTCTTCTTTTCCCTGGTCTTTTTCTTCAAGGTATAGTTCTCTACTTTTAACTCGTTTCTTTCTTTCTTTCTTTCTTTCTTTCTTTCTAGCTTGTGTCATGTTGACTTAACATTTCTCTAACTCCTCTTTTCTTATAATGCAGTCTTTCTTTCTTTCTTTCTTTCTTTCTTTCTTTCTTTCTTTCTTTCAAGCTTGTGTCATGTTGACTTAACATTTCTCTTCCTCCTCTTTTCTTATAATGCTTTCTTTCTTTCTTTCTTTCTTTCTTTCTTTCTTTCTTTCTTTCTTTCTTTCTTTCTTTCTTATCTCGGTTTTCCTTCTTTGTCTTTTGTTTCATCCTCTCATTATTCTTATCTTTTATTTTTTCATTTTAATTCCTTTCTTTTTTCCATTTCTTAAAGCTTTCTTTTGTGCCATCAGCACCTTACTGGAGGGAATAAGAATACTCTGTATCTCCGATAAAAGAGTAAGACTACCACCACCCCATTGTAAAAAAAAAGAGTGCCCTGCATATGAAACTTAACTGCATCTGGTAGGGAGACTCTTGTTCGGGAGATCTGGAAGGAGAGGAGCACTCATTCATTACCATTACTCTCAAGTCCACTCTGACTGGGAATGGTGGTATCTGTAAGGGTCCAAAACAAATATGTTTAGATATCATTTATATTCTGTGTGCAAAAATTTTAAAAACCCTTTACAGAAGCAATTATTCATTGTTTTCCCAACACAAGGACAATTATGCATTTTATTTTAAAATTCCCGTAAGACTGCAAGTAAACTCTATTTGTCCGGTCAATTCTGGTAATTATGAGAATTATCTATGATATACCTCAGTGTTTAACTCCCGTAACTTGTAGAACTCTTGAAAAACTATCATAAAATTTGTGGATCATCCTGAGGATTGAACATTGCATAAAAGAGTCTCCTGTGTATGACATTAAGTTGGATCCAGCTAGTTCTTGTGCTTTGGGGAATGGGTAGTCTCCTCTTTGTTGTCATTACTTCCAAGTCCACTCTGACTCGCGGTGGTAGTACCTGCAAGGGAATCATCTACAGGTACGTGGAACCTTCAATAAGTTTCCAGACTTTTTTGTACAGGCATCTAAAATTGTCGTAGACTCTTGAAAATTCATTATGTTATTGCTATACATCGTATGAGATGACTGACCAATTTTTATGATTTCAGGTTCAAAGGAACAGCTACAGCAGCAATTGGAATACACCCTACTAAAGCCTGATTGTCACAGCTGGTGAATTTCAAAAATGCAATCTGGACGGGAGGACACGTTAGAAGAACGATATGCAATAAAATTGTGTAGGAAAAAATGCCACAGAAATGTATGGAATGCTTCAGACTGCTTTTGGAGCATCTTCCATGAATCGAACATGATAATGTGCGTTTTGAAACCTTTGAGTAATCTGTAATATTTTTATTTATAATTTACTATTTCATTTCCATAAAACGACAGCTATTGTGCATATGATCCAGTTTTTCTAAGATGCAGGTTCGATATTGGTATCATTCATGATCTTAGTTCTCTTTTTTAATACAAAACTGCTTGAGTAAATCAAGGTCTCGTTATCCTTTGTAAATCATGAAATCCCATATTAATAACATCAATATAAACGGTAATTCTTCTAAGCTGTAGCAAAATCAGTACTTCTGCATGATATTACAATTTGGACTCTAACGAAAGGCTAGCCCAGTCGGCTGGAGCTTTAGAATATAACAACTGCATATCTGCAGAGAGGTAAGACTCCCTCAACGAGTGTCCTGTGGCCCAGTTAGCTTGGGCTGTAGAATACACCAACTGCATCTCAGCAGAGAGGTAAGACTCCCTCAACGAGTGTCCTGTGGCCCAGTTAGCTTGGGCTGTAGAATACACTGACTGCATCTCAGCAGAGGGGTAAGACTCTCTCAACGACTACCTTGTGGCTCAGTTGGCTGGGGCTGTAAAATACACCGACTTCTTTTCTGCAGATGGGAAATACTCTCCCAACGAGTGTCCCGAATACGATACTAAACAATCTGATAATGAGGCTCCATTAATACTGGACCTTTGGGGAACGTGGAGTACCCTTTCATTATCATTGCTCCGAGGTCTACTCTGGACCGGAGTGATAGCATGTGTAAGGGTCGAATCTATATCTATAGGTCAAAAAGAATTGTTTGACATCTAAGCCAAGTGCAGACAAATGATTTTTGTTAAATTGAATTGCTTGGAATAGAACTGTTTGATAATTTATCTATGTGTAAACAAATGACTGATGTTCGATTGAATTGTTAGGGATACGTAACAATACTTAGAACCATTTAACTTTGTTGACTTATGTTTCCAAATCCTGTACATCTCCCAGCTATGGGCTAAATAGTATCACTGCTATTCTTCTAGAAGGATGGCTTTCGGCATTTTATAACCCACACTGGTTGATGTGCCTTAAAAAACAAAGAAACATGTATATCTAATACATATGAATGAACTAGATTTGACATCATATAATCAACATAAAACCAAACCAAACATCTAACGAAAGGACGTGATAAAAAGCTAAATAGAAACCACACTAGAATTCTATGAGTTGTTTTGAACAAATCCAGGAAGTAGCAGCCTATAAAATCGCAGTTGAAGGGCCACTTACCTCTTATCTCGAAAATGATACAAGTAAAACATGTCGGACACTGTTGGAAAAGTAAGGAAGAACTCATAAACGAAGTTTTATCTATTCTCACACAATGACACACCAGTATTGGCTGACTAGCAAAGATTTGTTCTGTGCGATACCAAATTCATTCTAGATGACTTGTCAAGAGCGATGATCGTTAGAGACGGATATACGTGGATTATTAAATAAGTTTTCAGAATTTTTTCGTATGGGTACTTTTATTGATAGTACACACATGAAACTCTAGTCCCCTTCGAAGTAATCTCCTCCGGCTGTAATGCACTTGTATCGTTCCAACAACTTCTGGAAAGCCCCATGGAAGTCCTCTTGTGTGAGCGTGTCAATGACCTTCGTTACAGCCTCTTTCATCTCCTCAATTGTCTCATAACGACAGCCTCTAAGCTTAGGGAATAACCAAAAGTTACAAGGAGCAAGGTCTGGACTAAAGAGAGGCTGAGGAACTGTCTTGATGCCCATCTTGATCAAATAGTCTGTGACAAAGATGGAGTTGAGGATAGGTACATTGTCCTGGTGAAAATGCTACTGAGCCGATTTGAAGAGTGCTGGCCTCTTCCCTTGGAATCTCGTCCTGAACCCCCTTAAAACCTCAACATAGTAACCCTAACCCTAACCTTTTGTCCAATCAATTCTGGTGTATTGATTTCCTTACTCTTCCCACACCTCTCATCATCCCTCACAGGCTCCCTGCTTTCCTTGAATCTCTTATACCACTCAAAAACTGATGCTCTATTCTTGCAAGATGCTCCAAAAGCAGTCTGAAGCATTCCATACGTTTCTGTGGCATTTTTTCCAAGTTTAAAATAGAATTTTATTGCATATCGTTCTTCAAAAGTGTCCTCACGTCCAGATTGCATTTTTGAAACTCACCAGCGGTGACAATCAGGCTTTAGTAGGGTGTATTCCAATTCCTGTTGTAGCTGTTCATTTAAACCTGAAATCATAAAAATTGGTCAGTCACCTCATACGATATATAGCAATAACATACTTAATTGTCAAGTGTCTACGACAATTTTGAATGCCTGTACAAAAAAGTCTGGAAGCATATTGAAGGTACCACGTATATATATATATATATATATATATACAGAGAGAGAGAGAGAGAGAGAAAGAAAGGGGAGAAATAAAGAATGAGAGAGACTGAGAGAGAGTGTGTGAGTAAAGTAAATTAGAGTAAACACTTCCTCATGTCTCTTTAGCAAATCATAATTATATATCTTTAGTTTTGAGCTTCGTTTCTGTTGAGTCATTTGCTTTTTACTGCACGACGAATTTTCGGACGGATTGCTAGGAAGCAACATAAATAATTGCTTAAGGAACAAGAAAAATAGGCGCGAGTATAGTTTTCTTCCTCTCAGCAGGCAATAAGAAGACGTGAGTTTTGTCCATTTGTAGATTCTGTCCCACATCAAGAGACTAGGACCTTATGCCATTGATATCTATCTATCTATCTATCTATCTATCTATTTTTACCAACCCCTCCGCCTAGGCAGGATATGACATAACGTCAATTTTTTTAAGTGGAGTTTAACAGATTTGAATTCAGAGTTTTCCTTCTCCTAGACTAGTTGCCACACCAAGGCTGAAGAATCCAGTCCAACCTACAAAAGATATCTATCTATCTCTCTCTCTCTCTATCTATCTATCTATCTATCTATCTATCCTACCAAAAGACCAAGAGGTAATCTATCTAGGTTTCACCTACCGGATCATCAAGATAATTCTGACTAATATCAGGTAGGCAGATAACTTCAGACTCTTTAGGTATTCAAATTTTGTTCTACATAGTGTTTTGAGCATTTTACGTTTCAGCTTAGGTAACATAGTCGCTGTTTATTTATTTTATTTCATTTTTTTTTACTAGACATTGCAGTGTTGGTTGATTATTTTCAAGCAGTACGAACGTTTTTAGTCTTTTTTAAAAGATTTTTTCCCAGATTTCAATTTTTGTCATTTTAAAAAAATTACCAATTGTATCATTTGTTTTTTTTTCACACTGCCATAGTATAAGTATTAATGGATGAGGCTGTTTGTGTTTCACTTTACGCTAATCATTTGAGGAAAGGCATGAAAGAGTCTTACCTTGCCCAACTATGGGTAGATAGTAATAGAGAGTGTGCTTTTTACCTTGCTTTGGAAAACAGCCTAGGAGAAGTAAAACTGATTTCAAATCAGCTTTACTCCACTTAATAAATTGACCTTGTATCTCATCCAGCCCATGGCAGAGAGTTTGGATAAATACATACACACAAAACACTTGATATCCCCTTTACACATACATATATCAAAATTATCTTTTTCTATCTTTGTTTCTGTATTATTTATTCATGTAAGGTTGTTGAATTGTCTCGTTGATTTCTTTCTGAACCAAATTTAAGGATCTAATTGAAGGACCATTATGAGTCATACATTACATTAATTATTTATTTTTAGTTCCATTTTAATACCTAACCTAATAATTATTTGAAGAGGGCGTGGTGTAATAGGTCATCATTGTAATAAATGAACTGTATGACCTGTTGGAGGGGCTAACAATATGCTGACAGTATCTCCTGCAAAGGAGTACGACCTTCCGAACGAGTATCCTGGATATATATATCTAAATCTGATGGTGAGGTTCCAGTATGAGATCTCTGGAGAATATAAAGTAATCATTCATTGCCATTACTCCCAGGTCCACTCTGACCCGGACTTAGGGTCCATCTATGGATCAAATAGAACTGTTAAACAATTTTACAGAGTGCAAACAAAGGATTAAATCAAATTCTTAGCATTACATAGCAATGCTTGAGACCATTTAACTGTGTGCAAATAAAACTATTGGTGTTTCCGAGCAATACTTGAAGCTATTTAAGTTTGTACAAACAAGTGATTAAAACTTTATAGAATTATTCGTGGTAGACTGGAATGCTTAAAAACATTTAACTTTCTGCAAAAATTGAGTTATTGATATTGTATAACAATACTTGAAACCATTGTACTTTCTGTAAACAATTGATTTATACAAAATAGAATTATGAATACTGAATATCAATACTTGAAGCCGTTTAACAATGTGCCAATAAAACTATTGAATCGAGCCAAATGAAACCAATTCTGTGTGCAAACAAATGATTGATATTAAATAGATCTTTCAGTTTTATATAGCAATACCTAGAACCATTTACCTGTGTGCAAACAAAGCAATACTAGTGCGCAAACAAATAAGACCTAGCTCATCTAAAATTAGGATCACCTACAAACTATTCACACAGAGATTATATGTGTATAATGATTTAACTGTGTGTAAACAAATGACTGATGTTAAATTAGATTCTTGTTATTACATAGCAATACTTGAAACCATTTAATTGTATGCAAAAAAATGAGCATTGGTCATTTAAAAATGTTATCTACAATTTATTCATTGGTGGGTTGGTTGGTTGGGTTTTATGGCATATCAACCTTTGTAGGTTATTTAACGCCAAATCCATTTTTATGTAAATAGTCAGTTTTATTTCAAACAATTCAGCTAAGCATAAGCACGCAATTTAAATGTTAGTTCAGTTTAATTGTGAAAAACATTTCTATTTCAAGCCATTCAGTTTAGTCAAGCAGCTATAATTCAGCTAATTCAGTTTAGTATAAGTACAGATTTTGTTTACACACTGCTAAATATCAAAACAGTTCTATATTGAACTATTTATTGTAAGAACAGTTTCAATGTAAAAAAAAAGATCAGTTCCATTTCAAATAATTCAGTTTAGCATAAGCACACAGTTTAAATGTAAGTACGGTTTAATTGTCAAAAGCATTCCTATTTCAAGCTATTCAGTTTTGTCAAACAATTCAGTTTAGCATAAGTATGCCTTTAGTTCTATTTAACCAATAAATAGGGCCATATTAGGTGCTACCATGCCGGGCCTGAGTGGACCTAGGAGCAATGGCAATGAAGAGGTGCCCCGTATTCCCAAAAGGCCCCAGCATTACTGGAACCTTACCATCAGACTGTTTAATGTCATATCAGGACACTCATTGGGGGTGGGTTCTTTCCCCTCAGCAGAGATGCAGTCTGTGTATTCTATAGCCCCAGCTGACTGGGCAAAAACTATTCGTTTACAAGTAATGTATATTTAATACGTATGTGTGCAAACAGGATTTAGCAATAAATACCCTACAAGGGTTGATGTCCCATAAAACTCAATCAACCCAATCAAATCCTACTAAAAAAAGAGTGTCTTGGGTATGGCGCTAAATTAAACCTGAGGGTGAGACCCCAGTTCTGTAGATTATTGGAGCACCCCTTCATTGCCATGTCTCCCTGGTCCACGCTGAACCGGTATGAGTCAAATACTTCGGTTTAAAAATCAACTATATTTGTGCAAAAAAAAACCCAGCAAAAAAACAACAACAATAAAGAAACAACTGAACAAAAATGTAAATATGAACCTGCAATGAACGCGATTCTCTAACCTCTAGGCCTAAAGTAACCCTTGACCAGTTGTCATACTATTAAGATAAATCAATGAAATCCTGGATGATATTTTGTAAAGCATGAATCATTCCCCTCCCCCTCCAGCCAGTAAAATCACAGACAAGGTTGTGTTTTGGTATAAACTCCGGTCAAGGGGAAATACAAGTTAGAGTTCAGATCCAGAAGGACTGAGGCGAGCAACTCCACCTAAGTAGTGAGAGCACTATCTATCTATCTATCTATCTATCTCAGTCTGTTCATAGTTATCTAAAATTATTTGTAATAAAAATAACGTCAAATAAATCTTTATGTGACTACTTTGCACGCAGTAAATGGTTTCAATTATTCCTATCTAATACGACTAATTTTCATGTTTCTAACCGGCTCATTGGCCATGTGAGTAGAGTGTTCGCCAATGGTCCGAGAGACCTGGGTTCAATCCCAGTTCACGTCATACCAAAGACCTAAAAATGGTACTTGATACTTCCTTGCGTAACACTCAGCAATATAAGGTACGTATCAAGAGTAAAGCGGAGCAATCCAGGGAAAGGAGTAGCGCCCTTCCCTACACCTTGGTGTTGTAGCTATTGAAAAGGGAGCCTTCTGGTCGCCCTCGATTACGGTTGCCAACTTTACTTTACTTTAGTTTACTTTACTATATCTATCCCATTAAAAAAAAGTTTTGAGTCCCTCTATATTTTGAGTGGGTCGGTATATTAAGCTTTACTTTTTGTTCTTATTAAATCCTTTTTTCCAAAATAGTTTTAAATTAATAATCAACTCAAAAACTTTTGCTGAACGAGCTAACCGCAGATAATTGAGACTGTTTAGCAATTTCGCAGATAATGTGGTCGTTCTGGATTAAATTTAAAGAGAGTAGCATTATCAGATCATTTTTTGGTGAAATATTAACTATGGATGAAGCGTGCAATGGGAAAAATACAAATCAAACTGTTCAGTTGCTGGCCTCATTCAATTTCTCGCTGTGTTATTTCACCAGAGAGATCCCCCACCACACTGTCAGTAATGAAGATGAAATGGTCGCACTGAGGGGGAATAACTGTAAAAACAATCCCATCACGGCAATTTCACCATAACGAGGTTGGCAAAAAACAGCACCAAATTGAGAAACGAGAAGAAGGTTACGACTACGACAATAAGTCTCCGCCGCCTATGTTTACATTTATACTCCCAAAGCGCACGCAAATATATTTACATATCTTGCTTTCGCTCTTGCAATAGCACACACATTCTCTCATACACTCACGCACACATATATGATTAAATATGTATATATATATTTAGAGAGTGAAAGCGGGGAGAGATAGAAAGTGTGTGCGTATCTGAAAAACTTATCTCTGAGTATCTATATTTTTAATGTATGTATGTATGTATGTATGAATCTATCTATCTATCTATCTATCTATCTATCTATCTATCTATCTATCCCATTCTATTTGTATCTATCTCTCCTAATTCTTATACTACTTCGAAGAAACTGTATAAAATACAACTTTAGCGTAATTAATGTTTTAAATTTGCTTCATTATTATTATTATTATTATTTACTCATTAGAGTTTTTCACATCGGCGTTAGTTGATGGTCCTTCGCTGGAGTTTGAGTGACAGCAAGTATCCAGGACTCGTCTCAGGATTCTGGCCGTTCTCAATAATACAGTTGCTTGGATGGTCTCCACTCGTCCGCCAACTTCCAAGTCCTCCAGTCCCTTTAGTAATCCTTTAGTTACTGTTCCAAACGCACAAATTACAATTGATATAATTGTCACCTGCATGTTCCATAGTTTTTTTAAATTCAATAGCAAGGTCAAGGTACTTATCCTTCTTTTCATATTCTTTCAGTTTTATTCTGTGGTCAGCCGGGACAGCAAAATCGACAATTTTGCAAGTTCTCTTCTTTTTGTTGATTATTATTAGGTCTGGTCTTCTGGCCGAGATTAGGTGATCCGTGTGTATATCAAAGTCCCATAGGAGTTTATGTGTGTTATTTTCTAGGACAGGTGCTGGGTTGTGCATTATTATTATTATTATTATTATTATTATTATTATTAATTCCTTTAGAGTTTTTCACATCAGTTTTAGCTGATGGTTTTTCACTGGAGTTTGAGTGACAGCTAGTCTCCTCATGTCTCCAGGATTCTTCTCAGTATTCTGGCAGTTCTCAACAATGCTGTAGTCTGGATGGTTTCCACTCGTCCTCGAAATTCCAAGTCCTGTTGCTTAAATAGTCCTTTAGTTACTGTACTGAATGTACCAATCATGATTGGTATAATCGTCACCTTCATGTTCCATAGTTTTTTTTTATTTCCCTAGTAAGGTCAAGGTACTTATCCTTTTCACTTTCTTTCAGTTTTATTCTATGGTCAACCGGGACAACAAATCTACAATTTTGCAACTTCTTTTTTTTTGTTGATTATTATTCAGTCTGGTCTTCTGGCCGAGATTAGGTGATCCGTTTGTATGTCAAAGTCCCATAGGAGTTTGTGTGTGTCATTCTCCTGGACAGCTGCTGGGTTGTGCATATACCATTTGTTCGTATGGTAAAATTCAAATTTATTGTACATCCCACCCAGTCGGGTCTCGTCTTATATTCCTTGTGTGCTAATTTGCTGGATTCGCTCATTATGTGATTGATGGTTTTATCTCTATCACCACATAACCTATATTTGCTATTTTGTTGCGTCTTATCTATTCTCGCTTTGATTTGATTGGTTCTTATGGCGTTGTTTTGTGCTGCTATTAGGAGATATTATTATTATTATTATTATTATTATTATTGCGAGTTTTTCACTCTAGCATTAACTGTTTTTTTTTTTTCACTGGAGTCTAAGTGACAGCAAGTCTTCTCTGGTCTCCGGGACTCTTCTTAACAATGCTGTGGTCTGGATGGTCTCAGTTCTTTCTCTAAATTCCAGCCCCTGCAGTCTCTTTTCATGACCTTAGTGGACCGATCCAAGTGCTCCAACTACAATCGGTATCACGGCCACTCTCATGTTCCACAGTTTTTTAGTTTTCTGGCAACGTCCAAGTTATTATCAAATTTTTTTACCGTTTTTCATTTTCACCCTGTGGTCCTCTGGGACGGCAAAATTCACGAAAAAAGTTCCTTTTTCTTGTTAATCAACACAACCTCTTGCTTTCTTGCCTAGATTAGGTAATCGGTTGCTAAGTTAAGACCCCAGATAATTTTATGCGTCTCGCTATCTAGGACGGATTCTAAGTTGTGCATATACCAGAATAGTCAAATGTTAATTTCTTTCTTAATTCACAGTGAAATACTTTTCTCGTTTATGTCTAATCTTTTTCTCCTTTTGTTCCAGTTTTGCAGTATTCATTTATTCCCCGTTTCATCTCTTTCTCCGCATAATCTACATTTCTACATCACACACGCACAATAGCCGGTGATTTTTCCTTGAAGTCTTCGTGACAGTTCTGTTGGAATCTTCTGAGTATTCAAGCCGATCTTGAGAATGAGAATTCGTTAGTATCTGGAAGTCTCTGAGAATTATAAAAACCTCATAATCTTGGACGGATTCCGGTTTGTGCATATACCATTTGGTCGTATAGTCAAATCCCTGTTGATCACTTTTCCCACCAAGTCGTGTAAAGTCTTGTATTCCTTTTGTGCCAGTTAGCTGCTTTCGCTTATTACGTGATTAAACGTTTCCTTCCTGCTTCAACATAATATATGCTTGTTATTCTGCGTTTTATCATTTTTTTTTATTATTGGATCTTACGTCCTTAGTATGTGCTGATATCAAAGGAGTTTCAGTTTCTCCCTTGAGGTTTTCGTTTCTGAGCCATGTTCCGGCCTTTTCCTGTGCAATCTTGCTATTTTGTCGCTTGAAATATCTATACAGTTGTTTTTTCGTTCCATTTTTATTTTCTAGTTTTTGCTGTTTTTCTGATTGTATTTATGTTGGTTGCTATAATTATTCTTTTTTTTTGTTGCTTTTTTAGTGCATTTCTTGAAATCATGTATTGTTTCATGAATGAAATCCTGTGCTGTCGACTCCTCTTCCTTATTATTTTCTCAACACATATAGTCTTTTTTATGTCACCTGTTTGATATAAGGCTTTGTGCATTGTCGTCAGTTTCTTTATTTTTGGTGCATTAGTCTTCGTTCCTCATGGTCAATTTTAACAATAATCCAGAGTATCTTACAAGGGGAACTACCCAAGTATTTATTCCTTTGATGACATTTCTGTAGCAGGGCATAGTTTCGGGCAGTTTTCTGAATCTTCTAAACTACCCGTTCATATGATTTCTTTATTCTCTATGTGTTCGATGGTGTCTGCTTCCAATATTCCCAAATATTCATAATGTTCCTTCTCTCCTAACGTTCTGATGCTTTCCCAATTTCGTAGTTCTCTCTCTCCCTTGAGTGTTCTCGTGATGTAATGGCTAAAGCGATGGACTGCGGAATCGTAGTATGCGAGTTCGTACTCCAGTCGCTCTATTACGTTTACTTTCGGGCAAATACTCTTGGGAAAGGTATGAACCCCCTTATCCTCCCAGCTATGGGTTGAATAGTATCACTATTGTTCTTCTATGAGGATGGCCGAACTATAGATTAACGAAAAGGAAAAGAGAGAGAAGTACGAAGACATTGCCAGAGAACTAAAAAATGCTATAAAACATTAAAGTGAAAGAGATACCACTTGTAATTGGTGCATTAGGAACAACCTACAAAGGTTGATATGCCATTAAACAAAGAAACCAAACCTTTAGTAGTTGTTTCTCTTTTCCTCTTTCTCCTAAAAGGCGGGGTACATTTTTCAATTCTAAATTCCATTCATATATATTGGTTGTATATTCCGATTGTTTGTACAAGGGGAACTAGTTCTTTTTTATCATAAGTGATTTTTATTTTGTTGTGATTTTGAAAATTTGTAGCCCCCTGGGCATTTCCTAAGTTTGAAATCGAGTCTTCATTAAAGATTACTCTTTGGTTCTTTACCTTTTTTATGATTTGTCGTCCAGCTTCTAATTTCACTTTTCAATTTCCCATGGCTTTCGTCATGAAGTTTATGGATTTGTCGCATATTTTGTACATTTTCGAACATTCTATTATTCATATTTGCAATTACTTTTTTAATTACTCATAGTGAATTTTTCCCGCCAGTGTTAGTTGATGACCTTTTCCTGGAGTATGAGTCAAAGCAAGTCTCCCAGACTCTTCTCTGTATTCTGGCTGATCTTAATAATACATACTATTGTCTGATTTCTAAATCTTTTCGTCTCCTTACTAATCTTTTGAGGATTGTTCCTAATGCACCAATTACAAGTGGTATCTCTTTCACTTTAATGTTTTATAGCATTTTTTAGTTCTCTGGCAATGTCTTCGTACTTCTCTCTCTTTTCCTTTTCGTTAATCTATAGTTCGGCAGGTTCTTTTTTTTTTTGTTGTTGTTGTTGACTATCACAAGGTCTGGTCTTCCGGCTGCGATCAAGTGATATGTTTGTATCTCCAAACTTCAAAGAATTCTGTTCGTCTCATTCTCCAAGAGGGATTTTTCGTATGGTCAAACTTCATTCACAATTTCAAGGGTATCTCTCATCCCCCACCCATCTAGTCCTCTCTACTCTTTTAGCGCTGATTTGCCACATTTACTTATTATGTGGTTATACATTTCATCTTTATCATCACATAACCAACACTTGTTATTTCATTGCGTCTTATATCACCAGCTTTACTTTCGGTTTCTTACAGTCTCTCACCAAAAAGGATAATATGCTTTCTATGTATTGATGCTCTTTGTTTCCACTTTTGAATCTTATTCTTACAATACCGTTGGAAGTACTCTCTTAACATGATGAGCAGTTCCGCAAAGTGCATTTTTTTTTTTGCATTTCATATTGACTCAAACTGCTAGGTAATTTATTAATGTGTTTATCAGTCCTTTTCTTGATCATAAAAAGGGATTTTACACGGTAGTAGTTTTAAGGTGCTCAATATTTCAATTTCTATTTCCTGTTGGTTGGTTGGTTGGTTGGGTTTTTATGGCATATCAACCTTGTAGGTTATCTAACGCCAAATCCATTTTTATTTAAATAATCAGTTCTATCTAAAACAATGCAATTTAGTATGAGTACACACTTTAATTCTCAAAAACATTTCTATTTTCAACTATTCAAGCAGTTATATATAACAATTCAGTTTAGTGTAAATACAGTTTCAATGTCAAAACAGTTCAATTTCAAATAATACAGATTAGCATAAGCACGCAGTTTAAATGTAAGTACAGTTTGATTATGAAAAAACATTTATTTTTCTAGCTATTCAGTTTAGTCAAGCAGTTCTCATTCAGCTAATTCATATCCAGGGCACTCATTGGGGGTGGGGTCTTACCCCTCTGCAGTCGGTGTATTCTATAGCCCCATCCGACTGGGCAAGCAGCTTTTGTATTTGTTGTTTCGTTTGTTTTTGGTTGAAGGTATGTAACTTCTTCTATGAACCAATTAAGCATGTTTTCATTTTCTTTAATGATTTCTAAAATAAGTTTCATCATTATTTGCTATGTGTATGACAGATGGTGGAACCAAAAGTTTGTTTCTTTATCCATTCCAGGAGAATTCTATTTAAGTGTATGGTTAAGTGTATTTATAATCTTTTCTGCTGTAATATCTTCGAACATTTGTGGTTCATTATTTTTACAAATATCAGTTATATTATCAGTTCACCTTGATTTTTTATTATATGATTTCTTATAGTTCCATATGTTACTCCTGTGTGGGTTTTTTTATATCTATTGTGTCCTTTTCTACTTCTTAAAATAATTTTTTGGGTTACGAGGATAATTAAATAAGTTTCCAGACTTTTTTCGTATGAGCCCTTTTATTGATAGTACACACATGAAACTCGAGTCTCCTTCGAAGTAATCTCCTCCTGCTGCAATGCGCTTGTTGTACCTTTCCAAAAACTTCTGGAACGATCCATGGAAGTCCTCTTATGTCAGCGTGTCAATGACCTTCGTCAAAGCCTCTTTCATCTCCTCAATTGTCTCATAAAGACTGACTCTGAGCTTAGGGAATAAGCAAAAGTCACAGAGAGCAATGTCTGGACTATAGGGAGGGTGACGAACTGTCTTGATGCCCATCTTCGTCAAATAGTCTGTGATAAGGATGGAGTTGTGGACTGGTGCATTGTCCTGGTGGAAATGCCACTGAGCCGATTTGAAGAGTGCTGGCCTCTTCCCTAGGAATCTCGTCCTGAACTCCCTTAAAACCTCAACATAGTAACCCTAAGCCTTACCCTTTGACCAATCAAATCTCGTGTATTGATTTCCTTACTCCTCCCACACCTCTCATCATCCCTCACAGACTCCCTGGCTTCCTTGAATCTCTTATGCCACTCAAAAACTGATGCTCGATTCATGCAAGATGGTCTAAAGGCAGTCTGAAGAATTCCATACGTTTCTGCGGCATTTACTCCAAGTTTACAACACAATTTTATATCTATATTTTATATTTGATAATGGTCATTTGATTGCATATGATTTCAATTATCAATTAAAAATTCTTAGAAAACGTTTTAACTTTTTTAAAACAATTTTAAGCCAAATAATTTACACTTATATGTCTTCATGTATTTCTATCGAATATGAATAATCTTTCAACTGATCAATATTACTCATAGACGCAAACCAAAAAGGATTATCATTTCGAATTTTAATGGGGCTGAGAGTTAAAACAATGAAGTGATAATCCACACTTCTCAGATCTCCGATACAGGAACGTCACCATCAGACGCAGGTCAGTGTCATAACCAAGTCATTCTTTTTTTTTGTGTGTTGGTCTTCTATAGCATGATCTAGGTCCTGTCTAGAGAAGTTTTGAAATGAGTTTATTTGAATTATGTTTAATGTTTTGAATTATGCTAATTAATCTACATGCTATGTCTTGTATTATGTTCGTATGAACCTGCTTTGATGATACCATAATCTTGTTATAATTCATAAAATATCCGTTTGTTTGCTCCTGTAAATGTTTGCCACTTTTGGTCTGATTTCATTAACCTTTCGATAATTGCCAGAACCATGCATGGAAATGGTTTGAAACTATACAAGGAGATCAAGTTCAGAATGGTTATATATATATATATATATATATATATATATATATATATATATAAATAATCTAAAAAAATCATTTGAGGATTGTGCCTTCTATTCTAGAAATAACATGGAACAAATAGTTCATAACAATCTATATGTGTGTGTTTCCAAGTATAGACTTACATTAAATATATAATAATAATAATAATAATAATAATAATAATAATAATAATAATAATAATAATAATAATAATAATGCTACATATAGTAAACAAACACGAAAAGCAAAACAAAAAAAATTAATTCGTAAAGAAAGTCATATATTTGCTATTCAAATCGTCCAAACACGGAAAGAAATAGACAAAAATTAAATCAGTAGAGGAAGCGCAACTCATAAAGAAAGCAGCCAAAAACACAAGGACTAAATCAATGAAAAAATGCATGAGAAAAAAAATCCTCCTCGGACGATACGCAGAAGGAGTTAGAAATGCTGATATTAGTACATAAAGACTATTCGATGGCTGAAAAGCGGGGGACAAAAGGTGGGGACAGAAAAGATAATAATTGCTGCAAAAAAGATAAATATATAATAAACATATAATCACTATGTTCCCTCACTCAAGGAAAAAGACCCAGTGAAGTATAAAACAAAACCGAAAATAAAACTGAGAAAAAGTATATGTACCTGGACCTTGTTAGGGAATTGAAAAAAAACTATGGAACATGAAGGTGACAATTATACCAATTGTGATTGGTGCTTTTGGTATAGTTACTAAATGATTGTTAAAGGGACTAGAGGACTTGGAAGTTGGAGGACGAGTGGAGACCATCCAAACTACAACATTTTTGAGAACGGCCAGAGTACTGAGATGAGTCCTAGAGACTTGAGGAGACTTGCTGTCACTCAAACTCCAGTGAAAGACCATCAGCTAAAAGTGGTGAGAAAAACTATAATAATAATAATAATAATAATAATAAAGTTTTGCCTGAGGATTGAACCTTCTATTCAAGATTATTATAAGAAAGTGAGATCTTAATCAGTTTTATTTTTTTACAGTAGTTAGGCAGAATTTGAGCACTTAAAGGTATAGCAAAGGCTTTTTAAACAATTATTTGTTCTTATCTATGTTTAAATATGTGTGTGTATGCATTTACACACACACACACACACACACACATATATATATATACCCGCCCGTTGGCATAATGGTTAGTAAGTTACCCCTGGTCCAGAAGACCGAAGTTCAATCCCTTGTTGAGTCATATTAAAGACTCAAAAATGTTAATTAAGCCTCCTAGCTTAACAGTCAATATTATAAGATATTGATCAAGTGTAAGTGGAGCAAAGCCAGGAAAGGAGTAGCGCCCTCCCTTACAAATCGTAGTAGCTATTTAAAAGGCAGCTTTTGGGTTGTCCTCGACTACGGTCGGCCAACTTATATATATATATATATATATATATATATATATATATATATATGATGTAGTCTTCTACATTTCTTAGTAAAGAGTTCTAATTATTGATGACATCTATATCTAAGTTGAGATAGTTTCAAGATTATATATATATATATATATATATATATAATCTTTTTTTTTGTTACGCTCTCCTAACACCCCCCACCCCCACAACCCCCCCCCACACATATATATTATTAATCGTTTATATATATATATATATATATATATATAAATGCGTATTTATATATATATATATATATATATACATCATTTTTTTTATCTTCACTCTGTCTGACGATTGCTGAATGCATAAAACCCTGGGTCATAGACAGTGCCATGTAGTACACACACACACACACACACACACACATATATATATATATGTATGTATGTATATATATATATTTTTTTTATTAATATTTCGTCAAAATATGATTGAGAGCAAGAATGTTTATATATATCATTTTTTTAAATCTTCACTCTGTCTGACGATTGCTGAATGCATGAAACCCTGGGTCATAGACAGTACCATGTAATACACACACACGCACACACACATATATATATATATATATAATTTTTTTATTAATATTTCGTCAAAATACGATAGAGAGCAAGAATGTTTTTATTTACTAAAGCTTGCTTATTTTCAAACAAGACGAGAAGTATGGAACACAGCGTGATAAGAAAACTCAGAAAAATTGGTTTTATTCTTTAACTCGCTAACCACAACACCATGTTGTGGAAGACTTTTTGAATTGATTTAGAAGGAAAGAATATGGAGTCATAAAACTTTTCTACATATTCTGCTTGTCGCATCGTTTCTTAAGTTTCTTTTAACCTTTAAAAATCAATCTAATCCAATTAAAAGAAGTTCTCACTCTTGGTTAGGCCAAGACCTTTTCAGCACACTCTTCCTTGAATAAAACTGGTTTCAAAAGTTATGGTGCCGTCTACACTGCTGGTAATGGTGAAAAGGTTCTTCAACACAAAACATTTGGAGACTTCTGATCTATTGCATTGGTTGCGTGCTTACTGCTTAGCGCCATTTTTACTACATGCGTTGAAGTAAACTTCCATCATCCCTCAACTAGAAAGGGGTTGGCTGGCGTGAAGAGGAGAAAAACGCATGTTTAGCGGGATTTGTTTTGGAATCTGATCCCAACAGCAAATTTATATTGCCCCAAGTCAGTCTTTCGTGTTTCATCTTTGGGAGAAAATGTAAACGTGGTGTATATGACTGACGTTCTTTTGCAAATGATAGCATTCAGTTGAACTTATATTGGAGTTTTTCATCTTATCCTTATTTCAACAAACGTAATTCTTCTTCCAGAACATCAGTTTTACCTCATTCGAAAGCATCATTGCTAAAATGATCGTCCTCATCATTGCAAGCTTATATCATCTTCTTGATCTTCATCATGTTAATCATGTTCTTTCTCTTCTATTTTCCTTTTCCTTTTTTTGTCACTGGTCTCCTAAACTGGTTTGGTCTAAGGGGCACAATTCATATGGAATATCTTGGGCAGGAATAGTTTAACGGAGCTCTTCTCTCTCTAGGTCTAGAACGGTTTTGAATTCACTTTTCCAAGCCAGGTTGCCATATCAAGGGTAAAGGGCACAGTCTGTTCTACTATTTACCCATAGCTGGAGGGAGAATAGCTGAATTCATACCTTTCCCAAGGGTATTAGCGCAAGTTAAAACGCAGTCAACCTCATTCAGGACTTCTTCCTTTTTACTTTTAATCAAAATAAAAAAAAATACCTGTTTTTTTTTTTCGTAATACCTTGTCATTGAGTCACCCCTATCCAACGTCCAGTCATTCCGTACCAGGGATATTAAAAGTGTATCACTGCTTCACGTAATCATATCTACCAGTCTAATCCTATTTGCTGAACTGAAGTCGATGGCGCTAAGCAATCTTTGTACCTACCCTTATGTATGCGTTTAACAAAACCATGTATCACATACTGGGAAATAATAATGCCTTTGTTATCAAGCATGGTTTCTTCTTTCTCTAAAATGCCCGTGGTGTAATGGTCATCGTCGTAGGAAATGGACACGGCGACATGAGTTCGAATCCTGGACGAGACTGATTGCATTTCACATAGCACTAATACCCTTGGGAAAGGTATGAATACAATCATTCTCCCTCCAGCTATGGATAAATAGTAGGGCAGACTGTTTCTTCAGCCTTGGTGAGGCAACTAGTCTAGGAGAAGGAAAACTCTGAATTCAAACTTGTTAAACTTCGCTTAAAAATTGACCTTGTGTCATATCCTACACGAGCGGAGGGGTTGGTAAATATGCTAAAAGGACAATCTTTTGCCATTGTTTCTATAAGATTCATGTGATTGAATTTGATTTATAGAAGATCTTTTACTAGTCTACTAGAGGCAAATTATGTCTAAATTGACCAAACCTCTTTGCATTCTCCTTGATTGGTTGCCTTACCAAGGTTAAATGAACCATTATGCCCAACAATTTATTCATAGCTAGAGGTAGAAGAGATGGATTTATGTGTGGTAATCTTTCGTTCAGGTCAGTCTCTCTGGATAGTTGATATCTCCCCCCTCCTTATATTGCGATTGTATCCAAAAAGAGGCCACTGTGGTTGGTCTAAACCGCATACGTCACGAGTCAGCTCAGCAAGGAAAAAAAAAAAAAACCAACGACGTATTCCGAGAATACGCTTGTGTTTCTTTATTTTCTTTTCGACTTCTTCTCAGTCGGCGTGAGGGTCTTGTTACGACACGCAACATAGGATTGGATGCTATTCCCTCGCTACCACGATTATCCCATTTTATTCAACAGTTAGCTGACTCTGCTATGCTATCCTTGTGACCAGTCCCCGGGGAACGAAGATATGTTTGGCAGCATAAACGTATAGTGTACCTTAGAACTATTGCAATAAAGTGGCGTTCCACAATCCTCAAAGGGATTTGTCCTCGTGGTGTAATGGTTAAAGCGATAGACTGCGGAATCGTAGTAAGCGAGTTCGTACTCCAGTCGTGCTATTACGTTCGCTTTCGGGCAAATACCCTTGGGAAAGGTATGAACCCCCTTATCTTCCCAGCTATGGGTTAAATAGTACCACTACTGTCCTTCATGGAGAATGGCTTTGGCATTAAATAACTTAACAAAGGTTGATATGCCATTAAGCAAAGAAACCAAACCAAATCAATTAAAAGGCATCTGAAGACCAACATAAGCGCTGCTTTTTTTAAGACGTCTTATTTTCCAACGTTCTTCCCTATTTTGCTGGTTCAACTCTGACTACAGTTAGAAATACCAAGGAATACCTACTATAGCTTAACATTTGCACCCGACCACGATTAATGAAATTAAAACAATATAAAAGGTATGAACCCCTTTTATCCTCGTAGCTATGGGTTAAATAGTACCACTACTGTTCTTCTGTGAGAATGTCTTTGGCATTAAATAACCTACAAAGATTGATATGCCATTAAACAAAGAAACCAACCAACAATCCTCAGATTTCCAGAACTGGAGCCTCAACACTAAATGTAGTTTAGTGTTACACTCAAGACAACTCTTTTTTGTTGGGGCCAAATCTTCTGAAGGGGATACTGGCAGGGTTTTCTAAGTAACACGGAAAGGACAGAGTTTTGGTTTGAAAGTTTCAAATTACGTTTTATATCTACATGTTCACATTTTTTGTTACATATTCATCAAGGGGTACTATATGTATTCATCAAAGGGTACCATATGTAGAACATTTCACCAGCTTAGAAACATACAGGTGCTCTTGAGAAGTTCCCCATAGACTCTTGATTAAAAAAACAAATAAACAAACAAACAAACAAGCAAACAAAAATATTTTCTGTATTTCCTATGAGAGCCGATTATCAATACATTCGGTACAATGCTGTCGATAAGACACGAAACCTGCAATCATTTATTTTGAAGGGAACGAAACTTCCATTTCACCGGCCAGAAGCCAAGGAATGAGACCTCTCTGTGAGTCACAGAAGAGATGAGTTCCGAAATATATCAAGATGAAGAACAGTAGTTTGGCACGGAATTTTGGTCAGATTTATTTGTAGTTGCTTTCCACTGTTAGCTTAGAAATAATTCGTGCAAAGCAAAATAAGCGGAACCACCAATAGAGGAAAGAAGTTGGACGAGAACCAGATATTATACCACGAAGAGAATAAAGAGTAGAGGAAAGATGAGGTGGGAAGAGGGAGGGGATAGAAATAGAGAGAGAAAGAGAAAGAGAGAAGTAGAAAGAGCTTAGTTGTGAAAGAGAAAGAGTAAGAAAGAGAAAAAAGAGAAAAAAATTAAGGTAAAGGGAATAAAAGGTGAAGGAAAGAGGAAGGGAGCTTGAATACGAAAATGAGATAAATAGATAGGTAGATAGATTGACAAAGAGAGAAAGAGAGAGAGAAAGAGAAAGAGATAGAAGGCGAAAGATAGAGAAAGAAAAGAAAATTAAGACGAAGTGAATAAAGAGTGATAGAATGAGAAAGGGAATGGTGGTGAGTACAATGAGATAGATAGATAGATAGATTGTGAGTGGGAGAGAGAGTGAAAGAGAGAGAAAGAGGGCAGTAAAAAGAGTGCAGCCGATAAAGAAAAAGAATAAGTGAGAAAGAAAGAGAAAATCAGGAGGAAGAGAATAAAGAGTGAAGGAAAGGAGAGGTCGGCGTCGAATAGGAAAACGAGAGAATAGAGAAAAGAGAGAAGAAGAGAAAGAAAAAATAAGAAACGTAGAACCGGTGTAATCGAGAAAGATAAGGAAAGAAAAATGAAGACGAATAAAGAGTAAAGAATAGGATAGAGTGGATACGAAAACGAGAGAGAGAGAGAGAGAGAGAGAGAGAGAGAGAGAGAGAGAGAGACAGCCAGACAGACAGCCAGACAGACAGAGACAGAATTCGAGAAAGAGAAATAATAAGAAAGAAAAACTTGAGATGAAAAGTAAAAAGGAGCCAGTGAAGAAAATAGAGAAAAATAGAAGTGAAATATTTTATGGTTTACTGATTCATATCAAATGATTGGTATTTTACTAAATTAGAAAATAAATTACCTTATTGATACCGTAGATCTATTGTCCATTGATTTATGGTTACCAAAACATTGATTTATATATTTCAGTTTTAAAACCAAGGGTTTCTTCAAATTCCTGCTCTTATTTTTGAATTTTGACCTTACAAAATTATTACGGATCTTTCAGACAATAAAACATTGCTGGGGTGTTCACGTGATGTGATGGTTAAAGCGGTGGACTGTGGAATCGTAGGAAGCGAGTTCGTACTCCAGTCGCGCTATTACGTTCCCTTTCGGGCAAATACCCCTGGGAAAGGTATGAACCCCCTTATCCTCCCAGCTATGGGTTAAATAGTACCGCTACAGTTCTAGGAGAATGGCTTTGGCATTAAATAACCTAAAAAGAGTTGATATGCCATTAAACAAAGAAACCAAGACATTACTTCTTTTTATACCTATAGAGATATCTATTCGATTTATTTTACTCTTCCATTGTTTCTCTTTCCATTTTTCTCACTGTTACTCTCTTCTTTTTCTCTCTTTTGTGTCTTTCTATTATTCTTTCGTTTTTATCTTTTCTTTTTACCTCTCTCTCTTTTATTCATCTTTCTTTTCATAATTGATTAATTTTAACGGCATGCCAAAACTGAATATAACATTAGATTGAATCTGATGCTTAAACTCCCAGATTTTGAGATCTGGGAAGTGCCGAGTAACCAATCATGGCCATTACTTCCAGGTCCACACTGACCCTAACTTGTAGATCTGTTAAAAATTTATTCGCATTCGATCGGAATACTTAATTTCATGGCTCTGTAAATTATTTGAATTAAGAATAATTACTTGAAGTTACAATTGTTTGGTTTGGTTTCTTTGTTTAATGGCATATCAACTCTTTTTAGGTTATTTAATGCCCAAACCATTCTCCTAGAAGAACAGTAGTGGTACTATTTAACCCATTGCTGGGAGGATAAGGGGTTTCATACCTTTCCAAAGGGTTTTGTCCGAAAGTGAACGTAGTAGCGCGACTGGAGTACGAACTACGATTCCGCAGACCATCGCTTTAACCATTACGCCACGAAGACACCCCCTGTTACAATTGTATACAAAGGATTATTATCATTAGGCACTTAACAATGTACAAACAGCGGATTACTATAAAATAGATTATTACTTAAAAGCATGTATTTATTAGGATTAGATAAAAATATCCGTATTAGATTGGAATACTTAATATTTAATAACTGTAAAAACTCTTTAGAAACAACAACACAAAATTGTCACAATAAATTTACAACGAATACTATTCTCCAACTTCCAGGCATAAAATAAACTTATACACTCTGTCATGCCATTAAAACAATCAAGGCAAAATTTTATAGCATGTTTATTAAGTGAAAGCTACAAACATAATCTCGTTTTTTTTTAAATTTTTGAAATATAATTGATATTCAATATACTTATTTCCAATTTTATCTTAGTTTCACCCAGAATCCTGATATGGTTCTTCCAGACTCGTTTTCAGTCCTCTGTTTCAAAATAGACTTACAGATAATATAGATATTTCTAGATTTATCTTAACTTTTCCCAGAATCTCATTAGGTGGTTTACCTAACTCGTTTTCCACCCTCTGTTCCAAAGTAGGCACCCTGATTATCAATATAGATATTTCTGACTTTTTCTTGGTTTCACCCAGAATCCCAAAAGGGGGTCTTCCAGACTAGTTTTCAGTCCTCTGTTTCAAAGTAGGTACCCAGATAATCCTTATAGATTTTTCAAGGTTTATTTTGGCTTCACCCAGAATCCCAATAGGGAATCTGCCAGACTCTTTTTCAATCCTCTGTTCCAAAGTAGGTACCCTGATAATCACTATATATATATATATATATATATATATATATATATATATATATATTTAGCTTTATTTTGGCTTCACCAAGGATCCCAATAGGGTATCTGCTGGACTCTTTTTCGATCCTCTGATAATCGATATAGATAATCAACCTATTACAGCCCTTGTTTCTGCCGATCAACTTCAAATAGCAAAAGTATACGCAACGTTTTCTATGCACCCACGAAACACCGTGAACCAGCCGTCACAAGATAGCTTACGAGTCAAAATTCTATAAATAACCTCAATCAACCTACATACCTATATTTCATCTCCAAATTTCGCATTGATGATGAATTAATCTTTCAGAAAGACGGTTATCCCATATGCGCCATTACCTCAGCCAACATTTTTTTCTGAACACAATAGTTACCAATTAAGTCATATCGTCAATACGAACAAAAAGATAAATTCGCTATTCGCAAAAAAGCAAAAGAAAAAATGTATAGTTTGCTTTTTTTATATAGTTCTTTTCCTCTTTTTTGTTTTCCCCCATCTGCGTGAACTTTTTCTTGTCCTTCGTCTGATATATTTCAATGAAAGCAGTTCATATTTTCTTCTTCTTCTTCTTCTTCTTCTTCTTCTTCTTCTTCTTCTTCTTCTTCTTCTTCTTCTTCTTCTTCTTCTAACGATACATTCACTTCTTTACTAATTCATTCAATTATTCTCTTTTTTCCACTTCTTGTTCTTCCTCCTTCATTTTTCATCAACAACATTTTTTTCCCTTCTTTTTCTTCTACGATTTTTTATAGCGCTTTTAATTTTTTCTTTTTTCACTCCTTTCTTTATTTCTTCTTTCCTTTCTCTTTCTTTTACTTCTTTTTCTTCTTATTTAATTTCTTCTTTTTATACTTTTTCATCTTTTTCATTTCTTTCTTCATTTCTTTATTCCTTTCTCTTTCTTTCTCTTTTGCTTTATTTTATTTCTTCTTATTTCACCCTCATCTTTATGATTTTAAATTATTTCCTTTTTCATTTCCATCTTTCAATTTTATCATCATTTTTTGATAAATAGTTCATTCTTTCTTCATCGCCCACTTGCATTCTTGGTTATCTTCCTATTTTATCCTTTCTTTCATTTTCTTCTTCTTCCTTTCTTGTTTTCTTTCTTAAGTTTCCTTTTGTTTATTTATTTTTTTGCAATACCCTTTCTGTAAATTCTTACTTTTTACCTTCTCACATCATTTTATATCTAATCTCTTTTTTCTAGTCCTTTTCCTTTCTTTCCTTTTCCTTCCATTGACTTTTCTTCGATTATCTTCAGATTTGTCCCCTTTTTCTCAAACTGTATCATTTTATATTGTCATTTTAAACAAAGCTTATTTCCTTTATCTTTTACTTCTCAAACATCTTAACTAATTCTCTGACCTTTTCTCTCTTTTCCTATTTCTTTAAATCGTCCCTACCGAACCTATCCATAAAACTACCATCATCATCGCCCTACCACTATATTTGCCTGAGACATACGACAGCATTAAAAAGAAAAAAATAATCAAAATAAACAGAATATAAAAAGAAACCAAGACCCTTCGTTTACAGCAATACACTGAGAACAATCACCCTGCTCATATTCACTACACCCTCCTTCATCATAGACCAGAGCCAAAGTAAGACTGAAGGCACTGTTACCCCTTTCCCTCATCTTCCCTTTAACCGGAAATTAGCGGTGTCTGTGTCCGGCGGGCATGCGCCATTGATCTTCCCGCGTAAACTCCGCGACTTTTCGGCCATTATCAAAATGGCGGAAACAGTTGAGCCTCGCACAAGGAAATAAGTCATTTCCTCTTGCGTGTCGTTAGATAAAGTTCTTTTTAAATCTACGAACGATGGCCCTAGCCTCCCTATCGGCGTATTTGTGACCTCTTGTACCTTTTTTCCTTTACGCCCCCCCACTATAAAGACTCCGCCACTCATAGCGTCTCTCACTTGCATTATTTGGTTTTAGACTTTGCATGCACTTATCACGAGCATGTGCGTGAAAGTGAATGTATGTGTTAGTTACGGTTACAAATTAGCTGGCAAAGACGCTTTCATTATTATATTAAGATATCTTTGTACAATGTATCGTTGATTACGGCAAGAGAACATCAAATCGGTCGCTTTTTATGTAAAGGCCTGTAACTGAATCCACTTGAGTATATGTCTGTGGTAGTCGTGGATGTAGTCGTGAGTCCCAGTGTTCGTTAATACACATATAAATTGTGTAGCTGGGTGTGCACAATCTTCATCATCAACTAGAAAATAAATCTTGCCATCATTAAATATCAAAAAAGTATACTAGTATATATATATAAACAAATGTACATAAAACATTGCATATATATATATATATATATATATAGATGTTATGAAAGGTACTTCGGCGCCTCGAACACTTATACATAAGGTGTTTCTGAAAAGGCTATCAGTTGTAATCTAAAAAAAAAAAAAATTGACAGCTAGTGCAGAAACAATTTAAAATTCTATATTTAATGTTTATTTATCCTTTAGGGTATCGAAATTTTATTCATAGAAAAAGATAAAGTGTCTAAAGATTAAACTTAGAATATATATATATATATATATATATATATATATATATATATATATATATATATATATATCCACACTGAAGAGTTGTGATGCTACAAAACAGTCTGTGAATGACAATTCACACACACACACATATATATGTATATAGCCACACTGAAGAGTTGGGATACAATAAAACAGTCTGTGAATGACAATATACATATATATATATATATATATATATATATATATATATATATATATATATATATATCAACAAGATGACTTGTAAATCATTAGGGTTTCCGTTCTAAATGAAATAATGCCACTATTTAGGAAAATAAGTTGTTAAGTATTCTTAATTACAGTCCATGTTTAGCTCAATTGTATCGAGTATTTGGATAATTCCAAAAAAGCAAAAAACAAAAAAAAAAAAAAAAAAAAAAAACGTTCAACAGAAATACACACCGTGAAACACTATAATTTATTTGCAAACCCCTCTACCACGAGTAAGGTATGACACAAGGTTAATTTTTAACCGAAGCACAATTGGTTTGACTCTTGAGTTTTCCATCGCCTAGATTAGTTGCCTGATCAAGACGAATGATTCCAGTCTTCCCTACTAATAGATCATAACTCGAGGATGAGCGGTTAGTTTCAGTCTTTTTTAAAGGAAATTGTGCAAAGTGAAAGGTAAACCGTATCGTCCAGGATTTGAAAACGGATCACCGATTCGATTCTTTAAGATTGTAACTATTCCGTCAAGTGCACCTCCATTACAAATGAATATAGATTGTTTTATTTTTTAAATGCATTTTTAATGATTTCATAAAAATCTTGCCTAGATCTTTCTTTTTTTGTTAGATTGTTGTTATATACTAACAAACATATTAGGCATTTTAGTAATAAATAAAAATTTGCATTATCATTTGTAAAAAGTAATTCATACTCGTGTATAGATTCGATGTTTACAAAGTTTTTACAACGTATAAAAAATGCTTATTAATGTTGACTCCGATGATATTCAGTTCTGCGAATTTCCTGTCAGTAGGGCCAAGAATATATTGACTGTACCCAATGAAGTGGTTTTAGACTTCATTCCCTAAAAAGGGTGTCCTGGATATGAAACTAAACTGCATCTGGTGACACTCCTGTTCTGGATATCAGAGCAGGGTCTGTCTGAAGCTAAATGGTCCCACATATGAGTCAAATACACTTGTTTGAAATTATTCGTGTTCTATAAGACTATGTGCAAACAAAAACCTTTCAAGAAACAAATACACACGTACAGTTTGGCTTCTTTGTTGAATTGCAAAACAACCTTCGCTAGTTTTCAATGCAAAATCCATCCTTATTAAAGAACATTTATTGCACTACTTAACCTACATCTGGGAGTAAAATAGGGTTCATGCCTTTCCTAAGAGTATTTGTCAGAAGGTGAGCGTAATAGCGTAACTGGGGTTCGAACCCGCTTACTACAATGTTACAGTCCAGCCCGTTAGCCACTGCGCTACGGAGAATACCCCAAAATAATAAATGATGAACTTGATTCCCTAACCTATTAGCATAAAATAACCCTAGATAAGTCAACGTGCCGTTAAAATCAATAAACCCCAATCAATCAAGATTAGTTTTGGACTCGCCACTTCTCCCTATTATTCATCGCCTCTGGCAGGTCTTCAGGGTTACATTCCGTGTCCTCACATAGCTGCTGTATGTAAGTTCGAGCTGGTCGTCCCGACTTCGCTTGGCCATAAGTGGGGGTCCATAGGAGTACATCACTTATGAGCTCGTCCTTGCTTCTCCAGCAGTGTCCTGCGTGTCTGGTTCGTCTAACTTGTATAGTTTTCGTGACAGGAGGCTAGTGGCCGTATAGTTGGTGTCTAGTGGGGTGTTGTCACCTGGACTTGTTCAGTATTGCTCTCAACATTCTCGTGTAATTGCCGTCTAGTTTCTTCTCCAACCATTTAGTTAGCGTCCATGTAGTGCATCCATATAGCAGTATCGATACGACCGCTGCCTGGAAGATACTGCGTTTCATTTTATCGGTCAGGTCTGATTTCCATATGATCGAGAGCCTATCGATAGCTGTCCATGCTTTCGTTAGTCGTGTGTCGATGTCTTTTTCGGTTGATGAGACGCTACTTCCTTGGTAGGTGAATTTGTCTACTAGTTTCAGAGAGGCTTCGTCTAGTGTGGTAATGTTGCCCGTTTGGTTGTAACACATATATTCAGTTTTGTGTGCATTGACATGGAGGCCAATGCCTGCAGCGGCTCGTTCCAAACTTTGCAGTAGTGTCTCTGCTTGATTAGGCGTATTCGCCAGTAACGCCAAGTCATCACCGTAGTCGGCGTGTGTGATTGTTTTTGCGGGGTACCTTTTGCTTCTTTTCTTAGTCAGCTCGAAGCCATTTTCTCTGATTTTGTCTATCGACGTTCTAAGCACGTAGTCTAGACAGATGATAAAGAGGTATGAGGCTAGCGTGTCTCCTTGTAGTACTCTTGCAACAATGTCGATCTCTTCTTATTATGTAATTTTCTACGAGAAATAATAAAACAAGGTTTACATTTGGTTGAAAAGACATTAACTTTTTATGAAATAAGAAAATCGTATTATCATTGGCAATACTATTGAAGTTTAAAGAATAGGCAATACTCTACATACAAATTTATACTTTTAATTTCAATGAATATCATATAGCATCGATCTTCCACGATAGAATCGATTTGAGTGTTGGTGTAATAGCTTCTTACCCATATGTGCCACCAAATTTTTAAATAGAAAATGATCCACCTGTGCAGCGTTTTCCAAAAATAACTTTTCCTTATATTTTCGCCAAAAGCTAGTGACTGTATGTTGACTGAATCCCCAGGACGAGTCAATAGCAGTCCATACTCGAAGAAGAAAAGATGTCAGATTCTACGCGTCGAACATAACAGCTACAAAATTTCACGTCGGTAAATAAGATTTTTCTTTTACAGAATTTTAGAAAGTATTCAAAAGGAACACAAAAACTTTTACGTCCGCGCTGTAAACATAATGAATATTCTCATACAAAGTATCTTTTGTAAACTTATGCTCAATACCAAAAATTATACATAAAATACTCAACCTCCTGTTATTTGTTTTATATTATGCTTCTTCATTATTAATTTCAGAATAAACCGTTTTTTTTTATCAAAGTATCTGGAAAATTCCTTTGCTGCTACAACATGCGACATTTTGTTACGAACTCACACACACACACACACACGCATATATATATATATATATATATATATATATATATGCGTGTGTGTGTGTGTTGTGTGTTTGTGTATTTCTTGGCTTGAAAAGTAGTATTAGAAGAAATATTGATTCATGCAAAAGAGTAAGGCAATATATGAGTATATTTCAATATCTTTCTAAGTTTATGACAATTCGGGAGGAAATATCTAGATACATATATAATATATGCATACAAGGGTATATATTTATATTTCACTCACATAGAATAATTTCATATGTGGGGAACGAAACAAATAAGATCCATAACTGCATGCGTACTCTGTACTGTGTGTACGTGAGACGCACAATTTACAGCAACATTTATGCTCTCTTTTTAACGTCAGCTTTATAATTTAATTATTCAGGGTTTGACAATATATGAGTTGGTTTGGTTTGGTTTGGTTGTATTTTATAGCAAATAAACCACTAAGGGTTATTTAATTCCAGGTTCTGTTTATATATATATATATATATATATATATTGTCTTCCGCTGACAGACTGTTTCGTTGTATCACAACTCTTCAATGTGGTTAGACACGCTAGATTCTTGAAGCTGTGATCGAAACCCGGCTGACTCATACGCCAACTCAAGATTCTACCACACAGCCACGAGGAAACTAGCGTAAGCGAAGGAATTTCAAACGCTTATGCATCACATTTGTTTTGTTTACATATATCCGCTTAACGGCTACCAAGAGCTCAATTCATTCGAAAAGCCTTGCTTTACGCTAGTGACAACAATTACTTCCTTTGCTTGAGAGATCAACCCCACAGGGGTAGGGGAGTATATATATATATATATATATATATATATAAATAAATTAGAATAAAATTAGAGGAGGTGCCCGTGGTGTAATGGTTATCGTAATAGGGAAATGGACACGGCGACACGAGTTCAAATCCTGGACGAGACTGATTGCATTTCACATTGCACTAATACCCTTGGGAAAGGTATCAATCCAATTATTCTCCCTCCAGCTATGGGTAAATAGTAGGACAGACTAGGTTCTTCAGCCTTGGTCAGGCAACTAGTCTAGGAGAAGGAAAACTCTGAATTCAAACCTGTTAAACTCCGCTTAAAAATTGACCTTGTGTCATATCCTGCCCGAGGTTGGTAAATATGATAAATTAGAATAGTGTTGGTTGTCACTAAATCACTTTGTGGGTTTGTGGCGAACCAAGTGCAATATAATATGGAGAGTGCTCAATATCTAGGATAGAGCTATTATATAATAATAATAATAATAATAATAATAATAATAGTAAATAAATATATATTAGATATGTTATTTGATGCCATGGAATTTGGTCTGCGACCCCTGGGTTTCATGGAGCTTTTACACAACAACAACCAGGCAGTTAACAAAATGATGATTGCTGTTTTGAAGAAAATCCATGAAACCCAGGGGTCGCAGACCAAATTCCATGGCATTAAAAAAAATATATATATATTTATAATATTTACAAGCGAATAGTTTGTTGTTAAAATCATTTTTAAATGTGTCAGGCCTCATTTGTTTGCACACAGTTAAATGGTTTCAAGTATTGTTATCCAACACTAATAATTCTTTTTGATATTAATCACGTGTCTGCATAAAGTTAAATGGTTTCAAGTATTTTTATCTAACACTAATCTTTCTATTTGTACACTGTTAAATGGTTTCAAGTGTTACTATTTCACGCAAATAATTCTATTCTCACCATAGATGGGACCCTAAAAGATGCAATTACTCCTGATCAATGAAGTCAAGACAGTAATGGCAGTGAAGGGATACTCCATATTCCCTAGAGTTCCAGAACTAGAGTCTTATCAGATTGTTTAGTGTTATACCCAGGATACTCGTTAGTGGGCGGATATCTTAACCCTTTGAAGAGATACAGTTGGTACATTCTACAGTACCACCAGACTGGCTTAATTATATTTGAGAGACGACTGGAACTGCTGGTTTAGATAGAAAAGGGTTACCAATATGCTGAAAGATATTCGGCGCTTTCATCATCATCATCATTATGTCGTGCCGCTAGCATGGATATCCCTGACCCTCTCTATCCACTTCTCCCTATCGTTCATCGCCTCTAGCAGGTCTTCTGGGCAACATCCCGTATCCTCACATAGCTGCTGTATGGATGTTCGAGCAGGTCGTCCTGCCTTTGCTTGGCCACATGTGGAGGTCTATAGGAGTACATCACTTATGAGCTCGTCCCTGCTTCCCCAGCAGTGTCCTGCATGTCTGGTTCGTCTAACTTGGATAGTTTTCGTGATGGGAGGCAGGTGGCCGTATAGTTGGTGTCTTGTGGGGTGTTGCCACCAGGACTTGTTCAATATTGCTCGCAACATTCTTGTATAATTGCCGCCTAGCCTTTTCTCCAGCCGTTTCGTTAGCGTCCAAGTAGTGCATCCATACAGCAGTATCGACACGACCGCTGCCTGGAAGAAACTGTGTTTCATTTTATCGGTCAGATCAGATTTCTATATGATCGATAGCTTATCGATAGCTGACCATGCCTTCGTTAGCCGCGTGTCGATGTCTTTTTCGGTTGATGAGACACTGCTTCCCAAGTAGGTGAATTTGTCTACCAGTTTCAGAGAGGTTCCGTCTAGTGTGGAAATGTTGCCTGTTTTATGTGAAAGTCGTAGAAAAAAAAAACTTTTGGTGATTATTTTTTAGAAGAAAACGTTAATGACAGTTGAGTGGAGTGGTTGAAAATGTAATGCTCAGAAATCAACACACGTGGTGAAAGTCAGCAGTCGGAAGCCTTACAAAAAACAAAAACAAAAAAATACACTGCAAAGTTAAAATGGCAACGCTTGTCAACAATAAATGAATGGATTGTGCCTACTCGTGACATATGAGATAGGCTTTACAGATACTCATATGTGAATGTAAAATGTAAAAATAAATAAATAGAAATAACATTTTCCTAAAATTGTCCGAAATTCATTAATAGTTCGCAGATTTACGTATCCGGGTGATTTCTAATCTACATAGCTATTAAACATTCAAGGTCAGTCAGTGTGTATGTGTGTATTACACAGATTTTATAATGGCGGAAAGAAAGGAAGAAAAAGAATGCAGATGGAAGAACGAATAGAAGAAAGATGTGGCCCTCGGCAATGCTAACGTAAGGAAAGAAAAGCATACAGAGTGAGGAGTAGGAGAATACCTAAAGACAGGCATCACGAAAGGAGAGTCTATTGAATTTAACAAACAAACAAACAAAAAAACAAACAAACAAAAAAACAAACCAAAACAAACATCCACTACAAAATACCCACCTCCAAAAAAAAAGCAAAAAAGCAAAGAAGCGAAGCAAAATCACCTGTAAATTATCGTAAATCATCTTGAATCGGTCGACAACTATTTTTTTAGAGTCTTGCAAGTATTCGATAATAATCATACAGTTAGAATAATGTGTGCCTCATTAAATTGTGTCGTAAGAACAATTATCGAATAAATGGGAGAATATCCCCTTCTCTCGCTCTTTCTCTCTCTCTCTCTCTCTCTATCTATCTATCTATCTCTCTTAATATCTCTTTCTCTCTGTCTATATATACATATAGCAAGTAAAGTTGTCTCCCTTAGTCTAGGGCGACCAGAAGGCACCTTTTTAAATAGCTACTACACCAAAGTGTAAGAGGGCGCTACTCCTTTCCCTGGATTGCTCCACTTTACCCTTGATCCATACCTTATATCGCTGAGTGTTAAGCTAGGAGGTATCAAGTACCATTTTTAAAGTCTTTGGGATGACACGACGTGGGATTGAACCCAGGTCTCCTAGACCATTGGCAACACTCTACCCACTTGGCCAATGAGCGGTTTATATATATACATATATATATTGATACATATGAAGAAATAGTTGATTAGAAAAATCTGAGATGTGAAAAAACAAACGGAAAAAGTGGATAAGACAAAACATAGACAACGGATTCAAAATGATATTTTGTCTTCATTTCATCTATGACTTCTTCAGAATGTACAGAAGAAGACTTTGATAAAATAAAGACGAAATATTAATTTGAATCTGTTGTCTGTGCTTTGGTTTATCCACTTTTTCCGTTTATTTTTTCGCGTGCGTGCGCGTGCGCGCGCGCACACACACACACACACACTGCTTACGAGGAAATCAACGATGATGGGTCCTTTCGTGTCCCACAATCACTTTCTTTACTGACTGCTGTGCCCGGAACTTTTTTGTAGCGGAGATTAAGTGTAGTTCCACTCCATGAACTTTTCGACTCAGACTCGTAATAGCCATCCTATGTTAAGCCCTTTTATAAGACATGCTTCCTCGAATACCCAACATTTTTTTGTAAAATTACCAGTTTGCTATTATCATCCACCAAAAAATTGATAACAGACCTCTGTTCAAACCTGAATATATATATATATATAAGAAGTGTTCCATACCTATGGAGATTGAAACTGTATTTACCAAGACAGAAATGAAAAATTAATTTCCTTTAAAATAGTCTGATTGAAATTCATCTTACTTATTTCAGTCAGTTTTCCACCCAGGAAATTCCTCTTTTGATATTGTCTAAATCTAATTTGTTGTATTTCATTTAATGTCTTCTCTGTGTCGAAGTATAATTTATAGAAAATCTGAAAAAATCATATTAGTCGAGCAAGTTTCACCAAAAAGTACTATTTGAAAAGTATCGAGGCAGACTTCATAATTTTAAGAATGTTGCCACAGACTCGGCTATACAACATTCGAAGCGTCTAAGCTTTATTTCATTATTGTATATTGTGCACATCTTTATTCGAATTTAAAACTTTAAATAAAAAGGAGAGACAAACCTTCTTTTTTCGATACGGTGACTCTATTCCCAAAAATAAGGCTGTCCTGGGTTTGACTCCAAATTGTATCTGATGTTGAGGCTCCACTTCTGAAGATCTTAGGGAGTAGAGAGTACCCCTTCATTGCCATTACTATGAGGTTCACTCTGACACGGAGTGGTAGTACCTGTTAGGATCTCATCTATAGGCCAGATTGCAATAACTATATGTATCATGTGAATACGACCGTTGAATTAACTCGAATCCCAACCCTCCAAGCATTATATAACCCTAGACGGGTTGACACGCTGTTAAAATCAATTCTCTCTTTCATATATATATATATATATATATATATGTGTGTGTGTGTGTGTGTGTGTGTGTGTGTGTGTGTGTGTACCAATATATTTTGTTCATTTTTTACTATTTCAAGAACACATATATTTTCTAATCCAAGAACATATCGTCCATTTGGCTGGGGCTGTAAAATAATTTAAATGCATTTTTGAAGAGGGGAAAAAGCACCCTCTACCTAGTGAGTGTCCTGAATATGACACTAAACAATCTGATAGTGAGACTCTAGTAATGCAGGAGCTTTGGGAAATTGGAGTACCCGTGAATTGCCATCTCTTTGAGGTCCACTCTGGCCCGGTGTGGTAGCACAACAAAGGGTCTTATCCAGGGGTTAAATAGACATGTTTGACCTTTAAACTGAGTGAAAAAAATTACTTATTAAAATTGAATTGTTATTGATATATTACACTACTTTGACCTATTAAACTTTGTTGACTTATATATATATATATATATATATATATATATATATATATATATATATATATATGTAAAAAGAGGATCTGGCATTAAATAACCTAAAATGGTTGATATGTCATAAAACTAAACCAAAGGAAAATAATCAAGAACACACACACACACACACACACACACATATATATATATATATATATATACTAAATTACACAGCCGTGAGCAGGGAGCGATGTAAGCTCAATTTTTAAGTCGAGTTCAACAGGTTTGAATTCAGAGTTTTTCTTCCCCTGGACTAGTTGCCTTACCAAGGTCAAAGAGCGCAGTGTGCCTTACTTTTTTCCGATAGCTGAGATAGGGAGGAAGAGTTGGATGCATATTTTTCCAAGGGAGTTAACACTATGTGGGATGCAAACAGCTTCATCCAGGATTTGAACTCGAGTCGACGATTCCATTTCCAACAAGAATAACAATTATACCATGACCTCTCACTCACACACACTCTCTCTCTCTCTCTCTCTCTATATATATATATATATATATATATAGAGAGAGAGAGAGAGAGAGTTTCAATGTTGTAAACCCTGCGAAGGAGGCGTGAATATGGCAATAGAAATAACCATTCAATTTCATGGGACTGGTTTCTACGACCAGCCATCATAAAATAACTTTGACGATTGAAGCAGTTTGATGGCCTAAGACAAATTACTGAAGTAGCTACTAAACAGCAATTATCGTAATATTGAACACTAAATAGAAAGGCTTCTTATTAGATAAGTTAAAAGCAGCTGTGTAGGTGTACATTTTTTGGTGCGGACATAAAAGATCATGGCAATAATTATAAAAAATACACCACCCCAAACTATCCCTATGTCTAAACCAATAATTATGCATATAAATGATAATATTTTGAACAAGATATGAGTATCAATTTTCCTGTTACAAGCACAGCTACACCTGTTCAATGCACGTATACAAAATGCTAGGAGTATTTAGATTATATAAACACCCCATCGTCACTATTCACTTTCCTTTGCTGTCGGTAGTTTGCTAAAAGATAATAATTTATTCTGGCAATTACTCACTTGTAACTCCCATCTCGGCTCAACCACCGACAGTTCAATTCAGGACATCGCACCTGCAGTAAAAAATTAGCCAAAAAGCTTCGCAAAACAAACCCCTTTTTCTGACTCTTTAAATATCCACTTCATTTTGACATTATCCAAACAGCCCTCGCCCGCCTCTTTTTCACCTGGAGGCTTCAACCTCGTTCTGGGTTCACACAGTGTGCTAACACATGGGATCTCCAAATTAACTACATGTAGGTGTATAGATTGAATACACTGTGGATTTTACATGTATAAAGACTTGTCAATCATTTACCCCTGACGTTCCCCGCCAGATTAAACGCAATTGTAAATATGCAACTGTTTAAAATGATCCATAGAAAGATATCTATCTTAATCGTCTTTTATTAATCATGCTGTAGTTTTCATTTTTTTTTTTTTCTTTATTTATCTTTTCTTTCATTTCTTCTTCCATTCTATTTTTTTAAAATTAATTTTGGTAGGGTTTCTTTGTTTAACGGCATATCAACCTTTGTAGGTTATTTAATACCAAAGCCATTCTCCTAGAAGAACAGTAGTGGTACTATTTAACTGGGAGGATAAGGGGGTTCATACCTTTCCCAATGGTATTTGTCCGAAAGTGAACGTAATAGCGCGACTTGAGTACGAACTCGCTTACTACAATTCCGCAGTCCATCGTTTTAACCATTACACCACGAGGACCCTCTTCTACGTTAATCTCTTCTCTTTTACTAATATTGATTGATTGATGGATATTTAAGGTATTTTAACCGGTCTTCAGTCATGTCAACCGATAGAGAATCACATTCATTGTTCATCTATAGTTACATTTTCAGTGTATGACTGCTTAAAAGTTTTGTTGCAAACTGTTATTAGATATCAAAAATTCCTTTCTAACTTATATAACTTACAGACAGTTATATGGTTTCAAGTATTCCAATATAAGACTAGTTATAATAATTGTATATTTTCAGGTCATCATTTATTTTTAAGAATAGTCATATGCTTGCTCGTAGTGATGTGGTTTAAAGTAACGAAAAATGATACTTAGTATCTTAAAACAAATGGCGTTATGTAATGATTTAGGAAAAGATTTTGAAAAAAAATTCATAGTTGTTTTTTTTACAATGAAAATTTGTACGATTAAAAATATATTTTCACACACACACACACACACACACATTTATATATGTTATTGATTTATATATATATATATATATATATATATATAGAGAGAGAGAGAGATCGTGACAGAGATACATAGCAAGAGAGAGAGAGAAAGTCGTGGAGAGACAGATAATGAGAATTTTAGAAATAATTGGTAAGCGATATATTCCTCTCATGAAAACGTTGAATTTTTTTACTTCTTACAAACAAACAAACAAACAAAACAATAAGAGAAACAAAAAGAAAAACCTCTTATTTCAAATTTCTAAAACAAAATCAATTAAAAAATTTAGCCCCAAAGAAGTACAAATCGTAAAAGCAATCATAAAATTTAAAAATTGTTAGAGCGTTCACCAATTTTTCGGGGGACCAGGGTTCAATCCTTGGTCGCGTCATGCCAAAATCTCATACTTGATGGGTCCTTGCTTAACACTCAGTATCATAAAGTATGATCAAGGATAAGTGGAGCAATCTAGGGATGGGAGTAGTGCCTTCCTCTACACCTCGGTGTAGTAGCAATTGAAAACATGATCAGCCAACTTACTTAACACATACATACATATATATATATATATATATGTGTGTGTGTGTGTGTGCGTGTGTGTGTGTGAGAGAGAGAGATTACATTTTCTCTTTAAGGTAGAGGAATCATATTGCGAATATAAAATCCGGTGAACACTTCTGCACGACATACGGCAACGTAGGTCAGCAGTTTCGACCTTATTATAACCTACGTCGCGTGCAAGTGTTCGCCGGATTTTCTGGTCGTGGTAATTTGATTCGCCATATATTTCCTCTACTTAAAAAAGAAAATGTACATCTATATCCTTGTCCTTGAGGTTATAACAATTACGCAGATGCGTATTTCCAGTCCTCCTGGGAAGACGTGGCTTTGGAGGTGACCGTGTCGTCTCTAAAGAGTACGAATGTAATTTGCAAGACACATTCAGGTTAATTGGCCGCGCAATTAACACGACTTGTAGATTTAGCATCATGTGTGTCCGATGTGAGCAGGTGGCTCAGCGTTAAAGCTTTGGCTCAGCATTCTGTGGTCGCTGGTTCGATCTCCTGTCGGGGAGATCCCGTTGTACGCTGCTCTTGAGCCCTAATAAGGTCGAAACAGCTGTCCAGCGTTTCCGTATGTCGCGCGCAAGTGTTCGCCGGGTTTTCTGATCGAGGTAATTCAATTCAGCACACACACACATATATATACATTTATGCAAAGAAGCTTCAGAGTTTTATTGAAAAATATATTCTCAGTGAATGATATTTAAATCCTTTATCGATTTAAACTTGCTTTATTGCGAGAAAACGCACGGACATATTTACACTATGTTGCAACAAGTTTGCGACAAAAATAATCTCACAATTTTTGCTCCAATTCTTAAACATGCAATGATACCCAGGAATTATTTTTGATAACAAGCGTCAAAAATCAGATCCTATTTCAAACTATTCAAGCAGTTATATATAACAATTCAGTTTAGTGTAAATACAGTTTCAATGTCAAAAACATTTCAATTTCAAACAATTCAGTTTAGCAGAAGTACGCAGTTTAAATGTAAGTAGAGTTTGATTGTGAAAAACATTTCTATTTCGAGCTATTCATTTTAGTCAAGCAGTTCTAATCCAGCTAATTCAGTTTACACACAGTTACATGTCAAAACAGTTCTATATTAAAGAATTCAGTTTAGTTTAAATACAGTTTCAATGTAAAAAACAGTTCTATTTCAAATAATTCAGTTTAGCATAAGCACAGAGTTTAAATGTAAGTACGGTTTAATTGTCAAGAACATTTCTATTTCAAGCTATTCAGTTTAATCAAACAATTCAGTTCAGCAAAAGTATGCCGTTAGTTCTATATAACCCATAGATAGGGCCTTATCAGGTGCTACCACTCCGGGTCAGAGTTGACTTGGGAGCGATGGCAGTAAAGGTGTATTCCGCATTCACCAAAGCTCCAGCATCACTGGAACCTCATCATCAGAGTGTTTAGTGTCATATCGAGGGCAATCGTTGGTGGGGGGGTCTTACCCCTCTGCAGAGTTGCAGTCAGTGTATTCTACAGGCCAAGGCGATTGGGTAAATGTAATTAGAGTTTTGAATTTGCCGATTATATCCCTTGCTGAGAAATAAATTTCCCTCTCAAAATGGGTGTTATTGGTTTGACACTAAACTGCATCTGATGGTGAGGTTCTACTTCTGGAGATCTTCATTCCCATACCCCCAGTTCAACTCTGACTCGTAGTATTGTGGATTCTAACAAATATCTCATTTAGTCTATGTATAATATGTTTTTACCTTAAACTTTTCATGGGTCAGTAAATATATGTACCAAATATGGTTGGTCTTGTTAAATTCATTTGGATCTTTATAAAAAAACAATCTTTACCCAGTTAGCAATGTCGATTCTCATTTTCTCAGACAGTCGTCTCCCTTGACCCCCTCCCCAAAAAAAGAAACAGAATCATTTTTATTCAAATAATGTCCGACTTTATTTTGAAATTGATAGGTATTAAAAAATTATTGAGACTTTTAAAATCCTTCTTAATTCTGTTTTGATCAGTACATTCTCCGGTCATCATAAAATACCTGTCTATTATATTCATTCCATGCCAGCATTCAAATCACTTATTCCAGCGAGTTTTTAATTGGTCGAAGCACCCCAGCAACATAACTTTTGATATCGTTTTCAGCAATTAAATTTCTTTAAATCTTAGTATTACAGTTTCTCTCTCCCTGTCCCATTACCTAGTTTTGTTGTGGGAGAACTATTCATGTGGTGTGTCTTCAGCAGGATAGTATGGTCGAGTTATTTCCTCTTTCGTTCAACAATTTATCAGAATTCAGAGTTTCCTTTCTCCTATACCGCTAGCAATATCAACGTAAAAGAACCCGGTCTACCTCACAATTTACTCCAAGATGGAGGGAGAATACTTTGAAGATATTCTCCAACGATTACCCTTACTTCTAAACAGAAGAACCAATACGAACATGACATATCAACCTTTGTAGGTTGTTTAATGCTAAAGCTATTCCCCAAGAAGAAGAGTAGCGGTACTATTTAACCAATAGCTTGGAGGATAAGGGGGTTCATACCTTTCCCAAGGGTATTTTCCCTAAAGTGAACGTAATAGCGCGACTGGAGTACGAACTCCACAGACCATGCTTTAACCATTACACCACGCAGGACACCCCACTGTTTGGGTTTTATGGTATATCAACCTTTGTAGGTTATTTAATACCAAATCCATTTTAATATAACTAATCAGTTCTATTTCAAATAATTCAGTTTAGCATAAGTACACAATTTAATTGTCAAACACATAGCTATTTCAATCTTTTCAGTTTAGTCAAACAGTTCTATTTCAAACAATTCAATTTAGCATAACTATGGTTTTGTTTACACACAGTTAAGTTTTAAACAGTTCTATTTAAAATATTTCAGTTTTACGGAAGTACAGTTTAAATGTCAAAAACAATTCTATTTCAATCAATTCAGTTTAGCATAAGTAGGTCGTTTAGATATAAAAATATTTCTATTTCAAGCAATCCAGATTAGCATAAGTACGCAGTTTAGTTCTATTTGACCTATAGATAGAACCTTATCAAGTGCTACCACTACGGACCAGAGTGGACCTGGGAGCAATGGCAATGAAGGGCTACTCCGCATTAGCTCAAGCATTACTAGAACCTTACCATCAAAATGTTTAGTGTCATATCCAAGACACTTGTTGGTGGGTGGCCTTACCCCTCTGCAGAGATGCAGTCGGTGTGTTCTACAGCCCCACCTGACTGGGCAAACTGTGTAAGGAGCGAAACTGCTTTTGATAATGAGGCTCCAGTTTTGGAGGTCAGGGAGTGTGGAGTACCCTTTCATTGCCATTACTCCCAGCTCCATTCTTCCCCGGAATAACAGTACTTGCTAGGATACCATCTATAGAAGGGAAGAAAGAAGCCCTTGTAGAGCAATGGCTTATGAGCTGGATTGCGACCACGAAGTAAGTAAATTCGAATTCCTGTCGTTCTTTTATGTTCACTTTCAGACTAATACCTTTGGGAAAGATATTATCCCCTCAGCGATGGGTTGAATAGAATCACTGCAGTTTTTCTATAAGGATTGCTTTAGCATAAAAAAAAATGAAGGTTGATATGCCATTAAACAAAGAAACAAATAAAAAACAAGCCATTTTTTGGTTTAACAGAAGTTTGAAAATTATTCGTATTTGATCAGACTGTGTTCAAACAAAAAAAAAACAAACTCGTAAGAAACAATAACTGAGAAAATTTAAATCTGAACACACATTAAACCCGATTATATCTCGGCATAAAATAAGTCTAAAGGGGGTTACATTCTGTTAAAGCCAATCAATCAATCAATCATTTAGGTGGCCACATAAAAGTTAAAATAATATAATATAATATGCAGACTTAAATTTTAGGCTTGAAAATTTGGAAAGAAGTGCGTATCATACAAGGTATATATATATATATATATATATATATATATATATATATATATATATATATTGTGTGTGTGTGTGTGTGTGTGTGTGTGTGTGTATCTGAATTATTTCATTTAACATTTTTTATGAATTGGCTTAATCCTTTTGGTATTGTTATTTGCGCACGCTTCATCTGAGACAAATATCAAGTGTAATGTAGTTAGTTCTCTTGTATGGTATGTCTCGAAAAGTAAAAGTAAAAAAGAAGTTGAAGAAGATGCTGTCTGGGTGACCAAAGTTCGAAAACGTTGTTATAATTTGGTTCCCAGTGATACTTTATAGAGGAACTCCTGGAATAAAGGTTATCTTTGTAGGAAATGGATTCTGTAACACCGGAGCTAAACACTAGACGTGTCTTTTTGGGTTGTATTTCAAGCTTATCCCCTAAGGAAAGACATACACCCATCTATTCTCCCTTCAGCTATGGATGAGTGGTAGGGTAGGCAAAACTTTTATTTCCCATGTTTATCAATATGTTTATAATTCAACCGATTCATCTACATAAGGACCTCCGTCGGCTGGGGATGAAGAATACACCGAATAGATCTTTGCAAAGGGGTAGGACTCCCCAACATGTTTCCTGGATATGACATTAAACAATCTGATGGTGAGGCTTTAATAATGTTAAAGCTTTGGGGAATGCGGAGTACACCTTTATTGCAATCGCTCCATGGGCCACTCTAGCCTGTATTGGTTTAATATTTAAACTGCGAGCAAAAAATAACGTATACTAAATTGAATTGTTTGAAATAGAACGGTTTAGTGATGTAACCGTGAGCAAAGAAATGAATGATATTCAAATAAATTGTTTGTGATACAAAGTAATACTTTGAACCATTTAACTGTGTGTAAAAGAATGAACTTAGGTTTGTTTAAAACGTTAACAAAAAATATGTTTACAATCCATACATATTTAAGTAAAGTTGGCAACCTTAGTCGAGGGTGACCCGAATGCTCCCTTTCCAATAGATACAACACCAAAATGTAGAGGAGGGCGCTACTCCATTCCCTGGATTGCTCCAGTTTACCCTTGATCCTTACCTTATAATGCTGAATGTTAAGGAAGGTGACATCAAGTACCATTTTTGAGTCTTTGGTATGACTCGACCTGGGATTGAACCCTGGTCTCTCGGACTATTGGCGAACTCTCTACTCATTAGACCAATTTTTCTTTGAAATCAAAGGTTTGCGACAAAGGAATCCGAGCCACTAATTTTTCCAAGTTAAACCTATGAGAAACAGTTTTTCGAGAGATTCGCCTTCCTGTTTGCTCACAAAATGCACGAGAAATAGACGTTGCTGTATCGAAACGGTCTTTTAAAGACATTTTAACAATCATCCGATCTTTCCGTTTGGCACTCATAGGAGGCCTGCCAGTTCTCGGTTTTGGTTTAAGTGTCTTGTCAGCCTTAAATCTACTGATTGCACAATAAACAACGCTTTTTGACCTTCATACGATGCCAGCAATTTCAGAATACAATGTGTCTTCTTCATGATTTGTTAAAATGAACTTTTTTTCTTCTCGAGGGAAACAGTTACATGCTTTCGTTGACATCTTGCTTAAAAAAAGGTCTAACGATGTATGACAGTTGACTATAAATCAAAATTAGCCATCAAGTTGTTTGGAAATTATCTAAATTACTATAATTCAACAGCGTTGATTAACTTTTGCCCATGGCAAAATGCATATTTTAGTTGTTTGAGTTCACTATTAATTTACTGCAAAAATATTTAGAAAACTTTATATGTAATATATACATATATGTTCTAAGTGTATTTGGGGAAAATTTTTTCAAGTAAAAATCATTTGAATATTTGTTGTTTTTCCGTTCCGTAACTTATGGCCGCTTCTGTATATGTATAAAGAGTATTTAGCATTACATAACCTACAAAGGTTGATATGCTAAAAAAACAAACCAAACCAAAACTTATATATTTGATATATGTATAAAAAGGATTTGGCATTAAATAACCTACAATGGTTGATATGCTATAAAACCCAACCAAACCAAATCAAATCTTATATATTTGATATATATGTATAAAAAGGATTTGGCATTAAATAACCTACAATGTTGATATGCTATAAAACCCAACCAAACCAATCTCTATGTGTGTTCCAAACAGACTTTGATGGGAAGATGGAAAGTTTCTTCATTTTTTTAAATGTATTTACTAAGCACCTTCATTACGAGCAAGATGCGGCAAAAGCCGATTTTAAGCGGGATACAGCTGGTTTGAATGCAGAGTTTTCTTTTTTTTCTAGAAGATTTGCCTAATGTTAAATAAATGAGTCTGTTTTATAGCTGTGGGAAGAAGAGATGGATTTTTGCCTTTCCATTTGGCAATGAGTGCAAAGTGAAACCTAAATACAAAGAAAAACTCTAAAGAAACATCTACAAAACAAATACAAATAAAGACATTCCCAAACAGCAAGACATAAAATAACACTTAGACGGGTTGAAATGCCATTAAAGTAAATCGATTTAACCTAACTTCCCTACAAAATTTCTGCATCCTCACTCGTGAAATGATGGTGGGTGTGATGCGTTTAAGAGAGAGAAGTTTAATGAGATTGTGTTGCTCCACGCTTCTGTTTGAGGAGGCTTTTGCCAGACTTTAATATCAACATTTGATTGGTTTGGCTTGGTTTGGTTTGGTTTCATGGCATATCAACCATTGTTAGTTATTTAATTCAAAATCCTGTTTTTACATATATACTAAAATATGATTTGTAAACACAGTTTTTCGATACGCACTATTAAATGATCAAACAGTTCTATTTCAAATAATTCAATTTAGGATAAGTCATTTGTTTGCACTCAGTTTAAATGATTTATCACAAATCATTTATTTTAACAGATTAAATACCAAACAGTTGTCTTTGACCCATCGATAGGGCCCTTATCACGTGCTACCACTCCGGGTCAGAGTGGACATGGGAGCAATGGCAATGAAGGAGTACTCCGCATTCCCTAACGTTCCGGCATTATTGGATAACAGATTATTTGTGTCATATGCAGAACATTCGTTGGTAGGGCTCTTAACCCTCTGCAGAGATGCCGTCGGTGTATTCTACAGTTCAAACCGACTGAGCTGATGAACATTTGGAGAAGTCTTACCTTCAGCACCACTTCACTCGATTGGATCCAGAACTGATGTGCCTTAGTGTGTAGTTTCGTAACAACACCTAAAAAAAATTTGTCTTTCTTCTTTTCAGTTTTAATGTCTTGCCGTCATTAATTTTGTATTTTCTCTTTCTTTTGATCTAGCATTTTAAAATTTTTCTTCTCGTATCTATTGTAGTCATAATTTCTTTCTTTTCCCTATTCAAGCGCAGTTATATTTTGGTCCCTTTTCTTGTTCTTCTATCACTTATATTTACGAATGTTTCTTTCTCATCTCTACCCTAGGGCGAAACAAACCATCTCCATACCGTAAACATCGATAACCGTCATCGCCTTGTCCATAAACACACATACAACCTCCCACCCTTAAAAAACTCGGCACGCTTTTCTCCTTTGACATAAAACTCTTCTACCCATAATCCTCCACCGTACCCCAAGTACCACTCAAGACAATATAAACAAACGCCCTTGCCTTATTGAAACGGACCCTGCCTTTCCCTTTGCTTACGATTTAACAGCCTACGGTGTTCAGGGGCAATTGCTTTCGCCTCCCCATACCAACTTAAATCTGTATGTAAACTAAGTAGTGGTTATATCATGGTGTCTAATACATATACTCGCTTGATGGTTGAGTGTGAGTTGTGTTTGATAAGCTCCTTGCCAGCCCCGAGGCTTACAAACCGACAAAAAAAAAAAAAGGAAAGAAAAAGAAACAAGATCAAATAAAATAGAAAAGGGAGAAAAAGAGACTTATTTATATTGAGTCTTTTTTCTTCTTTTCTTCTTCCCCGTTACGCCATCTAAAACAAAGGATTTAACGCAAAAGTAATTGAATAATGTGTTATAAAATAGGGTATCTCTATTCTTATTTAATAGGCTTAGCTCAGTTTGGTACAAGGCCAGGTGTATAGGGCAGCCTATCTCTAGTAATGGTTTGCTCACTTAGTTCTACGTGTGGCACCCCAAAACTACATTCAGTTTAGATTCAATTGCTATGAGATACTTTGAGAGGATAGAATTTAGTACATAGAATAGTATGCTATTAATTAGGCTACAAAGAGATGCATAGTGAAATAGCAGCCTTAAACTAGTTGTAACAAAAGACCAAATGGATTCAGCGCACATCAGTAACTAAATAATCTAAATATCAATCGAACCTCTAATAAAAAAGCACAAATTATTTGAATGTAATCCTCACTGAGTACACCATATATTCTTTTTTTTTGTTAAATATTGGGTGTTTGAAAAAAAAATGATATCATTATAAATAGTGCTCAATATCAATGATAGAGCATATATATCAAAATTCGCATTGAATAGATATAAATCAACGGCACTCAGTGACTGTCACTTTCTCGCCTATATACAGTGACCAAGCGCTGTTGACTCTGTGCCTACGCTATGCTAATTTAGATTCATATGATCTATCGTTTATTTTGAGCACTCTTTATTATGTTATCAAAATTTTTAAACGCCCTGTATAAGATGCAAAACAGAATTTTTGGATTACTTAGTAATGATCGCATTCATTAATTGCCTTCGAGATAAGATTGTTATGATGTAACCAGAGTTTATTAATTTTCATTTCCTGAAACAAGAGCGTATTTTGATTGTTTAGTTTTTTTCATCGTATAAATTATCATGTCCAGTCGGCTGAGGCTGTAGAATACACCGACTGTTTCTTTGGAGAGGGTTAAGTCTCCCCCAAAGAGTGTCCTGGATATGACACGAAACAATCTGATGGTAAGGTTCCAGTAATGCTTGAGCTTTTAGGAATACAGAGTACCCCTTCATTGCCATCACTCCCTGGTCTAATTAGGTCCAGAGTGGTAGCTCATGATAGGGTCCTATCTATGGGTCAAATATAACTAAATTGTTCATTTACGCTAAACTGAATTGTTTGAAAGGAAACAGTTTATATGTATAAAAAGAGATTTGGAATTAAATAACCTACAAAGGTTGATGTGTCATAAAACAAAACAAAGCGAAACTCCAATAAATTCGATTATGTATTTTAGTTTTCATCATTTTTAGGGTGTATGTATATTCATTGACATATTGTATGTGTGAATGTATGCGTGTGTGTGTGTGTGTGTGTGTGTGTGTGTGTGTGTGAGAGAGAGAGAGAGAGAGAGAGAGAGAGAGAGAGAGAGAGAGAGAGAGGTAGGTAGAGCGAGTGCACACGCACTTGTCTGTGTTGTTTTTTAATAAATGATTTTTTGTTCGGAAAACCAAGAAAATTATTTAATACTCAAACATTAATTGTAAATACTCGAATTTTGAATTGATTTTTTTAAACTAAAATTCTCAAAATTCATTAATCACTTATAAACTAAATCTATTTGATGGGAGAGATTGAATGATTATAACCCTTTTACAACCTGTAAAGGGTTATTCTATGTCTTGAAGTTAGGGAATAGCGTTCATTGTACGTTTATATTTACATATCAAGTGTCTCCTTTTTTGCATGCTGTCCTATCGAAGACGAATAATTTTAAACAGATCAAATTAGGTTTTAGTTTTAATTAGGTTTTAATTTTAATTAGGTTTTTATTTTAAGCAGATCTAATTAGCACATATGTGAGACTAACAATTACCACCACTCCAGATCAGAGAGGACCTGGGAGTAATGGCAATAAAGTAGTAATCAACACACTCCAGGTCTCCTGAACTAGAGCTTTACCATCGGATGAAATTTAGTGTTATCTCCGGGACATCCTTTTTATTGGGGTGGGGTCTTATCTCTTTTCATAGAATAGTGTCAAGGGAATTCTGATTCTCAAAGACTGAATAATTGATAAGAAAGTGAAAGGTTTTTAAAGACAGTGCTTAACCAAATATCATTGAAGCAGATTATAACTTTAATTTTCTGAATTTATTTTCATCTGAGATTAAAGAAAAAAGATTTCTTCACAGAACTGGCATTAATATTCTTCAGTTCATTTACTTTATTAGGTTTGATTTAATGGCCAACTATTACAGGTTATTTAATGCCAAATCCATTTTTATAGTTATAAGTAAAGTTGACGACATTGTCGAGGGCGACCCGAAGGCTTCCTTTTCAATGGCTAGTACACCGAGATGTTGGGGAGGGCGCTACTCCATTCCCTGGATTACTCCAATTTACCCTTGATCCATACCTTATAATGCTGAGTATTAAGCAAGGCGGCATCAAGTACCATCTTCTGGGTCTTTCGTATGTCTTGACCGGGAGATTGAACCCCGGTCTCCCGGACCATTAGCGAACACTCTACCCATTTGTCGTTCTATATCAAACAATTCAGTTTAAGCCTTACCAACAGATTTTTATTGTCATATTGAGGACACGCGTTGGAGGAATCTTACCTCACTGTAGAGATGCAATCGGTTTATTCTGTAGCCAATCCAATTTGGCTATCTTCTGTTCATCTTGTAATTCTTCCTTCATTTCTTGGATATGATTGATCACTTTATGCGATGTCAATATTTTATTAGTCACTTCCTCCTGAAATACAAAATTAAAGCAAAATTACTTATCTGAAGGGAACGAATCAAAAGATAGTAGTGATGTTTAAAATAATAACTTAGAAAATAGATATATCTTGAAAAGGTATGAATGATATTTTATCATCATCATGATCATCATAATTATCAGGGCCAGCTGACATCACGGAATCCCTTGAATCGCTCTCTCTATTCGTCTCTATTGTTGAGTGCTTTTAGCAAGTCTACTCGACGGCACCCATTTTCCCCCGGAGATCATATTAAAGTTCTTACTGGTCGGCTAACACTGGTAAGTCCATGTGTAAGAAGCCATGGAATAATGTCGTTTATGAATTACTTCTTACTTCTCCAGCAGTGTCCAGGACATCTCATTCATCTTACTTGGATGGTTTCTGAGATGGGAGGTATGTGGTCATACAGCTGCTGTTTTGTATACTGCTACTTCTTGGAGGTGTTCTAAACACCACACTGTATTTTTTTGTTTAGCTTCTATTCAGATTTTTTCCAGACGTTACAGTGAAGTCCAAGTGGTGCAACTATATATTAGTACCGACACGGCTACCGCTTGGAAGACTTTTCTTTTTTCTTACAGAGAAATTAAATTTTCATATGGTCGATAAACTGTCATTAGCAGTTTAATGTTATACATTTGGGTGTATTGACATCGCTTTCAGTAGACTAAGTATCATAAATTCATTAAAAATTATTTGAAAATATTACTCATTAAAATCAATTGAAAATATTACTCATTAAAAATTAATTGAAAATATTACTCATTAAAAAATTGATTGAAAACATTACTCATTAAAAATTAATTGAAAATATTACTCATTAATAAAATGAACCAATGATTTGAAAAGAAAACTTTTTTTAGTTTAGTGAACTGAGAAATTTAACATTTACATTTTATCAATGAGAAGCAAGAACATTTATCATATTTCGAAAACAGAATCTTTTTATTTTTGTTTTTGTTTGTATGTATATTCGGTTTCAGTTTCTTTGTTTAATGGTATATCAGTCTCCGTGGGTTATTTAATGCTGAAGTTATTTTTGTTGAAGGGCAGCATTAAATTGGTCCTGTTCTTGCGAGAATATATATTAATGTTGATATATGAGTCGCTAAAGTTTTATTTAGTATTCTTGGAGAGTTGTTCATCATATCAAGGTCACCAGATGAATATGTATGTATTTCCCTAACCCCTTCACTTCAAGCAAGATTTTAAACAAGTTCAATCTCTAAATGGAGTTTAACATGTTTGAATACAGAATTTTCCTTCTGATTGTTTAACTGGCTGATTTATTGATTTTAATGCCATGTCAACCCGTCTAGACTTATTTTATGCCAAGAGGTTTGGTAATCGTCTTTATCGTAGGTATTTAAATTTCTTGGGGAGTTGTTTCTTAAGAGTTTATTCTTTTTGCATCAGTCCAGTTGGCAAAGGCAGTAGAATACACCTACTCTACACCTGGAGAGGAGTAAGACCCCCACAATATGACAGTAAACTATCTGTTGGTGAGGCTCCAGTCTTAGAGCTTTGGAGAATGAGGTGTACCCTTTTATACTCTCTGGCCCAATCTGATAGTAGTACTTTTGGGGTCTCAACTATGGATCAAATAGAATTGTTTTATCCTTTACTATACTTAAAACAACTCAACTATATTCAAACAAATGATTGATATATAAACTGAAATTGTAGTATCAGATTGCAAATTAAATGGAAACCATTTAATAGTGACAAATAAGATTATTAATGTTAGATAGCAATACTTGAAACTATTTAACTGTGTGCAAGCAAATGAGCTCAAATTCATTTAGAAATAAAATTTCTAACAAACTATTCACTTAATAAGCTCATATATAAACAGGATTTGGCATTAAATAACCATCAAGGGTTGATATGCCTTTTATCCAAACGATCTAACTAAGCCTAATCTTTTAATACACGATCCTATTGAATAAGAATAATTATTATCAGTTCTATTAGACTCATACACAGGACTCTAACAACTACTATCACTCCGGATCAGAGTGGAACTGGGAATAATGTTAATGAAGAGGTGACAACACTCTTCAGGTCTTCCTCAGTGGAATCTTACCATTAGATAAACTCTAGTGTCCAGCCAATGACCTGTCTTTGTGTGTTCTTGTGCGTGTGTTTGGATGGCTTCTACCCATCAGCAGTATTCTGCGACAGAGCATTAAAATCTTCAAATCTGACTTTCATACGGAGAGAAAATATATTTTTTATTTTATTTTTAGAAAACTCGGTTGCAGTAGATTTTTCTGCGTCTTTTAAAATTAAAAATTCTTTTTTTTTTTAAAAAAAGGAGAATATGTTGGTTGTGTGATTCACGCATCAGTTTTTATGTATTGAATTTCCTTTTCACTTAATACTCAGAAAAAAGGAACAGAAAATATTGACCTAAAAAGATATAAAAATTTTCTATTTTTAGTTCAAAAGTTATTTTTAGAAAATTCTTTTGCTATCGGAACTCTTCACTAATGTGATTTAAAAAAAATCATAGCATTATATTTGCATACTTAAAAAAAACATCATTATAGTAACTCACTGAATGCATTAACATAGCAATAAAAATTAACATCATTGCCATTTACAATATTTAGCTTAGTCAAACCCAAGGCCAGAAATATGAAGCACCAGAGAAAATCTCCAAAAAAAGAACTCTATTATAATTCACGAAGCACACTTGAAATTAATCTTAACAGTCGTATACAAAGTTTGGTTAATTTAGCACAAGGCCAGAAGTTTGGAGTACTTAACTAGAATTCATCAAAAATCGTCTGCAAACCTTGCTCCTTATTATACTACACGAAACGATTACGAAATTTAACTTAATCATTTACTGAGATTAGCTTTGTTTTAGTACAATATTAGAAGCATGTGGCGCCCAGTGAGAATCGAAATCTCTAAAATGGTATGAAAGACTAATTCGCTTACTATTATGATTTAACCAGTATTTAACCCAGGTGAAAAAATATATGATGAGATCATTTGCGGCATTCACGGATAGATTTGATTTTTTTAATATCAAAAGAAAAAAATGAAACCAGAAATAAGAAAATATAAAGATTAGCAGATTTATTCTGATTAAAAGATTGACTGAAAATCATTTAAAACTTTCAGCAAGTGTAAATAATTATTTGTGCATAATACACACTTTTTATTCAGCTTTTAAAGCCAACGAGTAAGAGGTAAATATTATACACGAAAACGGAATATCAACTTTTGTCCAGCGTTATTATGTCCGTGGTTTCATAACAAAAAATGAATGATTTTGAAGATAAAATCATTAAAAACTCTCAAAACAGATGCGACCAATTAATATGAAAATGATTTATTACTCAGACAAGAAACTCCCAAAAAGATTGCATGTCCTGGAAGTTTATAGAATAAAAATCTAAAAAAAAAACATTGCTACAAGGATGCATTTATTACTGGACATGTTCCAAATGACCTCCACTGTGCTTGTCTCAGTTATAAATCATTATCATATTAATAGGTTGTATCTATTCTGAGACACCCTGTATATGCTATATATATGATCGAATATATATATATATATATATATATATATATATATATATATATATATATATATATATATATGTGTGTGTGTGTGTGTGTGTGTGTGTGTGTGTGTGTGTGTTAAAATGATGAAGATACAGAGATAATTCTGGGAAGTTGTTGTAAAGATGAGGACAGATGGGGTTCTGTGGATTTTGTGCGACAACTGGTCAAATGGAATGTAAACTGTAAGTCTAAACCAGCTGTTCGCCGCTTTAAAAGGGTAGAAAGAAAGGAAGATAAGAAAAATGAGAGGAAACCTTTATGTCTATGTGATAGATAGATCAAAACGCACAGACTTAAAAAATAGATGAATGTAGACATAGATAGATAGATAGATAGATATGAACAGACAAATAAATAGATGAATATGGAGATAGATAGATAGATTGATATGAACATCCTAAGATAGATAGATAGATATCTACGAACTAAAATATATGGGGGTCATTTTTTTTATGAAAGCAAAACAATATTCTTGCAAAATTCTTTTTCCATAAATGTAAACGCTTTATTGTATGGAATTGTTTCAAAGCAAACATTATTTTAATCTCACTAAAATATTTATGTTGTGGTAATTTAAATTGGTGTCGAATCAAAAAATGTGAACCAGGCTTCAACTGATGTCTGCCATGGTTTTTTTGGTGGTTGAGAAGAGCAATTCAAGTGAAAAGTGTGATGTGTACGGAGAAGCATGTGTTGAATAAAAACATTCTTATTAATGGGTTAAACATGAGTTTAGCTCTCCGAGCCTGACTTGAAGAGACAGTTGATTAAAGTCGAAAAGAAAGAAATACCTCGCACTTTTAAAACTGACACATATGTGGTTCATGTGAGGTTAAGTGAGTAGCAATAGTTGCTTAGTTAGACGGACCAGACATGCAGGACACTGCTGGAGAAGTAGGGGTGAGCTCATAAGGGATGTACTCCTATGGACCCCTTCACATAGCTGAGCAAAAGCAGGGCGACCAGCTCGAACCTACAGACAGCACCTCTATGAGGATACGGAGTGCAGCCCTGAGGACCTGCCGGATGCGATGAACAATAGGGAGAGGTAGCAAGAGAGGGCCAGGAATATCCCCGCTGATGGCACGACAAGATAACGATGAGAATAGTTGCTTCACCTGGTTAATATCCCACAATTTCCTTTTGGTATGATCAATTTCTATTATGATTTGAACTGTTGCACACAGAACATTTGCCATTTAAACGTTTTGTTTATACTGGTGAATCTGTAGTTTTTACACAGTGAGCCTTTTCATTTCATTTCATGTTATACCGGAAAAATATTCCTCTGTATAGAAAACCGATAACGTTATGGGTTGAAAATTTCAGAACCCTAGTTTCAGTGATGAATCAAATCTGTAGCCTTCTTTATAAACAGCAGTGAAATAATCTTTTTAATATCAGTTATCTTGGTCTTTTTGTCAAGCTTAAAAATAAACATGGCCGATCCATGCCGTGATTGTCACTGATCGTACCTGATAAAAATGGGAAGATATTAATTAGATGTCGCTACCATTGTTGTATATTGGGAGAGAATATTACAGTAACACTTGTTTAAAAAATATAAACTCTCTTTTTATTCACAAAAGGTCAAAATCGTTGCAAGAGAGAGAGAGAGAGAAAGAGAGAGAGAGATAGATAGATAGATAGATAGAGAGAGAGAGAGAAAGAGAGACGCTAAGATATCTTCAGATTTACACTAGGTAGAGAAATATATAGAGTATATCTGTTGACAATCTCGCTTCGTCGTGCTTCTTTCACGGAGACTGATACAGGACCAACTCTCAACCCGGGGCCACCTGCCCGATCTTGGGCTAGCGCCCAAACGGCGTGACTGCTGACTGCCGACAGCTGACTGACTGCTTTCTCGTTGGGGTTGAAAACCTCCGGACACATATGCTATTCTTCCCGGGAAATTGCCGTTGCATTTCCGCTGTCCTTTGTTTACCTTAAGACACAGCTGCACATCCTGCTTTGAAATCCACAAACTAACTGGCCTGTCCAAAGTCAATGTGAAACACTATTGACACACGCATAAAAGAAAAAAAAAAGGTTGCATATGTCATGAGCATCTCAGTTTTATCCAACTTTACGTTTACGTAATTTTGTAATGTGATAGAAACCCCCCCAAAAAAACCTCTTAAAATCATTAAAAAAACGCTCTTTACACGTGCAAAAAAACCCGACGATGGCCTATGAAAAGTCCGAAAGTGCTTGCGATAATTTTGGTAAAGTCATCGATGAATTCAACCTAAAACCAAAACACTTATAAGGAAACTTGAAAAGATTTTGAAATTATCTAGACAAAATGTATCTTTATTATTTAATCAAACATGCTTAAATGAGGTTGGTTGGTTGGGTTTTATAGCATATCAACCTATGTAGGTTATTTAATGCCAAATCCATTTTTATGAAAATAGTTCTATTTCAAATAATTCAGTTTAGCATAATTACGCAGTTTAAATGTGAGTACAGTTTAATTGTGAAAACATTTCTATTTCAAGCATTTCAGTTTAGTCAAACAGTTCTAATTCAGCTAATTCAGTTTAGTATAAGTACAGATTTTGTTTACACACAGTTACATGTCAAAACAGTTCTATGTTAAACAAATCAGTTTAGTTTAAGTACAGTTTCAATGTCTAAAAATAGTTCTATTTAAAAAAAATTCAGTTTCGCATAAGCACAGAGTTTAAATGTAAGTACGGCTTAATTGTCAATAACATTTCTATTTCAATCTATTCAGTTTAGTCAAACAATTCAGTTTGGTATAAGTATGCCTTTAGTTCTATTTAACCCATAGATAGGGCCCTATCAGGGGCTACCACTCTGGGACAGAATCGACCTGGGAGCAATGGTAATGAAGGGGTGCTCAGCATTCCCCAAAGCCCCAGCATCACTGGAACCTCACCATCAGATTATTTAGTGTCATATCTAGGACACTCATTGGTGGGTGGGGTCTTACCCCTCTGCAGAGGTGCAGTCGGTGTATTCTATAGCCCCAGCCGACTGGGCAATACACGGAGTTAAATGTCAAACGAGTTTTATTTGAGATGATTCAGTTTAGCATAAGTACACAGTCTAGATGTCAAAACAGTTCTATTTCAAACAATTCAGTTTAGTATAAATGCGCAGTTTAAATGCAAAAACCAATATAGTGAAGGAAGCCCGGTTTAATTCTATTTAACCCATAGATAGGACCCTTATCAGGTGCTTCCACTCTGAGCTAGATTGGACCTGGGAAGGATGGCAATAAAAGGGTACTCTGCATCCCCCAAAGCTCAAACATTACTGGAACCACACCATCAGATTGTTTAGTGTTATAGCTAGGACACTCATTGGGAAGGGGTCTTTTCTCTCTGCAGAGAAGCGGTCGATATATTCTACAGCCCCAGCCGACTGCGCAAGCTTAAATAAGAGACTCCTGCTCAACTATACATGTTTTAATATATATATATATATATATATATATATATATATATATATATATATATATATATATATGTATAGTCATCCACAGACAGACTGTTTCGTTCTATCAGAACTCTTCAGTGTGGCTAGACACGTTAGACTGTGTTTCAGACCACTCGTCAACCAAGCGAACCACGTTGGCTCAGGGAATTTTAGGGTATTTTTATTTTTAGCCTTTGTTTACATTTTTTATACCCTATCGGCTACCAGAGTGCTCAATTCTTTCGAAGAGCTTTGCATTACACTAGCGGCGGCCGGCAATTCCTTCGCCAGAGAGCTCAACCCCCATGGAGGAGCATATATATATATATTCAGACTTCTATTATTTTAAACGAAACTGGAAGTTGATCTAATTAATGAGTGCTTTTATTTGCCAGTTTTATTTCAATAGCGAAAGAGAGGTGGATTATAATTCACACGACGATGTCGCAAAGTTAAGATGGTGGATGAAAATGCATATTAAATATGTAAAGTTGTGAAAGTTTAAGAATAATGAAAAACTCTGGAGAAACAGTTAAAATACTTGTAATGTTTATGGTCAAGGTTTCATAACTGACTGCCAAATATAAAACTGGTTTTCAAAATTTTGCTTTCACGATAGTCATGATAAGCTCTAAGAGTACTCAGTAGCGCTCGAGGAAGATGCTTTAAGAAAATAACTGGAATGTCATCCGTGCAAAAGTTCTCGTGAATTAGCACCATTCAGGTGACAATTTAAAATGTTGGAGCTTTGTCTGACATACATTATATATAACACAATTTTTTTCTTTCCAGTCTTTTCTAGCCCACATAAGAAAGGAAAAAAAAAAAAAAAACACTTTTAAATCAAAATTTTTTTTTACATGGCGAATATCTCTTAGGAACTTTTCTGATTATTCGATTCCTGAACAAAAACCGAGAAATTCTAATCCAGATTCCCAGATGATTAACCAAACTTTTTCTTATGCAATTAATTCTTTTTTTCCACACCTGTAAAAGCTACAATAACAACGTAGTATAAATATATCATTTTAACGTGGCTCTCTTTTCCGAATATTGATGATTTATCTTTTTTCGTATTTTATCATTCTTTCTTAATCTCCCAGCTTCTTCAAATCTTTCTCTCACTCTTTATATGCCCCACTCCTCGATTCTCACAGCTTTTCGGCAACCTTTCACCATGACATCCTTGTGCACATACCTACCCTCCCCCACTAATAGCTCTCTCCATAAACCAAAGTGACACAACAGCATTACAATAGTTTCATTTGCCCTAGGCTGTTAAATTATGCCTTTATAACACCCCCCACACACGGACACTTAAGATTAGACGTAAAACGAAAGATAAAAACATAACGTGAGCCCGTCACTAATCTTGAGTGTTAATTTTTTCCGAAGCAGGTCAACTCCGAAGCGGAAGAAAAGATCAAATACATAACTGGGGCCAAAACAAAGAAAGCCATCGTTCTTAATAATTAGCTTCACCTTGCCGCTCCCTACAAAACAACTGGGTCCCCAGATTTTTAACCCTGAGGCCTTTCTGTCTCAGGCGGAACAGTTTCACTTCCTCGGGAACTTCCTAATTTTTCGCAACGATGCTAATAAGGATAATGAGGAAGGTTGTTTTATGATGTCGTTGTTATTGTCGGAGATTTTTGTTGCTGTTTTGTATTTAAAGTGATCACTTTTAATTCAGCTTTCGTTTGAGGGTGAAGAATCTTGGCTAAAAAATCGTGTAAAATCATTAAACGCTTGACTTTTTCCATGTGAACTTGGCAATACGGTTAAATGAGTGTATGGGGACGATGAGTAAGCGAAAGAAGAGAAGAAAATGAAAATGAAAGAAAAAGTAGAGATAAATGCTAGAGGAAAATAAAAAAGGGAAGAGGAAAACAATAGAACTGTGAGATAGATAGATAGATAGATAGATAGATACGAACAGACTGAGAATGATAAATTGATAGATATATATATAAAGAGAGAGAGAGAGAGAGAGAGAGAGAGAGGCAATGACTGATTGAGAACAAGACTGAAAGAGAACTAAACATGTATATTAATGTGTGTGTGTGTGTGTGTGTGTGTGTGTGTGTGTGTAAAATCTTTATCATATTCATTAATACTTATCGAAACTTTCAATTTGAAAAAAAAAAAAACAGCAGTTTTGTTGTACTGGAAAATAACTAATTATAATAAAAAACTAGTTATAAAAAATAGCTAGTTATGATAAAAAATAGCAATTAATTAAAAAGTATGAAAGGTGATATCAAATTAATGGCCTGTGAGAGCAACCTTTAAGCGAGACTGTGTTATAATAGTCCGATTTGTGCTTATATGTAATCATAATGTAACAAAAAAGACATTAGCGCAAAATGTTATAAAATAAAGCAATTTCCAGTCCAATTTGCAATTTAATAATAACAGTCTACATTCGCACTCACATCTACAGTTGAAATGCATGAAGAAATAGCAGCCACAAAAAAGGTAATTTCCGAGTAATTTCCATATCTATTTGTTTGCAATAAATAAAAACAGATATTTTATAAAAATGATGTGACTTGAAATTAATGGTGGTATTGTAGCTACGACGACAACGACGTAATGACGACGATCACCACTAATAACATCAACAACAATGCTACTACTCCTAATACTACTATTAATACTACTACTAATACAACTACAATTGCAGTTAATAATAATAATAATAACTAAAAAGGTTATGGAATATGAAAATGACGGTGATATCAGTTATAATTGATGCACTCGGAACGGTACCCAAAGGCTTGGTAAGGGGACTGGAAGAGCTGAAAATCGAAGGACGAGCTTAAACCATCCAGACAACAGCATTACTAAGATCGGCCAGACTACTGAGAAAAGCCTGGAGATTTGAAGAGATTTGCTCTCACTCAGACTGCAGTGAAAGACCATCTGCTAAAGCTGGTGGGAAAAACTCTCAAGGAATGCGGTGACAGAGACGAAACGGTCAATCACATAATAAGTGAATGCAGCAAATTAGCTCAGAGGGACTATAAGGCAAGACACGACTGTGTCGGCAAGGGGATCTGCTGGGAATAGTGCAAGAAATTTAAATTTAACCACACTAACAAATGGTATATGCACAACCCAACACCTGTCCTAGAAAATGACACACAAACTCCAATGGGACTTGGACATGCGCAAGGATCACTTAATCTCGGCCAGAAGACCAGACCTTATAATAATTAACAAAAAAAAAAAAAAAGAGAATTTGCAAAATTGTCGATTTTGCTGCCCCAGCTAACCACAGAATAAAACTGAAAGAATGTGAAAAAAGGATAAGTACCCCGACCTTGCTAGAGAATTGAAAAACTGTGGAACATGAAAGTGACGATTGTACCAATTGTGATTGGTGCTCATGGCACAACAACTAAAGGATTATTAAAAGGTCTGATGGACTTGGAAGTCGGAGGACGGGTAGAGACTATCCAAAGGACAACATAACAGAGAACGGCTAGAATACTGAGAAGAGTCCTGGAGACTTGAGGAGACTTGGTGTCACTCAAACTCCAGTGGAAAACCATCAGCTAACACTGATGTGAAAAACTCTAAAGGAGTAAATAAAAAAAAATAATGATAATCACTTAATAAACGAATGCAGCAAACTAGTACTGAAAGAGTATACGATTAGACATAACTGAGTGAGTAAAGGATATTCACTGGGAATTATGCAAGAAATTTAATTCTGAACATACGAACAAATAGTTTATGCCCAACCGAGAATCTGTCTTGTAGAATGAAACACACAAACTCCTATGGGAATTTGAGATACAGTCGGATCACTTAATCTCGGCCAGACGACCAGACCTAGTAATAATCAATAAAAAAAAAGAGAACTTGACGAATTGTGGACTTTACTGTCTCGGTTGACGACAGAGTAAAATTGAAAGACAGCGAAAAGAAAGATAAGTACCTAGACCTTGCGAAAGAAACGAAAAACTACGTAATACAAAAGCGACGATGATATCAATTGTAATTGGAGCTCTTGGTACAGTCACTAAAAGACTGCTACAAGGACTGGAGGACTTAGAAATAAGATGGCGAGAGGAGGCCATCCAAACTACAGATTTATGGAAATCGACCAGAATACTGTGGAGAGTCCAGGGGACTTGAGGAGACTTGCTGTGACTCAGACTCCTGTGAGAAACCATCGGCCAGGAATGGTGTGAAAAAATCGAAACGGAGTAAATGATAATGACTATGCACAAGACCTTACATCAAGAAATGGTATAGATTGTATATCTCAAGAAAAAAAGATGGAAGAGGACTCAGTAACATTGAAGACACTATGGCTGCATCAATACAAAAACTCGAGGACGATAATAAGAAGCGCAAAATTAGATTAATTACAGCCGTCAATTACAGCAGTGGCAACATGAATACAGTTAAAAAAAAACAAAAAAATCTAGGAAGTAGACTTGAAGAAAAACAACTGTATGGATATTTCAAGCGACAAACTAGTGAGATTGCACATGAAAAAATGTGGACATAGCTGCGAAAGGGAAATATCATGAGGGAAACTATACCTCTTTTAATAGCAGCACAAAACATTGCTATCTATGGCATGATGGTTAGAGTGTTGGCTAATGGCCTGGGAGACCTGGGTTCAATGCCAGGTCGAGTCATACCAAAGACTCAAAAAATGGTACTTGATGTCTCCTTGCTTAACACTCAGCAATATAAGGTAGGGATCAAATGTAAAGTGGAACAATTCCAGGGAAAAGAGTAGCGCCCTCCGCTACACCTTGGTGTAGTAGCTATTGAAAAGGGAGCCTTCTGGTCGACCTCGACTACGGTCACCAACTTTATCTTGGTCAAGCTTAAAAATAACATGGCCGGTTCATGTCGTGATTGTCACAGATCGTACCTGATAAAAATGGGAAGATATTAATTAGATGTCGCTACCATTGTTGTATATTGGGAGAGAAAAATGGTACTTGATGCCTCCTTGCTTAACACTCAGCAATATAAGGTAGGGATAAAAGGGTAAAGTGGAGTAATCCAGGGAAAGAAGTAGCGCCCTCCCCTATACCTCGGTGTAGTAGCTATCAAAAAGGGAGCCTTCGGGTCACTCACGACAAAGGTCGCCAACTTTGACTTTTATATTAATGTGAAATTAGATATGATGCAATAAAATAACAAGAGCAGGTTAAGTTATCATAGAGATGAAACGGTTCACAACAAAGTAAGCGAAGGCAGAAAACAGACACAAAAGGAGTACAAGACTAGGCACGACAAAATGGGAAAGATGATCCATATAAGAAATTGAATTTTGGCGATAATACCAAATGGTGTACAAATAAGAATCCGTTAAAATTCCCTGTGATTTTGTGTTACGAACAGATCATCAAATATCATATTTATCAACCCCTCCGCTCGGGCAGGATATGACACAAGGTCAATTTTTAAGCGGAGTTTAACAGGTTTGAATTCAGAGTTTTCCTTCTTCTAGACTAGTTGCCTCCCCAAGGTTGAAGAATCCAGTCTGCCCTACTATTTACCCATAGCTGGAGGAAGAATAATTGGATTCATACCTTTCCCAGTGCTATGTGAAATTCTATCAGCTTCGTCCAGGATTTGAACTCGTGTTGCCGTGTCCATTTCCAACGACGATAACCATTACACCTGGGGCACCATTTCTATGTAACAGTAACAATTTATCATCAGTTATTTGTTTGCATGCATTTAAGGAGATGCTGGAAGGAGAATAATTGGATTCATACCTCTCCCAAGGGTATTAGTACTATGTGAAATGCAATCAGTCTCGTCCAGGTTTTGAACTCGTGTCGCCGTGTCCACTTCCTGCGACGATAACCATTACACCACGGGCACCTCCAATCAAATATCAAATATCGACCAGAGGAGCAGACCTATTGTTGATTGGAAAAAAAAATGAATGAATAAATGAATAGATAATAAGAACTTGTCGTGCGATGGTTTTTACAATTACAGCGAACCACTTAATCCTTGCCAGAGAAACTAAAAAAAAACAGAAACGTGGAAAATGAGAATGACGAGTGTAACAGTTGTTGCTGGCTCGCTTGGAAGGTCTCCAAAGTTCACAAAAAGCACTGGGACAGATAATATTCGGAGGACGAATCGAGACCTTTACGATCGACTAGAATACTGAGAAATATCCTGATGACCTGAGGACAGACCTGAGGACACTTGGTGTCCCTCAGACTCCAGTGAAAAACCATTAGCTATTGTGAAAAACTCGCGAGAAGTATAATAATAATAATAATAATAATAATAATAATAATAATGTGGATCATGAAAGTGACGAGTGTATCAATTGTGATTGGTGCTTTTGGCACAATAACTAAAGGATTATTAAAAGGCCTGGAGGACTTGGTAGTTGGCGGACGGGTAGAGACTATCCAAATGACAGCATTCCTGAGAACGGCCAGAATACTAAGAAGAGTCCTGGAGACTTGAGGAGACTTGGTGTCACTCAAACTCCAGTGAAAAACGATCAGCTAATACTGACGTGAAAAACTCCATAAGAAGAGGAAGAAGAAGAAATTCTTGTGTCGTGGATGTTGCTTTGGCTGATCCATTCTTGTACCATCTTTATTGGCTATCCTTTCCCGTAAAAGTAACAAGATAATTGATGAGTTTACAATCCTTGAGGATAGTTAAGAATTACTCTAAAATTTAGGAACGGTAATTCTTACTGAAAAAGATAAATTCACATTATATAAAAGCGATAAATCCATCTTATAGAAAAGTTACATTTTTCTCTAATTATATTATAAAGTTAATGTTATACGATATATTCATGCTGGTTTGTTGATATTTTTAACAGTGAGATTTAAGAAATTCATCAAATTAATCATTTGTTTTGTGTGGTTTATAAGTCCTAAGCAATAATGGTATGTAATTATTTTGCACCAACGATTGATGAAGTACGCATAGATATAATTAATAATGTTTAAATAAGTGTGAATAATTAACTTGTTTCAAAAGTAAGAAAGTTTTCATTTCGTATGATTATTTTCGTCTTGCTATCAACATGACTTCTCTCTGATAATTGTTTATTGTTACATACATTCTCTTAATGCGAGTTTCTTTGATGTGGAACAAAATATTTTTATGTTAAAACATTAACGTGGGTCCAAAATATTCAAATATCAAATGTGAATGCTCTAAATCAAATATTTGGCCAGCTATAGATGGCAGATAAACAAATCTTTTTCAATGAATTATATGGAAACTAGATTGACGTTACTCGAGGCGTAACGGTTATCATTGTAGAAAGAGGAGTCAGCTGTCTGAGTTCAAATCCCAAGTCTAGCTGTTTGCATTTCACATAGTTGTAGTAATAATTTTGGAAAAGGTATAAATCCAACTATTCTCCTTACATTTATGGGTTAAAATGCACAGTAATTGGCTCCGTGAGGTTATTCCTGGTCAAAAGACGTTATCTTAGTCACGCCCGACGACTTAAGCAGGTTACGAGACAATGAGTATGATATAACGAGGTATTCATCTTGATTTTAAACATTCAACAAAATATCAATCATTTCCGATATATATGGGGAATGTTGAATAAGAAAATGCATTTAGACAGTGAAAATCGGCCATTTTGTTTTGTTCTTTTGGTTAATAAACAAAGTAGTAAGTCTATTTGATTATTAAACCGAAGATGGCGGTATTCACTTTTTACAAAGCCTTAACATTTACAATATATCATTAACCTGAAAAAAAAGAATTAGTTACATCTTAAATCTTAATTTTCATGCTCAGTTTTAGTCAGCCTTTGATATGAGAAAAACAAATTATTTTAGGATATAAAGCATACGAACCCACTGAAAAAACAACTAGTAATAATAAAATAAAAACACAGGTGTATTTCTTTAACCAGCATATATTACGACAGGGATTTATTAAACATTATAGATACTTAGAATTTTGTGTCATGTTTGCATTATAAATAGTAATGTACTTAAAAGGTTTTCTTGGATTTCAATGGCTTATTATTCTCTAGCTCTTATTTATTTTAGCATGTATTTTCTACAAGGAATGTGTAAATAACGTAGCTTTGAAATACGATGCATAGCACAAGATAATCAATAAAATTGCTTGGCCTTAGTTATCTTTAGATCCAAGTGTGTATAAATAAATAAAATTAGACCTTTTCGTTTGAACAAAGTAACATCTGTTTCTTTGATAAAGCTTCTGTATTATTCTCAATTTACCTATGCTTACTTTTTGCGTTTTTGAGTCGCTTTCCCGCCCTTTCCGCTAACCAGACAACAATTATTGCTCGTTCCATTCGATTAAATATCGTGAGTCTTTCTGATGGCAATGATAAAAATCTGTTTGTTCAACGGTTGGAATTAATAAGTGATTGGTTTGTGTTGGCTGAATAAGGGATTAGGTTTCATGTCAATGCTATTACCAAACAATGACGAAAAATGGCAGAAAAATTATTATTATCCTCTCATACTTTTGTAGAATTTGATTGATTGATTTTGACAACATGTCAAATTGTATTGGGTTATTTTATGCCAAGAGGTTAGATAATTGCATTCATTGTATTTTCATCTATATATTTTGTTGCGTAGTCATCCCTTAAGAGGTCTTTTCCTTCTTACACTCGATCCCATTGCCTACGAATTATTTTTCAACAGACTTATTATTACAATACGTTTTAAAAAAGTTTCAATTAACGAAATACAAATAATTTGCATAAAATTAAATGGTCCCAGGTATTAATATCTAACATTAATAATTCAATTTGATTATAATCATATTTTTCCCATAATAATATAGTATCATTTATTGAAATTCAATACCAATGATTTTCAAGCAGATCAAATTGACTCATAACAGGTACAACCACTCCCGGTTAGAGTGGACGTGAGAGTAATGGCAATGACGGGTTATCACAAAACTTCCCAAATGTCCAGAACTGAAACCTTGATAACCATTGCATTTTAGTATCATACCCAGAAAATTCCTTCTTTGGGGTGCGGATTACCCCTCTGCAGAGAATACAGTCAGCATACATACGCGTAAATGCAAAGTTCATTTCATGAATTGAGCACTCTGGCATCCTAAAAGCGTATACGTAAATAAATATGTACGTAAAAATTCCTTCGTTTACGCTCAGAGGGATGATAGTTTGGGGGTAAGATATCCGAATGACATAAAGTCAGCTGAGTTTTGATCCCCTATTGTAGCATCTCGCTAGTTTAGCCACATTGAAGAGTTGTAATACAACGAAATTGTTTGTCAGTGGATGACAATATATATATATATATATATATATATATATATATATATATATATATTCATTGTTTTTTTAGGCAGTGTAACGCAAACACACAAGTGAGCATAAAAACACTCCTCGATTTCATGTAGTCATTCTATCTAAACGTAGGGATGGAAGTGGTGCTCAGAGGTTTTGTTAGTGAGTGAAAAAGTATTTTGAGTTAATCGATGTTACCATACTTATTAACATTTCCTGTATGTTTTGATGTTATGATTCAAAATAAAGTAAATACACATTTTCTCTCAGCCTGTATATACACAACGCTTATGAGGAAATAGTGTCAAATATTTTTAAGAAATCGATTTTCTTTTAAACCAAAGATACCAGGATTTTATCATTTTTAGTTGAATATCATACAATCAAGACGGATATTATAATCCAGAATATGACAGTGATGTTTATTCTTAATTTATTTAATGTCTTATGAACCTTCATGGGTTATTCAATTCCACAACCATACTTGTAGAAGAACAAGTAATGCTATTGAACCTTTGGCCAGGAGGATAAAAAGGTTCAACCATTCCCAAGCCCGAAAATGAACGTAAGAGCTCGACTAGAGTTCGAACTCACTTACTTCAAAGTCGCGGTCTTACAATTTACTAAGATTCTTGCTTTGATGTGGCACCTGGCTATACGAATTGGGCACCCATTGAGACTCGAACTAACTCTTGAAGGTTTGCTAGTCTAGCTTGCTAACCATTACACCATCAGAGGAGCATGAGTCTAGCACTTTTGCCACTTCGCCATTGTTATTTTCCAGAAATGTAATTCAGTTTTTGTTTATTGTATCACTGCAAAAGAGTTTTGTTATAAATGATACATATGTTTTGATTGTATAATGTTCGATTTGAAATCATACAATCTTATTGGTACTATGCAAGGATGAAGCGTGTTGTTTGGAAAAGGTCCTGGAAGCAGCAAGCTACAAAACATCAGCTGTACAAGTCTCCTATCACACACACTTCATCCCAGTAAGACAGACAAGACATGCTGAAGCGAAGTTCACCTGTGAGCCCTCATACAGGAACACATCAGTGTTCATCAATCAGCAAAGATGTACATTCACCTGCATTATGTGGATACAGAATGCCGACTAGAAGACCTGCCAAGAATTATTGAAGATATATATATATATATATATATATATATATATATATATATATATATATAGAGAGAGAGAGAGAGAGAGAGAGAGAGAGAGACTCAAGTGAATCCCTGATATCTTTGGTTCAGAAGAAATTTAACTTTTTATAAAAAAAAGGTTATTAGTTTATTTATGCCTTTAGAAATTCCAGAGCCCAGTCTGCTGGGGCTGTAGATTACAGCGACTGCATCTCTGCAGAGGGGTAACCCCACCCCTCAAAGAGTGTCCTGTTTATGACACTAAACAATCTGATCGTGTGGCTCAAGTAATGATGGAGCTTTTTGTCATCGCTCCTAGGTCTACTCTGTCTCAGAGTGGTAGCAATAAGAAGGTCCTATCAATGGGTCCAATAGAACTGTTTGACATTCAAACTGAGTGCAAACAAATGATTTATGAAAAATTGAATTGCTTAAAATAGAACTGTTTGATCATTTAACTGTATGTACTGATGTTTACTTGAATTGTTTGTAATACATAGCAATATTTTGAACCATTTAACTTTGACCTATGCTAAACTGAATTGTTTGAAATAGAACTGTTTGATCATTTAACAGTGTGTGAACAAATGACCGATGTTTGTGATACATAGAACTTGGAACAATTTAACTTTGTTGACTTATGTTTACAAATCATATATATCTAATATATATAAATAAACTGGATTTTGCATTAAATAACCTACAATGGTTGATATGCCATAAAACCAAACCAAATTATACATATCTAATATATAAGAATAAACTGGATTTAACATTGAATAACCTACAATGGTTGATATGCCATAAAATCAATCCAAACCCAAACCATAAAAAAATCTCGGCTTTTCATTTAGCATTTGCTTTTTTTTGTAATGGAACGAATTTCAAAATCGAATGAATACAGTTATATTCAAACTTCTGGCATATCGCACGTTTGATCATTATTCCAACAATCATAAATATCAAGCGAATTATTTGTTTTATAATTTTTAAATTCATAATGACTTTTAATTATATTTTTACGTCAATAAAACAAAAAAATTAACATGTAATTTTGGTGTTTTCCTACTCCTCCGTTACGAGCAGGCTGTAACGCAAAGTGGATGTTTTAGCGGAGTAAATTTGGTTGAAATTCACCGTTTTTCTTCTAAATTGGTGGCCTTATCAAAGTTAAAGAATTTAATTTACCCGACTATTTAGTTATGACTGGAGGGAGAATAAAAAGAATCCCGCCTTTCCCAAGAGAATTAGCGCAAAGTGAAAGGCAAACAGATTCACCAAAAATTTGAACTCGGGTTACCTTTCTGACGACGATGAATTTATTTAAAAAATAGCTCAACGTCTTCGTTTAAATTCTAAATGTCAAAATTAGAAAAATGTTCCTTGTATTTATATATCTTCTATTCGTCTGGAAAGAAAAAAAATATTGCTAAAAGAAAACATTTAGGAGTAAAACTCAAGATTGCTAAAATAAATTGATACATACATCGAATATCAATAGATACATACACCGTATATCTATTGTAAGAATCACTTACATAAATGCATATATCTAGTATAAAAATTGCATCCAAATAAATGCATATTCTTATTTCAAGAATCGCTAAATAAATACATATATCTATGATAAAAATCACATAAATAAATACTTATATATATATTATAAGGATCACATAAATAAATTCATATACTTATAAGAATGTATTACCTGTGTAACGAGAATATATAGAAAGGTTGTACCTATTTCTAGACTGTTACATATTCATAATTTTGGTTATTGAGTCTAAGTTCCGTACTTGATACTTGATAATATTGGTTTTGAATCTGTGGTTTACAACAGGAAATAATAAGATTCTTGTTATTTTTGGTTGAGGGAAAAAAACATGAAAAATGTATTTGAGTCATATGGGCGATACTGTAAATATGCGGAATACGCGGATAATAATTGCATGAAATCAAACAATAAATAGCATTCTAAAATAAATCGTTTCGATGTCTTTATCATGATTTAAAATTAAACTTCATTCGTTATAATTTTTCAAAAGAGCTAACACGAACATATATATATATAGTCATCTACAGACCGATATGTTTCGTTCTCTCAGAACTCATCAGTGTGTCTAGACATACTAGCTTCCCGTAGCTGGGATCGAAACCCGGTTGACTCAAACGCCAATCCAAGACTCTACCCCTCAGCCACGAGGAAACCAGCAGCGAAGAAAATTTTAAACGCTTATGAATCACAATTACTATTGCTTACATACATCCGCTTAACGGCTACCGAGAGCTCAATTCATATATGAAGAGCCTTGCATAAACGCTAATGGCAACGCGATTACTTCATTCGCTAGAGAGCTCAACAATTCGGGGGTAGGGAAGCATATACATATAGTTATATATATATATATATATATATATATATATATATGAATGTATATATATATATATATATATATATATATGTATGTATGTATGTATGTATGTATTCGTTCATGAGATCAAGATTTGGTCTAATGAACGCATAGGTGAGAAATTGCAATATTTGTAGACTGTGTATGTCGTATAGAGAACCTACCAAGGGTAACGGATTTCGAATGAGAGTCAAAGTAATCCGACTATCGACTCACGTTGATCAAAATGATAACGTATATTTCATATATAATTGTATATGTATTTTCTACTTATGAGTGTCACCTGTACTTGTATCGTAACGCGTATATTTACATCACTATATAATTCCGATTAATAGCTTACCTTTCTCACCTTTGAGTCTGATGATTGTGCACACAGTATAAAATTTAAAGTTATGAACTTTGTGTTCATAATTTGTTTTTTCCTCTGCTGTTGTAGCATCGAGCACTTTTTCATGCAAACTTTTCTCAGTTGCAAGTGGGTAGAGCGTGTGCCAATGGTCCGGGAGACCTGGGTTCAATCCCAGGTCGCGTCATACTAAAGACTTCAAAAATGGTACTAGATACCTCCTTGCTTAACACTCAGCAATATAAGGTACGTATCAAGGGTAAAGTGGAGCAATCCAGGAAAAGGAGTAGCGCCCTCCCCAACACCTCGGTGTAGTAGCTATTGAAAAGGGAGCCTTCTGGCCGCCCTCGACTAAGGTCGCCAACTTACTATATATTATGTATATGAATTTTGATGCTTTTGTAAAACAGATAACGCCTACCATCAACATTGGCTGGTTGAGGGTTCCCATCTAAAATGATGTTATTGGCATCAACACTCTTGTTAAGAGATCACGTTCGCTGAGGGTCGATTTGTACCGTGTTTTAACAAAAATCAGCCCATAACTTTGCTTGGAGTATCAAGGCAAAAATAGCATACAGAAATAGATAGTCGGTATTGTCGGATACCAATGCCTAAACCACTTCTAGCTCCTCTGGTCGTTTGGCCATTGGCATTTTAAACAAATCCGATGAAGAAACACGAAAAGAGCGGTTCCTCTTACTCCTGGATTGGCGTCAATAGTTCAGCTGATATTTGGCTCGGACAGAAGAAGGGCAATTCAAGACTTCCCATAAAGCTCTTACCCAGTTCGGAGTTCTATTTGGTTGGGATTTCTAAAATAATCATTTCGTCCATATCAACAATGGACAGAGATACAAGGTTGACTAAAACTTAGAACGAAAGACGTTTCAGTATTTCCTTTTTTATTTTTCACAAGACTGACCGTGAACCTGTTGGGTACCTTGCACAAAGACAGTCCATAATGATATTCATGCTTTTGTTAGGAAAGAAGTAAAGGATTTCATATGATTTTATCGACACGTTGAACCGTCTAGGGTTATTTTATACCTAGAAGTTTGACAATCATGCTTATCATACGTTCATAGCTACATTTTCTTGTGCATTTAGCTTTGTTTTTATCACACAATCCTATGAAATACAAATTTTTAAAGAGATCACACTAAAAAGTGACTGACTGATTTTAACAGCATGTCAAACACTCTGGGGTTAGTTTATGCTAATACGTTATACATTAATATTTAAATTTTTGTTTCTTAAGAGTTCTTTGGCATACTTTTAAATATCAAGTATTCCTGTCTAATACAAATAATTTGCAAAAAAGGATTTGACCCATAGATTGGATCTTAACTTCAGGTCATAGTGGGGCTGGGAGTAATGACAGTGAATGAGTACTTCCATGTCTTAGATTTCCAGAACTGGAGCTTCACCATCAGAGGCAGTTTAGTGTCATACCCAGTACACTCATTTTTCATGGCGTCTTAACCCTCTGCAGTGGATGCAGTCAGAATATTCTAAGCTCCTCCGACAAAGCTATAGTTACCTTCTTTGTATTGAAAAATTGAATTATTAAAAAATGAGGGCCAGCGCGAACGTTGCCCCCCTCCCTCTCAAATTATCATTTAGCTGAAAACAAGATATTGCTTTATTTACTAATTTTTAATTGCATTTCTTTTATAGATATCTCTCTATGATGAGTTGTTTTTTTTCAGGGTTATTGCTCTACACATAGAACTTTAGTAGACATGCATACCTATAAATATCAAAAATTTCGTCACGTATATATTGGGGTTAAATGAGGTTGGAGTTAACTAGAAAGGTAATACCAGGTTCATAAAATAAGTTTCCAGACTTTTTTTTGTATGGGCTCTTTTATTGATAGTACACACATGAAACTCTAGTCGCCTTCTATATAATCTCCTCCAGCTGAAATGCACTTGTTGTACCGTTCCAACAACTTTTGGAAGGCCCCATGGAAGGCCCCATGGAAGTCCTCTTGTGTGAGCTTGTCAATGACCTTCGTCACAGCCTCTTTCATCTCCTCAATTGTCTCATAACGACAGCCTCTAAGTTTTTCCTTGAGCTTAGGGAATAACTAAAAGTCACAGGGAGCAAGGTCTGGACTATAGGGAGGGTGAGAAATTGTCTTGATACCCATTTTGGTCAAATGGTCTGTGAGAAGGATGGAGTTGTGGACTGCTGCATTGTCTTCGTGGAAAGGCCACTGACCCGATTTGAAGAGTTCTGGCCTCTTCCGACGGAATCTCTTCCTGAATTCCCTTAAAACCTTAACATAGTCCTTGTTGACTGTCTGTCCAGTGGGAACCCAATGCATGTAGATCATGCCAGTGCTGTCAAAAAAAAAAAAGGGATCATCAAAAGTTTCTGGGTGGATTTGCTCTGTCTGGCCTTCTTGGGTCTGGGAGAGCCAGCATGCTTCCACTGGGAACTCTTAGTCCCTGGGTCATAGCAGTTGATCCAGCTTTCATCGCAGAGCGTCAAAAACTGCGGGATCTAAATATATTGGCTCGACCATCTCCCTTCTGTCATGACAACGTCTTTCTTTCTGATCTTCTCTGAGCACCCTTTGGACAAACCTTGCGCAAATCTTCCCCATCCTTAGTTCCTCGCGAATAATTGTGTGTACAGTTCCCACACTGACATCAAACTGTGAACTTATTGTCTCTATAGACACACGACGGTCCTTATCCATGAAATTCTTTATTTGGCCAATCAACTCTGGTGTATTGACTTCCTTACTCCTCCCGCACCTCTCATCAGCCCTAACAGACTCCCTGCCTTCCTTGAATCTCTTATGCCACTCAAAAACTCATGCTCGATTTATGCAAGATGGTCGAGAAGCAGTCTGAAGTATTCCCTACATTTCTATGCCTTTTTTTCCAAGTATAAAACATAATTTTATTGCATATCGTTCATCTAAAGTGTCGTCAGGTCCAGATTGCATTTTTGAAATTCACCAGCTGTGACAATCAGGCTTTAGTAGGGTGTATTCCAATTGCTGCTGTAGCTGTTCCTTTGAACCTGAAATCATAAAAATTGGTCAGTCATCTCATAAGATGTATAGCAATAACATAGTGAATTTTCAAGAGTCTACGACAATTTCAAATGCCTGTACAAAAAAGTCTGGAAACTTATTGAAGGCACCTCGTATTAGTCAGCCATGGAAAGTAAATGACATTGACCTTTTAGGTTTATCAATCCTCAAAAACTAAATGAGTGCTCGGAGTTGGTATCGACGTCTTGAGCAAACCAAGTCCAGAGATGAATAGAATACGGAAACCAATTATTAAAAACGCTTGGTTGGATAAAACAAATTAATTATCAATTGATTGAAAGTAATAAAAAAATCGTATGTATAATTAATAATTTGTTATAAAATGTCTAAATAAAAAAAGCATTTGGTTTATAAGTCCGAAAAATTCACTCTGAATTGTCCAGCTACGGATATAGGCGTTCAGTAGATATACTTCAAAATGAAATCATGTGGAGGTAGGAGGTTCAATTCTAACTACAGGCAAAAAAAAAAAAAAAAAAAAAAGCAATGAATATCTCACATGGCTTAAAAATTGTACTCGGTCAGGATCAGAACAATCTATCCCCAAAGATTAGATGAAGTGCACGGTTCGAAGTTCTTTGAAAATTACCGAGTTCTACAAGAAACTCCTGAAGGTTTAAACGGTGTCTATAACAATAAAGATATGGACAGAAGTCCGATTGTTTTGAATAATATATATATATATATATATATGTGTGTGAGTGTGTGTTGGAGGTAAGTTCTTGTTGGTCGCCCGACACTAGCACGTCTATGTGAAGGGTTCCATAGGAGGGAGTCGTCCTTACTTTTTCCACCAGTGTCTTGCATGTCTTGTTTGTCTTATTTGGATGATTTTAGAGATATGTGGTAAGTGCCCGTACAGCAGTAGATTCGGGGTCTGTTGCTTCCAGGATGTGTTCAATATAACTAATAGCATTCGAGTGCAGTTTCCGTCAAGTTTTTTCTCAATAAGTTTTGTTCCAGTCCATGTGATGTTTAAGTACAGTAGTATTGACACAACTGCTGCCTGTGCAGATTCAGGATGCAGGCTGGAAGACCTGCTGGGAGCAATGGATGAAAGAGATGAATTTGAGTGTGGGATAGGAAAATACGTGACTTGATGATCATGATTACACACACACACACACACACATATATATATATTCAGAAATTCTGAATTCAACCTATATATATATATATATATATACATATCATCATCATGTCGCGCCGCCAGCACGGATATCCCTGACCCTCTCTCGCCACTTCTCCCTATCATTCATCGCCTCCGGCAGGTCTTCAGGGTTACATCCTGTGTCCTCACATAGTTGCTATATGTAAGGTAGTGCTGGTCGTCCTGCTTTTGCACATCCATATGTGGGGGTCCACAGGAGTACATCGCTTATAAGCTCGTACTTGCTTCTCCAGCAGTGTCCCGCGTGTCTGGTTCGTCTAACTTGTATAGTTTTCGTGATGGGGGGCAAGTGTCCGTATAGTTGGTGTCTCGTGGGGTGTTGTCGCCAGAATTCAGAATTTCTTTTCTCTGCTGCCCTACCATTTACCCATGCATAATAGCAGAAGAGAAGTATTCATCTCTTTCCTAAGGGCATTAGCGCAAAGTGAAGGATATATAGATTTATGTGTGAATTCGTAAGTTTAGATTTTGTTAAATAGATTTAAAATAATTTTGGACGACCGAGCAAAATTTTTTACTCGTTCGATTGTCACCTGGAGACAGCTGGAGATTCAATCTGTACAAAATCTGCCATATATAATTTCAGTTCTCTTGTCCATTAAGAAAATAATCCTTCTAATCACAATCTCTTTATTGCAAGGGCAATATTTGCTATAATCAGTTAATCTTGCGAAAATCATCCCTCACAACATTATTCGTTTTGATTAATTTGTTTAATATACCAGAACATTGTTACTATTGTTACTTAATATTAAATCTTTTCTTTCCAGTCTATTGTGAGTGAACCTTCATTCATTGGCTAAGGAGTTTATTGTATATATGCGACTGTTATTCAGTGAAATATTATCTACAATTATTAGCAGAGAATTGATATCAGATGAAGTGACAGAATAAGTTGTTTCCTTATGTAAAGAATCTTATCTTTGCTTGCTTTTAATAGTCAAGCAATTGTCTCGTTTACTGTAATTAAATTTCGTAAATTCTCGTAAATCATTTTTCCGTGAAATGACACAGCATAACTCATTTTTTTATGCCGCTCTTGGTTTCAATTCCAAACCTAATGGACAATCTTCGCTTTTTTTAGCGCTGTAGAATATCATTCTGCGGCATCCAATTATCTGCTATTCAGTAAAATTCAGGTTGATTTATTTATTTAACTGCATATCAACCTGTTTGGGTTTATTTTATACCTCGAGGTTCATTATACGTTATTACAGATTTTGGGGTGTTGTATTCTCAGAGGTTATTTTTAAACAGATCTATTTGACCCAAAGAGGGGACCCTTACTGGTACTGTCACTCCGAGTGGGGGGTCGACCTGGTAGTAATAAGAAGGAACTACCCACTCCTCAGAGCTCAAGAATTGGAGTGTCACCATCAGATGTAGTTTAGAGTCATATCTAGGGCACTCCTTTTTGTAAGGGTGTGTATGGAGGGTTTACTCCACTGCAAGGGATGTTGTCAGCTTATTCCAAGTCCTACCAACAGAGCAAGTAAAGTGCAAGAATTTAAATTAAAATCTTCAGGGTTGAACGAAATGACCTCCTGGACTTGAAATTGCCGCTGCGCAGGTGCTGTTAGCAATGACCAGGTAGAAGGAACATCTTTAAGCTGAAGTCGCTACTTCAATTTCTATGATGGCTTAGATGGGTGAAAATTGTGCATTTAGGCGAGTCTACCATTTTAATATAGTGATAATTTTGTAATTAAAATTTAATGCTAAAATAGTTTTAGATCTTAAATAAGTAAAATACGGTGCTATCTGCACTAAGACCTTGTGGGAAGAGTGTTCGCCAATGACCCAGGAGACCGGGGTTCGATCCCAGGTCGAGTTATACCAAAGATTTTAAAAAAATGGTACTTGATGCATCCTTGTGAATTGAATTACTATGACCAGAAAATCCAGTGAACAATTGCGCGTGACATACAGAAACACTGGACAACTGTTTCGACCTTATCAGGTCTCATCAGCAGTGTATACCGTGATCTCCACCACTGGAGATCCAACCAGCGACCACAGAATGCAGAGCCGAAACTCTACCACTGAGCCACTAATTCGCATCGTACTCAAGTGATGCCAAATCAACTTGTCATAGTAATTGCGTGACCAATTATCCTGAATATGTCTTGCAAGTTACGTCCGTACTCTTTACAAAGGACACAGTCACCTCCAGGGGCACGTATTCCCGGGAGGATTTGAAATATGCATCTGCGTAATTATCATAACCTCAAGAGCAAGGATATAGATGTATATTTTTCTTTTTTAAATAGAGGAATTATTTTGTAAATAGAATTAGTGACCAGAAAATCCGGCGAACATGCAGAAACACTGGATAACTGTTTCAACCTTATTAGGTCTCATCAGCAGTGTATTAGGAGGCGCCCGTAGTGTAATGGTTATCGTCGTAGGAAATGGACACGGCGACACGAGTTCAAATCCTGGACGAGGCTGATCAAATTTCACATAGCACTAATACTCTTGGGAAGGGTATGAATCCAAGTATCCTCCCTTCAGCTATGGGTAAGTAGTAGGACAGAATGGTTCTTCAGCCTTGGGGAGGCAACTAGTCTAGGAGAAGGAAAACTCTGCATTCAAACCTGTTAAACTCCGCTTAAAAATTGACCTTGTGTCATATCCTGCCCGATTGGAGGGGTTGGTAAATAGGATCAGCAGTGTATGCCGTGATCTCCCCCACTGGAGATTAATGCATTCTTGTTTAACACTCAGCACTATAGGGTACGGATCAAGGATAAATTCCAGCAACCCAAGGAAAAGAGAAGCGCCCTCTCCTACACCCCAGTGTAGTAGCTATTGAAAAGGGCACCAAATTTACATACTTTACTTATGTACCAAAATGGAGACCAATATAATGATATTTCGACAATAAAAGGAAAATATAAGTGGTTAAAGCTGAAGACTTTGAGTTTCAAGTGGTTGATCTTCAGGTGAGCCAGTATTGACAAATCTGAATTCAACTGAAAAGATGTACTCAGTGTAAATTTTAAGTTACCTGAATATTTCGTTGTGGACATTATAAATCCTATGGTTCTGTCTAGAACCAAATTACAAAGTAAATATATACATTTATGGCTAAATTGAGCTTACTTCCTATGGGGAGAGATGCAGGCATATTAAACTCGACCTTTGTCAAACCTTCGACTCGCTGGTTTGGTTTCTTTATTTAATAGCATATCAACATTCGTGAATTATGTAATGCCGAAACAATTTTTGTAGAAGAACTGCTGTGATGTTATTAAAACATAGCAGGATGAATAAAGAGGTTCATAACATTACCAAAAGGAAAAGCCACATATTGAGGAATATATTGCTTTCAACCTTGGAACCAGGGCTGGAAGTCTATCACTGTTTCTGGCTTCAGACAGTATTATCACAACCAGTTGCATGTTCTAACCAATTCCTTCATGGAATCCTTGAGGTTTGGTGGCTAACGAGTAACTGAGTTCGAACCTTTGTCGTATTCCTACCTTCACTTTCGAACTGATACTCCAGGGAAAAGTATAAACTTGATTATCCCCTTAGCTATGGTTTAAATACTAACCATGCTATTCTTCTACAAGGATAGCTTTGGCATTAGATAACCCACGAAAGTTGATATACCATTAAACGAAGAAACCAAACCAAATAAAACTAAGCCAAATGATACTTACATGGCCACTACGGAAATAGTCACAAGGTCTCAAATTACGAGAAAAGGAATATTCTTTTGGGTCAAAAACTCATTCTCAGCACAACTCTGCTCGAATTTCTTGTTGTTCTGTTTTCGTGCGTCACATTATCAAACAAAACTGTCAAAAATAAAAGATTTTTTGTCTAGACATGAATTCTTAGAGGCAAACATGAATTGAACGTGTTCAAAGTCAAGGGATTTTCGACCGGGTTAACCCACCTGAAAAGAAAGTTATCAGGTTTATTGCTTTCTTGACAGATTTAATTAGATCAACAAAAATTATAACAACATAAGATGCCCTGAAAATCTTTGGTAGAATAGAAACTGTGAAAGTTTAGCAATGCAAGGAAATGTTATTGAGGCGAAAATTGACAGAGTTCAGGATCTCTTCTATTAAGCTAGCTGTATCCACTTGATTAAGTACTTTTTGACTAGTCTTGAAAAGTTTACTATTGAAAGGGCAATTCATCCGAACCGGAATTTAGATTGGTGGGTGTCTGTAAAACCCAGTATATATATATATATATCAGGGGTTTGGTTTTCAGGGTTCAAACTTTTTTTTCTCTTTTGGTAACTGGGGTGCATGGAGACAAAAGTTCAATGTTTATGGAGAAGAAATAAATCAAAGATACAAGAAGCGTCCTGTTCCTTAAAAATCTAAAAAGCTAGCTACGTAATGCCTGTTATCCATTTCTTTTTGCTTTCATTGCTTGAAAGCAACGAAACGTCCTAACACTAAAAAAAGGTTGTGTTTGGGTTGTTTTTTTTCTTTTTATCCAACGATGAGCTCTCAACAGTATATCGGCCACCAGTGGCTACCCGACAAAAGCCACCTTCTTGTTACATGAAGACGACAAGATAAACTAGGAAATATAATGGCGTGTTTAAGATCGCTGGATCTATCCCACGTTTTCCATTCCAAAATTTCCAGCGATCAGTATCGTTAGGAAATCTTCAACAGCTGCGTAAAAAGAAAATCAGTTCTCCACTGGAAGTAACTTCTCTATTGAAATTTAGTTTACTTTTTTCTTTTTTTCTTTTCTTTTTTGTGAATAAACCTGTTACATTTATTCAGATATGAAATTATTAAAAATGGCGTGTCGGAAATGATAGAAAAAAAAAGTAACGATCAGATATGAATGGCAAAGAAAAAAGCGACAGCTCTAATATGAAAAATAGTCACACGAAACAAATAAAGAGAGGACAGCAGATTGTATAAAGGAAACGATAAACATTTGCTTGGAATTAAAAAAAAAATGTCCCAAATAAAAGGTCATGTGAGTGCGTTTATAACAAACAAATCAAGAATTGTTTGAGAAGAATAAAAAAATAACAGTTTACCAGATAACAGTTTAGTATACACCGATATATCTGTCCATCGCCCTCTTTCTTTCTATCTCTCGCTACATGTATATATTACTCTAGTTCTTATATATATATATATATATATATATATAATTAACATAGAAAACCTAGACGAGACTCTTTGCATTTCACACAGCGCAAATACATTTGTGAAAGGTACGCATCCACTTATTCTTCCTTCAGTTATAGGTAGGCTGGGCTCTTCAACCTTGGTATAGCAACCGGTCTATGAGAAAGAAAACTCTGAATTCAAACTTATAAAACTCCACTTAAAATTGGCCATATGTCGCTTCCTACTCTGATGGAGGGGTGTGTATACCATTTGTAAATATATTCAAATTATAATTTCTTGCACGATTTGCAGTAGATTACCTTTCCCACCCAGTCGTGCTTAGTTTTCTATTCTATTTGTGCAAGTTTGCTCCATTCATTTAGCGTGTGCTTTGATAGCATTGTTTTATATGGAATTATTTTGAGTTGCTTTTAAACTAGATTCAGTTTCTCACTTGAGGTTTCCCCTTCTCAGTCATGTCTAGGTAATCTCATTTCTTATAAGCTTTTCGCTTGAAGCATCCATACAACTGTTTTTGCTCGCATTTTTGCTTTCTCGATTTTGTTTTATTGTTTATCTTTAACTCATTTCTGTTGATATTGGCTCTTTTTGTATATTTATAGAGTTCTTGAACAGTTACATCTACGCAATCCTCAATGTTAGCGAACACTCTTACTCCTTCTTTTCTTGACATATAGAGTCTGTCTACATCATAAGGTCTTGTCTATTGTCATCAATTTTCTTATTCTTTGGTTCATCTGTCTGAGTTTATCCATGGTCCAATTTACGAATCGCATAGAGTATCTTAAACGTGAGATTGCCAGGTATTTATTCCTTTGGCGAGATTTCTGTCAGAAAGTTTGGTTTCCAATAGGTTTCATATTCCTTTGAGAACCCCATTCTTACTTTTTCTGTTTGCATCTAATATCCCCGGGTATTTGTAAATTTTTTCTCGAAGTGCTCTAATGCATACCTGATTTGTACGTTATATTTTTTGTTGTTTCTCTTTTCCCTTTTTCATTATTAGCATAAATGACTCATTGTCAAAATGGTTAGGATTCACCAGTGGCTCCGGAGACCGAGGTTCAATCTACGGTTGAGTTATACCAAAAAATCAAAAATGGTACTTGATGCCTCCTTGCCTAACAAAGTACAGATCAAGTGAAGCGGAGCAATCCTTGGAAATGAAAAGCGTCCTTCCCTACACCTCGTTGTAGTAGCTATTGAAAAGGGAGCCTTTGGGTCATCCCCGACTACAGTCGGCCAACTACTAAGATATCTATACAGAGAGAGAGAGAGAGAGAGAGAGAGAGAGAGAGAGAGAGAGAGAATCTGGAGTCATGCTCAGTACATAAAGATTCGTTGAAAGGAAGAGAAATAAATTGAAAAAAATTGTTAAAAAATCTCTGAGATTGCTAGCCTAAAACCCTAACGAATCATATCATGATGTGTTTTATATATGACCCCGGATAAACAACCATGAATTTGTAATGTCACACGTCCTTCAGATCACTGTTCATGAAAGATCTTCAAAAAATATCCTCATCTAATTATGCGGATTTATCTATTTATTTATTTTTGATTCTTTCTTGATTTCTTTCATAAAAGCATTAACCTCCTGGACAGCAAATATTAAAAGTCAAGATATGAAACAATGCAAATAAAGCACCTCTCTTGTTTTCTTCTTATTTTTATTTTGGAAATTCTTTGTCCCATCAGGATTTACCGCCCTCTGGGGTTAAACATATTTGTATGCAAGAGGACTCCTGATGATATAAACCTTTTTTGTGTTTTTAAATTTTTCTAAAAGTTTTTTTTTAATTTATCTTATTCTTATTTATTTTTTTTGTTTGTGTGTGTGTGTGTGGGGGGTTATGAATGTGAATAGCGGTCACTCTAATGTCTATCAGCTCAACTCCGCCCTTTTCTATCCTAACTTGAACAATGAAGCAGTCTCGATTCTCTTGTTATACACGTTTCGTTATGTTGAATTCAATTAATTGCTTATAATTTGCTAATCTCTAAGTAATAATTATTATAATTAATAAGTGATAATATTCTAGAAAGCTAAGTCAAGTGATCCTGAAGAACTCCGATGGGAACCATTATGACTCCGCCCTTTGCGTCTGTGGCTTGCATTGTGGTTCACAGTCAATGACCCGTTACGGCATACGGCATTTGTAAAGCAGAAGACATTTTAAACTCCTGTCATTGTTTATTTGGGAATGTATAAACAGGAACAAATCCAAAAGAGAACGAGACAGTAGAAAACAATCAGAAACAATATGGAAAGAAAACACAAGAGAGAGAGAGAGAGAGAGAGAGAGAGAGAGAGAGAGAGGGAAGAAACGAGAATAAGAATAGGGATGTGATGTATGAGAAGGAAAAAAAGAGATGGAAGTAGGAAAAGAGAGTAAGAGAACCAAAAATAACGTTAGGAATAAACGCAGAGAAAGTTTCACGTAAAGTGAGGAAAGCGTAAGTTAAGAGAGAGGAATGAAAAGCAGAATCCATGAAATAGGAGGGAAAATAGATTATTTATATATATATATATATATATATATATTTCAGTCCAGATAAACCAGAGTCGGGAATAGAACATTTAAAGTTTTCCTGGTAAAGAGCTCAATGTGACTAACATCACAGAGCAATAATTACTTTGAGAAAAACCAAATCGGACATTATAAATTTATTTCCATCCTGTTATGGGAATTGATAAATATCAATAACACCAAAAGAAAACAAGTCTCTTCAGATCCAATGGATCCATTCGATCTGAAGAAGCCCTATTTTCTTTTGGTGTTATTGATATCTATTCTAATGTGAGTGATTTTGTTTTTCTTAAAGAAATATAGAGAGAGGGAGAGAGAGATGGGATACAGGGGAAAAGGCTAATAAATTGGAAGATTAATGTTTTTCAGGAGACAAAGTAGGCGAAATCCTTACAAGCGTTTAGAAAATGGTTTGAAATTGATTTTAACAGCGTGTCAAACCATCAATGGTTATTTCATGCCTCCAGGGTTGGGAACCGGACGTTCACATTAAAATTTTTCTTGCTGTTGTTTCTTAACAGTTTTTTTGCACATAGTCCCATCTAATACGAATAAGTTTTAAACTGATCTATTTGACTTATAGATTGAGGTAGTCTAAAAGGTAGCTTAGAATTGTTGTAATAAAGGTAGACTTTAAACTGCCCCGGTTTCAAGAACTGTCACCTTACCATCAAATACCCAGAGTATCATCTTTTATTCAGTGGAGTCTTACTTCTTCAGTGGGTATAGAACAAGCATATAATGTGCCGGGCTAACAGAGAGTAAGGAGGAGTGAAAGGCAGAATCAGTAACATGAGAGGAAAAAATTATATATATATATATATATATATAGAGAGAGAGAGAGAGGACGAAAGGGGAAAGTAGTAGAGAGAGAAGGGAGAAAGAAGGAGTAGAGAGAGAGAGAAGGGGGAAAGAGGAAGTAGAGAGAGAGAGAGAGAGAGAGAGAGAGAGAGATAAGTAGTGGAGAGAGAGAGATTCGATATTGGAAATCAGCTAATGAATTCAAAGGCAAACATTTTGAACAAGTATTAAGAAAACAGCAGACAGAAAAAAAAGGATAGTTATAGGAGATAGTTTTCTTTAATTACAATGCATTGCAATCATTAGGTTTCTAACAAGAATCGAACTTTAGAAACTATATAGTAGTCACTTTGTATATCAATTACTTCTTCTAGTCGAAAATATCAGGTTTGGATGTCTAAATACGCGTGTTTATTTACAACGTAATTAATACATCAGCTTCAAATTAGTTTTCATATTTATCCCAAATTTTATTTACATTAAGATTTCGAAATTAATTCAACCAGATAAAAAAAAAATACGTGGCTTTTGCAATGTTGACTTCAGGACATCGTCACATTATAATATCAATGACTCAACTGCATACAAGCTTATTTAAGAAAAAAACAAACATAAGGCATCTTTTTCAATAGTTTTTTCATCATAGTTCGGATGAAACACACACACACACACACACACACACACACACACATATATATATATATATATATATATATATATATATATATATATATATATATATATATATATATATATACTTTAAAATAAATCTGCAGGTGAATTTGCTTCTAGCTTATTTTCTAAAATTTATTTTACACACATACACACTTACACAAATATATATATATATATATATATATATATATATATGTGTGTGTGTGTGTGTGTGTGTGTGTGTGTGTGTGTGTGTGTGTGAGAGAGAGAGAGAGAGAGAGAGAAACGAGGCAGAGTGAGCAAAAAATACAATATGACAAAGATAGAATAACCCTCAAAAATATATGATACGAATGAGAAAGAAAGAAAGAAATAACCAAAGTTTAAAAGAATGTAACAAATAAATAAACTTCGAAAGAATAAAAGGAATAAAGAAAAAAGATCGAACGTTAGAAGAAAAAGTGAAAGAAAGAAAGAAAGAAAGAACGAATGAACGAACGAACGAATGATATGAAGAGCTGAAAAGAAAAAAGTACGAGAATGACCGAAAAAGAAGTGAAATTAGAAGGTTAACAATGAAAAATAATCGTTTGATTTGTTTGTTTATTTTATGGCATTTCAAACGTCTTGTGTTATTTATTTGCAAAGTCAGTGCTAGTAAAATAACAGTAGTGATACTAATTAAAGTTTAATTGGAGGAACAAGGAGGTCCAACCCTTTTCCGAGCATATTAGACCGAAAGTCAACGTAATCGTGTAACAAGAGTTTAAACACAATTATTGCGATGCCGCAATCCGGAACGTTAGTCTTAACACCACGAGAACTCTTCAATCAGCAGAAAAAGGAAACAATATGAATTATTAACCTCTAGAAAATCTTAACAGATAACTAAAAATTACTAATAGAACATGTACATAAAAAAGGCCGCCCACCTCAAGAAAGAAACATATCAATTAGGTGGTTAGTTATTTTATTTTTTCATTAACGTATTCTAAACCATGTCATGTAACGGCTATTGTTGGAGGAAGTGGACCCGGCTACCCGCGTTCAAAACCTGAACGAGGCAGTTTGCATTTCACATAGCGCTCATAACTTTGGAAAAAGTATGAATCCAGTTTATATCCCTCCAACCCTAGTAGGACTGACTAATTGTTTAAAACTTCGTTATGGCATTTTTATCTTTAAGGGTTTTCGGACTATTTTCTTCATCTTTATTGTTATTTCCACAACGTTTCGGTCGATATGTCCTCCGGCCTTATTTAGGTGTTTGTCGAACTCGGGAACCTTCACGGAACTTCGAACTACATCATTTATTGAATCCACGGGGGTCACCTGTTTTGATTCCGTTAACCATAACTGGGTACAAGTGTTAAGTATTCCTGTATTGTTATGGCAACCGGTCTAAAAGTAAAATTATGAATTCAAAACTAAACCTGGAGAGGGATGGTTTTCATCATTCAATTTCTGTCCACAACATTGCCTTTGAGTTACACCGATACAACCAAACGGTATTATAAGATAAGCCTCTCATTATTAAATAAAAGGCGAATGATTATAGTTACTGAGTTGAACTTAAAAAAACCTCGATGTTTTATCTGTTTGGTTTGCTTTTATGGCATATCAACCATTATAGGACATTTAATGCCAAATCCTCTTTATACATATATATCAAATATATATGATTTATAAACACATTTTATTGACAACATTTTTAAACGAGTCTGGGCTCATTTGTTTGCACACAGTTAAATGGTTACAAGTATTGCAATCTAATATGAATAATTCTATTAACTAAAAATTATTTATTTGCACACAGTTAAATGGTTATACGTATTGCTATTTAACACAAACGATTTGACATCAGTCATTTGTTTGCACACATTCAAATAGGTATAGAAGATATATAAGAGATTAGTTTGTCGGTACTTTCATTTTTTAAATGAATTAGAACTAATTTGTTTGCACCCAGGTATTGCTATTGTTTCAACACAGCTAAACCGTTTCGTTTATTGCTATCTAACACTTATAGTTCTAATCAATATTATTCATTTTTTATAGACAGTGAAAGGATTATTAGTATTGCTACGAAATACTAATTAATCTATTCAACATTACTCATTTGTTTGCATACAGTTAAATGGCTACAAGTAATTCTACGTATCTCAAACAATTCAATTAAAAATGAGTCATTCGTTTACACATAGTTAAATGATCTAACGGATCTACTTCAAACAATTCAATTTAGTATAATTCATTGTTTGCATGCAGTTCAAATGTCAAAGAATAGATAGAATCCTATCAGGTTTTACCACTCCGGGTCAGAGTGAACTTTGGGGTGATGACAGTGAAGGGGTTTTCTGCATTCCCTACAGCTCCTGCATTACTGGAACCTCATCATCAGATTGTTTAGTGTCATATCCAGGACACTCGTTAGGGAGGGTGATGACATCCCTAGACAGAGATGCAGTTGGTATTTTCTATAGCACTAGCCGATTGGGCTGGATGGTTTAGTGACATATTCAGAACAATCGTTGGGGAGTCTTATCCCATTGCAGAGATGCAGTCAGTGTATTCAACAGCCCCAGTCGACTGGGCTGGTTTTATCTGTGTATGTCCCACTTAAATGAAGAAAGCAGAAAGTAAGCATGAGTTATGATTCGTTATTTAACGCTGTTAGAAACAAATCTTTTGTTTTGTTTCTTTATTTTAATGGTATATCAACCTTTACGGGTTATTTGATGTAGCAGCAATCCTTCTTGAAAAACGGTAGCGATATTATTTAACCCATAGCTGGTGGGGGATAAAGGGGTCTATACTTTACTCAGGGGTATTACATGGTGCACTCAATAAGTCTCCAGACTTTTTTGGTACATGCAATTAAAATTGTCGTAGACTCTTGAAAATTCACTATGTTATTCCTATACATTGTATGAAATGACTGACCAATTTTTATGATTTCAGCTTCAAATGAACAGCTTCAGCAGCAATTGGAATACACCCTACTAAAGCCTGATTGTCACAGCTGGTGAATTTTAAAAATGCAATCTGGAGGTGAGGACACTGTAGAAGAATGATATTCAATACAATTGTGCTTTAAACTTGGAGAAATATTCCACAGAAACGTATGGAATGCTTCAGACTGCTTTTGGAGCATTTTGCATGAACCGAGCATGAGTTTTTGAGTGGCATAAGAGATTCAAGGAAGGCAGGTAGTCTGTGAGGAATTATGAGAGGTGTGGGAGGAGTAAGGAAGTCAATAGACCAGAGTTGATTGGCCAAAGGGTTAGGGTTAGGGTTACTATGTTGAGGTTTTAAGGGAGTTCAGGAAGAGATTCCTAAGGAAGAGGCCAACACTCTTCAAATCGGGTCAGTGGCATTTCCACCAGGACAATACACCAGTTCACAACTCCATCCTTGTCACAGACTATTTGACCAAGATAGGCATCAAGACAGTTCCTCACTCTCCTTATAGTCTACACCTTGCTCCTGTAACTTTTGCTTATTCAAGCTCAAGGAAAAACTCAGAGGCTGTCGTTATGAGACAATTGAGGAGATGAAAGAGGCTGTGACGAAAGTCATTGACACGCTCACACAAGAGGACTTCCATGGGGCCTTCCAGAAGTTCTTGGAACGGTAAAATAAGTGAATTGCAGCCGGAGGAGATTACTTCCTTCGAAGGGGACTTGAGTTTCATGTATGTACAATCAAGAAAAGTGCCCATACGAAAAAAATCTGGAAACTTATTTAATGATCCTCGTAGTTCGAAAGTGATGTTGCGACTGGAGTTCGAACTCGCTTACTAAGATATCGCAATCCGACATGTTAGCCATAAAACCTTGAAGACACCTCTGATAAATAACATGCGATTTTATAAAGTGCCACTGATTAAAGATATAAATAATTTGAGTTCAAAATCGAATCGATTAAGCTTATAGGATTTATCTATTTTCTTTGCTTTGTCGTGGAACATGGCTGGATGTAAAGGGCACCCAGTGTGATTCAGACTCCTTAGAAATGGTTTGCTTATCGAGTTTGTTAAGCATTACAATACACTGTCTTTAAGCATTTCGGATTTAACGACCGAACTCGTAGCATCCCACATTTATCAATCAGTAGAGAGACTCCTTTATATCCAAATTAGCTAAGTTGCCTCGTAAAGTTGGCAAAAACATAAAAAACAAAATGTTTTTTTATACATGTTAGCACGGTTCGATAAATGTGGCACAAGGCCGTATGAATGGGGCACGCAATGACACTCTAATTCACCCGTGAAGGTATGCTAGTCTAGCTTGTAAACCATTACACCACCCGAGGCACCCCATCGCAGTACACCTAGGCAACCCCCTGGCCATATCTACAACAGGTGCATGATATTAAGAAGAAGAAAAAATATCGATTGGTTGATTTTAATAAGTCGACCCGTCTAGGCTTATCTTATGCCTAGTCGTTAAAGAATCGAGTTTTTTTGTACGTTGATATTTATGTTTTTTTTTTTGCAGTTGCTTCTTTAACGTTTTTATTCTCACATGGCCCGATAGAATAAGAATAATTTTCAAAAATGTCTATTTCCCTCAAAGTCGGTACCCTATTAAGTGTTACCACTTTGGATCAGAGTGGATCCGGGAATAATGTCAGTAAAGGGGTTGAAATAACCCCCCACCAGGTTTCTAGAACAATCAATCAATTAGTCAAGTCAGTGTCTCTCGGACATTCCATTTAACGCTGATCTTCGAATACACACACACACACAACTGTCAGCATAATAGTATAGATTAACGTAGATTTAATTGTGACTCAAACGGCTGTGAGTTCTACTAAATAAATGACAAGAAAACAATATGGTCAATATTTACAGAAAAAGTTACGAGCATGAAGCCCCTTATTTTTAGAGGTCGTTGAATAAATATGAAACAAGAAAAAAGAATGGGTTGCATCAGTAGTTATGACAGTTGCATGCTATTTTGTGTCGCACTTTTGTATAAATATTAAACATGCGTAGCTTTTGGCGAAATGACAAACAAACAAAATATAAATAAAAGCCTGGGACAGATCAAAGCATTTGTCAAATAGCACACCTGTATAGATAAGAAAGTAATCGGAAAACAACTAAACTTTGTACTGAATTCACATAACATTAATTAATTACAACATGCACTTTTAAGCCAACAAATCTTTAATTCATTCTTTGTTTACGGACAGACGATTGCTTGTGATTACATTTCTTTACGGACAGACGATCGCCTGTGAATACATGTAAGGACACCCAGACGCATATACGTATATACACGAAACTATAATGCATTATTTTAATGAAAGTTTTAATTCAGTTTATTTGTGGTTTGAAAGATTTTGTTTTGTTTTTTGTTCTTTTCTTTTTTCTTTTTTTAAGGTAGCGAAGTAAATTATCAACTTAATCAATTAACTGATCGAAGAAAAAGAGCATATTTTTACAAACTGAGATTGGAATAAACTTTAAAGCAGCTGGAATAAGATATAAAAAGAGAAGCGAAAAAAATACAAAAATAAACTTATGATAATTTTGTCAAGGTTGACAAAGTTTCTAGAAGCTTTGTACAGCGTGTGTGATAGTCATGCATTGAGAATTTCGTAAACGAAATATCTAATTGTAATTCTTTTGTTTATGTGTAAATGCTTGATTATCCAAAATTGAGGTTTCGCTTCACACTCCAAAAATCTCCACACACACACACACACACACACACACACACACACACACACACACACACACACACACATATATATATATATATATAGGAAGATTGACCACCTTTCAGCATTTCGCGTTTTAAAATCACACTATTTCAATTACGAAATATTATATATCATAATTTGAAATACCTTTATATCTGCTTAAAAATGTCAAAACCACACACACACACACACACACACACACATATATATATACATATTCTTCAGTAAGTTTATCTGTGATTTCAGGAAGGTTTCCGAAGAGACACTTGAAGTGTTCCTTCAACTTCTTCAGTCATTCTTCTTGACGGATAGCATTTACTTTTGATCTCGAGGTGCTTTTCCTATCTTCCTTACTTCATTAAAAAGTAATAAAATTAAAGATTTCGCCCACCAAATTCTAAATGCATAACTATCCTCCAAGCCGTAAAAAGCTGTCACAACCTTTGCCCACCATGACAAAACTATCATTTGTACATATATATTTATAAGTCATAAATTGAAATTGTTTATTGTCAAGAGAATTTCTTATCTCATTCATTTAGCCTTCGATATATTGATTTTTTTTTGTATGATTTATTTAGTTCTTTCTGAAAACTTTTAGGTTTCTGGATATTGATGTTTATTGGGGCTTCTTTAATCAAGAAATAATTTTTATCGTATCTTGTTTTTCCGTAACTGTTTCTGACTTCGAGGAAATTGAACATTTGGCTTTGGGATTAGTTAGTATGTACCTAACTGCTGCTTCTAAGAGGGCGGTGACGAAGTTTTCATATTCTTCATTTAGAGTAAGTATTTCAGATGCTTCATGAAGATTATCAGACTTTGCTACCAGCAAATAATGTTTGGCAAGTGATTTCCCGTCATATCAAACTGAGTAACCTGTTTATTCTTATTTCTACGAAGAATCCAGCGAATCTCTTTAATGATTCTCTTCCAGTCGGCTGGGGCTGTAGAATACACCGATTGCTTCTCTGCAGAGGGGTAAGACCTCCCAACGAGTGTTCTGGATATGACTCTAAACGATCTGATGGTGAGGTTCCAGTAATGCTGAATCATTAGGGAATACGGAGTACCCCTTCAGTGCCATCGCTTCCAGGTCCACTCTGCCCCGGAGTGGTAGCACCTGATAAGATTCTTGTCTCTGGATTAAATAGAACTAAACAGTGATTTCTTAAGTTTACTGTTTTTATATTTAAGCTGCGCATCTATGCTAAACCAAAATTGTTTAAAATAGAACTGTTTTGACTTTTAAACTGCGTACAAATGCTAAACAGAATTATCTGAAAAAAAACTTTTTTTGAAATTAACTCTGTGTATTGCCCAATCGGCTGGAGCTATAGAATACACCGATTGCACCTCTGCAGAGAGGTACCCCACCACACACACAAGGAGTGTCCTGTATATGATACTAAACAATCTGATAGTGAGGTTCCGGTGATGCTGGGGCTTTGGGGAATGCGGAACACTCCTTCATTGCCATTGCTCCCAGGTCCACTTTGGCCTGGAATGGTAGCACCTGATGGGGTCCTATCTATGGGTTAAATAGAACTAAACTACATCCTAATGCTAAACTGAATTGTTTGAATTTGAACTATTTCACTAAACTGAATAGCTTGAAATAGAAATGCTTTTGACAATTAAGCTTTGTACTTACATTTAAACTGTGAACTTATGCTAAATTGAATTGTTTGAAATGGAACTGCTCTTGTATGCTTAACTGAATTGTTTAAAATGGAACTGTTTAAAATGGAACTACAAAGGTTGAAATGCCATATTAACCCAACCAAACAAACAACCAAATAGATGATTCTGTCATCGGAGGATACTCCTTCAAAAGAGTATTATGTATGCCTCGGAGATTCTTGCGTTATATATCCCCTTCTCATTTGTAAATATATATAACATAACTGGGTTTTTGAATTTTTTGGATAGGTACAAATACCCTCTTTTATATTCTGAAATTTGATGTTTAGGCAAATAAGCCTGTGCTCTAAAAAAACTCGACTTGATGTTCATTTCTGTTTGAAGAGAATTTATTATTTTCATCTTTTCTAACGCAGGCATTCATGTCTCCAACAAAGATGGAAACAGCGTATTTAGGAGTCAACTTACGGAAGAAATTATTATTAGCCAACTAGACATCAAACTAGGACTCTTTTCGGAGGATGGACACAAGAAAGTTCTAAAAACAGTCAAAAGCAGAAATGCTGCAAGCCTAGAATAAATACCTCCTGAAATAAGGAAGACGAAGATATTGAACGAAATACTTTGATTATCCATCGCCGCATTTAAACAAAGCACTACAAAGAAATGGAAAAAAGGCTATATCCACCTCTCCTCGAAGAAATGTGACCTCGTAATCACAGAGAACTACAGATATATATTTCTCTTACTAATATCTATATAAATAAAAATGTAAATGTTTGTTACTAACCGATAATCTCCAGTTTTATACCACTAATAGGTTTAAAATTTTCAGGATTGTTTTTATATACTTATTATCCAAACATATTACAATAATTTAAAAAAAAAATTGATAAGTCGTTTTTCTCCGACAAAAGCCAAACGCGAAAAAAAAACTTCCGTTTTCCAAGAATTTTACACGTGATTTTATTTCTGCATTGTCACTGTGGTGATAAAGGAAGGAACTATATAATCTCCCTTACATTCTGGGAACGAATAGTGCCCCTTTGGTTTAGTTGACTGGTGAAACGCCATATTAGCCGTGGCTACCTTTAACACCAGTTCTTAGTTGAATAAATCTTATCTTCAAACTTATCTGACTTCTTCAATTAATTGCTAGCTCTAAATATCACTTATTACAGTCACTTTTCTTTCTTTTTTGGTTGACTGAAACAGAGACACTAAACTTTAAACCATATTTCGTTGGTTCAGTAGTAAGTAATTTTTTTTTATTCTAACGAATTGTTCACAAAATATTTTATATTTTTTCAATATTCATTTTTTGGTTTAACTTCAGCGAAAGACATCCATTAAAAAGTTTTCTTTCATATTTCGTTGGTTCAGTAGTAACGAATGGTTTACTAAATATTTTATTTTCTTATCTCAATATGACATTTTTTCTTTTAAACTTCAACGAAAGTCATTTCTCGATAAGTTTTCTTTCGTTTATTATTATCGATAAGACACTAAACTTTAAACCCTATTTCGTCAGTTCACTAGTAACGAATTGTTTACTAAATATTTTCTTTTCTTTTTCTTTTTAACTTCAACGAAAGACGTTCCTTAAAAAGTTTTCTTTCGTTAATAAACTTTAAGCCACATTTCGTTGGTTCAGTAGTAAGTAAATTTCTTTTTATTTTAAAAACTTATTCTTAAGTTTTTTCTTCACTATTGATATCCCATTTATTTTGTTGTTTAATAAATACTTTATGGTGTGCCAATTATCATGTTGCGAAATATTAACCAGCCCAAGCTTTGTAATGGCACACGTCTTTCAGTAAAAAAATTAATGACCAACATCATAGAAGCAAAAATTTTGACAGGGCCTTTCAAAAGTGAAGATGTCCTCAACCGCGAATTCCTATGATTCCAACAGATATGTCATTTCAATTTAAGAGATTGCAATTCCCAATTCGATAGGCATTTGCAATCACGATCAACAAAGCACAGGGACAATCTTTAGAATTGTGTGGCTTATATTTACACACTGATTGCTTCTCACATGGGCAATTATATGTTACCTATTCCAGAGTCAGCAATCTAGACAATCTCTTCATCTACACGGAAACTGGAACTACCAAGAATAGTGTTTATCCACAAGTATTGGAAAATCCAACATATTAGAAACATACATTTTATTTTATTTTTTTCCCATTTAAACAAACTGAGCCACAGCAACGCGTGGCTGGGTACAGCTAGTAGGTTTATAATGTTCTGCTTCTCAATCGTGTTCGACCTGAAGTAGAGAAAATTCTTTTGAAAATCAGAATGACTTTTGGAGAAACCAAATCCCAATGTCTCTGATTCTGACTATTAGTTGAATCATCGAACGAATACACGCAAATATCTCAAGGCAAAACTTTTGTCTGTTGATTTCAACAAGACATGTGACTCAATGCAAAGAGGAAAGATGGAACAAATAAATTTAGCATAAATGGTCACCCCAAGGAAACTGTTATCGCCATAATGATGCTTTACAAGGAGGTGATACTGGACATTGGCCAAATGGTTTGAGCGTTCGCCAATGGCCCGGGAGACGTGGGTTCAATCCCAGGTCGAGTCATACCAAAGACTCAAAAAATGGTACTTGGTGCTACCTTGCTTAACACTCAGCATTATAAGGTAAGGACCAAGGGTAAAGCGGAGCAATCCAGAGAAAGGAGTAGTGTCATTCCCTACACCTTGCTGATGTAGCTATCGAAAAAGAAGCCTTCGGGTCACCCTCGACTACGGTCGCCAACAAGGAGGTGAAGGCAATATTTTGCTCATCAGATGTTGGCACTGATTTCTTAGACAGTGTTGCTTGAGTCTATTAAAGAGATACATAAACATTTCTATTTATAATCTATCAAGATTACGTATCATGAACGTCAATAGATCGAATGAAAGAATATTGTTTTACACCAAAAAAGCAAGAAGCAGGAGATATCTCGAAGAAACTATTACAAGCGCAGACTTTATTGACCATCTAGCGCTTCTTCACAAATACATTTGTCCTAGTTGATTTGTTCATATACCTCGGTAGCAATATCTCATCAACAGAAAATAATGTTTATATACGCAAAGAGAAGGTATTGCCTGCTATTAACAGGTTATCGATCATATGGAAATTTGATCCCTCTGATGAAATAAAAGAAGAATTCTTCAAAGCTGTGGTCGTGTCTGTAGTATTGCATGGTGGCACTATTTGGACTTTAACGAAACTTTTAGAGAGAAATCTTCATCAAAACTATACAAGTATGTTGCCAGCTGTTTTGAAAAAATTCTGGAAGTAGTAAACTATAAAAAGCAGTTGTATGGCCACTTACCTTCCATCTCTCAAATCATCCAATTAAAACGAGCAAGGCATGCTGAGAACTGCTGGCGATGTAAGAACGAATTAATAAGTGAAGTCTGGCTTATGCTAAATTGAATCGTGTAAAACAGAAATTTTTGATCATTTAAGCGTGTGTAAATGAATGACAGATATTCAATTGAATAGTTCGTGAAATTAGAACTACTTAAAGATGTTGACTTCTTTTTAGAATTATTCATATCTAATATATATGAATAAACTGGATTTGGCATGAAATAACCTACAAGAGTTGATGTGTCATAAAACCAAATCAAACCAAACTATTCACCCATATCTATGGGGTGGGAATATATAAATTCATACCTTTCCCAAGGCAGTAACACGAAGTAGGGGCGAGATAGCTGAAAAGTTTTCCTTGTTGGAAACAAATTCGTGGAACCGCGTTCAAATCCTCAACGAATCTCTTTGCGATTCACTTCACGCTAATGCCCTCTGGAAAAGCATGTCTACCTCCTCTACCCTCAGCTACGGATACATAGCTAGACACTTCAGCTTTGGTTAGGCAACCAATTAAGTAGAATGAAAATTCTGAATTCAAACTAGACGTACTTCCCTAAAAAAGTGACCTTGTGTCACTTATTGGTCATCGAAAAGGGATTGGATTAATACACACTCAAGCCGTGACTATTATAAAGATCCCCTGAATGTTCCATTTGCCAATCTTTTGTGGTTATCATAGAATTTATAGATGAACATTATTTCGCACGAAGTGAACCATAAACAGCGTCGATCAGAATTCGAATTGGCTTGTCGAGTTCATTTTCTACGACGTTAACTTTTTGAAACTAGCAGACAAGTTCACCTGCCTAGGAAGCAGTGTTTCATCGACCGAGACAGACATCGACACGCGACTAACAAAGGCATGGACAGCTTTCAATAGGCTATCGGTCAGACCTGATCGATAAAATGAAACACGTTTCTGCCAAGCAGCAATCGTGTCGATACTGCCATATGGATGCACTACATGTACGCTAACTAAACGGCTGGAGAAAAGCTTGACGGTAACTTTACAAGAATGCTGCGAGGAATATTGAATAGGTTCAGGAGGCAACACCCCACAAAGCAGCAGCTGTACGGCAACCTAACTTCCATCACGAAAACTATCCAAATTAGACGAACCAGACATGCAGGACACTGCTGGAGACGTAGGGACGAGTTCATAAGTGATATACTCCGATGGACTTCTTCACATGGCCGAGCAAAAGCAGGGCGACCAGGTCGAACCTACATCCAGCAGCTCTGTGAGGATGCGCGGTGGGGACCTGCCGGAAGCGATGAACGATGGGGAAGGGTAGCGAGAAAGGGTCAGCGATATCCGTGCTGATGGCACGACAAGATGATGAGATGAGGATATATGGGAGACGTTCGTGGTATAATGGTTACCGTCGGAGAAAATGGACACAGCCACTCGAGTTCAATTCCTGGATGAGGCTATTTATATTTCACATAGCACTAATATCTTTGGAAAAGGTATGAAGTCAACTATACACCACCCAGTAAAAAGTGAATTGTAGGGCCGACTGAGCACTGTATCATTTGTATAGCAATGGTTCTGGTGAAAGAAAAGACTGAATTCGAATCTATTAAACTCCACTAAAAATTGATCTTGTATCACATCCGATGCGTGCGGACGTATATATATATATATATATATGAAGGTAGCAGAAAAAACATAATCCAAATAGGTTAATATATTCTGATGTAAAGTCGACGTTAACGTTTCGGTTTCAGTAACCATCATCAGGACTTGGATATCAAAATAGTTCACACAGCATCAAGGGAGGATGCATTACAAAAGTGATGCAACTTTTGTATGTACACTACTACTTTGCAAGGAGAAGAGCATCTGGGGTATTGCAGGGTGTAGTGTTTACTTTTAAAATTGTCCTATAAATAGTGTCAGTAGCTAAGGACATTTAAGCATATTAGCAGTGGTTTGAAAATTGATTCTGTTAAGTTTGGTTAAGTTTCTAATATGTAGTGCCTCGAGAATCAGTAGTTTTTGTTTGTTATTTTGATGTTCTAATATTGTTGTATTTTCGGTGAGAATTTTCCATACTTCTGTTGTTGGACATGAATGTTTTTTTAAATGCTTTGCTATGGAACTTGAATCAGAAGGTTGATGATTGCCCAAAGTCGGGCACAAAGTACTTGAGAAATAAAAACTTATGGAAAATATATCAATCAATTCCTGCCGAATACTATAAAATCAATGCAGCAATATGAAAGGATCAACAAGAAAATATGTTGACAGAACATATATATTATATTTAACGAAATAGGGGAGGACGGTACTCCTTTCCATAGATTACTCCACTTTACCCTTGATCCATACCTTATAATGTTTAGTGTTAGGAGGCATCAAGTACCATTTTTTAAGATTCTACCCAGATATATAGATATATATATTTATTCATGACATCAGTGCTCCAATAAACGTTTATGCCATCAAATTGCATGATAGAAAATAAAATCACTCAGTAATGATGTTTAAGACTGTTTTAATAATAGAAACACAAAACCTGCAAGAGCATCTATAAATTATTAAAACATCAACAATTATGGTAGCATCTGGTTGTATAATTTGTTTTATATATATTTTAGTGTGTGTGTTTGTGTGTGTATGTGTGTTTTATTTAGAACTCCTCAATGTCACAAGTGGCACGTTTAGTCATTAGAGGCAGGCGTTGACACGAATCACTCTCTCGCCGGAAACTGATGTGACGAGACAAGAAGTGACGTCGCGTGACGTTAATTGACGAGATAGTGCGGATGTCAATGTCTAACAGACTTAAAATTCTCCTGATACGTAATTCCGACGTAGGTGTCAGGCGCCACTAGTATGTACACATTTGATGCGCGTCTCTTTAAACAGAGAGACAGAGAGACAGAGAGAGATAACATAAATAAAAGACAAAGACCCAATACTAATCCCGTAGCCTGGTTAGGTGGTGTGTACGCAACTCATGGAGTGTATCTGGTACAGGAATAGCCTGGTAGCATCCATCCCTCTCCAGGTCTGGTTTGAACTCGATTTTCCTTCTAAACTCGTTACCACCACAGATTTGAAGAGGTCAGAGTTCCCTACTATTTATCCATAGCTCGAGAGAGAATCTTTGGATTTATACCTTTTCTCTGGGATAATACCGCTATGTGAAATACAAACAGCCTCCTTCAGATTTTGAACACAGATACCCGAGTCCACTTCTTAGAGTGATAATCGTTACGACAAATAAAAAAAAAGCATAACTAAAGATAGATTGGTTGGGTTAATTTGTTTAAAGGCATATTAACTCCTTATGCGTTATTTAATGATAAAAAATGATAAAATTGAAACTGAAGCCATGGCTTTCAGCCATTTTCTTGCTTGATAGTTAACTAATACTTTTATTTTCTCGCTCATTGTCCGATGGGAGAAGACAGGCACCATTTTTAAGGATTTTAAAACGAATGCGATTGTTCAATCATTTGTAATTATTGATTTTTTGTGGAAAGCTCTCTCCTTGAAATTGTTCTGATCGAAGAGATAAGAATACGTCGAAGGAAATGGACACGGCGACACGAGTTCAAATCCTGGACGAGGCTGATCAAATTTCACATAGCACTAATAGCCCTGGGAAAGGGATGAATCCAATCATTCTCCCTTCAGCTACGGGTAAATAGTCGGGCAGACTAGATTCTTCAGCCTTGGTGAAGCAACTAGTCTAGGAGAAGGAAAACTCTGAATTCAAACCAGTTAAACTCCGCTTAAAAATTGACCTTGTGTCATATCCTGCCCGAGAGGAGGGATTGGTAAATATGGGTAGAGCTAAGAATACGTCGTCTGCATCTCCTGCAGAGGGGTAAAACCCCACCATAAAAAATGGTGTCCTGAGTAAGGCACTAAACTGTATATGGTTATGATGAGCTAGTTCTGGAGCTCAGTAGAGTGCAGAGGAAGCTTTCATTTCCATTACTCCCAGGTCAACTCTGAACCTAAGTGATAGTACATGTTAGGCTTCTATCTGTGGGTCAAATAGATCTTTTTTTGAAAAGTCATGGTCCTTTTTAAAAAGAACGTATATTGCAAATTAATTTTACCTACTGAAAATTAACATAACTTTTTGACAATTTTTGTGTATAATCTGAACCAACAATATTCGTTATGAAATAACACGAGGAAATTTACGAAACGATTAAATGAATAAAATACCAAAGCAATTAGAATTTCCACACTTGTGGATATTGAAAATATTTACAGTTGAAGATCATTTTCTTTTCTCTGAAGAATAACCACTTCATATAGACTTTTGTTGAGATCCTGCCTCTATTTCTCACTCTGTACCAATTTTTCTTTCTCTCTATCCCTGTCATCTCTCTCTCTCTCTCTCTCTCTCTCTCTCTCTCTCTCTATCTATCTATCTATCAATCGTTATATATATTAATAGATAGATATATGATTACAAGCTCAAGGGGCCTCTAATTCGTAAAATTGGTCAGGTAAAGGAACTCGCTACTTAGAGTTTCACGCTTACAATGGTCGGGTGAAACCCTGAATTATGAAGTTTTACATTGTTCTCACTTTTACACCATTTATATTTTGACAATTGAAATATACTGAGTATCGTCACACACACACACACACACACACACACACACACACACACACACACACACACACACACACATATGTATATATCTTTTTCTTATAAGAAAATAAGATTTTTTCAGTTTGACTTGTTATCTTTCAATAACAGTTAGAGTGTTGGTGTGCCTATTATCTCTTATCTTATCTGGCTTTATTCTTCTTTTGTCTGAGATATATAATTCTCATCGGATAGAATTTCATAGGTTCGAGTACTCACTTCCTACTTGACCGATTTTTATTTTCGTTTTTTTTCTTTTTACTTTCCTTTTTGTTATTGTTATGATTCTTGTTTTTAATCGATTTCTTTCCTGACACTTTTTCCATTCTTTTGACTTCCATACAATACTAGATTTAAAAAAATGTACACCCCGTTTTTTATGCTTTTCGACAAACCACCTAGATTTCCGGTGACATTTTTAACTTGCAACCGGCTTTTGTGATTAATTTATCAGTTCTGAAAAAGAGAGAGCCGCTACCGAGTTGGCTAGGTTGTGCATTATGAATGTCAAGAAACGACTTGACCCAAGTGACGCGGTCACAGATGAATGACTAATAATATAGTACTAACACCAGGATGAAACAGCTAAGTGATGAGATCGCTCTGGACAATCAACTCATCAACCAGCCAATCAGCCAACCAGACAGATGGTTGTACCCAACCAAGCATTTTCTTGACAGCCTTTCCCCTTCCTTTTCTCTTTCAGTCCTCTGTTTTTCTATATCTTTTACCTGTCCTGGTTGTTTTCTATCTATTGTCAAAAGAGTCAGCTAAGAGAGACGACAGCAAGTAACTTTTTCTACGATGTCTGTCGGCTGATTTTTTTGTCTCTTTTACAGTTGGTTAAAAGTGTATAAAAATAGTATTATAACAGCAAATAAAAGTATTATTTAATATAATTTCTCCTACAAAACTTCATGACTATTTAAAAAAAAAAAAACACCAACGAGGTGCATACGATAAGTTTCCAGACTTTTTTCGTATGGGCAAGTTTTTTGATAGTACACAAATTAAACTCTAATCCCCTTCGAAGTAATCTCCTCCGGCTGCAATGCACTTGTTGTACCGTTCCAACAACCTCTGGAAGGCCCTTATGGAAGTCCTCTTGTGTGAGCGTGTCAATGACCTTCGTCACAGCCTCTTTCATCTACTCAATTGTCTCATAACGACAGCCTCTGAGCTTAGGGAATAACCAAAAGTCACAGGGAGCAAGGTCTGGACTATAGGGAGGGTGACGAACTGTTTTGATGCCCATCTTGGTCAAATAGTCTTTGACAAGGATGGAGTTATGGACTGGTGCATTGTCCTGGTGGAAATGCCACTGACCCGATTTGAAGAGTGCTGGCCTCTTCCGACATAATCTCTTCTTGAACTCCCTTAAAACCTCAACAGAGTAACCCTAACCCTAACCCTTTGGCCAATCAACTCTGGTGTATTGACTTCCTTACTCCTCCAACACCTCTCATCATCCCTCACAGACTCCCTGCCTTCCTTGAATCTCTTTTGCCACTCAAAAACTCATGCCCGATTCATGCAAGATGGTCAAAACGCAGTCTGAAGCATTCCATACGTTTCTGTGGATTTTTTTCCAACTTTAAAACATAATTTTATTGTATATCGTTCTTCTAAAGTGTCCTCACGTCCAGATTGCATTTTTGAAATTCACGAGCTGTGACAATCAGGCTTTAGTAGGATGTATTCCAATTGCTGCTGTAGCTGTTCCTTTGAACATGAAATCCTAAAAATTGGTCAGTCATCTCATAAGATGTATAGCAATAACATAGTGAATTTTCAAGAGTCTACAACAATTTTAAATGCCTGTAAAAAAAGTTTTTTCTTGTTGTTAAGTGCCTGATGATTATTGTTTTGTAAAGAAACTCCATGAAACCCAGGGGGCGCAGTCTAAATTCCATACCATTAAATATACATATCTACTATATATATATTTATCATTATTATAAAATAGCTCTATCCTAGATATTGAGCACTCTCCACATTATATTGCACTTGCTCGCCACAAACTCACAACGCGATTTAATGACAACCAACACAGTTATACATATATATATATATATATATATATATATATATATATATATATATATATATATATATATATATATACAATGTATATTATATATATACGAGGATCTTTTAAAAGATTCTAAGCCTCCCTCAGTTTTTAGACATCCCTCAAATCTGTATGGGCTTCAACTGCGCAAAAATTAAAGCAGAAATCTGATTCAAATTTTCTAGTTAGAAAAAGTTGTCGTGTAGAGACTGAATTAAAATGTTCAGCTATAGATATTTTTTCTCGGGTGAGGCATGACTTGTCACGAAAATTTGTTGAATGAAAATTCCAAATAGTTTTCGAAATCTTTTCCCTCTACAAAAAAAGAAGTTGAAAATAGAATTTCTTAGCCAATTAAGATTCATAGATAAATCAACCATTTTTTTTAGTTAATTTCGAGCCGACGTAAATTAAGCAAGTAAGCGAAGAACTAAATAGTTTTCAGTAAGTGTGTATTTGTCAGTAATTACTCATCAAACTGTAAGTAAAGAATTAATACTTACTCAAATACCTTTCCGTCTATTTCCTGTCTTTTCTTTCAAGAAAGCATTTCAACTTCCATAATTTCCCCATCCACTTGTTTTTCATCCTTCTCTTTATATATATATATATATGACATGACATTGGGCTTATCAATTCATTATTCTCTCCCTAATGGCGCCAGTTGGGAGTGAAAGTACTTTCTAAATTCTTTAATCCAAAATTCAATCCACGCATACTTAGGCTTGACAAAATTAACTCTTTAATTCTATAGATTTAAAAGATAAACTTCTACACACACACACACACACACACATACACACACAGACACACATCTACATCTAGATCTACATCTGTATGAGTATATATATATATATATATATATATATATGTAGATATAAATACATTGTAAAAAGTAACCGAGTATATATATACATATATGCATGTATAAATAGAGTTTATATGAGTGGTACTTAAAAATTTTGTGAGCTGTTTTTTCTATTTGAGAGTTGATGAGTCTTACCCAACAATTCAATTGCAATCCATCCTTGGTTAAAAGTAAATGGTCTATCAAATGATCATCTCTCTGACCTGCATATTTTCATTCACGCTTTTGATTTTGATGTTATGAATAATTTATATATTGACCATATGTACTCATATTTTTAAGGCTCCGGTCCAAATAAAATCCTACATATTTATGATATTGCTACATTTCTTAATGTTTAATGTAGATACACGTTGATGCAATGTAACATCATAAATCTATCTATCTATCTATCTATCTTAGACTTATCATATTTTTTAGTCGAGAGAGGGAGAAAGATATATATAATATTTTCATGTTGGCTCAACGATACTTTTCTATTGAGCACTATTTTATTTGCAATTTTAGTTTTTAGATTTACATAATAGATTTTAGTTATATAGCTTAGTAATGAGACTTATTGTATACATACATACATACATACATACACACATATATATATATATATATATATATATATATATATATATATATATATATATATATATATATATATATATAAAGGGGCTTTTGTATGCTAAGCAAACCACGTCGGCGAAATAAAAGTGATTTCGTTCACTAAACATTTAGCGAAAAATAAGAAAAGGGTCAAGAATCTCATACAGGCTAAACCTAGAACTAACACCGGGTATGTATTACCCTGGAACTATAAAACTGGAGAATTTAAATTTCGCAACAGTTATTCTTCCCTGGCTTTTCACTAGATAAGTGTCTCTGAGAGAGAAAAGTTTTAGAAACGATACACAAGCATATAGCAATTAAAATCATAGGATACAGCATGGTAGATATGAAGGAAGGTGGATGAATCCAGAGGCGGGTCATCGGCAAGCTGCACCAGATGCTGGGCAGGGAAACCTAATAGGTTAACGGCTAGGATTAAATATTTCAGTGAGGAAACTACTGCAGAGTGGCGTCGACTGAAGACCCCCCCCATCAAACTGACTTAGTGATGCTGCTGTTGATGATGATAGATTACATACAACAGACACACAACGTGTGTGTGTGTATATGCGTGTGTGTGCGTATGTGTGTGGGTGTGTGTGTGAGAGAGCGAGAGAGAGAGAGAGAAAGAGAGAGAGAGAGAGAGAGAGTTTATATATATATATATATATATATATATATACATTCGAGAAAAAGTCGATATAAATAAGATCAACCAAGCTTCTAAGATATTCATACCCCAGATATTTGTATCAAGTCAAGAGAATTAATGAATTAGAGCCCAAAAATATCATAAGACGATCAACAATAAGATATTTCAGTTTGTTTTGTTTTTATATTGGTTGTGTTTTATGGGATATCAACTCTTGTTGGTCATTTTATGTCAAACCCTGTTCATATATATATATATATATATATATATATATATATATATATATATATATATATATATATATATATGCATAGGATTTGTAAGTGAATAGTTTGTCGGCAACAATAATTCTTAAATGAACAAGATTTGCTTTGTTTGCACTTAGTTAAATAGTTTCAAATATTGCTATCCAGCACAAATAATTCTCTGCAATATTAATCATTTGTTATACACAGTTAAATAGTTTCAATTATTATATCTCAACAGTATTCATTAGGCCGGGTTTCAATCCCAGGTCGAGTCATACCCAAGACTCGACAAATGGTACTCGGTGCCCCCTTGCTTAACACTCAGAATAATAAGGTAAGGATCAAGAGTAAAATAGAGCAATACAGGGAATGGAGTAGCGCCCTCCCTTACACCTCGGTGTAGTAGCTATTCAAAAGGGAGCCTTCAGGTCACCCTCTACTTTGGTCACCAACTTACTTTCTATTATATTCAGTATTAGTAATTTGATTTATCAAGGACTCCTATCTAAAACGAACAACTTGCACACAGTTGTAGGGCTTCAAATAACTAATAATAATAATCCATGAAAAAATCCAAGTTCTATTTGATCCATAGATGAGACTCTAACAGGTGCTCCCACTCCGGATCAGAATGATCCTGATATTAAAGGTAATGAAGGCGTACCCAACATTCCTCAAACCATAATATTGGAGCATCACTATCAGACACTATTTAATGACATATCCAGGACACTAAATGCACACAGTTAAATGGTTTTTAAGAAATAGTAAATGATTGAATGGTTATATTTGACCCATAGATGGGACCCTAACCGGTACTACACCTCCGGCTTTGATTGGACCGGGGAATAATGGCAATGAACTCGCATTCTTCACTCTCTAAAGCTCCAAGACTGGAAACTCAGCCTCAGCTGGTTGAGTCTCATACTCAGGACACCAGTAGCGGGGAAGGGTCTTATGCCTCTGTCGTTAAAATCAATGAATCAAACGATCAATAAAGAAGCACTATAGCTGAAAAGAAATCAAGAGATCAATTTCAACGTCTCAATTGGTCAATAGTAGGTGACTTGGTGGGTATTTATCTACTTTCAAAAATGAGTGAACTATCTGCTAGTAATCAATGACCTTGTCAGATAGGATTGTAGAATACACTGATTGCATCTTTTCAGAGTGGTGAGACTTCCCCGCCCCAATGAATATCCCAGATATGACACTAAAAATCTGATGGTGAGATTCCAGTAGTGCTGGGGCTTTGGGGAATGCAGAGTACTTCTTCATTGCCATCGCTCCCATATCCACTCTGGCCCGGAGTGGTAGCACCTGATAGGTTCCTATCTATAGGTCAAATAGAACTGACATTTAAACTTTGTACTTTGACATTTAAACTGAGTCCAACCAAATGACATGCTCAACTGAATTGCTAGAAATAGAACGGTTTGATTATTTAACTATGTGTATCTACAAAATGTGTTTACAAATCATTTATTTGATATATAGGAAAATACAGGATTTGCATAAAATAACCATCAATAAATGATATGCCAAAAAGAAAAGAAAACGAACCAAACCAAACCAAACCAAACCAAACCAAACCAAACTAGTGATCAGATCGGCTCCGATTGAGATGATGACATAATAGTTTTAGAGGGAAGCTAATTGTTGAAAAATGAATATTATCGGAAAGAAAAATATTGAATTATATAAAGAACCTGTCGTCTTTAAATAATTTAAAATTTTTTCAAGACTGAAATTGTAAAAAAAAAAAACAAACATGAAAATAATAAATTTATTAGATGCTGCATTCATTTTTCAGAATGAAGAATTCATCCCTCATAAAAAGGCAAAAAGAATCCTGCTTACATTAATTCCTCTTTTAAACATCCTTTCATTGTTTTTATTTTAATTAGTCACAATAACTGCATACCACATAATGACTATATAATTAAGTAATACAGTACCGTGGAAATGTCTTCCACAACCTTAAACTATTGTAAATTTCAACAAATTATGAACTTATCAGTGGATGTTTGGCATTGTGTTTTTTATACATAAAACATTGGACCTTTTAGAATCATCTTTATATGTAATTATAACATTTTGTTGTAGAGTTTCTGAACGAGAGAAGAAGATGTGAAGTCTGAGCATGCTAAAGTATGAAATAGCCTTAAAAGATGGTTGATATAAAAATATAAAACTTATTTTCAATGAGCACAAAAAATAATCAATCTCAAAGAAGGAGAAACAGAGGCAGAAATATAAAATGAGTTAATTCCCCTTCTTAAATAAACCAGTAAAGACAAAAGGTGGGAAAATTATAGATTTAATAAAGAAGCAGTTTCACTTAAACAAGCTGAACAAAATATTTAATAAAATTACAGTATAGATAATTTATGAGATATTTTTCAAAAACATAACAAAATAAAAGCAGGACACATAGCGTAACGGTTATAGGCGTTGGTTCCCAAAGCTTCCAAGGAGACAATCATCTGGAGGTTTCTGGTTCAATCCTGACTGCAGGCGAGTAACAATATGGGAATACTTAACACTTGTACCCGGTTATGGCTAACGGAATCAGAACAGGTGACCCCCTTGGATTAAATAAAGGACGTAGTTCGAAGTTCCGTGAGGGTTCCCGAGTTCGACAAACACCTGAAGAAGGCCGGAGAACATATCGGCCGAAACATTGTGGAAATAACAATAAAGATGAGGACAATAGTCCGAAAACCCTTAATGATAAAAATAAAAAATATAAGTGAATCCTTTTTGTAATTCCAGGCGTTACAATGAAAGCCACTTGAATGATACTCACTGTTTACGTATTCATTGGAATTAAATGATACGAATGACAAAGAATCTAAAATCAAATGAAAAATCATAAAAAGAAGCATACACATGTAACGAGTGCTTGAAATCGAGTAGATTGAGTCTAGATGGGAAATTGTGCTTATTAGGAGGATAACCGGAATAAAATAAACAAATGAATAATCGCTGGCAAATAGCATTTAAAACAAATTTACCAATAAATATTTTCAATATTTTAAACCCAGAAAAGAGTTTTAAAAATGTGTTTCTTGCATTGCAAGTTTGCATCATGTGACATATTTTAACTGGTGACAATCGTTTTAGAATATGTACTGCATAGTGTTTACGTCACATGACAAGTTGCAAAATATTTAAGCAAAAATAATTCAAAAGGAAAACAATCAATTCCTTACCTTTTATTTGGATACCTACCTGATAATTGATATCTATGAAAAATATGATCTGAATTATTTTCCATTTATTTTAAATTACAATATTTTCATAATATTGAACAACTTTTGACAAGTTTTTATTTATTATTCTATGATTATTTATTTAATACACACACGCATATATTAATTAAATTACCATGACCAGAAAATCCAGCAAATATCCACACGTGATATACGGAACAGCTGTTTCGACCTTATTGGGTCTCATCAGCAGTGCATACTGTGATCTCCACAACTAGAGATCGAACCAGCAACCCCAGAATGCAGAAACCGAATTTCTACCAATTGGCCGCCAGTGCATGATGCCAAATTAGCTAGACATGGTAAGAATGGGCGACCCCATGATCAGATGTCTCATGAAAGTACATTTTTACCTTACAGAGGACATGACCACCTCTAGGGCTAAGTCTTCCCAAGTCGGTGTTATGCTTCCGCATAGACTATAACCTCATGGGCAAGAATTAGATTACATATAATTAGAGGAATTGATATTATATTAATTAAATTACCATGACCAGAAAATAGACAAATTTTGTCTATATGATTTTATTAAAATCCTTTCAAAGTTCCTGATAAGTGTCTTGGTTTCAGGTTGGAATTGGTGGATGAATTTACCAAAATTGTCCGGTGCGCTTTCAGACCTTTCATAGGCCATCGTCAGGGGTTTCTTGCATGTATTAAGAGTGTTTTTTAAAAGAATTTTTGAAAGATTTTAAGTTTTTTATAACATAACAAAATTAAGTAAACGCAGATTTGGATAAAACTGAGATGATGTTCAATTTAAAAAAACAGAAAGCTATCAACGGAAATAGCATATTATCAAAAAATATGGAATATCTAAAAAGAAAAAAAAAAGAATATAGGCATTTCAAAACATTGTCGCTATTTTCGAAATTAATTCTATTGATTTTAGGTTTTGTTCAAATCTTCCTTAGGAGACTCTGACTCCAAAGAAAAGACAACGTACGTTGTTCTTACCACTACAACTCTTTCAAGACGGCTTACGATGCAGCTTAATGATTCTAATTCCATAGCCTTACATCTTAAAACTCATTCTATTCCCAAATCCAAATTTCGAAAAATTCTTGTTGAAATCATCACTATGATAGCACGCCAAATTAATAATCTACAACTACAATCCTAGAAGCCCTACATGTAAAAACAAAAAAAAAACATGAAAGGATCTTCATAAAATTATATACAAAATGTGTCTTAATAATCTAATCAAACATGTTTAAATGAAAGACTGCTTCCCAACAATATATATATATATATATATATATATATATATATATAAACTTTGAATCAAAATAGTTACAAACACTTCAAAAGGAAATGACAATAATCATATCCAATCTGATGCAGGCGTAAACTTTATCTTGTGTTTAGGATGTAACAAGAAATAAGAACTCCTCTCAGTATTCTGGCTGTTCTCAACAATGCTGTAGTTTTGATGGTCTCCACTCGTCCTCCAACTTCCAAATCCCCCAGGCCCTTTTAATACTCCTTTAGTTACTGTACCAAAAGCACCAATCACAATTGGTATAATTGTCACGTCCATGTTCCATAATTTTTTCAATTCCGTAGCAAGGGTTACTGCCTTGAAAATCAGCAATTGATTTGTCATCTCAGTTTTTAGTTGAGCTTGAACACTATCCCCTTGTGACTGTAAACTATGCAACTTCCTTCGTCTAGCCATCAGCATCCGTTCACACACACACACACACACACACACACAGATTTTCTCTTTCTCTCTCTCTCTCTCTCTCTCTCTCTGTGTCTTTGTCGCTCTGTCTCTCTATACACATTCTCGCTCTTTTTCTCTGTCCCTGTCTCTCTTTACACCCATGTGTGCACGCATGCACACTCTTTATCACACACTCTCTCTTTCTCCTTATATATATATATATATATATATAGTGTTCATGCATGCCTTTTTGTAAGAGAACGTGTATTGTTCTCCTTTCTGTTTGGTACATCATTTAATATAACTTCACTGTCAGTTAACAGCCCGAATAGCCGTTTTATTTATTTATATTTTTAATATCCGGTTGGTTAAATATAACCTTACCATGGTCCAGTCCACAATTGCAGAGCCAAGCACTCCCCTATCACTCATAAGTCAGTGACGGAGTGATTTTTCCTTAATTATCTCCTTTTTTTTAGTGACAAGCCAATCTGTTTGGTGGTTTCGTGGTCTCCCGATAAAAAAAAATGTATATATAAAAAAGGGTGAACACAACTTCATCGTTGACAGTCTGGCGTTGATTTAGTTTTATTTTTTCCCCTTGAAATCGATGTCTCTTTATTCTATTTTTTAATGCACTAGTCATTATATTTCCCCGGAGACAGTCTTACCCACTTGGTTTGTTAGGGTTGGATACCACGAGAGTGGCAAGTGCCATCTCGTGTGGAATTTATTAGTACTTGTATTGCTGCTCACAGTAAGTTAACAAAGTGTTTTTCCTAATAACTTCTCTTATTGCATCCTTTTACCCGACTTTCTTTTGACTTTCCAATCCCTCTCTCTCTCTCTCTTTCTTTGCTTTTTTTTGATAATTTACTAGTTGAGGTAATCGTCATTGTTCGAAGAAAAAAGTAATCAAGACTTGAATATTATCGAGGAAAACCTAAAATTCCGTGTCAATTATTAAGGACTCCATTCTAATAAACATTACCAACACGAATTCCTCGTTTTCATTTTTTGCAATAATATTTTCTTGAATTACTCATTGCTTTCAAGTAAAGCAAAGACCAGTATAAGAAGTAGTAACATACAACATCATTCGTGTATTAGTATTGCCCAACTTGATAATTTACTTCAAAACTAAACATACCATGATTTTGTTACTTCTAATGGGACATTAACCTATCAAAAACGGATATCATTAGGTCTTATTTCTTACCAAATTTCATCATCATTATCAATTCGTACTGACAGTACTGATTTCCTCGACTCTCTCTCTCTGTCCCTCTCTCGTCATCTATCCCTATCGGTTTGGTAAGTCATCTAGATGGCATCTAATGTCTGCACAGAACTGATGCATGTAAGTTTTTGCCTGTTGGACTACTTCGGTGTGTCTATTTGCAGGGTTATGGGAGAACGACGTGTATGAGTTCGTTCTTGCTTCACAAGCAGCGCTTACCATGTTTTGCTCGTTTTACTTGGATAGTTTGTGAGATGAGAGGTAAATGAGCACAGCTGCTGTTGTGTCGGGTGCTGCTTCCAGGATTTACTCAAAACAGCATCTAATGTAGTTCCCACTTAGTTCTAAATGTTTCATTCATCACCCGAGGGATCAGATTCCGATATGGCCGTTCTCCCATCAATAGGAGTTTATACTTTACCTATGCGCGTGTTGATATCATTTTCAGTAGATGATATATTGCTAATGAGGTAAATGAACTGATAAAAATAACCAAACGCTCCAATACTAAAACTATGTAAACTAAAATATAAATATTTGGTTATTAAAAAATCCCACCCTTTTATATATAATCATGTAATTTTCATTTATCATATTTACCAACCCCTCCACTCGGGCAGGATATGACACAAGGTCAATTTTAAGCGGAGTTTAACAGGTCTAAATTCAGAGTATTCCTTCTCCTAGACTAGTTGCCTCACCAAGGCAGAAGAACCCAATCTGTCCTACTATTTACCCATTACTGGAGGGAGAATAATTGGATTCATACCTTTCCCAAGGGTATTAGTGCTATGTGAAATGCAATCAGTCTCGTCGAGGATTTGAACTCGTGTCGTCGTGTCCATCTCCTACGACGATAACCATTACACCACGGGCACCTCCAATTTTCATTTATAGAGGGTCAATGCTGTACAATTTGGCAATAGATATTACCAAATAATATCCATTTGGATTGTATTATATTTCACTACAAGTAATACAATCCTGGTATGTTTAAAAATTGATTTTTATTTTAAAAAATTGGTAGGAAGGTATTTGTGAAGACACTTATTTTTTTTAAAACAAATCGGGGAATCCCAGAGGCGTAGTGGCTAACGTTCTAAACAGCGACATCGTAATAAGAGAGTTCGAATTACAATCATGCTGGTGTGATCCCTTTCAGTTGCGAAAGGAATGAGAGGTATGAACCCCCTTATTCTCCAAATTTAAAAAGTACCACTACTGTTCTTCTATAAAGATGGCTTTGGCATTAAATAACCCATGAAAATTGATATGCCACTGATACAAATAATTGATACCGAAAAGTTAATACATGAAAAATTGTTCCTACACAATGAAAACGAAGATTCCCGTTGATAATGCTTCAAGGACAAATATTTTTTGAGAGGTTCTCCTCTGAAACAATCAAATCTATTAGAAACTCACTATATCTTAAAATTCAGCTGAAATTTCCAGTTTTGACTCAGAATGTATGTATTTACCCAGAAAATCCTCCAAGAGCAGGACACATGATCGATTTTTAAGTGGAGTAAAGCCAGTTTGAAATGAGAGTTTTTCTTCTACTAGTCCTGTTGCAATAACACATTAAAATTGTTCCTACAAAATGAAAACAAAGAGGTCATGTTGATAAGACTTCCCGAACAAAAGAATCACAATCCGCCCAACTACTTACCCATCGCAAGTAGAGTTCAGTTCATACCTTTCCCGTGGGCATTAGACCAAATGTGAAATGTAGACAGCCTCGTTTAGGTTTCTGAACTCGATTCTATTCATCCGTTAATAACCATTACATCACACGTGACTCTGAATGTACTGTAACAACCTCAAGTGATTTCTGAGGTCAGTGCTTGATATCCTATGTTCATCTTCAAATCAAGATACACGCAAAGATAAATTCCCAACCACCAACGATTGCTCATAAGACGAAATAAACAAAGCCAACCATTATTATTTTTATTGATATAAATTTGTACCAATATTTTTGCAGTTCTTTGAATGTTTGGCTTTAAGTACTGAATATATTGTTTCTTACTGTCTATATTTCTGGGTGGCTTGGGTTTTTCTTACCTTTTTATTTCTTTCCTGCTATCTAGTTTAAACTTCAGAGTTTCTTGTAGTTCTTGAAATAATTGAATGTTACACTTTTTATTTTCCACTTTTCCAGTTGTTTTTTTTTTCTGTTTTGTTTGTTGATTTCTTTGTTTATCTGATTCTGTTTTTGTGCGGCTTTTTATGTATTAGATTATTGGCTTTGAAAGGAGCGTTTCCTTTCATAATCTTCAATTCAATGAGATTTCTGTCTTTCTTTCTTTCTTTCTTTCTTTCTTTCATAGCATGTATCTCTTTTTTTCTTTTAAATTTATTCTTTTAGACTTTTCTTTCAATTTTTGCATTTTAAGCTACAATTTTCTTCTTTTCTTATTTCTGTTACAGATTTATTTTTCTTTTATATTTAATTCTTCAGCTTTCTTTCTTTTTCTGGTTTCTTCTCTATTCCTTCCTTCCTTTCTTTCTTTCTTTCTTTCTTTCTTTCTTTCTTTCTTTCTTTCTTTCTCATAGAAATTCTTTGACTTCTTGATGTTCATGAAATGATTGAGCGCTATGTTTTTAGTTTACTTTTTCCCATGTTCTTCTCTCTTTCATCTCCTTTTTTTTCCTTCCTTTCATAATTCTTTCTTTCTTTTTTATGATTTGTTTTGGTTCTGTAAGTGACTGGCTTCGAATATTCTTTTTTTCTTTTCTTTTTTTTTTTTTTTCGAATGAATTTTTCATGCATTTTTCTAGTTCCTTGAGTATTTTGCTTTAGACAGAGCATTTTGTCTACCATTCTTTCTTTCTTTCTTTCTTTCTTTTTTTCTTGTTTCGGATGTTTCATTTGTTTTCCTCTTGCTTTAGCCACTAATTCATTCTTTCTTTCTTGCTTGTTTCGGACGTTTCATTTGTTTACCTCTTCCTTTAGCCACTAATTCTTTCTTTCTTTCTTTCTTTCTTTCTTTCTTTCTTTCTTTCTTTCTTTCTTTCTTGTTTCGGACGTTTCAGTTGTTTTCCTCTTCCTTTAGGCACTAATTCTTTCTTTCTTTCTTTCTTTCTTTCTTTCTTTCTTTCTTTCTTGTTTCGGACGTTTCCTTTGTTTTGCTCTTCCTTTAGCCACTAATTCATTCATTCTGTCTTTCTTTCTTTCTTTCTTTCTTTTTTGTTTCGGACGTTTCATTTGTTTTCCTCTTCCATTAGCCACTAATTCATTATTTTCTTTTTTCTTTCTTTATATACATTACCATCTTTCCCTTATTTTCTTCCCGCATTTAATTATTTCTTATTAATTTTAAACTTTTAGTGCTGTGTTTTTTACCCGTATTTCTTCAGAATTTCCTCTCTGTCTTTTTTGTTTATTTTTTCATTCTGAAATGTTTCGGGTATTCTCTGGAGCACCAGTCAGGGTGGGTATTCCAGAACAAAAGAATTGTCATCGTATTTCCACCGGCCAAATGTCATATAACAACAGGGCGCAAAGGACACACATAGGGCCAACGGAGCGGAAAGGAGTTTTCACTAAACCCCAAAAGTCAAAGTCCAAAAGTCAAAGTAGAAATTCAATATCTCCAACCGTCTCAAACCTCATACCTCCTGAAGACCCCCCCCAAAAAAAAGCAGAACGACAAAAATTAGAAAAAAATATTCCAGTGTAATGATGAACGAAAGTAATAAATAAATAAATAAATAAACTTAATCTAATGTAACGCAATTGCAATACAAATATAAATTATAGTGGTTTTATTTTTTATTTACTTTACTGAACTATAAAGAAAAGATAAAAATTTAGAAAAAAAAACCTTAAAGAATAAAAAATAGGCGCCCGTTACCACATAAACCCAGTAAGTTGAATATTTAATAATGTGTCCTTTGGGCATTTAAAAAAAACAGTGGTTTTTACCAAAACTTTCGAAGCATACCGGGATTTTAAGTTATCCGTTAATTTTCTTCAATTATTTTTATTTTATTTTTTTACCATCAGGAAATATAATAATGCTTCCATTAAAAGTACTATTGATCACTAAAAGAGGCACGGTAAGTGTAACGATTATAGTTGGAGAAAATGGAATCAGCGATCCATGTTCAAATCCTCGACAAGGCTGTTTGTGTTTCACCTTAAGTTAATGCCCTTGGAAAAGGCATGAAACTATCTCGTCAACAATGGGTAAATTGTGAGGTAGACTGGGTTCTTTAGCATTTGTTATGTATCTAACAGCCCCACTGCCACCAGCAAGATAAGATACAAGGTCAATTTTTAAGCGGAGTTTAACTGGTTTGAATTCAGAGTTTTCTTTGACTAGACCTGTTGCCAAGCCAAAAGTTAAAAACGTTTTTGTACTCGACTTGAAAGTTGACCTTGTGTCAAATGCTGGCATAATGGAAGAGTTGGGTATATATATATATATATATATATATATATATATATATATATATATATATATATATATATATATGACATTGATCAATATTGCTTTTTCAGTAAATTAGGCATCGTGGGGGGATACCATTGAGTAATGGTTACCACTGGTTGATGTCTAGAATACTTACTAAGAGCGATGGGCGATATATATATATATATATATATAGAGAGAGAGAGAGAGAGAGAGAGAGCTAATACTCTTGGAAAAGGTATTCTTCCTCAAGCTATATGTAAATTTTTGGACAGAATGGGCTCTATCACTTTGGTAAAGCAACCAGTCTAGGAACGGGAACCCTGAATTCAAACCAGTTATAGACATAGAGAAGGATGAGCTCCGTCAGTTCATTCCAGTTCAAAACACGTTAGATGAGTAGCGTTACCACGACCAAAACCAGGTTACAGGACCACAGAGCCCCACCTCCGCACCAACCCCTGTCAAGCCGAATCTCTACTTCATAGCCTGGAGCAGGCAACAAGAAGCTTTGGCCTCATCCTGAACTCAGACAAAATAGAGTTCATATGTTTTCAAAATGTTTTCATCTTCACTTTAAATGGAAATCACCTAAAATTAGTTGAGTGTTTCATACCTCACTAGCAATATCTCATCGACTGAAAGCGATATCAACGCACACATGGCGTAGGCATGGACTGCTATGGACTGGATATCGACCATATGGAAATATGTTGAAGTAAACATCATTGTTCCAAGCAATAGTCGCGTCAGTAATAATGTATGGTTGCACCACCAGGACTTAAACAAAACGCCTTGGGAGAAAGCCAAATGGGAAATACACAAAAATGATGTGTTGTTCTGAACATATCCTTGAAGCAGTACCCTATAAAATAGCAGCTATACGGCCACTTACCTCCCATCAAACAAATTATCTAAGATAAGGAATTGATGCTGGGAACTGCTGGCGAAGTACGAACGAATTCATAGGCAAATTTCTCTACGGACTCCTACACATGGACACACCAGCGCTGGCCGAGAAGCAAAGAGTTACATTCATATGCTCTATGCGGACACTAGATACCATCTAGAAGACCAACTAAATGTGATTACCGATAGAGAAGGATACAGAAAGAGAGAGAGAGAGAGAGGGGGGATCTGTTATATCAGTACACGTTGATGATGATGATGATGATGATGATGATATATAGAGGCATCATCAATATGACGCCGTCTCGTGCGACCAATTTAGGAGTTTCAGTTTGATACTCAGTCTGTTAAATCTTTCGAATCTCTTGCATACTTTCTTGCTCTCTCTTATCCCCAGTTCCTTCGCCAGAATTTTGGGTGGGCTGGGAGACTGACATCTGGAAATTGCTTAGCACACCCTGGGTGAACGCGATATGAACGGGTATGTTTCTAGGACTACAGGACTTAGCAATTACAAATAGAAAATGGGGGAATGAATAAATAGAATTAAAGCAAAGTAAAATATTTTCCTCATGTCACGCAGCCTAATTTTATTTCAACTATTCTAAGCTTCTGTCTAGACGTCTAGACATCAAGCTTTGTTATATAGGTTATTCCGTTGAGAACACGTCTTCAATTAAATTGAAAAAAATTAAATAAATAAAAACCAAACAAATTTTGAGTCTCAATACTTTTTGATTTCACTTTGTCTGATAATGTCCTCAGCTGATTCTTTCCTCTAAAAGAGATTGATTTATTGAGTAGATGGCTGGTTTTACCGGTATGACATTAAGTCTAGCGTTGTTTTATGTTTAGATGTTAGAAAATCCCGTTCATTGTACATTGTGATTTAAATTCGCGGTGTACTTCTTTTTAAAGAGTTTTTTTAATTTTTGCACATGGTTCTATCCAATGAGAATAATTTTGAAACAGATCTATTTAGGGGGTGTCCTCGGGGCGTAATGGTTAAAGCGATGGACTGCGGAATCGTAGTAAGCGAGTTCGTACTCCAGTCCCGCTATTACGTTCACTTTCGGACTAATACCCTTGGGAAAGGTATGAACCCCCTTATCTTCCCAGCTATGGGTTAAATAGTACCACTACTGTTCTTCAAGGAGAATAGATTTGGCATTAAATAAACTACAAAGGTTGATATGCCATTACACAAAAAAACAAACAAAACAAACAGATCTATTTAACCGATACGTAGAGGTCTAACACGTACTACTATATCGAGTTAGATTGAACTTGGGAGTAATGGCCATGAAGAGGTACTTATTTCCTCACTATTTATTCGGTTGATATATATATATATATGTGTGTGTGTATTGTGATTAAGCTCTCAGACATACAAACACGAAACAAGCGTTCGCATTTATGAAAGTCGAAAGTTTCCGATACATTACATTCATCATTGAGAAACTTGATATTGGCTTGATATTTACATATTTAAAAATGAAGTTTAACACTTTTTATTGAATTTCTCAAAGGTGTGTAGAAAAATTAGATGATAAAAGTTGATAAGAATATTGCTATTATTAAAATTTGTTCCCAATGTTCAATAAACATTATTATATATATATATATATATTTACGCGGCATCATTTCTCAAGTCCTTTATATTCAAGGTAGTACATATAGTATATATATATATATATATATATATATATATATATATAATTGCACTTATTCTTATAAGTTCACGCTTGTACACAAAAGCTCGATGAATTTGTAAAAAAAAATTACTGCTTGGAAAAAATCGAGTAAAAACGACGGAAATTATGACTTGAGTAAACTCGCTCATTAATTGCCAAATTTACATATTAATTTGATAATTAATTTACAAAAATATTCAAGATATAAAACAATTAATGTCAAAAATATCACAGCGAAATCAAATTTCTAAATCTAATTCAATCAAGGAATAGATAAAGGAATAAGAGAAACTATGTTTGAGGTCATTGCTTTCTGGGAAAAAGCATTTAAACACCATTTTATATTCTTAAATATATATATATATATATATATATATATATATATATATATATATATATATATATATATATTTAAAAACGATGCATGAAAACGAGAGAAATATGTTAACAGAAGGAAATTGTACGAAAATGGCTAACGAGAAACATAATGTTATCTCTCTCCTTCATTCTGTCTTTTCCTCCTTTCTCTCACTTGCTCTTTCTCTATCTCTATCTCTCTCTCTCTCTCTCGCTTTATATATATATATATATATATATATATATATATATATATATATATATAAACAAGTTTCATTAAATATGATAAAGAAATCTTATAAATATTTTTATTCAACAATTCAACGTACTTTTTTAAATATATATATATATATATATATATATATATATATATATATATATATATATATATATATATATATATATATATATATATTATAAAAGAACGTTGAACTCTTGACGTTCTTTATCATATTCAGTGAAACTTGTTTTAAATATATATATATTTATATATATATATATATATATATATATATATATATATATATATATATATATATATATATATAATTGCACCTATTCTTATAAGTTCACGCTTGAATTCCTGAACACACAGGACACACTTTAACTAAAGGTAAATGGCTTGCCAGCCGGCTCGTATAAATATTAATGATTGCAATAATTCAACAAATGAATTTTTAATAACTAGGATGCTACCAATTGTGTACGCCTTGTTTGTACAATATATATTTTTGTTTTTCCAAGATTATACCAGTAATGTCTTTGTTTATAATCGTAAATTATCAGGGTTTTTTTTTTCTACGGCTGGTCATTTCAATGAGCCTAAAATGATTTTAATTAGGAACATGTGAAAATGTGTAGATTTATATATTAATAAAACGTTAATTCATCAATTCAGATTTTGGCGAAAAGTAAAAGTTTTTATTCACTGAAATCTTTTTTTTTTTGTTATTTACTAATAATTACTTATTCTGGTAAAAAGGATTTGACTGAATGGTCACCGCTCTGCGGATTGTCCAGTCTCATGGAGCCTTATCTGATCTCACCCGAACTTCTGCTTCAGCGTGGCTTGACGGTAAGTTACATCCAATTTTGTTGCTGACTTTAGGTAGCGCAAATTTGAAAATATATAACAGTTGAATTTTAATGAGTATTTACATGTTTTTAAATGGGTTATAAATTATCATAATACTCCTTGAGATTTTTTCTTACTAGCACTAACTGGTGCCTTTTTAGTGAAATCTGAGTGACAGTATGTTTTCTCAGATCTCCAGTCCACTTCTGGATATTCTAGTTGATTTGAATAGTACTGTGGTCTGGATGGCCTCAATTCTTCATAAGATCGCCATTTCTCTTAGTTTCTTATCTATGTTCTTGGGGATCTTTTGAAGGACGCCACTTAAGATTAGTATCACTTTCTTCACGATAAATAAAATTTTCAGCTCCCTGGCAAGGTCCATGTATATGCAAAAGTTTTCATTTCGTTTTGGTTATTTAATACCTAATCCTGTTTTTACATATATATCAAATTTATGATTTGTAAACACATTTAGTTGATACACATAGTTAAATGATACATCAGTTCTAATTCTAACAATTCAATTCAGCACAAGTTGATATAGTTAAATGGTTGCAAGTATTGCTATATATCACTAAAAATTCAATTAAACATCAATCGTTTGTTTACAGACAGTTAAATGATCAAATAGTTCTGTTTCTAACAATTCAATTTAGCATAAGTTATTTGTTTGCACTTAGTTTAAATATCAAACAGTTCTATTTAATCAATAGATAGGACCCTATCAGGTGCTATCACTCCGGGCCAGAGTGGACCTGGGAGCGATGGCAATGAAGGGATACTCCGCATTTCCCAAAGCTTGAGCCTCACGATCAGATCGTTTATTGTCCTATCGAGGACACTCATTGGGGAGGTATTACTCCTCTGCACAGATACAGTCGGTGTATTATACAGCCCCTGCAAACTGGACTAGATTTTCTTTTTCTTTTATTTTCTATTGAAACGGTATAATCAACTAGATATGGTATTTTTTTCCTGTTAATTAACACTTAATCCTGTTTTCTGGCTTGGATTGTGTAATCCCTTTGTATCTAAAAAAATTCAGAGAATTTTATGGTTTTCATATTGAAGGAGAGGTTTCGATTTGTGCCTGTTCTATTTCTAAGCATATTCAAACTTTAATCTCTTGCAAAGTTCCCTTCCCATCTAGTCATTCCTACTCTTGTATTTCTTTAGAGTCAGTTTCCTACTTTAGCCAATAAAGTAAATATTAGTTTCTTTTCGACCACCAGACAGGCTATTCTCCAACTTATCAATCTTTGCTTTGACATAAGTAGTTTTTATAACAATATTTCGTGCTGCTGTTAATGATGGTTCAGTTTTTCTCTTCCTGCTTCAACTTCGTTGCCATGTCCCAGTCATTTCCTGTGCCATTATCTTAGTTTGTTGTTCGAACTATCTATACAGTTGTTTTCTTCAGTGAAATACCTATATAATTTTTTTGATATTATTGACATGTTTCAGTAGCATTCTAACGTCATCAGAATTGATTTATTACCAAAAATAAATCCTTTCGAAATATGATAATCTTTTTATAAATATATTATTATATGTAATCATTGTTGTTGTTGCTTGTATCAGTTTGGTGAGGAAAGAGAATATGTTGTAAAAACGTGACCGCAAGTTAACAGTAAAAAACTGGTGGATAAAAGCGGTTTCTGTGTTGCTTTGGATCTTGAAAAAGAATTTCATCCAATGAATCGATAGCGCAATGATATTAACCAAACGACAATATGAAGAATACATGCACTTTGATAAGAAAGAAGTAACCCCCCCCCTACGTCAGACAAAGGTGAAGTAATTATTACCCAAACACTGAAACCTACAACAACTAAATAAAATTGCAATTACACGATATTAATGTTGAAAAAATGAAGAACGCAATATACCTATAAACGATGAACTTTCACAGGTGAGTTGAAAAAAAAAAAACTTACGAAAAATGATGACATGACTTAGTCTCACTTGATACCACCCCAAACACTTAAACTCTACCGTCAACCCAAGACACAAACCCAACATTGCATATGATATCGATAGGGCAACTCATAAATTATATAAATCCCAAGGTAAAATGCTAACTCTGCTAGTTGGAACAATTAGCCCTTCACACATAAAAAACCCTGGAGATCACTTAAAAAGATTAAAAAAACGTTAAAATGAAAAATAAACGTATGGCCAAGCTTGGATGTTAATTCCCTATATACCAACCTACTAGATGACAAGAGTTTAGACTTTATAATTAAAAAAAAAACAATAGAAAATCTCACAAAGTCTAAAATGAATCTCTCTTTCTCTCTTGGTAACAAAGTTACAGACATCTGACAGAGCGATGCTTTTCACTTCTGATAACGAATTCTACACAAAACTTGGGACTATGGACCTAGCTAGTGAGATTAAAAAATGTGGAACATAAGGGTGACAGTGATATCTATTATAATTGGTGTACTTGGAACGATTAAAAGGGGCTTGAAAAAAACCTGGAGGAATTGGAGATCACTGCATTGTTAAGATCGGTTAGAATACAGAAAAGAGTTGAGGACACATGAGGAGACTTGCTGTCACTTAGAAGAGTTCAGGAGACCTGAGGAAACTTGCTGTTACTCAAAAGAGTTGAGGACACCTGAAGAAACTTGCTGTCACTTAGAAGAGTTCAGGAGACCTGAGGAATTGATGTCACACAAAAGAGTTGAGGACACTTGAGGAGACTGGCTGTCACTCAAAAGAGTTGAGGCCACTTGAGGAGACTGGCTCTTACTCAAAAAGTTGAGGACACCGGAGGAAACTTGCTATCACTTTGAAGAGGTCAGAGAAAGACTAAGTGTTAACGCTGGTGTGAAAAACTTGCAAAGAATAAAATATATCATACGAAAAAAAATCTGTTTGCTGAACTATACATCTTCTTTGGAGAACGCAAAGAATTTCAATGAAAAAATAACACCACCAAAGAGTTAAAATAAGGTATTTAAATAAATGAAAATAAAAAATAATTTGTAAAAATAAAATGCATAAAGACCCGGTGAAGGATTGTAAGAAACGTAAAATAAAAGGGAAAATTGAATAAAATTTCCAAAAAATTAAAATATAATGAAAACTTTTATACAGACCGTGAGAATATACAGAATATACAAAGGGATGGAATTTAACTTAAAAAATGCATCATGCTAAAAATGAAAGGCGGGAAACGACACATGATGGACGGAATGGAACTACCAAATCAAGGAAAAATTGGAACGCTTAGAGTAAAGGAAACTTACAAATACTTGGGAATGTTGGTAGCTGACACCATCAAACAAGTGGAGATAAAAGAAAATATGCAGATGTAGGCTAAGTGGTAATTAAGATGAAAAGACCAATCACATAATAAATGAATGCAGCAAATAAACACAGAAAGAGTATAGGACTAGACCTGACTGGGTGGGCAAGGTGATCAACTGGGAATTCTGCCAGAAATTGAAATTTGACCATACGAACAAATGGTATATGCACAACACAAAATATGTCCTGGAGAATGATACATACAAACTCCTCTGTAATCTTGCAATAAAAACAAATCTCTTAATCTTGGCCAGACGACCAGACCTTATAATAATCTACAAAAAAAAAAAAAAAAAAAGAGAATTTGCAGAACTGTTAACTTTGATGTCTCGGTTTATTGTATATCCATAATACAACTGCACGTATACATATACAAATATGCACGGGAACATAATCAACTGGTAATGAACGACTTCAATGAACGAACGAATACACTTCTTTATAAAAATATAAATCTCTCACACTTTATTTTCGAAAGGGTGATTTTTGTTGTGTGTTGAGAAATGAGTGTAAACAAGGACGGACTGCTATATTGAACCAAGTTCTTCCTCGACCATAGCAGCACTTCTTTCACGTCTTGACTTGGGTTGCTCAACGTGGGGTCACTAAGGGCCCAAAGCCCTCAGTCTACATCTGGTTCTCACTTCGGCATCCTATCTCCAACCGACTCAAACCGTTAGGGCACCTGGTTATATTATTTTCTAACATCCACCTGCTTCAGCTGTTCTTCTGCTTATTTACACAGGTGAATCTCTTGACTGGCGGCTCGGTCGAGGGTCAATATATAACAGGCTCACCACAGAGTAAAACTGAAATAAATCAAAATGAAGGATATGTACCTGGACCTTGCAAAGGAATTGAAAAAAAGTGTGGAACATGGAAGTGATGATTATACCAATTGTAATTGGTGCTCTTGATACAGTTACTATAGGATTGGTACAAGGACTGAAGGACTTGAAAATAAAAGGACGAGTGGGGACTATCAAAACAACTGCATGGTTGAGATCGGCAAGAAGGCTGAGACAATTGCTGTCACTCAAACTCTAGTAAAAGACCATCAGCTGTCGCTAATATGAAAAAATCTCAAGGAGTAATCATGATAATTATAACAAAGGACAAGAAAGTTGATTACTATGCACAAGGCTTTACATCCAAAAGATGACATCAATACAAGGGTTCGAGGACTAAACCAAAAAAAAAAACAAAAACAAAAAAAACAAAGAAAGGCAAGTTAAAGTAGCCAATAACAGCATTGACAACTTCATCATCATCATAATCATGTCGTGCCGCTAGCATGGATATCCCTGACGCTCTCTTACCACTTTTCCCTATCGTTCATCGCCCCTGGCAGGTCTTCATAGCTACATCCCGTATCCTCACATAGCTGCTGTATATATGTTCTAGCTGGTCGTCCTGCTTTTGCTCGGCCATATGTGGGGGTCCATAGGAGTACATCACTTATAAGCTCGTCCCTGCTTCTCCAGCAGTGTCCTGCGTGTCTGGTTCGTCTAACTTGGATAGTTTTCGTGATGGGAAGCAAGTGGTCGTATAGTGGGTGTTTTGTGGGATGTTACCGCCAGGACTTGTTCAATATTGCTCGCAACATTCTTGTGTAATTGCCGTCTAGCTTCTTCTCCAGCCGTTTTGTTAGCGTCCAAGTGGTGCATCCATACAGCTATATCGATACGACCGCTGCCTGGAAGAAACTGCGTTTCATTTTATCGGTCAGGTTTGATTTCCATATGATCGATAGCTTATTGACAACATAAGTAGGGTGAAAAAAATAAAAAATAAAAAACGACAATGGGAAGAAAAACAATTTTATGGATATCTGATAAAACAAACTGTCGAGACTGCACATAAGAAGACATGAACCTGACAAAGAAAGGGAAACCACGATATATATATATATATAACTGAATTTCTTCTAATATCAGCCCAAAACAACGTCATAAAGACTTATTGTTTGTGGACCAGTAAAGGGTCCGGAAGAAACACACGAACTTGGGTTTACATGGAACAAAGTATATTAACGAAAGTATAATACAACATAGATAAAAAGGTGTTGAACGTCAGTCTGACTGCCAAAGTATTTGGCTGGGGAGAACTCAGTATTTATTATCCATCCTACCACTGGACAAGTATAGTACAAGGCCATTTTTAAGGAGGGTCCGGTCGCAGGGCTGCAGTCCACACGCGTCCGGCATTACCAAAAATACTTTCGGCCCCGTCGGCATTCCCCTTATTAGGGTCGCCAGGCAATACACCAAACCCCCCATACAAATAATTCTAGCCAGAATATCAGACATTGTAATAATCAATAAAAAATTGAACTTGCCTGTTAGTGAATTTTGCCTTTCCGCCAGACCACAGAGTGAAAATAAAAGAAAGCAAAAACGTAAAAAAATACTTGGATCTTTCCCGAGGAAAAAAAGGACGGAAAACATGAGGGTGATGATACTATAAATTATAACGTGCGATTGGAATTCTTTTAAAAGGCTTAGATGAAAGACTCGTGAGATTGGAAATCGGAAGAAGAATCAAAATCCCCAAGATTACAGCATTGTTCAGATCAGCCAGAATATTGAGTCCTTGAGTCCTAAGGAGACTTGCAGTCACTCAGATATCAGTGAAATACCGCCAGCTAACGAGGGTGGGAAAAATTCGCGAGAGATAATGACAATAATGTTCATCACGGAAGCCATGAAAAATTTGTAAGTGGAATTAATCGCAGGAGGAAAAACTTTAACCGAGGTAGAAATTCTGAGAAGTATCTTCCAGGAAGGCACACTTTCACAATTACTATTTGTAATAGTGATGATGCCATTCAATCACATGCTTAGAAAATGCAGCAGGGGCTACACATATACTGAATCATAAGAAATAATTAATCACTGAATACACATGGACGAAATCAAACTGTTTGCAAAAAAATTTAAAAAGACTGGAGACTAATACAAACAATAAGAATATACTGTCAGGATACAGGAATGGAATTTGACATTGAAAAACATGCCATATTAATAATAAAAAGCGGAAAGAGACAGATAACGGTAGAAAAAGAACTGCAAAATCAGGAAAGAATTTGAACGCTCGAAAATAAAGGAGATTCCAAGTATTTGTGGAAACTGGAAGCGGATACCATCAAACAAGTGAAGATAAAAAAAAAAAATGAAAAAAGAGTTTCTCGAACGAGAAAACTGTTCAAAACCAAACTCTGCCGCAGAAACATTTTGAAAGGGATCAATACCTGGCTGTTTCCCTCGTAAGATATTTGGGATCCACTTTTAAAATGGACTAAGGAAGAACTCAGATAAATTGACCTGAGAACAAGAAAGATAATGTTCATGTATAAGGCTTAAAATCCGAGAGATAACAAAGACAAGACTATATGTGTAAAGAAAAGAAAGAGAAAGTAGACACGTCTGCATTGAAGATAGCGTCGATGTAGACTATACAAAAAAGAACAAGGATTAATTTTAGCGTGTTGAAACTGCGCAAACAGCATAAGATCAACAGAACAAAAATCGCCATGATACATAAATAGGAAGAAAAATAACTCTATGGACATTTCCGGCGACTAACAAGCGAAATCTCACACGAAAAAACTTAAACATGGCTAAGAAAGGGAAAGCTTTTGAGAGAAATTGAATTTCTTAATGACAGCATAGAACAATAGCGTAAGGACTATGTCAAAGTGTAAATAGACAAAACGCAACAAAATTGCAAATGTAGGTTATGTGCTGATAGAGCTGTCTTCCTCTTTATTGTTATCAACACAACATTTCGGCCGATATGTCCTCTAGCAGGACACATGGTGTAACGGTTACAAGCGTTGGTTCCCTAAGCTTCTAAGGAGACAATCATCTGGAGGTTTCAAGTTCAATTCTGACTGCTGGCGAGTAACAATACAGGAACACCTAACACTTGTACCCGGTTATGGCTAACAGAATCAGAACAGGCGACCCCGTGGATTCAATAAAGGACGTGGTTCGAAGTTCCGTGAAGATTCCCGAGTTCGACAAATGCCTTATGAAGGCTGGAGGATATATCGGCCGAAACGTTGTAGAAATAGCAATAAAGATGAAAACAATAGTTTGAAAACCCTTAATGATGAAAATCACCTCATATTTAATGCTAAAAGAAAGATACAAAATAAACAGAAACTGTCAAATAAATAAAGATGATAATATTTCAAAGACATAACCAATCATCATCATTACCAATACGTCCCGACAGCATAGACTCCTTTAATCTGCTCCTAAGTGAGTCCTTTAAACCCACTGTTTATAGGGAGCTGTGAATTTTTGCTAGTCGGCCCTAACTGGTGCGTCTATGTGTTAAAGTCTCTGTGAGAACATTACTTATGAATTTTTCTCGAATTTCTTAGATGGTTTGTGAGATGGGAGGTAAGTGGCTGTTCAATTGCTATTTTGTTGGCAGCTACTTCAAGGATTTGTTCAAAATAGGATGTAGCGTCCTTGATTAGTTCTCCTCTTGCTTGCTTTTTCTCTGTATCAAAGCGGTGCCACAATATAGTAGTACTTACGCAGCTGCAGCTTTGAAGAATTCCAGTTTTCCTTTATCATATAGATAAGATTTCTGTATGGTGAATAATCTGTCAATAACAGTCGATGAGATATTGCTGCCAAGGTATATGAACTGGTCTTCTAATTTCAGCAGCTTGTGATTTAATTAGAAGATGGACTAAACGCATACTATAAGCTAATGATATAATCTCAAATTTAGAAAGAAAATCTAACGTAAATACTGTAACAATCCCCTCCAAAAATATTAAAACTGTATCCAAGCACAAAGCAAAGGAGAATTTCATATCCAAAGCAGGAATCTATGGAATAGCCTTGGAAAAAAGCCCTGAAAAACACATTGGTGAAACAAAAAGAAAAAAAGATTGCAGAGACTTGAAAATAAACAGCAGAATTACAGCCTTGACACACCACCGAAATTCTCCTCTGATCTCAAAATATATATGTGTACATATATATAAGAAAGAGACAGACAGACAGACAGACAGACGAAAGAGGTAGACAGATAGACAGACGAACAAGCAGAGACAGAGAGATAGGAACAGACCGTGATAGATAGATAGATAGATAGATAGATAGATTGTATGCTTACTTGCTGGATGGAAGTTCCGGTGGCGTAATGGCTAAAATGCTGAGAGGTGGTCTTGCAGTAAACTAGTTCGAGTTCCAGTTACGCTATTACGTTCTCTTTAGAACTAACAATCTTGGGAAAGTTATGAAATCTAATTATTCTCCAAGTTTTTGGTTAAATAGTATTACTGATTTTTTTTACAAGAACGGCTTTGGCATTAAAATTGCCATACTTCCGTGATCCCAAAATAAAATTATATGTATATGTATATAAAGATTGTAGTTATTTTTGGACTGCTGCATATTCATATCTTTAGCTACAGAGATTCAATGGTGCAGAGTTTGGTTATAAATGATACCTAATAATATCCATTTTGGTTGTAGTATGTAGTAAGTGTACTTATGCATGGGGAAAGACTAAAAGAACCTTCTAGTTAGAGTCTTTTTAAAAGACAGAAGTTCACTACCGGGTATCAGGTTCATCGGTGTGACGGCAAATTGACTATAATCCCATAACGGGACTTTATTTTCGCACGTGTGAAGACGGGGCAGGTTGGCACTTGATCCCCTACAGAATAAGTCCTGTTCAGAGTTCTTCTCTCAGGCAGATAAGAACTGGCATATTACGTGAGGGAATAATTTAGGGCCAGACTGACCGCCGCTGGCAAGGGGTTCCAAATTTCACACTATCACACACCCACCAGGTCGCTTTCTTCTTTCCCCGAGATAATGGAAGAAAGTGAGCCTATAGGTTTTAGTCGTAATAATATTAATATTGTGGTAGTCGGCAACTCCGGACTCCCGTGTGATACTTTAGGAATTAATAGGACAGTTCTAAGCAAAATAATATAAGGCGAATAGAAGCTGAAAGGAAAGCATGAAATAACAACATAGACCACATGGTAAAATGAAAATACATAGGTTCTTTACTACGGTTATATATATATACGTTCGGAGTTTCAAAACATATAATTGGATAGTCCATGAATATAAATGTCTTTTCTTGGCTTTTATCCTTCTTCAAATTGAGAGAGAGAGTGGTAAACAAAATTTGGGTGTAAAGGAAAAATGTCCCAAAGTTACTTATTTTATTTTTGACGGGGTTCCACTGGAGAATTTTCTTCTTTCACGGGCTACTAGACTTTGTACTGTTTTTAATACTGGCTTGAAGGATTTTGGAGTCCCTCGTCTCTCAGTCTTTTGTCTTTAGCCCGGAGTAAAATGGCTATGGTCCGACTGCCACGAGCCTTGCTCAAAAACTACCTTTTTTGTGCCTTACTTCCGCTGAGGGGAAGGGAACCCCACTTCCGTTTTGGGGTCCCAGCCAATCATTTGGCTTCTCTCTCTTTCCCCTTCCGATGTCCGGCGACCTGAGGTCACTTAAGTGCGAACATCTGGTCTTCAGTGTGACCCACATTCCTTCCTAACGGTCACTTTTTGACTGCTAGAAAGCGCTAATAGCAACACGGGAGGATAGTATCATTCCTACCTCTTCGTCTCCGTGAGCTATCACGTGACAATCGGAAAGAAAACTGACATTACAGGCGAAATAACTGAGTAGGCATTGCGGCTAACGTGCTGGACGAGTAGTAAGCAAATTAGAGATCTAGTTGCGCAATTACGTTCCCTTTCATTCTAATGCCCTTTGGAAAGGTTTAACCCCGTTATTCTCTCAGCTATGGGTTTAATAGTACCATTACTGCATTTATGCAAGGATAGCTTTTGTATTAAATAAACCACAAAGGTTGATATGCTATCAAACAAAGGAGCCGAAACCAACGAGATAGACAAGTACAGATTTTAGATTGATAGATTGATTGCTAGATAAAAACAGACTGAGAGATTGATAGATTGATTGCTAGATAAGAACAAACTGAGAGATTGATAGATTGATTGCTAGATAAGAACAGAGTGAGAGATTGATAGATTGATTGCTAGATAAGAACAGAGTGAGAGATTGATAGATTGATTGCTAGATAAGAACAGAGTGAGAGATTGATAGATTGATTGCTAGATAAGAACAGAGAGAGAGATTGATAGATTGATTGCTAGATAAGAACAGAGTGAGAAATTGATAGATTGATTGCTAGATAAGAACAGAGTGAGAGATTGATAGATTGATGGATAAGAATAGACAGTGACACGTCATAGAAAACGTTTTTATCTTCGAGTTTTCTCCTATTAACTTGCGACAAGAGTTTTTCAGCATGTTTACATCAAATTAACACCAGACTGTCGACAGAACCTAGAATATTCTAGCCGCATCCTCCGTGGAGGAGTAAGTCATCCCATAAAGAGGTGTCCCATGTATGACACCAAACTGCATTTAATGATGTGGCTACTGTTCTTAATATCAGGAAAGTATTGAGTATCGCTTCATTGCATTTACACTTAAGTTCACTCTGACCCGGAGTGGTAGTACTTGTGAAGGTTTGATCTATCTTCATCATCATCATATCGTGCCACCAGCACGGATATCCTTGACCCTCTCTCGCCACTTCTCCCTATCGTTCATCGCTTCTGGCACTTCTTCAGAGCTACATCCCGTATCCTCACATAGCTGCTGAATGTGTATTCAAGGTAGTCGTCCTGCTTTTACCTGGAGACAAAATAAATCTGTTTGAAAATCATTGATAATAGATAGGAATACCTGAAACTATATAGATTTTTACTGATTAGTATTAAGAAGAGTTATTTGAATCTATAATTGTTTACTAAGGATTAGTATTACAAGTTACCTTAAACATATAATAGTGAGAAAGATTATCATCAAATAGAAATAGTTATTTGAAAATGTATATTTATGTATACAATATTACTATTTACAGATTTATTATATAGGCCTCACTCAAACTTTCTACGCTATATGGGCCTTATACTATGACCTGTCAGCTTCCATATCCTCGTCTCACTGTAGTTCATTCTTCACTTCGTCTCTTATCGGTCGTCTTATCACTCCAGTCGCCCTGATGTCTTCTTCTTGTTCACATCTTCGCTCTTCTTCGTTGATGAAGAATGACCACAACCTCATGTACACATTATACTTTCATTCATGGGGGACTTTTCTCTTCTTTACTCGGATGGATGAAACAAGGAATTTTTTTTTAGGGCGAAGATGGATTATTTCGACCGCAGAGTTTAACTGACTTGAATATTTTAACTTTAGCATCGTTTTGATCACTTGATTGAAATAATCACATGAGAGACATGATCTCCGATTGATCTCGAGGTTAACTTGTGTTCATCAAACTAGTTGACTAATAATTTTCCACTAATTTAATGGCTCAGTACGTAACTGGAATGCTAGAATTCATGTAGGAAAAAAGATCTCACTTGCCTATTATCCAACAATATTTGAATCCATACATTTATGTGAAATTATTCTTATTAGATAGGAATTCTTCATATCATATAACTATTTGCAATTAAAAAAAAAAACCAAAAAAAAAACCCAAAAAAAAACAAAAAACGAAGGAACATTGTAAACGTGACCACATTAATTGTCGAGTCACGGAAAGCTCAATCAGCAGGATCCCGCCCACAAACACTATCCACAGACAAGAAGTGGCTTCATTGATTGGGGGTAACCTACTGCCAGTATGATGTGATCGATAACCTATCGATATCAGGACACGACTTCACTTGGCAAATATTGACATCACTTTCTGTTGAGACGCTGCTGCCAAGGTACGTGAACTTGTGTCCTAATTTCAGAAGACCACCATTTAGATTAAGCATGGTTCTTTCTTGATTTAAAAACATGAAATCATTTTCGTTTCTGTTGTAGATGCTAATGTCTCAGCTCGGGTAAATGTGTTTGCAAGAAGTGCCATGTCATCTGCATCGTCTGGGTCCGTTATAGTTTTTGAGAGATATCGTTTGCTTCTTACCTTTTTTAGTGTAAAGACATTTTTATTAGATCTATCGACGTTCGAAGTACGAATCTTGGCAGATTATACACAGACCTCCAGCAACAATGTAGAAGAATTCTTCTCTTTAACTAGTGAGTGTATGTTGACCTTCGTGTTTCTATTGGGCGTCATTACGACTGTAACAGCTTCTTGGGGAGATCATTAGTTAGAGATATTACTCTATTTCTCTTCTGTGTCAGGAATCAAATGTCTTGGAGAAATGTACAAACAATAATGTTACTTCAAGCTTTTTTGTAGGAACTCATTTGATAATTCAACGGATTGTTAGAATCTGTGATGTTATGGATCGCTTTTTCCGAAAACGGTTCCAATTTCTCCAAAGAACGTTCTCAATTTTAGGTTAGATGCGATTTAAATGCAGAAAGTTACAAACTTTACCGCTATCGAAGTAAGAGTTATACCTCTGTAGTTCTTGGAGATTCTGAGGTCACTTTTCTTATGGAAGGAAAGGATGAACCTTTTTGTTCATCTCATTATTGAATTTTATTTATATACGGCGTTACCAAATCGAAGAAGTAAGTCATCAAATTTTCTTGTCTTCAATACTTCTGGAGGTATTTCCTCGAGGCCTGCAGCTTTACTAATTTTTCGAAGTATTTCATTGATTTCCTAAGTAAACTGTCCAAGTTTGATGTCTTGTTGGCAATTGATAATTTTTGTGAAAGGTTTATTTGTGACTTTTGTGGAGTTTCCAAAAAGATTCTTGAAATGTTCTTTTAACATCTGTATTCGTTCTTCTTAGCTGGAAGCTTTTAGTTTTGGTCTCGATATGCTTTTCCTTTTGCTCATTTTATTTACTGTCTGCCACGATATTCTTAATTGTCTATCTTCAGTCAATTTTTTTTTATTTCATTGATCTGGTCACAAGTGTATTCATTTTGTTCTTTTTGGTAAATTTTAGTTGGATCTCTGTACCTTCTAAAGTTTCTGCTGGTTGGTTGTTTGGGTTTTATAGCATATCAACCATGTAGGTTATTTAATGCCAAATCTATTTTTATAAAAATAATAAGTTCTATTTCAAACAATTCTGTTTAATTGTCAAAAACATTTCTATTTCAAGCTATTCAGTTTAGTCAAACAGTTCTAAATCAAAAGTTTAGTTTAGAGTAAGTACAGTATCAATATCAAAACAGGTCTATTTCAAGCAATTTACAATAGCATAAGTACACAGAGTAGTTCTATTCAACCCATAGATATGGCCCTATCAGGTGCTACCACTCCCGGCTAGAGTGGACCTGGGATCGATGGCTATAAATGGATACGACGCATTCCCCAAAACTGCTGCATTGCTGGAATCTCACGATCAGATTGTTTAGTGTCATATCTGGACACTCGTTGTTGTTTTTTTACCCCTCTGCAGAGAAGCAGTCGGTATATTCTACAGCCCAAGGCGACTGGGCAATAAAGTTTCTGCGTGTTGACAGTTGTTGCGTTTCCTTTATTACATAAACATACTGTTTTCACGTGATCTCGTTTTGTCCTAACTGCTCGTGTATCCCATGGAACTCTGTTTGGCTCTTTGTTTGATTGATATGCGTTCTGCTACTGCTGCTGCTTCGATGTGGTTATTGACGAAGTTTTTGTATTTTTCATTCGGAGTATGTGTTTCAGATATTTTCTGTAGAGTATCGAATTTTGTTCTGATCGTTACCCAATATTTATTGCAAATATCTCTATAGATAAGGGAGGACCAGTCATATTTTGTGGTTTTGACTGTTTCTTATTTCTGCGTAGACTCTGGAGTATTTTTGCTGTGACAATCCTGTGATACTCCTTCAAAAGAGGACAACGCCTCAGAGTTCCGAGTGCTATTTATTCACTTCTTTTTTTATTATATAATCTATCTGTACTTTAGCATTATTTGGGTTGGTGTAGGTCCATAATTTCCTCTCCCTTTTTTGGAATTCAGTATTAAGATATATTAGTCTATTTTGGAGTAAGTCTCTTAGATATTCTCCATTTCTATTTGACGAGTTGTGTAAGCAGAATTTGTTAGTTTCGTCTATGCCTATTTGAGCGTTCATGTCCCCTCCACAGATTAGTACGTTGTATTTGGTAATGCTACGAACAAGGGAAGATAGTTCGTTGTTGGTGATGACGTCTTTTTCATCACTGGTATTGGTTGGACTGTAGAAGATGATTGTTATTGGGGTTGCCGTTAAATGAAGCCCACATCATTCTTGGTTGTATTTTCTCAATGCTATATAGTGATATTAGGGCACGAGGACTGAGAAGCATTCCTAGACCTCCTATGACGTCATTGACGGCGATTTTCCGCGCCGATACTGAGCCATCCATTACCAGTGCCCTGGTTTCAATTGGTTTCAATTGGTTGGGTTTTATGGCATATCAACCTTTGTAGATTATTTAACGCCATTTTTATGTAAATAATCAGTTCTATTTAAAACAATTCAGTTTAGCATGAGTACACAGTTTGTCAACATTTCAATTTCAAACTATTCAGTTAATTCAAGCAGTTATATATAACAATTCAGTTTACTGTAAGTACAGTTTCAATGTCAAAAACACTACAATTTCAAATAATTCTGTTTAGCATAAGCACGCAGTTTAAATGTAAGTACTGTTTGTGAAAAATATTTCTATTTTGAGCTAATCAGTTTAGTCAAGCAGTTCTAATTCAACTAATTCAGTTTAGTATAAGTACATATTTTGTTTACACTCAGTTAGATATCGAAACAGTTCTATGTTGAATAATTCAGTTTAGTGTAAATATAGTTTCAATGTCAAAAACTGTTCTATTTAAGATAATTCAGTTTAGCATAAGCACGCACTTTAAATGTAAGTACGGTTTAATTGTCAAAAACATTTCTATTTCAAACAATTCAGTTCAGCATAAATACGCCGTTTAAATGTATAAAAACAGTAAACACCAACCACCGTTTAGTTCTGTTTACCCCATCGATAGGACCCTTATCAAGTGCTACCACTCCGGGCCAGAATGGACCTGGGAGAGATGGCAATAAAGGGGTACTCCGTAATCCCCAAAGCTCCAGCATTACTGGAACCTCACCATCAGAATGTTTAGTGTCATATCCAAGACACTCGTTGGGCGGGTGTTACCCCTCTGTAAAGACGCAGTCGGTGTATTCTTCAGCCCCAACCGACTGGGCAACCAGTACCCTGGTTTAGTATTTCTAGTTCGATATGGTAATATCTTTGTTCTTGTATGCATACTCTGTCTCTGCTATGCTCTGCTTCAGACGCTGTCAGATCAGGTGATTGGCCTATTCTATTTAAAGTCCCAACGTTAAATGTCGCTAAGTGAGCTATGTTTTTGAATCTGAGTAATTTTGGATTGGATTTGAGTTTGAAATCTGTTGCTGATTTTTAGAACACTGCGGCCAGAGCTCCAACCTCAGCAGGACGCACCTCTTGTGATACCACAGGAACAGCGATGTGGCTTGGACATATGGTTTGATTTCGAGTTATGGTAACCTTTTGTTGGCTGTTTTTATCTCGTCAATATATGTTGCCCTTATAGACGAGTAGCAGTAGTTTCCAGACTGAACTATTTGACACTGTCCATTGACTCTGAGGTTGTTCCTCCCAACATTGTTTTAGGCTCATCGTTAACCCAACGTTGGATTCATCCGCCTTACTCCACATTCACCATGCTGCCTCCCATGGTTTCTAGTCATATATGCTTTGAGAAAAAAATTCCCTCTTTGGTTTGTTAAGTTTTGATTTAGTTAAAGTCCAGCTATTCACTATTTTTTCTTATCAAATACAAGTAAAACAAAATAATCATGTCTTTACCTCCAAATAGTTTTTAAAAAAAAATTGAAAACAATACATACAGTCTGTCTATCACATAGGAGGTGCCCGTGGTGTAATGGTTATCGTCGTAGGAAATGGACACGGCGACACGAGTTCAAATCCTCGACGAGACTGATTGCCTTTCACTTAACACTAATACCCTTGGGAAAGGTATGAATTCAATCTCCTTCCAACTATAGGCAAATAGTAGGGCAGACTAGGTTCTTCAGCCTTTGTGAGGCAACTAGTCTAGGAGAAGGAAAACTCTGAATTCAAACCTGTTAAACTCAGCTTAGAAATTGACCTTGTGTCATATCCTGCCCGTGCAGAGGGGTTGGGTAAATAGGATCACATGGAAGTGTAGTATGTCCGATAGAATACAAAGCGAATTCTTCAAAGCAGTGGTTGAGTTAATATATCTCCATGGATGCATCACACGGATGCAGACCAAATGAATTGATAAAAAGCTATATTGGAAATGCACAAGAATTCAATGAGTAACATTGAACAAATCCTGGAAGCAACACCCCACGAAACTACAGCTGTACGGCCACTTAACTCCTACCTTTTAAACCATCAAAGTAAGTCGAACAAGACATGGGGACACTGACAGAGAAGCAAGGGACGTTCTCTTCTGGACTCCTTCACACGGACGTGCTAGTGTTGGACGACCAGCAAGAACTTACCTAAAACAGCTCTGCACAGACACAAGATGCAGTTTGTTTAACCTACCGGACAGGTGGAGAGAGAGAGAGAGAGAGAGAGAGGGAGAGAGAGAGAGAGGGAGAGAGAGAGAGAGAGAGAGAGAGAGAGAGTCAGGAAAACCTTTGCTAGCAACGTGACTTAATGATAATGGTGATGATATAAGTATAGCGTAAACTCTAAAAAATCTATTTCTTTTCATTACTTTTTATTAAATTTCTCTTTTAAACACTTCTTTTTTTTACCCAACAATATTTCATTATTCGTCCTTTTTCTCTTGTTCCTAAATTTATATATATCGAGGCGCATGTAGAAAATAGATGCACTGACTCTAGTTCAAATTTTGAATGAGATTGTTTGCGTGTATATATATATATATATATATATGCAAAATATAGCTTTCATATCATTAGAAAAATTATGAATCCAACTATTTTCCTCCCAGCTATGGACAAATCGTAGAGCAGACTAGGCTCTTTAATCCAATGGTAACCAACATAAAAGAAAGAAAACTCTGAAACCAAACCTGTTAAACTTCTCTTAAATTTAACCTTGTGTCACATCCTACATGCAGTTGAGGAACTGGGTGAATACGCACACACAGATACACATACACACTCATTTTATATATATATATATACATATATATATATATATATAGCTTTTTTTCTTTTTAGTTCTTTCTTTTTATTCATCACTTTTTAATCGCTAATTCTTTTTTATATCTTTTGCTTAGATCTCTCTCGCCTTTTCTATTTCTCTCATTCTATTTTTTCTGATCTTTTTCTTCTGTCTTCCTTATATTCTTCAAACCTTTCTTTCTTTCTCCCTTTCTTTCTTTCTTTCTTTCTTTCTCCTTATTTCAAATTGTAGCGGTGAGCTCACTGGCTTCCTGTGGCGCCACCTCGTGGCATCAAGAGTTAATATTCTTAAAAGGGTAATAAATTGCTGAAATTATGTCCTTGATGACGCAGTTGGCAGAATGATGTCGTCCATTCATTTTCGACTCGCCCCATCATTTTCAATTGATCAATTTATTTGGTCAGCGTTGCAACGACCAAGGGGTTTAGGTGGGAGGAGTGGGCAGGTGTACGGTTATTTGCCATTACGAACGACATCTGTTCCGATAATGACTTGCTTGGTTATAGGTGGGTTTTAAAGAATAAAGAGAAAATCGGGAGTAAAAATAAAGCACGAAACGTTCCGGTTGCCTGGGTTTATAAATAAAAATTTAGTCTTCGTTTGTATTCTATGGTCTAATGGAAGAAGATTCCGGAAACAGTAATTTCGCCAGGTATCGCATAAAAGTATTAAGGAGGATAGCTAGGGTCTTTTATTATGATTATTTTACTCTTACTTGCTTTTAAAGGATTTTCATATGTTTGTGTGTTTTGGACTGAATATCCAAGGATATGAAAGTGGCAAGAATATCTTAAGATACACAGAAACTGAAGAAATTAGAACAGATATATTTCGGAAAATGTTGTTTGATACTACGTTCACACAATTGAGAAGATTCATTTATTTTAGTGGAATATCAACTCATCTTGGGTTTTTAAGGAACCGTGTTAATCATAAATTTGTTTACAGTTTTTCTTAAGTTGTTTCTTAAGGGTTTTATCATCCCCACCCCCTCAAAAAATCTATCAAACTGTGAAAACGGATATTCTTGGGCATTATTTGTAACAAAATTCTACGGCATTAAAACTTTGCAGCAAAAAATATGATTGGAATATGAAGCTGTCTAAAAATACGTACACTCTGTAAAAGTTCATGTAAGTTTATTTTTGGTTAAAGGAATATAGCTGCCTGTTTCATGTACCATAAAGCATCGTAGCGGATAGAGATGATTGATTGCTGGATTGATTTTAACGATATCTCAACCCGTCGTAGGGTATTTAAAGTCTAGATGTTAGATTTGGTTTAATGTCATATCAACCATTGTAGGTTATTTAATGCCGAATCCTTTTTATACATGTATATTAAATACATATGATTTAGTTTGGTTTGGTTTTATGGCACATCAACCATTGTAGGTTATTTAATAACAAATCTTCTTTATACTTATATACTGAATATATTTCTAAACAAATTGTGTTGATATCATCTTTAAACGAGCCTGAGCTCAATTTTTTTGCACACAGTTAAATATTTTCACTTATTCCTATCAAATACGAATAATTCTATTTTCATTAATCATTTGTTTGCTCACAGTTAAATGTTTTCAAGTATTGCTATTTAACACTATCAATTCAATTAAACATCAGTCTTTTGCTTACACACAGTTAAATGATCGAACAGTTCTAGTTAGACAATATAGTTTAGCATAAGTCAACAAAGTTAAATAGTTTTAAGTATAGCTATGTATCACTAACAATTCAGTTGAACATCAATAATTCGTTTCCACACATTTAAATGATCAAACTATTCGATTTCAAGCAATTCAGTTTAACACAAGTCATTTGTTTGTACTTAGTTTAAATGTCAAACAGTTCTGTTTGACCCATAGATATGACCCTATTAGGTGCTACCACTCCGTGTTAGAGTACATCTGGGAAAAATAGCAATGAAGCGGTATTCCGCATTCCCCAAAGCTTTACTGGAGCCTCACCATCGGATTGCTTCCTGTCATACCAGGACGCTCGTCAGAGACTATTATCCCTCAACAGAGATCCAGGTAGTGTATTCTACATCCTCAACCGATTAGACTCTTAAAGGTTAGAGAATTATATTCATTGCAAATTCATATTGACATTTTTTGCTTCCTTGGAGCTTTTTTTGCGCACGGTTCTAACGAATAAACATATCCATTTGGCCCATAGATGGCATCTTAACCGGTATTAACCATCCGGTAAAGAAAGGACTTTGGACAAAGAGCGATGAAGGGGTATTCAACACTTCCCAAATCTTTAGATCTGAAGCCTAATAACCAAATGCAGTTTAGAGTCATTCAGTTGATACCCAGCTTTTCTTGAAGGGGGTGCTTCTTCTCTGCAGTGGGTACAGTCAGTGTTTTTTTTATCCCTGATTACAAGGCTTGATATTTAGAGAGATGGATATCAATATTATATAAACAAAGATAATGTCTAACACGAAAGCTATCTCTTTAGGATTTTTAAAATGACCAGGCTTGAATATCATCTTTCAAAAAATCATCGGTTTTACTTTTGTTTGACCACAGATTAAAGTTACAGGAGACGATATTTGTGTGTGTGTGTGTGTGTGTGTGTGTGTGTGTGTGTGTGTGTGTGTGTATGTGTGACTAGTGAAGTCATGGACTGCTATTGATTGGTTACCGATCATATGGTAGTCAAACTTATCCAATAAAATAGAATACATTTTTCCAAGCAGCGGTCGTGTCCATTCGACGACGTGAAAACACCACATGGACGCCGACTAAGCGTATAGAGAAAAAGCTAGATGGGGATTGCAACAGAATGCTACCAACTATATTGAACAAATCCTGGATGCAATATCTTTCAAAACAGTAGTTGTATGGCCACTTACCTCCCATCTCTAAAATCATCCAAATAAGACGAATAAGACATGCGGGACGCTGCTGGAGAAGTAAGAACCAACTCATATGTTACATTGTCCGGTGGACCCCTTCACATGGACGTGCAAGTGTTGGACGATTAACTAGAACGTATCTACAATAGGATGTTGTCTAGAAAACCTACCGGAAGTGATGGATGATAGAGATGAATGGTGAGAGAGACCCATAGAAATCCATGGTAGCAGCAGGGCACTATATATATGTAATGATATATATGATGATATATGTAATAGAAAAAAATGAAAGTAGCGTTTTGCATAAAAAGTGTTTGATGCTGTGATGGTAGGTCAGATATAGAAAGTTGTTAACATGACTACCCCTTTGGATATCAGCTTTCTTCTTTATTGAGAAATTTGTTTTCAGCATCTTCTAGGATGTGCAATTTCTCTTGTGTCATCTACCACCTGACTCGGACTGATTTAATTATTTATTTTCCTTTGTTTTTTCTTAGATTATTTGTATACATATTTTCATGGAAATTCCACCTATCCAAACGTTATTATACCTCACGTATATGAATTTCAAATGCATGAAAATTTTAACAAGTATATCTCACGCTATATATATATATATATATATATATATATATATATATATATTCTACATCTATATCTATACATTATATATATATATATATATATACTTCACGCTATATATTTACACATGGGAGGCCGGAGTCGTATACTAACATCATTATCGTGTTCTTCCGTTATAGGGACTGACCACGCCGGAGATCCGAGGGGTGTGAGATTATGAGGGAGGTAACTGACTAATAAAAGATGACGGAGTTGGCATATATATATGCATAATGGTTTAAGTGTTCACAAATGGTCCAGGAGACTGGCTATCAATCCCAGTTCGAGTCATACCAAAGACTCAAAAAATGATACTTAGTGACTCCTTTCTTAACACTCAGCATTATAAGGTACGGATCAAGGGTAAGTGGCGCAACCTCGAGAAAGAAGAGCTCTCCCCTACATCTCGGTGTAGTAGCTATTGAAAAGGGGGCCTTACTTACTTATATATATATATATATATATATACATATAAGCATGTGAAATGTCTTCTGGGTGGCTAAAGTGTTTCAATAAAACATCCTTATATATATATATATATATATATATATATATATATATATATATATATAAATATTATCTAAAGAAAATGAGTTGGAAATGATTCAATAAAGGAATATATAAGAGGATTCATTCAAATCTCCAGGAGTGCTGGATGTATGATAATTAATATACAAATTTATAAATTTAGTCAGAGCAAATTCATAGAATTTGAAGAAAAACTCGACAGGCAGTCATTTGGCTACTATAAATTTATTTCAGCTGGTTGATCAATCAAATGAAAATGAGAAAAATGCCCAGTCGTCTGGGGCTGTAGAATACACCGACTGCTCTTCTGCAGAGGGGTAAGACCACCCCCAAACGAGTCAATCTAATGGTGAGGTTCCAATAATGTTGGAGCTTTGGGGAATGCGGAGTACCCCTTTATTGCCATTGTTCCTCGGTTCACTCTGGCCCGGCGATGTAACACCTTATAATGCCTTATCTATGGGTTAAATAGAACTAACGGTACACTTATGCTAAACTGAATAGCTTGAAATAGAAATGTTTTTGACAATTATACCGTACTTACATTTAAACTGTTCTTATGCTAAACTGAATTATTTGTAATAGAACTGTTTTTAGACATTGAAACTGTATTTACACTAATTGTTTAACATAGAACTGTTTAACTGTGTGTAAACAAAATCTGTATTTATGCTAAACTGAATTAGCTGAATTAGAACTGCTTGACTAAAATGAATAGCTAGAAATAGAAATGTTTTCACAATTAAACTGTGCGTACTTATGCAAAACTGAATTTTTTGAAATAGAACTATTTATGAAAATGGATTTGGCGTTAAATAACCTACAAAGGTTGATATGCCATAAAACCCAACCAACCAACCAAATAAGAATAATTTGCAAGAAAAAGTGCTCCATGCCACCACAGCAGAGCAGGTATGAAGACAAGAAAAATATTAAATTAGAAGTCAGTTACTTAATGGTTCATGTGGTGCGCACAATTATCAGACAGAAATGTGGCTAATCAATCGACATTATAGTTAAGATATCTGGAAACGTAACATTAACATACGGAAGAAAACAAACACATAACATTTATAGATAGACAGATACATTGATTTGTAAATAAAAATAGATGTAATGAATAGATAAATGAATCAATTAATTCAGAAGAGATATGCCATAGAACATATTTGTTACAGTGGAGACCTCATGACGTTGTGGCTAACGTAGTGGACTGCGACATCTTAGTAAGCGAGTTCGAACTCGGAGTAATACACTGGGGAAAGGTTTGAGCCCTCTTATCCCCTTAGCGTCAAATAGTATCTCTGATGTTCTTCTACAAGGACAAGTTTGACATTGCATTATTTACGAATATTGATATAACATTAAACAAACCAAACCAAACAAAAATCTGTCTTACTATGCTGTCATATATGATGTTATTCCCTCCACCAGGGCAATGCCAGCTCGCCCGTCTGATATATATATATATATATATATATATATATATATATATATATATATATATATATGATCTTAATAAAATGATACAGACAAAATTATTTAATCAAAACATACTGATATATATATATATATATATATATATATATATATATATATATATATATATATATATATATATATATATATATATGCGCATGTGTATCTGTGTGTCTCTATAAAAACTGAAAATATAATAATTTTTCGGGATAATGATGGAAAATAATTTTATTGTATTTTAATATTAATGTCAAAAGTAATATTTAATCAGTGTAATCAAAGGAACATTTTTATTCATATAAGAAAAGGTATGAGAAAAAAACGATAGCTTGATATAAAATTATGTCTTGTAAAGAAAAAAAGAAAAAAAAAAAAGGAAATTAAGAATATGAATTTTTATTTTTTCTGCTTTTTCTTAAATCTTTGAAATTGATTGACGTTACACCCGGGCGCATTTCGAGATATGCTCAATGATCTTTTATTGAACGATAATTACAGATGGTTGAAAACGAAAATGATTTACATTCATGATGATTAAACTTTGGAAACAACGGCGATATCAACCAAAGTGAGAAACAAGCTAACGTCATTGATCCATTTTTTTTTGATTAAATAGCCTCAAACAAGCACAACGATTAGAAGAATGGTACCAATTATAATTTGATCCTATATATAGCAATAATTAAGCATTCTCTGGTCCTCCATACATTTGCGAATATATTTTTGTGTCAATTTATCAATTTATCAGGTTACAATAATCTTTTTGGTTTGTATAGAAAACATTGAGGTGTTTACTGCATAATGTTTATCAGCAAGGAAAATAGGATTAGCATACCATGTTCGAACTTTAGACGAGGTCTTTGTTTTCTCTTCCTATCAATGCCCTTTGGGGAAAATATTAGATTTCTATCTCCAGCTATGGTTAAAACAAAGATTCATTCTGTGTACAGTGTACAGAAACCTTGTAATTTTTGAATAGCGCTTTCTTACATTATATTTAAAACGCTGAGTGACTTGACAAATAAAGAGAATCAATTTGTTCATCTTTTTCGAACTTGTAAGTATCATTTTCTATGAGGTTTGTCAAGAATATAATAAAACTGATACTTTTATTTTTCAGGTTAGCAACCTTGAAAAATGTTATTTCAAATGGAGCATTATACGATGAAAACAATAGTTATTATAAATAGTTTATTATAAAACCTAAACATTATTGAAAGTCTGTAATCAAAAATAGGAATGTAAAAATTAAAATTGGTGACTCAAAGGTTCCCCTTTTCATTAGCAACTGAGGTGTATGGTAGAGCTCTGCTCCTTTCCTGCATTGTGTCACTTTACCCTTTATCCATACCTTACAATACTAAGTGTTAAGCAAGGCAGCATCAAGTACCATTTTTTTTAGTATTTGGTATAACTCGACCTAGGATTGAACCCAAGTCTCCTGGGCCATTGGTGAACATTCTATCCATTAGACCAAAATACATCACTTTTCAGAGAGATTTTCCTTAGTCAAAGCAGCTCTGAACACCCACTTTTGATTTGTGTTATTGCATGTCATCTATGTTGTATAGTGTTCGTACCATGTTACTTCTGGTATCGCGGAAGTATAAAAGACGCTGCGTCTCTTAAGCCAGACAGAGACAGAAGCAGAAAGAGACGATGAGAGATAGCTCTGAAGGACGTCGATCAGTAGAAGACCAACTTCGGACGTAACACCATCACCGAGAGACTTATAATACTAGTCGGGCTGTACGACTTGAGTTGATAAATGATTAACTCTGTTTCACTGTGTATCGTTTCCTTACCACAATACAACAATCCATATCTTCAAACCCTCTCTTTGAAGTAAATGTCGACTTAGAAAAAGAAAAATGGTGACACTGAGCTTGGTTTGGTAAGTATAGGGTTGCTGCGCTTGTATAGTCCTGTGTTTCACCCCCCAATACCGCCAATTAAAAATATGAAGGCAGCTGATCAAAAAGCTTAAAAAATTAGCATTTACTTGTATAGATGTCTAAATATCGTCACTTTATTATTTATTAGCAAATAGTCTACAGGTTTTCATATAGATTTTAACTAAAAAATAAATTTTAACTTAAGAATTATTTTAACTTAAAAATTGATTCTAACATAAAAATTAATGCAAAATTAAAAACTCCGACTCTCTACTTTCTTTATCCACATCACTAGATATCAGTTTTCGTAATCCTGACAATGGTTCCTTAGAACTGAAACGTTATTGCGTTGACATTCTTTTACATTAAAATCTTTGTGGATTACCTTTTTCTTCAATTTCTCTCTCTTTCTCCCTCTCTCTCTCTTCACACACACACACACACACACACATATATATAAATAAATATATATATATATATATATATATGTCATCATCATCATCATCATGTCGTGCCGCCAGTACGGATATCCCTGACCCTCTCTCGCCACTTCTCCCTATTGTTCATCGCCTCTGGTAGGTCTTCAGGGCTACATTCCGTATCCTCACATAACTGCTGTATGTATGTTCGAGCTGGCCGTTCTGCTTTTGCTCGGGGTCCATAGGAGTACATCTCTTATGAGCTCGTCCCTGCTTCTCCAGCAGTGTCCTGCATGTCTAGTTCGTCTATATGTGCATATATTCGTTGAATAATATTGACCTTGGACATGTATGTACACATTCAATTCACGTTTACTCTTATACAAGTAATTGGTGTTCACTCATTTCATGTTGGATTGTTGCAAATGATTATAGTCAAGAGAACATTAAAGTCGATCCGTCCACTTAGATACTTTTTATATTTTGTTGTTTAGAATAACATTTTCTTACCTTTTGATTTTGAGGATATAAAAATGTTACCTTTATGATCTGAGATTTATTTTGTTCATAGTGAGGAGAAACATTGTATATTTTGCATTTTTTGTAGTTTTTGAATTGTGTTTTCAGGTTTTGTTTTAAAAAATAGATTGTTGTGTTTTCGTGAGCAACCGTTAAAATGGATATAAACCATTACCAGAAGAGGAACATTTTCAATTATTAAATATAGTAGATACAATTGTTAACAGGTTGAATGCTATTACGTTCACTTTCAGACAAATACCCTTGGGAAAGGTATGAGCCCTCTTATCCTCCCAGCTATGGATTAAATAGCATCCCTGCTGTTCTTTTAGAAGGATGGTTTTGGCATTAAATAAACCACGAAGGTTGATATGCCATTAAAAAACAAAGTAAGAAAGAAAGAAGTGTTTGCAAGTTGAATGCAACCTTATTCATTGTTATTCTTTTAAATAAATTTATGGCTTCTATTATTTTCTCAGTTTTAAAGCTTATATTATATTATATGCTTTTTGCCGACGTTAATTTTTTTATTTGAAATAGGGTGGCATTGTAATCGTCTTTATGGGGAATCCTTTTGAGATGAGGCTTAATTTTTTATTTATTGCGGACTTTTTGTCCTCATCTTGATAGGTTTTTGTTTGTTGTTTCTTCTCACTACGTTTTAGCCACATTTCACTTTTGGCCTTCTTCAGGTGATTAACCGCGACCTCGGATAGGATAGGTTCCAGGTGAGCATTGTCAGAAAATAGCGGTTTCAATTCCTACCCAAGCCGGCCAGAGGTTTACTTGGTCAAAAACGTGGTGCGATAGACAACAACTATGGAAGGCAGTAATTACTGGGGATACGGTTACAAGACCCAGCATTCCTATCCGAGGTCGCAGTTAATCACTTGAAGAAGGCCAGAGGTGAAATTTGTCCGAAACGTAGTTAAAAGAAACAACAAAAAACCTACCAAGATGAGGACAAAAAGTCTGCAATAGATAAAAAATTAATTCTCAGGGTAGTATTGTATTTTATGTTAATTGATATGTATTTTAAAGCGCTATATTTGGATCGATGTCAATTTAATCTATGAGCAAATGTTATCATTGTACTATACATCTGTGTGTGTGTGTGTGTGTGTGTGTGTGTGTGTGTGTGTGCGTGAAGTTTTGCCCGAAGTTTTCATTAATCTAAATGGCTTCCTTATAAAATAATATGAAATAATTATCTATATTTGCCGATTTGATGACTTGGAGAAAATATCAGAAACATTGGATAACGAGATAAATAAAAAGAAAGAACAATCTGTTAAAACTTCTCGAAATTCTAGGTATTATTCTATAACTGGTCTGTCTCTAACATTGTTTTCAAACACAAGGACTCAAAAGGGTCATTTCGCCTAGGGGAAGAGGAGGCACATAGGGCGAAAATTGAGAGGATATAGAGGCTTAATTTCCACCAGTTATAATGCTAATCTCCCATAGACTGCTATTTATTTTATTTTTGTTACAATGAATATACATATTATAGTAAAAAGGATAAGTGAATTAGTAAAAAATATGGGTTGACGAATTTTCTTTAATTCTATTTTCAGTTTTGATGATTTCCATTTTTGCTATTTTATTGTATTTCTTCGGAAAATTTCAATAAAGTATACTATAAATATTATCAAATCAGAGAAAAAACAAGCAAAATTCAAAGTTTTATTAGATTGATTTTTTATTTGTATGTTTTATCAGTCATCTCAGGTACACCTTCCCCATGCCAATAGTATTCGACAAAATCATCTTTTGTTACTTTATAAAACCAAAGAATCCTCGTAATCTGTTATGTGTGTTAATGTTCTAAAATCTATTTGGTCAAAATAGGTCTTTGAAACCAGCTTATGTAGATTTCATTAACGTTCTTATTAAGAATGTTTTATAAATGTATATAACATTGGATTATTTTTAGCTTTTGATTTTGAAGTGAAAGCGACTGAAATATCAAAGTACATATTATCCTTTTCTCAACAGAAACTTGGTCTGAAGTCAAGGAAAAATGACCAAGTTTTAAGAAAATATTGGACTCAAAATTTTTCTCCCGTCTAATGTTGGCTTGTTATAAATTTGGATGGTCAAGAGACCGTCTAAGGTGAAATAAGTGGCTGACGACCAGCTCGAACCTACAATCAGCAGCTATGTGAAGACACAGGATGTAACCCTGAAGACCTGCCGGAGGCGATGAATAATAGGGAGAAGTGGCGAGAGATGGTCAGGGATATCCACGCTGACGGCACGACATAATGATGATGATGATACGACAGAAATATGTAAGAAGTAACACAGGCTAATGAAGATGAATAACTATGATTTATTGAATAGGTAAATGAATTAGAATTCCTGATGAAGGTTAATTAAAACCGAAACGTTAAATGTCGACTTTCCATTGTAATAAATTCATCACTTTTGGATAACTTTGCTTTTCAATTTTCTTTATACTGTTGGATTTATTTCCAGTATTTACTATATATATATATATATATATATATATATATATATATATATATATATACTTGGAATCAGTTTCTTCTTTTTTTAAAACAATTTCACGTTTTACTTAATATTAAGCAGTTTTTTTTAAAGGAAATTATCTAATTCTTTTTTTAACAAAGTATTCTAGGAAAGGTCAATCATAGTAAGAATATTTGATAAAAATATTTTAAATACAACACTAATATATAAAGAGTTTTGCTCTCTTTGAATATATGCATATATTAAGCTTATAAGCTTTATACATATGTATATATATACCTATATATACATATATATATATATATATACTGATGTATATGTACATACGCACAGACACAGACACACACATATATATATATATGTATATATATATATCGATCAAGTCTTTTTTGTTTTCATCTATCTCTTTATGTCGGTCTATAAGTAATCAGAGCGTAAAAAATCAACGATATAATTATTTACATTTGTCCTTAGGTCTTACGTACACGAAAACAGATTTTTTATGAGCGTATAAAACACATTTGCCCCAATTCCTTTGTTTTTTTTTTCCTCTTTCAGTGACAAAGGGAAAAACAGTCCAGTATAAATTTTGTTTTGGTGGCAGAAAAAAATGAACTCTTCGATAGTCTCGCATTTCTAAAAGAAAAAAAAATTATTTATTTATTCAGATTTTATAAAGCAACTCTCAGGAAAGGATATATGTGTTGACAATATATATATATATATATATATATATATATATATATATATATATATATATCAGCGTAGAAAAACGTGTTTGTGTCAGTGCTCTTCGATTCAGTTTCAGGTTTGTTGGTTTAATGACGTATCATCCCTTGATGGTTATTTAATGCTGAATCCATTATATATATATATATATATATATATATATATATATATGTATATAGCGGAGGACGTAATGGTTGTCACTCGCTTAAGGCAAGGCTCTTCGAATGAATTGAACTTTCGGTAGCCGTTAAGCAGATATATGTAAACAAAACAATTGCGATACATAAGCGTTTAAGATTCCTTTGCTTACGCTTGTTTCATCGTAGCTGTGCGGTGAAATCTTGGAATGGCGTATAAGTCGGCCGGGTTTCGATCCCAGCTTCGAGAATCTCGCTTGTCTTGCTACACTGAAGAATTGTGATACAACGAAACAGTCTTTCTGCGGATGACTATATATATATATATATATATATATATTTAAATTACATAAAATAAATTTCCTGAGACGATGAGTTTGAAATTATTCAAATTAGGAATATATGAGAGGTTACATATATTTCTCCAAAACTGCACGATGTATGATAAATATATAAAAATCTCATCCAGAGCAATCATATATGCATTATAATTAGAAGAAAAATTCAGCAAACCGTTATTTTGCTATTATAGATTTATTTCCACCGCCTACTATCACACAGTCTGCCTCTTCAGATAGCAGTAAGAAAATGGTTGGGAATAAAGACAAACATTACTCTTTAAAATAAAAATAGAAAATCGACCTTTAGGAGGAGCGGGAAGGTATGTTTTTCAAGTAAATAGTTTATAGGTAAGTAAATTTTTTAAACGACTGAGAACTTATTTGTTTGCGCATAGTTAAATGATTTCAAGTATTGCTATCTTAAACTAACAAATATATTTGCACCCAGTTAAATAGCTTCAAGTAGTGTCATGTAACACTAATAATTCTGTTAATTAAATATCCTTTTCTTATTTAATACAAACCATTTGTTTGCATACAATGAAATAATTTTAAGTATTACTATCTAACACTAATCTTATTTGATATTAATAACAATCCTTCTTAAAGAGTGAACAGTTCTATTTGATTTAGAGATGGAATCCTAGTTTCTACTGTCACTTAAGATCAGAGTTGATCTGGGAGTAATGTCAATAAAGGGGCAATATACAGTCTCCAAACTTCAAAATTAGAGCCTCACCATCAGATGCAATTAAATTTCATACTCAGAACAGTAAATTGTTTCAAGTATTTTTGTCTAACATTAATAATTCTATTCTTCATTATTCATTCGTTTTCACACACTTAAATGGTTTCATTTTCTGCTATATATTTTCAATAATTCAATTTAATCATTTGTTAGCTGACAGAAAATTCTAATTGACTCATTGATAGGATTCTAATAGGTACCACCACTCAGGGTCATAGTGAACTTGGGGGAAATGGCGATGAGGGGGAACTTAACATTCTCCAAAGCTCTAGGTCATAAGCCTCACCATCAGATTTTTTAGTGTCATATCTAAGAACTCATTTGAAATTTTCATCTCTCTACAGAAATGCATTCGAGGTTTTCAACTGCACCAGCCCACTGGGCTCTGTATTATTAAACAAACTTATAGATGTACACAAAAATTTCAAATATTTCCCTTAACTTCAAAGAAAAGTTTTATTTACGCGAGACAAGTTAAATATAAAGCCCTACAGATGTTGAAATAAATTAATTTATCAGTTAAATTGCTTTTCCGCTTTGTTAGCGGTATTAGAGGATACTGTATCCCTTGTAGACGGATAAGATTCCTCTACAAAAAATGGGTATACTGGGCATGAAACTAAACTACATCTGATGACGAGGCACCTGTTCTAGAAATTTTGTTTGTATGGAGTATTCCATTATTTCAATTACTCCCTGTTGCACTTTATCCCAGAGTCGTAGTAGCTGTTACGATCCCATCTCTGAGTCAAATAGATTCATTTAAAAATTGTTCGTATTCGATGTGTGCCAAAAAATAAAACAAATAAAAACATTTAAGAAGGTAATAAAAAAAATGTAAAAACTAACATGCAATAAACGCGATTCCTTAAACTTTTGGCAAGAAATAACCCAAGATGATTTGACATACCATTAAAATCATTTACTCAATCATTTCTTGTGTGTACAACTCTTGGGTACAGATTAATTGGGGTTATCATCTAGACATTAGTAGTGACAGCGATTTGTATCAAGAGGAAATAAAGAGTTTAAGAGACGATCTCCATCGCAACAAATACCCAAGAAATCTTGAGTGTACGACAGAGAATGATACCCAAAAACTCACTATGGTCTGTTTGCACTACGTCAAAACGTCAAAAGATTTGAAAGATATCAAGTTCATATGATATCGGGACAATATTCACTAGTAGCATGACTCTTCGAATTTATTCCTGTCGAGTCATACCCCTACAGAATACATTATGAACACGAATTGCATGTACTCCATCCCATGCAGTTGTGGCAAAGTATATAAAGGCAAGACTTGCCACCCACTAAAAGTAAGGCAATAGGAACATCGAAAGAGAGTATGTCGAAAAGTCGGTATGGCTGACCCTACATGGAAAGAAGAACTTAACCATTTGCCCTTGTGAGCTCAAGTTAATTGATAGGCAAGAACACTGGTGGATTAGGTATGTTAAAGAAGTGGCGCATATGTTGAGCTACAGTGAACTGTTGATTAGACCAAGTATAGAGATGAATACGACTGGGGAACCATTAATCAAAAAGGCTCAACAAAATATGTGATATGAGCTGGGGTATAAACATCTGAGTATCTCATGGATTTATAGAGACATTAGGTTTATAAGTCCACAAAATTTAATCTGAATTGTCCGGCAAGGACACATGACGCAAAGGATTTGGTGTTGAGTTGGGAAGTTCTTCAAAGTGAAACCATCTGGAGGTTGTAGGTTCAATTCTAACAACAGGTAAAAATAACAAGGAATACTTACTATAACTTAAAACTTTTTCTTGGTTATAGTTAACCGAATGGAAGCTGTCTACCCACCCCTGGGATTAAGTAAGGAGTTTAGTTCGGTGTTGACTTCCGAGTTCGACAAGAAATACCTGAAGAATGTTGAAGGAAATCTCGGCCGAAACGTTTTCCGAATATAACAATAAAGATGAAGTCAATAATCGGAATATTCTAAGTTATAGTCATTTTGAAAATATCTAATATACCTATACTGACACACCGTTTAGTTGACGTGGGGACCACAAAGCCTCCGCATTTGATTTCTGAATTCATATTATTCTGAATATAAACCTGCCTTTTTCGCATCATCAGTCATCTTGCGAATACGGCATAATGTTATATAATTTCTCTCCAAACAACCATTTCAAGCAGAAGTTTGAAGGTTTGTAATAGAAAGGTGGAGTTAGAGGCTATTTCGATTGAAGCACGAGACGAGAAAGTTTAAATTTTGAACTTCAGCAGATAGTACATTTTTGTAGAGGTATGCTTTTGAGTTTAACGTTTTATAAACACTTTTTTGGGCTTTCATATTTTCCTTACAATATACAGGGAGTTCCCTCTAAAGAAAGACAGTTAGGAAACTCATAGAAATGTCTGGTCTTAATAAATCTTTAACATATCAATAAACGTGGAAACCAACAGTAAATGTGTGTTTACCCATTTTTTTCATCACTGAGAAGTGACAACCTCCTCATATCAACAACCATTTCTTCGCCCTCTTTTCAAGTATCTCACAATGGTCAAACTGCAACTGTAGGAAAAATATACGGCTTAAAGGCGAGCATGTCAATCAGTTTTATCGATGTCTTATTCTTCAATGCTACAAGTTCTGAGCCTCTTCATTGCTTGATAATCTTTCCTTCTGTCAGTCATCCTTCTGTTTTTTTATCCGTATATATATATATTTGTTGCGGATAAACTGTGCAAATAAATGAATGAAACACAGATCTACAAATTAATAAAAAAACAGGTGTATAAAATATTTTCTTCTAAGAAAAGACAATATGAATCAGACCGTAAATATTTAAAGAGAAAAAGAAATCTTCATGTATAAAATGCAGCAGTTTGCATTTGTTTTACTTTAGCTGTATATTTTGTGTCTGTAAAAGATCTTTATGTGAATATATCATTATGTGAAAGAGAACGTATATTTATGCATTGATATGTACGTGGATGTAGAAAGAAATTTCACCAGAAAGGAAAAGATTATTAGTACGAGCATGTCTATGAAGACAAATTGCTTTCATTCAATGTAAAATAATTAAAGAATGTTAAAATTAAATGCATACTTGAAGGAACAGAATGTTAGATGATTCAATTAAAAGAAATAAAGGCGAAATATTTCGAAGGTTACAGAATAAATCCATAAAAATTACAGGCTATTGCATTTTATTTGTTTACTATTTATGTGATTGAGGTCGGCTCGAAATAAGATAAAAAAAGTTGATGACTTATCTATGGTTCTATCTGGTTAAAAATATATTTTAACAATCTAGGAGGGAAAAGATTCCTCAGATTACCTGGGATTTTGATATTTCACATTTGTTAGATATCTACGAATCTCAAAGAAATTTTAAAATCGACTGGTAAACGTTGATTGGTCAATAAATGCAAAAATTCAGCAACACATTTACAGCTTCCAGGGCCTACATTAGGCACAAAAGTTAATTTTTTTATGTATAGAAATCAGTTGATTTTTCTTAATCCTTGTCAAGTAAGAATATTAAGTTTATAAGTCCCAAAAATTTACACTGGATCGTCCAGCAGGACACATAGCGTAACGGTTATAGGCGTTGGTTCCCTAAGCTTCTAAGGAGACAATCATCTGAAGGTTGCAGGCGAGTAACAATACAGGAATACTTGACACTTGAATATGGTTATGGCTAACGTAATCAGAACAGGCGACTCCCGTGGTTTCAATAAAGGACGTAGTTCGAAGTTACGTGAAGGTTCCCGGAGACCAGAGGACATATCAGCCGAAAAGTTGTGGACATAACAATGAAGATGAAGACAATAGTCCGAAAACCTTTAATGATAAAAATCATCAAGCTTCGTCACAGAAATTTAGACAACTAAAACAGACATTTTTTGTCAACACATTTTTGTATATGTCCTTACGATTGGCTGCATTGATTTTATGATATCCGGCTGTGATTAGTTAATGAAACTCCCATAGCTAAATGATAACCTGGTATTATCTGCCCAATCTTGGAACAATATCAAGGGCATATATATCACAAAAGCGATGAGATCTCTATATTAGAATGAAACAACCTAGACTCAATAGAAATAATTTCGAATCCAGTATTAATGTACTTAAATGTCTTTTAGCAACTGCTGGTACTTGTAGAAACGAAGTTAGAAATAAAACGCTACAGCAATACACCAGTATAAATAATAAAAACTCACAAAGTAATAATGTACATGCAAAGGTTACAGCTCTGTAATGGTTAAAGAGCTAGACAACAGCCTTGAAGTAGGTGAGTTGGAAGTGCAGTCGTGCTATTACGTTCAGTTTCAGATTAATTCCCTTGGAAAAGGTATTAACCCTTTTATCTCCCCAGCTATTATGGATTAGCTATCATCATTGCTGTTCTTCTGCAAAGAATTAAATGACTCATGAAGGTTGACATGCCATTAAACAAGGAAATCAGTCTTCATGAATTGTCATTGACGTGACGCTGGTAATCGGGCAGTTTTGATAAATTTGACATGAGATTAAGACTATTTAACAGAAATTATTAAATTCTGTTTTTACACACATACGAGGTGCATACGGTAAGTTTCCAAACTTTTTTCGTATGGGCACTTTTATTGATAGTAAACACTTGAAACTCTAGTCCCCTTCGAAGTAATCTCCTCCGGCTGCAATGCACTTGTTCTACCGTTCCAACAACTTCTGTAAGGCCTCATGGAAGTCTTTTTGTGTGAGGGTGTCAATGACCCTCGTCACAGCCTCTTTCATCTCATCAATTGTCTCATAACGACAGCCTCTGAGTTTAGGGAATAAGCAAAAGTAACAGGGAGCAAAGTCTAGACTATTGGGAGGCTGAGGAACTGTCTTGATACCCATCTTGGTCAAATAGTCTATGACAAGGATGGAGTTGTTGACTGGTGTATCGTCCTGGTGGAAATGCCACTGACCCGATTTGCAGAGTGCTGGCCTCTTCCGACGGAATCTCTTCCTGAACTCCCTTAAAACCTCAACATAGTAACCCTAATTCTAACCCTTTGGCCAATCAACTGTGGTGTATTGATATCCTTACTCCTCCCACACCTCTCATCATCCCTCACAGACTCCGTGCCTTACTTGAACTTCTTATGCCACTCAAAAACTGATGCTCGATTAATGGAATATGCTCCAAAAGCAGTCTGAAGCATTCCATACATTTTTGTGGCATTTTTTCCAAGTTTAAAACAGAATTTTATTGCATATCGTTCTTCTAAAGTGTCAGATTGCATTTTTGAAATTCCCCAGCTGTGGCAATCAGGCTTTAGTAGGGTGTATTCCAATTGCTGCTGTAGCTGTTCATTTGAAGCTGAAATCATAAAAATTGGTCAGTCATCTCATAAGATGTATAGCAATAACATACTGAATAGAGTCTACAACAGTTTTAAATGCCCATACGAAAAAAGTCTGGAAACTTATCGTATGTACCTCGTAGATATGCATTAAAATATATTTGGTAAAGTTTTAAAAATTCTTCTCGGGATTGTGTAAATTCCTTCACCGGTGGGATTTAATTGATAGCTAAAGGCCGAAAACAAACAAACAAACGAACAAAAATTAAAAAAAACAAAAAAAAATAGTTTTGCTACAAATTTTCAAATTATAACGTCTGGTTTTTAAAAGTATAAGTGTTGCATATTTACTTTTGACAGTATGTTAATTATGGATTACTAAACAGGATAGGCACCTGTTTGAACGAGAGGACAGCAGAAATGAATTATGTGAATGGGGAACTGGAAGGAAAATGTGTGGGCGTTATGAATATTATATAATGATTTGAGATTCGCAGTCAGGAGCACACAGTTTCAGTCCCCGCAGGACAGGCGGTCAAATGCGGTGAGAGACCGGTGAGTAGAGGTCCGCCGAGAGGCAGCGGTCCCCCGGGTAGAGAAGCACACGAAGAAAGATGCTGGAATATTGAATCACGATGTGGGTTAAGAAGATATAGTCTCAAATATAGCAGTTCGAGTCCTTCATCTCTCTCTCTCTCTCTCTCTCTCTCTCTCACTCACACACCTGCAACATTGCTACTCTTTCATGACAATAAAGAAGATATATATATATATATATATATATATATATATATATATATAAAGATGTATTGTTGTATCTTCATAGGCTATATAACATAAGTATGACAGTAATCCTTTTGTTTTTTTATCCTTATATTTATATATCTCTCTGGATACATAAATATAATTATGGCGGATAAAGTGTGCAAATGATTGAACAAAACACTGATCTACAAAACAATAAATTGTATTTCTTTAAACTGAATTCAAAGTTTATTAAAAAACAGGACTACAAAATCTTTTCTTATAAGAAAAGATAATATGAGTAAGAGCGTAAATATTTTAAGAGAGAAAGAAAACTTTATACATGTAATGCAGCAGTTTGTAGTTGTTTAACTCTTGCTGTATTTTTGTGCTTGGAAATGACTTTTGTGTAAATACATTATTATGTGAGAGAGAAAGTATATTTATACATAAATATGTACGTGGATGTAGCAAGAAATTTCATCTGCAAGGGAAAGATTATTAGTTCCAGCATCTTTAAATGAGCCTGACCTAATCTTTTCACAGGGTTAAATAGTTTCATTTATTTCTATCTAATACGAATAATTCCA
>OY757912.1:121790451-121842951 GCA_963585895.1 Sepioteuthis lessoniana | reverse complement strand
TAATTTACACCCGTTTGCTTGTATGAATCGATTAGTTGTGTGGCTCCTTTTGAAACATAGTGTGACGAGCGGTGTGAAAAGGGGACGGTTTATAACATTGTGAAACGCGAGAGCTAGACTGTCATGGGAAATGACTCATCACTAATTATACTCAAAGTCAATGTTCACACCAAAGAAAGTGATGTGCATATGGTGAAATCAGAACAAAGTCCCCTAATATAATTTCTTAACTGATTCGAACTAGTATTGTTCCCAATTGAAGTGAAGCACTTATGTCTCTAGATACCCACGTTGTCGATGGGGCGTAGAGTACACTAACTGTATCCCTTGTAGAGGAGAAAGATTCCATTAAGAGGGGTATCCTGGGTATGTATTTACCCAACCCCTCTCCTAGGAGCAGAAAGTGAGTCAAGCTCAATTTTTCATTTTAATTTCTACGTTATACTGCCTATATATGAGGTCTGCCTGAAAAGTAACGTGACTGAGTGGGTTGTTTGATGGATAAGCGGGCTGTTTTATCATCTAACCTGATATGTTCGGAGTACATAATTGTAAGCAAAACTTTCTGCAACTACTGAATTTTTCACCTGAAATTTTCGGTGCCATTGAGGAAAATTCCGTTACAAGCACTACCAATGCTTTAGTAAGTGTATGAAAATAACACCATATCCCGCACACTGTCTTTTGAGAGGCACAAGACGTTCAAAAAGGGGAGAGGGGGGGTGAAAGATGACTGTAGGAGCTGGAGGCCTCCAACATGCAGTACTGAAGTTAACATTAAGAGGGTAACACAGTCACCGTGTTGCGATCGTCGGTTGACTGCTTAAATGAGTACAAGTCAGCTGGACATGAAGAAGGGCAGTTTTTGGAAGATTATCACCAAAGATTTGGACACGCAGAAAGTCTACGCAAAAATGGTACCAACACTGCCAGCTGATGATCTGTAGTACCTCGCCCGGCAGGTGTGTCAGGATATTATCGAACTTCTTTAAACTGAACCAGACTTTCTTCGTAGAGTCATCAAACCGGACTCCAAACACCTGAGCAATCAACGGAAATATCCGACATCAGCAAGGCTGAAAAAGGTAAGAGTCTTCTAGGAGTTGAAATGAATTATTTGTGACACCGATCCCGTTTTTTTCTACGTTTGTACTAGATGCTGCAACCATAAAATAGCTATATATATGTATATGTGTGTGTGTGTGTTTGCATTAAAATAAATAGGTCTACAAGAGAATTTGCTTTTAAGTCATTTCTGTTTCTTCAACACATGTTTCTAACGAAGAATAAATTACCTAAAACCAAATTCACTTATGGACCTATTCATTTTAAAGTATCTTTTCTCTCATTAGACCAACTCAAAAATTATATGTGTGTGTGTGTGTGTTTGCTATCCCGTCCGTTAGCCTCGTAAAACTATGGGTCGTTGCCCTGATCACAGCACAGGATTACAGGTCTGCGGGACGATTATTTAAAAGACAAGAAGTTGCTCATACTGCAGATCTTTTTTCTTCAGAAACTAATGACTGTAAATTGTAGAAGCAAGCTGCTATACAACTTGTTACCACCGGAGTTACATGAACAAGGCTGAAGACGACATTCAACGTCAGGTTTTGAATTCAGAGCTTCAGCATGACCGGTTTGCTTACCTACGAGGCCAGAAAGCCCACTATAACCAATATTTACTCATAGTTAGAAGATGTTGTAATATAGTCATAGCATTCACATCCTCTATGAATTTTGTGACCTATAACAATGTGTTAAAAACAAAATTTCTTAAGGCAAGTGCGAGAAGTTAGAGATTGACCCATTCTCGCACTTGCCTTAAGAAAATGTACAACTAGAGTTGAAGATGTATATTTTCTTTTTTAAGAAGTTCCACAAATCATAGCTTTCCACAACGAATAGTTTCGTTTGCTCCAAATTCAAACTCCTTACTTGTCCTGTTGCAAGCAATTTTGAACAAGTCCTGGAGGCAACACACAACAAAGCCCCAACTGTACGGCAACCAACTTCCCATCACGAAAACTATCAAAGTTAGACCAACCAGACATGCAGGACATTGCTGGAGAAGCAGGAACGAGCTCAATGGTGATGTTCTCCTGTGGACCCCCTCATATGGCCGAGCAAAAGCAGGACGACCAACTCGAACCTACATACAGCAGTTATGTGAGGATGCGGAATGTAGCCCTGAGGACCCACCAGAAGCGATGAACGATAGGGAGAAGTGACGAGAGTGGGTCGGGGATATCCGTGCTGGCGGCACGACATGATGATAATGATAATGACTTGTCCTCTGCCAGTCACTAACTGAACTGAATTTTTAAAAATTTCCAACTCTATTGTGAATTGAATTACCACGACCAGAAAATCCGGCGAGCACTTGCGCGTGACATTCGGAAACACTGAACGGCTGTTTCAACCTTAATAGGTCTCATCAGCAGTGATCTCCCTGACTGGAGATCGAATCAGCGACCACAGAATGCAGAGCCGAAACTATACAACAGAGCCTCTGAATCCCATCGCACACAAGTGACGCAAAATTAACTAGTCATTGCAATTGCGCGGCCAATTAACCTGAATGTGTCTTGCAAGTTATATCCGTAAACTTTACAGAGGACACGGTCACCTCCAGGGCTACGTCTTCTCAGGAGGACTAGAAATACGCATCCGCGTCATATTATAACCTTAAGGGCAAGGATATACATGTAACTTTTCTTTTTTAAGTAGAGGAATTACGGATGTAACTTGCAAGACATATTCAGGTTAATTTGCCGCGCAATTACCATGACTAGTTAATTTAGCGTCACTGTGCAGTCTGAATTGATGGCTCCGTCGTTGTAAGTTATCACGCTACCTTAGTTTTTATGATTAATTATGTATTGAGATATTGCTCTGTGTTACTTGTGTTGAGCACTATAAGAATTTTGCCGTTTGGAGGTGTTTGTGGCGTTAAATTGTTTTGTTTGCTTGTTTGTTCATTTGGGTTTTAATGCATATCAACCTTGTAGATTATTTAATGCTTTATTCATTTTTATACAAATAAAGAATTCAATTGCAAACGAATCAGTTTAGCATAAGTACACAGATTAATTGTCTGAAACATTTTTATTTCAAGCTATTCAGTTTAGTCAAACAGTGTTATTTACATCATTTCAGTTTAGCCTAAGTACAGATGTTATTTAAACACAATTAAATGTCAAAACTGTTCTATTTTAAACAATTCAGTTTAGCATACAAAACAGATACATTTCAAACAATTCAGTTTAGCATAAGTATACCGTTTAAATGTTAAAACATTTCTATTTCATGCAATTCAAGTTACCGTGAGTACACAGTTAAAATGTCAAAACGGTTCTATTTCAAGCAATCCAGTTTAGCATAAGTACGCAGTTTACTTCTATTAGACCTAATGATAGGACCCTATCAGGTGCTACCACTCTGGACCAGCGTGGATATGGGAGCAATGGCAATGAAGGGGTATTCCGCTTTCTCCAAAGCTCCAGCATTACTGGGACCTAACCATCAGATTGTTCAGTGTCATATCTAAGACACACGTTGGGCTGGGTCTTACCTCTCTGTAGAGATGCAGTTGGAGTATTCTTCTTCCCCAGCTGACTGGACTAGTGTCGTTAAATTCTAACCACATACAGAACTCTTTGTCAATAATTAGTCTTATCTCTTTCCAGAAAATTGTAGAGAGTTTCCTCATTATCTTACTGAAAGTCTTTTTAAAGTTCATGCATATATACACGAATGTCTGCTCCCCCACTCCGCTTACATAAAAGCATTCGTATAAACATTGTACTTATATACACTTGTGTGTGTACTCGCTTAAACATACCAATTATTTAATAACAGCGGTGTTGAAGCAAGAACAGACGTCATCACCATCTGTTCAAGATGAAATACATGCAATATTGGTATTGACATGAGATTATCTATATTTATAGGTCGTAAGTTCTTTGGTGTAAGAAACAGCCGTAGAAGAATGTACAAACATGCAAGGACTTATCCGTATATATAGATTAGTAGACAAACTGATGTATTTATTCAACCAAGCAAAGTGCTGTGATTTTTAATTACCACGAGAGATAAATGTCACTACATTTTCAATGGTTTGGGAAACTTTCTTGTTACCCCTTTCACTTAAGCATAGTCGGCTAGGACTCAGAATGCACCGACCCCAATCCCAGGAGTATTGAGTATCCTGGATATGACAATAAACAATCTGATGGTGAGGTTCTAGAGATGCTGGAGCTTTGGGGAGTGCGGAGCACCCCTTCATTGCCATTGCTCCTAGGTCCACTCTGGTCCGGAGTGGTAGAACCTGATAGAGCTCTATGTATGGGTCAAATAGAACTAAACTGCATACTTACGCTAAACTGAATTGTTTAAATTAGAACTTTTGACTAAACTGAATAGCTTGAAATAGAAATGATTTGACAATTAAAGAGTGTATTTATATTTAAACTGCGTACTTATGCTTAACTGAATTGTTTGAAATAGAACTGTTTTTGATATTGAAATTGTGCTTATGCTTATCTGAATTGTTTAATATAGAACTGTTTTGACATTTATCCGTGAGGAAACAAAATCTATACTTATACAAAACAGAATTAGCTGAGAACTGTTTGAATAAACCGAATAGCTTTAAATAGAAATATTTTTGACAATTAAACCGTGTACTCATGCTAAACTGAATTGTTTGAAATAGAACTGACTATTTGAATAAAATGGATTTGGCGTTAAGGAACCTACAAAGGTTGATATGCCATAAACCCCAATCAACCTAACCTAACCTATTTCTCTCGGGAAAATACTACCTATCGTCGAATATTTCAGTAGACAATTTATATTTCATAATAATAATCATTTGTTTCACACAGTAATATTGTTTTAAGTGTTCCTTTGTAATACTAATAAACTATACATATTTTGGGAGTGGATTGGAATGAAGGAGTGATCGTAGCTTACTAAAAGCAGAAATTTCACTTAGCCGGATATATCGTAAGGTTTCAAGACAACAAGAGGACCCGTGAAGTTGTCGAGTGACCGGAAAGAGCTGATCTGAAGATCTCCATGACGCTGAAAAGAGGAAATTCTCAAGGGATTCGGGTCAACAGGAAAAAAGAAAACATGATCAAGAACGAAATGAAAATGCATCTTGGACACCAATGTGGAAAAAATCAGTAATTCAAATAAAACTAACGGGAAATTGATAATATACTTTAAAGTAACTAGTCTAATTTAATAAGAATTTAATTGCTCGGTTATATGGCTTCAAACATTCTTTTTCAATATTTATAATAATCAAACAGGTTTATTTTATCAGCCTATCAACTCCTGATGGGCCATTCACGGTCAAAATTAAATGCAAATAAATGTTACTCTATTATATTATTCAATAATAACTATTTGCTTGCACACTGTCATATTTTATAAAGTATTCCTATCAAATCTAATAATTTATATACATATTTATGGTTTCTAAAAGAGTCTAATTCTAATTAATCATGAACAATTATATGGTTTAAAGTAACTATTTCCATTTAATAATTTGACAAAGAGAATAGTCCACAGCTTCGTACACGATGATAGACGCTGATAAAATACATCGAATGAATACACATTTACGCTAGTTAAATTAACTAACTCGAATCTATGTATCTATCTATCTATCTTAGTACGTTCAAATTTATCTTTTACAGGGAGAGCGAATTTAAAGCTAAAATTTAGTTATTTGTTTCCTTCTAAATGTGTATTTCACAATATTTGTTTTCAAACATTTATATCAAAACTAAAATTATGACAAGAAAAGATGGATTCTGATTAGAGAAAAGAGATTTACAGATATTTCTATATTATATTAAAATGTTTATATTGGAATGTAAAAATGAATTCCCAGAGTTTTGTTGAGAAATATGTAATTTTGAATTTAAGCGAGTTTTATACAAGGAATTTATCGATTTTACTTTTTCCTTTGTATTATTGATGCCGAAATTATATTAAATTTTAAGTGTCTTGCAGCAACATGGATTCCTGATGATCATCTAGAACTAAATAATAGTCTAGGAGAGACTCTTTTTCAATTGAGAGAAAAAGTTACACGAAAAACTTTTTACCCATGTAAAAAAAAATGCATAGAATTTTTTTTAGCTATTTTTCAAACCATTTGGTGGTCTACAGAATACAGAAAACAATATTAATTGTATTGTGGATAAAGAATTTTAAAATACACACACACACACACACACACACACACACACACACACACACACACACACACACACACACACACACACACACACACTCATATACATACATACATACATATATATTATATATATATATATATATATATTATAAAATTATGTGGGAAGACGACTTCGTAAATACTCAGAAAATGCTTAATACTATTCACCTACTATCCTCCAAGCTGTTGATTGAATAGCACCATTAATGTTTTTACAAAGATAGTTTGGCATTAAATAACCCATTGATATGCCATTAAACAAAGAATTCAAACCAAACCATCAATACTGTCTTGGTCAAGCAACACACACACACACACACACATACACACACGTGTATATATATATATATATATATATATAGATATTACTCCCAAGTCTACTCTAACATGGAGTGGTAGTACCTTTTAGGGTCCCATCTATGGGTCAAACAGGACTCTTTAATTATTTACTTGATTTAATCCACCTATGTTGAAGAGAATTAATAGTGTTAAATAGTAATACCTGAAACCGTTGAACTGTGAGCAAATAAAACTATTCATTGTTTTATAGGAAAACGTGAAGCAATTTTACGGTGCAAATTATACTATTTGTGTTAGATAGATGTACTTATAACTATCAATCTGTGTGAAAATACATGAGCTCTGATTCGTTTTAAAATATTCTTTTCTACAAATTTTTTTTTCACCAATCATGTGTTCTTCCGCCGAAAAACAAACATCAAACCAACCAACCAACTAACCATGTATATGTGTGCGTGCCGCTGTGTATGTATGTGTCTTTGTGCGTGTATTTACCAACTCCTCTGCACGTGCAGGATGGGACGTAAAGTCAATTTTGAGTCGAGTTTAACAGGTTTGAATTCAGAGTTTTGTTTTTCGTATCCTGGATTCTTAACAAAGACTTAAGAACCTAGTCAGTCCTTTTATTTACTTAATTAGCTGAAGAGGGAGTTAAATGAAGTGCAATCAGCATCGTCCAAGGTTTGAACTCGTGTCATCGCGTTGATTTCCTACTACGATAACCGTTGCACCTAATGTATTTCAGTGTGTGTGTGGCTGTTTATATTCATGTGAGTGTTTGTGTGTGCCTTCAATAAGTTTCCAATTGTATATATATATATATATATATATACTTTAAAATGTGTAGGTCAACAAGTGAATTTGGTTTCAGTTTTAATTATCTTTTTGTTTCTACACGTGTTTCTGAGTTGTCCTCAGAAAGTTAATGAATACTTTGGGCGATCCCTTTGGCTTTTATAATGGTTAGTTTTTTGATAGAATGGCAGTTCTCAGGGCCAGGATCTGTGTTTACGAGTGTTCTGTTTTTCCATTATTGTTTGTGATAAAGTTTGACCTCTGCAGATGTTTGTGTGTGTGTGTTTGTGTATGCTTACATGTGTGTATTCTATGCGTTTGCGTATATGCGTGAGTGTTCGTATTTATGTATGTTTATATACTTTCGGGTTTCTTTTATTTCCGTTCTTCCCCTATATTACCAAAGATGGTTCATAAACTATAGAATCCAACCAACAACTAACCTTCCTCCCAGTGTGATTCTATGTGTGTGTGTGTGTGTGTGTGAGTGTGTGTGTTTAACGCAGGAGTAAATTCATCAATTAATTTTTTTCTTTTATTTGGAGTCATGAGTAGTTGTCGGTTTGGTATGTTGGCATTGTTTTAAAGATTCAATTACTGCATTCGTAAAAGTGTTTTGAAACAAAGTTTTCTGTTAATTTAATGTTGCTCCGATGTAAGGATACTCTATTGCTTTGCGCTTGAACTGATCCTATGCATACTCATTTACAGTTGCAACATTTGCTTACGTTGCTTACATTTTTTGAATTGCAGGTTAGATTTTTATTTATTATCAATATTGTTTTGGGGTATTCGAAGGTATAGGATTTTCTTTTATCATTATACTACATTATCCACATGTTTTATTCTTGCATCTTAAGACTCTATGCATTTTGTGTTCCCCAAATGTTGATGAGGTGAGTATGTGTTTTAAATTTCTAGGCTGTGTTTGTCTTTTAATGATTTTAGTTATGTCTAATATGTTTTTTATTCTGTCATTGTTTTTATCTGTTCGAGATTTTTTATCATTTCTGTGAACTGTTCTGAGTTATTTCTACTATGTGCTGAGACGTTTGCTAAGGATTTTTCATTGTTATGGTTTTTTGGGAGTTCGTAGATTTTTAATGGTATTTTTCTGCTAATTCGAATCCCTAATTTTTTGTATAGTTGGGTATCCCCTCTAGTGGAGGATCAAGCATAATTCTTTGAGACAAGTTTCTCTGGGGGTTTTATTTGTGAATTGGGTGCATATTCATCGTGTTAGAGTTTAAGGGATGGATTTTATCCAATTTTGATGGTGGCGACTTTTGAAATGAAGTTATTGTTGGGTGTCTGTGGATTTGTGGTAAATGTTTGTGATAATTTGGCCATTTTCATTTTTAATGAGGATGGGAAAAAATGATACTTCTTTAAAACTGTCTTCTCTGGTGAATTTTATTTTAGGGTGAAGGTTTTGGTATAACTTATGTAACTCATTAATGTTTCCCTATTAAAGTACCTTTGCTGTGATCTAATAAATTCTGTATTTATATTGTTATATTTTTTATCAATGATTTCAAATAGATTTTCCTTTAAATATGTTAAGGTTAAGGGGGCGTATGTTGGCGCCATTTCAATTCCCATAGGCGTTCCTAGGGTTTGTGTGTACTTTACGTACATAGGATTATTGTTTATGATTAGTTCTATAGCATCTGAGATGATTTTGGTTCAAATATTTGGTGTAATGTTTCAGGGTATTTTTCTATCCAAAATTAGATGGCTTGTTTTACTAATTTATGGGGGATATTATTGTACAGGCTTGCGACGTCAAATGTAACCATGAGTATATACTGATTAGTTTTTTATAGAATGGAGTTTCAAATGTCGATAACCTCAATTGTATAGCTTTATGTCTTGTTAAGAAAGGGTTGTAGTAATATTGTCTATTAGTTTGCTGGGTCTGTTTCTGGGGCAAGACAGGCCTGCTACGATTGGTTTAAATTTGAGGTCACTTGAGTCTGGAATTTCTATGCCTTCAGATTTTTGTGCTTCTAGAGCTGTTTCCAGACTTTTTTCGTATGAGTACTTTTATCGATAGTACACACATGAAACTCTAGTCCCCTTCGAAGTAATCTCCTCCGGCTGCAATGCACTTGTTGTACCGTTCCAACAACTTCTGGAATACCCCATGGAAGTCCTCTTGTGTGAGCGTGTCAATGATCTTCGTCACAGCCTCTTTCATCTACTCAATTGTCTCAAAACGACAGCCTCTGAGCTAAGGGAATAACCAAAAGTCACAGGGAGAAAAGTCTAGACTCTAGGGAGGGTGAGAAACTGTCTTGATGCCCATCTTCGTTAAATAGTCTGTGACAAGAATGGAGTTGTGTACTGGTGCATTGTCCTGGTGGAAATGCCACTTACTCGATTTGTAAAGTGCTGGCTCATCCGACGGAATCTCTTGCTGAACTCCCTTAAAACCTCAACATAGTAACCCTAACCCTAACCCTTTGGCCAATCAACTCTGGTCTATTGACTTCCTTACACCTCCCACACATCTCATCATCCCTCACAGACACCCTGCCTTCCTTGAGTCTCTTATGTCACTCAAAAACTGATGCTCGATTCATGCAACATGCTCCAAAAGCAGTCTGAAGCATTCCATACATTTCGGTGGTATCATTTTTTCCAAGTTTAAAAGATGATTTTATTGCATATCGTTCTTTTAAAGTGTTCTGACGTCCACATTGCATTTTTAAAATTCACCAGCTGTGACAATCAAGCTTTAGTAGGGTGTATTCCAATTGCTGCTGTAGCTGTTCATTTAAATCTGAAATCATACAAATTGGCCAATCATCTCAAAAGATGTATAGCAATAACCTACTGAGTTTTCAAGAGTCTACGACAATTTTAAATACCTATACGAAAAAAGTGCGGAAACTTACCGTATACACCTCGTATATACTAGAAAAAATAAAAGAAAGCCAACATCTGATTTACAGTCAAACCTCAAAAGAAGCATCGGTTCCCATCAAATTAAAAAAAAAATATTGAACCGTCTCAATTCTGAGAAAGTTACCCCTTAAGAAGATCAGCCAAATAAGCAAAATATGGCCTGTACGCGCAGAGTAACTAAACCTTACAAGATAACAACAACCAAATCCATGCATGTTGGAATCCATATAACCTACTCAAGGAGTATGCAGGCAGATACATACATATGCATGTATGTATATTTAATTACACAAAACAGAGAGATCCGTACGTTAAATCCAGACCTATGTAAATATATACATTTGTTCGCTTGTTCTATATTCATGTATGGAAATAAAGGTGGCCTAAATCAGTGGGGGAGGCATTGAATGATCAGTGCATTGATTATTCTATTCGCCACTTGTTGTACTGAATCTCATTTTCATCCCGATATTTTATGTCAGAAAACACGCTTCTTCTTTACGCACCATATGCACCTAAAAAGAAATAGGAATAAGGTTCGTTTGCATTGACTTTGCTAAATACATGCGTATCTCTTCACATTTGTGTGTACATATATAGTTGAAATTGTACACACGAGTGTCCTTAATGGCGTCAATGTACGAATGCATTATATATATATATATATATATATATATATAACTTCGTGATGAACAACCAGTCTGAGCAAGGGTGAAGACTAGGAACACAGACAAGGTGAGTTTAACTGGCAAACGTCAATAATCCTTTAGATTTATTTTCATTCTTTGAACAATGTCAATTCAACAATTTTTTTATTGTCGTCAGTTGAAAATGTACACCAAATAGTGTAAATCTATAATACTATGACGAAGTTTGTACATCAGTGTGTGTCAATTTGATTGACTGAGAGATTAATTGATTTTCACGGCAGGTAAACTCGTCCGGTGTTATTTTATGCCCAAAGGTTAGGGAGTCGCGTTCATTTTGATGTCATATTTACTTTTTTGTGCAATTGTTTAAGTAAAGGTCTTTTGTATACGGTCCGTACGTATTAGTTTAAACAGATTTATCAATAGGAGGGATCCTATCAGATTTATGTGATCTATCGATGGGATCATATCAGACTTATGCGATCCGTAAATGGGATCCCAATTTGGGTAATTTGTCGTTGTTAGGTTTGTTATATGTGTTAGTTGGTGGAGATATTAGTCTGTGGGTAGTGGGAATAGTGGGAGTATTTTTCTTAAGTTTTTTTGATGAGTGTATTTTGAGGGAATTTTTTGCGTTTAATGTGAACAATTTAGGCTATTTTAACTTTTAAGGGAGTGTCCGATGTACTTAAATTCTTCATCTAGGTACTGTGGGCTACTTATTCTAAGTGCTTGTAGATAGAAGCCAATTATGAGGCCTACTTTTATTTTGTTGTGGTGGTGAGAGTAGAAATATGTTTAATCGTTTTTGGTTGTTGGTTTGCGGTAGACTTTAAAAGTTAAATCATTTTGGGATTTTATAATCGGGATGGCCTGGAAGAGTATGATTCATTCTTTTTCATCGGTAAAGTTGAAGGAGAGGTAGTTTAACTTCTCGGCAATCTCTTCGATTTTTATGTTTTAGGGTAGAAAAATGAGTATATTGTCAAAATTCACTGAAGTCTACCATTTCTTTCTTTATATATATATATTAAATTTCTGTTAAATTCATAATATTGTCTCACAACGTCGGCGATGGAAGTTAGGGTGTACCTAGTAGATTAATTGAATGATGAGTTGGTTTCAAAGGCATACCACCTCGTAACCATATCCCCAGTAATTACTGTCTTCCATAGTTGTTGTCTATCGCACCACGGTTTTTTGACCAAGTAAGCCTCTGGCCGGCTTGGGTAGGAATTGAAACCGCTATCTTTTGACAATGCTCACCTAGAACCGTAGAGACTCAACGCCTCTATACGCTGCGCCACGGGCCCCGTTGACAATGAATACAGTTATGCAGTGGGTAATGTGTTTTAGCTGTAGCGACGACCGTGAGAAGGACTATCGACGTTCAATACAGTTACCAGGCTGCGAAATGAGGATCGCCTTGATCAGTTGGTCCGCGTGATTCGGGACGATGAAAGATGAACTCCACAGACAAAATTTTCATAACAAAGGCGTCATTATCACTGTTGTGAAAGAGTTGGTAGCCTCTGCTAGAACTGATTGTTTTTCCTTTTTTTAATACGCTTTGCTGGCATGTCACAGTCGAAGATACATACTTAATGACGGAGACTAAATACGGAGAGGAAATAGGTTTGTTGATTACGAAAACCTGGATGGTTAGAAAGTTTATTACAAGGAAATCAAATTCTGTTTTGAAAATATCCAAAAACCTAATAAGTCTACATATGCAATATTGTACTCAGGTTTCATCTCCAGTGTCAAGACATGGTGATTGGAGTGTAATAATAAGACTGGAGGCATTCAGGGAAGAGTGATGAAATAAGAAAAAGAGTTAAAGGAAACATCAACAAGGAAAGATTAGAGAAATGAGGATTAAATACTTTTCTAGAAATAATCAGAGGTGATCTGAAGGAAAATTTCAATATAATTCATGTAATTTCTAATTATGGTAGATTTTTTTCGATATTTCTCCTCGAACTAGCGATTCAAAAAGTATGTCTTCTCCATCTACTCACCAACTGGATTATTTTGATAAAAGACTTATATTTTTTGAATATCTTGTCTAATCTGATCAATAACAGCAATCATCATCATCATCATCATCTTGTCGTGCCATCAGCACGGATATCCCTGACCCTTTCTCGCCACCTCTCCCAATTGTTCATCACTTTCGGCAACTCCTCAGGGCTACAACCTGTATCCTCACAGAGCTGCTGTATGAAGGTTCGAGGGTAAAAAATAAATTTGATAGTTTCAGTAAAAATGGAACGAAAAAGAATTTAAGTGGTCATTTTGAAGAACTAGTAAATGGGTTACTTGTTTCTGTCCCAAGATTCATTTTAAGGTTGATATGAGAAGATTGTAAAAAGCGTAAATGTCAAAGGAGCAACTGAACCCCGTCAGATAGCAGCAAAAAATAACGCCATAAGGACAGACTACGTTAAAGCAAAAAGAGATTAAACGCAATAAGGTTATGTAGGTTATATGGTGATCGAGACGAAAAGATCAATCATATAATAAGTGAATGCTGTAAATTAGTGTTATATAATTACCGAATGATTTTTTTTATATTAATCATTTTTCGTTAATTATATTTTATCATTCACTTTGGTTGGGCTTTGAACTATTCGGCTCTTAGTTCAGGTGCACAGACATTGGGTACAGTTTACGCTCGTGTGCCGAGGATATAACAATCACAATTGTCATAATAAACCTCAGAAAGGAAATGAGACTGGAGTGTGAATGACGTCATGCCTGGAAGCGATGGGCTGAGAATTTGGGGATTTTGAAAAACACGTCAGTTGGGTACTCGGCTGTAGTCGAGTCGTGTTGGTAGTTTACTGGGGGCCAGTCAGTTGAGTTTTACTGTAGGCCAGTCGAGTTGGGTACTCGACTGGGGCCAGTCCAGTTGGGAGTTGACTTTGGCCATGTCGAGAGTTGAACTTGAGTTAAGACCATGGTGTTCAGAAGTTGAAGTCTGACCATGGAGTTCTGCAGATCTCTACCAACAGAGATCTTAAAGACTACGAGATGTGCCGAGAGTTTGAGTTTTGTTAGTATAGAATGATTCAGAATTGTATCTCTCTCTCCTCGTGTCAAAGAACCGAACTCAGAAGTCAAGAAGTTAATAAACGTTCGTACCTGAACAACGGAGTCGCCTGTGTATTTGAGTCTGCCTATTGTGTTTTTGCATATATATAACGTTTGTGAGGGACATGGCTATACAGCATTAGCATTAAAGAATATAAGACTAGACATGAGTGGGTGGGGAAGCTGATCCATTGGGAATTGTGCAAGAAAATTAGATTTTGACATACGAACGAGTGATAGTCAACAACAACAACAAAGAAAACAACAAGAAAAAGAAAAACGAATAGTGGACTTTGCCGTTCCAGCTGACCACAGGGTAAAACTGAAGGAAATCGAACTGAGAGGATGTCTATATCTTGCTAGACAACCGAAAAAAACTGTGGAACATGAAAGTGACGGTGATACCAATTGTAAATGGCGCACTTGGTACAGTCACCAAAGGATAGGTACATGGACTTGGAAATTAGAGGAAGAGTATAGAGCCTCCAAACTACGGCAGTGTTGAGATCAGCCAAAATACTGAGAAAAGTCCTGGAAACTTAAGAAGACATACTGTCATTCAAACTCTAGTGGAAAACCATTTGCTAACGCTGACGTAAAGAACTCTCAAATGTGTTTATATATCTTTTATAATTTCATTTTTTCTATTTATTTTCTTCTTTAGTTCGATTTTAATTTCTCTTCCCACTTTTTAAATTTCCTTTGTTCCTTTTCTTTCCCCTTCGTTTTCCTTTTTCTGCTTTTTCTTTTTCTCAACCTCTTCTTCTTTCCATTCCTCTCTTTCGATTTCCCCCTTTTTTCTTTCCTTGTCTCTCTCTCTCTTTTCCGATGAATGAAAATATTTGCTAGTCGTTCATCACTGGTGTGTCCATATATTGGAGTCTATAGAAATCCGTCCTTATTTCTTGGGTTATGCCCAGTATATTTTGTTAATCTTACTTGGATGACGCGGGTGATATTTGATGGAATTCATGCTGTCATAACGCCTGGATGATGATGAATAATTTGGGGAAATTTAGGAACGCTATTCCATTTGTAGCTCAAAGTAAGGTTTCAGTTTTGGTTTCTTTGTTTTAATGGCATGTCTACCTTTCTAGGTTATTTAATGCTAAATCCATCCTCCTAGAAGAACAGCAGTGTTGCTATTTAACCCATAGCTTGGAGGATAGGGTGGTTCGTACCTTTCCCAAGGTATTTGTCCCAAAGTGAGCGTAATAGCGCGACTGGAATTCGAACTCGCTTACTACGATTCCACAGTCCATCGCTTTAACCATTACATCCCCTGAAAGTAAGGATTTCGTTTTCCTTTAAATACAAATAAAAAATGGCATTATTTTCGGAGGAGTACTCTGAAAGAAAGTTTGCTCATTTTAGCTTTTGTGAATAAATAACACTTTATTGCTTATTTTAATGATTTTAAAGAATTGATTGCAACAATTTTATTTGTTCAATTTTATTTGTTCAATTTTATTTGTTCATCTCAGCATATTTTGTTCACTGCTGTCAAAGTTTTAAATGATTTGGGACATTTATGAAAAAATATGAAATGCAGAAAACTAGAAGAATAAATGCGATAAATAATGTTTTAATAAAATTTATAAAGAGATACTGTGTTTAATAATTACGCTGATCTAATGCACTTAAAATTAAAATTATAATCGGAAGTTACCGCTGTGTTTTGCAAAGGAAAATATTTTAAAATAATCTAAACTAATTATTGTTGACATATAAATGATTCCAACGTTTTCAGTAGAGAAATGAATTTAATTTTGCAGCAAATTAAAAGGATGTTTTGAAATATTTTTTCACGATTTTGACGGGTGAATTAGACTACCGGGAGTGGAAGGGTGGATGAGATTCGGCGGAAATTTCATTTGATACAACTGACTTTTAACGAATTAAGTTAGTAAGTTATTACAGTAGAACAGTTTTTATGATCATCTGGCTTAAAATGATAATCACTTTACGTATGGATAGAAAAGAAGTAAATAATAGAGAGATGTGTCGATGATGGCGTACCGATGAAGAACAAAAAAGAAAAAAAGACTGGAAAAATTCATATTAACAGAAATACACAAACAAATGAAACACAATAAGGTCCACTCTTCTCTGTCTATCTGTCTGTCTATCTGTCTGGTGGTGGAAGACTATCATTCGAGGACGTTTCGATGATTTAACACTGCCGGCTTATGAATATGCCTATTTGCACGCACGCAATCATGCTATGCAAATATGGTCATACAGCACACCCATCGAAGATGCATAAGCAGCGATCCATAGGAGTAAAGCAGTTGTGCTAACTCAGACTCTGGTCGCCAAATGGACACCACACCGTACGCACCAGCAACGTTCCTGTTCGATCTCTACTAAAACTGCTGACTTCAGCCAACCAAACACTCTCACTGTTGCTCTCTCTCTCTCTCTCTCTATATATATATATATATATATAATCTACCTCAACACTTCTGTCCCGGGCAGGATGGCAATTATGGTCAATTTGTTAAGGTTAAGCGCCATACAAGTAACCTTACGAAAGCTGACGAGACAAGTCTGTCCTATCACTTCCTTATAGCTGGAGGGAACGGATTGATTCATGCCTTTCCCAAGGCCAGTTTGGCGAAGTCAAACGCAGTTATCCTCGCCCAGAATTAAACACCGATCGCTGTTTTCATGTTCTTCTACTATAACCATGACGCTAAGCATAGATAGATAGATAGATAGATACGTGATGGCTATCTGAAGAGGTTTCTCATATGAAGTGACGAGCTGAAATAAATTTATAATTGCTAAATAACGTTTGTTAAGCTTTTATCCTAATTGTATGAATTTGTTCTGCATGAAATTAATATATATATATATATTAATTATCATATATTGAGCACTCCTGGGGATTTATTAGAATCCTCCTTTATATTCTCAAATTGACTCATTCCCAGTTCATCTTTGGATATTTTATATATATCAAAAAGATAAAAAAGGTGTTTTAACTAACAATGCTTCACGAAAGTCGATCATCAGGTATTTATCCAATACATCTGCGACGAGCGGGATGTGGTACTAAATCAAGAGGAGTAAACTTAGTTTAAATTTCCTTAATCTTCTCCTATTTTTTTTGCCGAGAATAAAAAAAAAACAATCTGTCCTTGTATTTACCAATAACTAGGACGAGAATACATGCCTTTCCCAGGGGCATTTATGCAAAGGGGAACATAAGATGCCTCGTACCGGATTTGAACTCAGCATATCGGTTCAATTTCCAACGACGATAATCATTACGACACAAGCACCCCTGTCCAGTAAGTACTGGTGACAACACACAAATGACTGTATTTCCATCATCTGTTCTTTGTCCCCAATATTTACTCGACGACTGATTTTTATGAAGCTTGAATTTGTTTTTGTTTTTTTTTTGTTTAGTTTCTTTGTTTAATAGTATATCAACCTTTGCAGGTTATTTAATGCCAAAGCTATTTATCTAGAAGAACAGTAGCGGTACTATTGAACCCATAGCTGGGAAGATTAGATGATTCATATCTTTCCCAAGAGTATTTGCCCGAAAGTGAACGTAATAGCGCGACTGGAGTACGAACTCACTTACTACGATTCCGCAGTTCATCGCTTTAACCATTACACCACCTGAATTTGTAAGTTGGTTCACCTCGTTCATTTTAATATTATTGTATTTGCTCTATGATCATTTTTATCAAGAACTCTTTTATTTTCTAATGATATTATTGCTAGTTCTGTTTTTAATTTCAAAATGAACGGTGCGTCGACTGTTTATTCAAAGTAACACACACACACACACACACACACACACACACACACACACACACATGCACGCACACATGTGTGTGTTAGTATGTGTATGAAGCCGGCTTTGGCTGTGGAATATTCCGACACCATCTCTGCAGAAGAGAAAGACTCCCAACGAATGTACTGTTCAGGACACTAGACCACCTGATAATGTGACTCCGGTGCTGAAGCTTTGGGGAATGTAGAGTAACTTTTCATTGCTATTACTCCCAGATTCACCCTCACCTGGATTGGTAGTATATGCTAGAGTCTAATTTGTGCATCAAAGAGAACTAGTGTCTTGTGTATGACACTAAACTGCATCTGATGGTGATTCCCCAGTTTTGGGAAATGTGGATTACCCTTTCATTGCTATTACTCCCAGATCTACACTGATCCGGATAGGTAGGGTCTGTTGGGGTCAAAAAGAACTGTTTAACTATTCAACTGAGCGCAAACAAATGACTTGTGCTAAATTGAATTATTAGTGTTACATAGGCTTAAAATAATTTAATTTTGTGCAAACGAATAAGTAATTTTGAATAGAAGTATTAATTATAGATAGGAATTCTTGAAATCATTTTATTGTGTGCAAATAAAACTATTAGTGTTAGATAGCAAGGCTAGAAACTATTTAATTGTGTGCAAAGAAATGATTAATACTAAATAGGGTTATTTGTTTTTGGTTTGGTTTGTTGGGTTTTATGGCATATCAACCTTTGTACGTTATTTAACGCCAAATCCATTTTTATATGAATAACCATTTCAAACAATTCAGTTTAGTATGGGTACAGTTTAATTGTCAAAACATTTCTATTTCAAACTATTCAAGCAGTTATATGACAATACAGTTTAGTGTAAGTACAGTTTCAATTTCAAAAACGGATCAATTTCAAATAATACAGTTTAGCATAAGCATGCAGTTTAAATGTAAGTACAGTTTAGTCGTGAAAAACAGTTCTATTTTAAACAACTCAGTTCAGCATAAATACGCAGTTTAAATGCATAAAAACAGTAAATGCCAACGACTGTTTAGTTCTATTTAACCCATAGATAGGATCCTTATCAGGTGCGTCCACTCTGGGCCAGAGTGTACCTGGGAGCGATGGCAATAAAGGAGTACTCCGGATTCCCCAAAGCTCCAGCATTGCTCGAACCTCACCATCAGATTGTTTAGAGTCATATCCGGGACACTCGTTGGCGGGGGGGGGTCGTGTCTTACCCCGCTACAGAGAAGCAGTCGGTGTATTCTACAGCCCCGGCCGACTGGGCAATATTTGTTTTAGGAATACTTGAAACCATTTAAAAGTGTGCCAACAAAGCATCAATATTAGATAGCAATTCATTTAACTGTGTGCAAGCAAATCACTTCTAACTTATTCAAAAATAAGATTATTGCAAATAATTCACCGACACATCGTAGAGATGTGTATGTATGAACAAGTATAGAATATACATTGAATTTTGAAAAAAACTATTTTAAAGAAAATTAACGTTCAGAATATTGTTTATATCGATCTTTGTAAATACAGCTTCAATCTCAGTTTTTTGTCATAACTTGTAGATGGGATCACTGACAAGCAGATTGTAGACTTTTTTTGTCGACATTTACACAACATTTTTTGTAGCACATAACTTTATAGATTGCCCGGAGTGGGAAATGTATACTTTAGAGTCGATACATATAGCAAATAGAGTTATAGATGGACGAATCACAGAGACATCTGTCATAACTTCAAAATATCAACGAGGACACCAAAACCTATTTTAAAATAGGGTTATACATGAAACTACCAGTCAAAATGCTAATCGTCTTGACCCTTTTTGTCCGAGAGGAAAAATGTATCGAAGGTCTCCTCGAGAAGTTGCAAACACTTCTTTTCGTCTTTTACAAATCACCAAATATTGAAACTATTTTTAATTTATACTCAAGCTCGTCAGAACTCAAAAACAGGAGCCTTATCACTTGATTCAGTACAGAGTCATATTAAAGACACCCATTTTAGTGCAGAGATTTTATCCGTCTTCAGGGGATGCAGTTCATATGTTTTACATATATAAGATGAGTGTACAGCTATGCAACTTATTTTATAAAGGGATGTTTTTAGATGTCAACACTGTTGTCAAGATAAATCAGTGCTATTTCTAAATATTTTTAGGTTTTATATTCTCATCATCCAAAAAGCATGCCGACAGTACAGATTCCTTTTACTCTCTCTCGCCACCCATCCTTATCGGTTATCGCACTTGGTGGGTTCTCTAGACTGCATCTTATTACCAAACTGTGCTGATGAATGTAAGTTTTGTAATCGACTACGGTTGGTATATCCATGTGTTGTAGTCCATAGGAGAACTGAGCTTATGAGTTCGTATTGCTTCAACATCAGTGCATAGTGTGCCTTATTTGTCTTACAAGTGCTGGGGAACAACACATAGTGGTATCTATTTTGGGGAGTTCTGAGGGCAGCTTCTGACAATCATGTGACCTTTGGTCATGTGACATTTCGAAAAGCGAGTTATATTTCTTTTTGGTAGCAGAACGAGTCGGTGAGGACCCCTTTCTTCTGTTTCCGTTTTTTCGAGTTGCAAATGCGTGCAAATTATCCTATGTGAATCTTTTCCTTATACCAGAAAAGAATGTACGTGGAACCTTCAATAAGTTTACAGACTTTTTTTGTACAGGCATTTAAAATTGATGTAGACTCTTGAAAATTCAGTATGTTATTGCTATACATCGTATGAGATGACTGATCAATTTTTAGGATTTCAGATTCAAATCAACAGCTACAGCAGCAATTGGAATATACCCTACTAAAGCCTAATTGTCATAGCTGGTGAATTGCAAAAATGCAATCTGGACGTCAGGAAGAACGATATGCAATAAAATTCTGTTTTAAACTTGGAAAAAATGCCACATAAACGTTTGGAATGCTTCAGACTGCTTTTGGATCATCTTGCATGAATCGAGCATGAGTTTTTGAGAGGCATAAGAGATTCAAGGGAGGCAGAGAGTCTGTGAGGGATAATGAGAGGTGTGGGAAGAGTAAGGAAGTCAATACACTAGAGTTGATAGGCCAAAGGGTTAGGGTTAGGGTTAGGGGTAGGGTTATTATGCTGAGGTTTTAAGGGAGTTCAGCAAGAGATTCCGTCGGAAGAGGCTAACACACTTCAAATGGGGTCAGTGGCATTTCCACCAGGTCAATGCACCACTCCACAACTGCATTCTTGTCACAGACTATTTGACCAAGATGGGCATCAAGACAGTTCCTCACCCTCACTATAGTCCAGACCTTGCTCCCTGTGACTTTTGGTTATCCTCTAAGCTCAGAGGCTGTCGTTATGAGACAATTATGTCGTTATGAGATGAAAGAGGCTGTGACGAAGGTCATTGACATGCTCACACAAGAGGACTTCGATGGGGCCTTCCCGAAGTTGTTCGAATGGTACAACAAGTACATTGCAGCCGGTGGAGATTACTTGGAAGGGGACTAGAGTTTCATGTGTGTACTATCAATAAAAGTGCCCATACGAAAATAGTCTGGAAACTTATTTAATGATCCTCGTAAGTTTTTTAACCGCTACTATTCACCACTTCTTGTTCTACGGAACAGCTTTTGTAAACCTTTTTATGGTTTGGGACCTTTTTTCATGTTTTGTAATTATGTATAAAATGTTTATAAAATATGTCATTGTAGTCTAAATGGACTTTGTTTTTCCTTATCGCAATATTCTGTGTTAGGTTGTCATTCAGATAGCCTAATGCATTTTAGGAAAACGCTGGTGGTAGTCTCAATGAATACCACACGCTATAAATTTCTATACTTGAACGGTTTGTGAGATGTGAAGTAAGTGATCAAACAGTTGCTGTTTTTTAGAACAATGTTTTCAGGATTGTTCAAAACAACTCGCAGCATTTAAGTGTAGTTCCTAACAAGCTATTTTTCGAGACGTTTCGTTAGAGTACAAGGGGAGCAATCATGCAGTAGCACTGACACGACTACAGTTTAGATTAATTCCCGTTTTATTTTATCAGTGAGATCAGATTTTCATACGGTCGTTTGCTTATAATTTGCAGTCTTTCCCTTTCCTATGAGTATGTTGCCGTCGCTTTCCGTAAATGTGATATTGCTACAGAGTTATATGTACTGCTCTGCAGATTTCAGAGGCTTACCATTTAATGAGGGAATCGGAAGATCTTGATCAAAATATAATAGTTTTTTTTTTTTCCAAATTTAGTTTCCGTAGAAATCAATGTGTTTTGTCCAAGGTGTCATTACTGACACAAGAACGAGTCTGTTTTTTACGATACATCATCGAAAGATGAACCCAGATGCTTTATGAGAATTGGTGCAATGTAATCCACGAAAAAGTTCTCATATCCTAATCCACAACTTGTCGCCACGAGAAAAAGATAGAAAAATGAGCATGAAAATCTTTAAAGAAACGCAGTTGTCATTCGGAGAAACGTTGCTCTTCCCCGCTGATAACACCAGGCCACATTCAGCAAGAATCATGCAGTTGAAAAATATTGGTCTTTTCTACAAATCCACCATATTTACTAGACCTTGTTGCATTGAGAGAGTTCCATTTTTGGGGGTCTGAATGAGAATTTTGTTTTAAAGAAGATTAGGTGAAAACATTTGTGGGAAAGTTGTTGTGTTCGAAACCAGCTGAATTTTATGTTAGAGGAATCAACAAGCTACCTGATAACTGATCAGTTGAGATTCAAAATGATGGCGAATATTGATTGAAAATTATTCATTGTTCAAATATTCTGGAATAGATTATATTTTACAAATACAGAAATTATCTATGACACAACTCCATATGTATATATATATATATATATATATATATATGTATGTATAATGAAATGTTAAGAGAAAAAAAGCATTTTTATACAAATAAAAACGATGCGTATAAATCGTATGAAAGATTTTAATATATATCTGCTGGGATAAAGGGAGACCAACACATCTAAGAGTTTTGGAATTGTTAGAAATATAGTAAAGAAGCGATACTCAGACGGGGAGACTTGTTTGTTTGTTTGGGTTTTATGGCATATCAACCTTTGTAGGTTATTTAATGCCAAATCCATTTTTATACAAATAAGCAGTTTTATTTCAAACAATTCAGTTTAACATAACTACACAGTTTAATTCTAAAAAAAATTTTCTATTTCAAGCAATTCAGTTTAGTCAGACAATTCTAATTCAAACAATTGAGTTTACTATAGGAATAGTTTTTGTTTACACACAGTTAAATTTCAAAACAGTTCTATTTCAAACAATTCAGATTAGCGTAAATATATTTTAATTGTTAAAAACAGTTTCATTTCAAACAATTCAGTTTAGAATAAGACGCAGTTTAGTTCTGTTTCACCCATAGATAGGACCCTTTCAGGTGCTACTCACGCCGGGCTTGAGTGGACCTGGGAGTAATAGCAATAAAGAAGTACTTCACATTTCCTAAAGCTCCAGGATTACTTGAACTTCACCATTAGATTGTTTTGTGTTATGTCTAGAACACTCGTTGCAGAGGGCCGTATTTTACAGCCTCAGTCGACTGGGCAAGCAGAGCGGGAGAATATATATATATATATATATATATATATATTCATTTTCTTAACTGCCTGATGATTGCTCTTTTGCAAAAAAAACTCCATGAAACCCAGAGCTCGCAGTCCAAATTCCATGAATTAAATATATATATCTTATATATATTTATCATATATATATATATATATATAGAGAGAGAGAGAGAGAGACAGACAGACAGACAGACAGAGACAGAAAGAAAGAGAAAGAAAGATGTGAAAATAGGACGAATAAAGCTGGATAATTGATTCTAACGGCATGTCAACCCGTCTATGGTTATTTTATGCCTATAGGTTAGGGAACTGTGTTCATTGTATGTTTATTTTAACATATTTTGTGTATTTATTTCTGAAAACGAATATTCTTAAAATATATCAACTTGATTAAAAAACAATATCCTTACAGTCACTACCACTCCGGGTCAGAGTAGACCAGATAGTAATTGTAGTAATGATTATTTCCTTCTCTTCAGATATCCAGTACTAGAGCCTCACTATAAGACATAGTTTAGTGTCATACACAGTACATTTCTCTTAAGGGATAGTTAAAAAATAGAAAAGAAAGTGATACTTGCAGAGAGAGAGAGAGAAAGAGAGAGAGAGAGAGTGAGAGAGAGAGAGAGAGAGAGAGAGAAATTTAAAATGTTAAAACTTCTATAGGAGTATTTTTATGATATGATTTTAAAGAGACGCCATATGTTAACCAGGAAAATAAATAGAATCTCAATTACTCCTGGGTCAACTCTCCCACCAAGTGGTTGTATCAGTTAAGGTCCTATCTATGAGTCAAATAGATCTGTTTAGAAAAGATTTTGCAAAAAATCTTTTGAGAAAGACGTACATAAAAAAGTAAATATTATGTCACAATGAACGCGAATATCTGACCTCACAACATAAAATAACACTTCATGGGTTGACATGTTTTTAAAATTAATTTATTAAAAATATCTAAGCATTTCTATGAGAGTAAATTTATAGGAAAACCACAACTGATATTATGGCGACCACTAAGAGAAGATTCAATGGAGGCCTTGACAGAGATGTTGAAAACTCAAATAGAAGCTGAGGATTAATTTTATTGTGGACTTTTGTCCTCATCTTGGTAGTTTTTTGTTGTTTTTCTCACAACGTTTCGGCCAAATTTCACCTCTGGCCGTCTTCAGGTGATTAACCGCGACCTCGGATAGGAATGCTGTGTCTTGTAACCGTATCCCCAGTAATCACAGCCTGCCATAGTTGTTGTCTACAGCACCACGTTTTGACCAAGTAACCCTCTGGCCAGCTTGGTTAGGAATTGAAACCGTTATCTTCTGACAATGCTCACCTGGAACCGTAGAGACTCAACGCCTCTATCCGCTGTACCATGGGTGATCAAGGTTGGATTTTTTGCTCTTATAAATCCAGTTATTTGTTCTCCTTATCTGGTATTCCATCATCGGGTCCGTACCGAATTTGTAATTGTCTTTATTGGGAATCCTTGTGGTACGAGAGACAACAACTATGGAAGGCAGTAATTACTGGGGATACGGTTACAAGACTCAGCATTCCTATCCGAGGTCGCGGTTAATCACCTGAAGACGGCCAGAGATGAAATTTGGCCGAAACGTAGCGAGAAAAACAAAAACAAAAAAAAACGACCAAGATGAGGACAAAAGTCTGCAATAAAATTAATTCTCAGATTAAGAAGCCTCATCTCAAAAATAATTCCCAATAAGGACAATTTCAAATAGAACCTATGCATTTTTAAATCACTCTGTAGTCTGCAAAAACACGAAATACGAATAAATGAAAGAGATTTTTGTTGGTGTACACAACGTATGTATGCATGTATGTAGTGTACGGGTACTTATATTTGTCTATATGTTCGTGCTAATCGTCTGATATAGATATATTTATGTATGAATGCATAAAAAGAAAGAGAAAAGGAAGTATTGTGCTTCTATTTCGAAGAGTGACACAAAATGTAAAAAGAAAATTGCGACGTGCATATATTTTAACGCTGGTGCTTAATTTGTGCATGAAATACTATCAAAGTTAAAAAGAAAGAATAAGAAAACGTTTCTATGCTTGTGTGGGCGACAGAAACAGGGAGAAATTAGGAAAGATAGCAATAAATAGACTATTATATATACGTATGTACCCGATCGTGAGAAAGTGCATCACTACGAGTATGTGAATATAAACAATCCTACTCGTACGTATATATTCACGTGATTTAATGGGTTTATATAAGAGTCTGTATGATGTTGCATCTGGGTGTGCACGCGAATGAAAGGTGTAAGGTATATAATCCGACTTAAATCACGGCCCCCAATACAAAGTTGCGTCTAATGGTGCTAAAATGAAATTCATAGGAAACCAGCAACCTGCTGTGGGCCAAGTAGAGGTTGAGTGATTTATCTTGCGTCCAGGCACGGTCAGTCGGTACGACAAGGACCGGGTGGCCCGCTAAACCGGGTATATAAAACTAAGACACCTATACAGGAAGGAAAGAAAAAAGAAAAAAAAAGCGAGTGAGCAAGGGAGAGAGTGTGTGTGTGTGGGAGTGAGAGAGAAAGAAAGAAAGAGAGATAGAGAGGGAGGAAGAAAGAAAGAGAGAGAGAGAGAGAGTTTATGAGAAAAGAGTGGGAAGCCCCGTGGGCAAGCAGTCAGCAACATATTCGCAGAGATAGCCACTTACGCACAACAGTTGGTCGTTATATCAATCTTAAAGTTAGGGATTTCATTATAAGAGCTACCTTCGAGGTAATGGTTGGCCATTCTCATTAGTTAAAGGTTACGGGTACCTGGTACCTTGCTCCGAGCGGAGAGCGCTTTCTGTTAGGGCGTATCAAATGTGTTTTCGTATTTTTTTTTTTTACTGACGTTTATTAGAAAGCTTATTTTATGTACCTATCTAAAGACTATTTCACAATACTGTTCTTCATTTTGTATATTTATCGTTTTTCATTGCTTTTTTTTTTTTGTCTAAATCAAAATAAGTTGAAGGAACTTTTCATTTAACGGGGGAAAAAGTTCATTATATTTTGCATAGATCCCTCTGTATTTCGATTAGTTTTCATCACTTTTTTTTCTAAATTGAAATATAATTTGTGAAATTTTCAGTTAACAGGGAAAAAAATGCAACAAACTTTTCTCAATTATATTTTGAATTGTCTCTGTTAAATGGTCTAATTTACCGAATAAATTAATTTCCACAACAACTTTTAACATCCCATAATTTTCCAAATGCCTGTCTGTCTGTCTGTTCAAATAATGGTTTTATTTCAACTTTCAAGAATTATAAGAGTCATTCTTGGTTAGGTTTTAATTAACATTTGAAAATCTGGCTATTACTAATTTTTTTTAAGTTGGATTTGTTTCTCACAATGTCTACTCATACTGTTGATACTATTATGAGATCTAGATAGCTGTCTCCTTGCCAAATTATTATAGCCTTTCTGAGTTTTTTATTTACGCCGGCTCTAACTGAGGATTTGTCATAAGAGTCTGAGTAACACCAGATTCTCTTCAGATCTCCATGACTCTTAATATTCTTGTCGAACCCAATAGTACTTTGCCCAGTCGGCTGGGGCTGTAGAATACACTGACTGCACCTCTGCAGAGGGGTAAGACCCCCACCCCCAATGAGTGTCCTGGATATAACAATAAACAATCTGATGGTGAGGTTCAAGTAATGCTGGGACTTTGGGGAATACGGAGTACCCCTTGATAATTATTTACGTAAAAATGGATTTGCCGTTAAACAACCTACAAAGGTTGATATGCCATAAAACCCAACCAACCAAACCAAACCAATAGTACTGAGGTTTGGATGGTCTCAGTTCTCCCTCCCAGCTATGGGTTAAATAGTACCAATACTGTTCTTCAAGGAGAATAGCTTCGGCATTAAATAACCTAAAAAGGTTGATATGCCGTTAAACAAAGAAACCAAACCAAACCAATCAGTTCTCCCTTTAATCGCCTATTTTTCCAGTGTTTTTCCAAGACCTTCGGGACCATTCTAAGAGTACCAAACTTCTAAGCTTATTTCAAGGAAGAAGTCACCAGTCTTAAAACATTTACACCTGTTTCGAGGCAGTACGGTCGTATATATTCATACATTGTTTTCTAGAAAGAAGTTTCAGTGGTTTCAAGGCCGAGTTTTAAAAGTACTTAAGAGACTGGAAGAACAGAGGATCTATGAAAGGAGCAAAGCCGCCTGGACTACTAAAATTGGCTACTGAAATGAGCCCTGGAAAAGTGAGAAAATTTTCTGCTTCATGGACTACTATAAAGGCTAGCAGCTTGTATAAAAACTCAGAGCAAATAATGAAAATTAGTATAAAGATATTATAAAATTAGAATAAAGATATAAAAATTAGTATAAAGATATGACTAACAACAATAATTGAAGAGGTTGTGACGTACCAATCTTGAATATACTTACTTTCATGAATTTATCAAAAAAAATATGAGGCAAATACGAGGTGCATACGATAAGTTTCCAGACGTTTTTCGTATGGGCACTTTTATTGATAGTACACACATGAAACTTTAGTCCCCTTCAAAGTAATCTCCTCCGGCTGCAATGCAATTGTTCTACCGTTCCAAAAACTTCTGGAAGGCCCCATGGAAGTCCTCTTGTGTGAGCGTGTCACTGACCTTCGTCACAACCTCTTTCATCTTCTCAATTGTCTCATAACGACAGCCTCTGAATTTAGGGAATAACCAAAAGTCACAGGGAGCAAGGTCTAGGGAGGCTGAGGAAGTGTCTTGATACCCATCTTGGTCAAATAGTCTGTGACAAGAATGGAGTTGTGGACTGATGCATTGTCCTGGTAGAAATGTCTTTGACTCGATTTGAATGGCTGGCCTCTTCCGACCGAATCTCTTCCTGAATTCCCTTCAAACCTCAACATAGTAACCCAAATTCTAACCCTTTGGCCAATCAACTCTGTTGTATTGACTTCCTTACATCTCCCACTCCTCTCATCATCCCTCACAGACTCCCTGCCTTCCTTGAATCTCTTATGCCACTCAAAAACTCATGCTCGATTCATGCAAGATGTTCGAAAAGCAGTCTGAAGCATTCCATACGTTTCTCTAGCATTTTTTACAGGTTTAAAACAGAATTTTACAGCATATCGTTCTTCTAAAGTGTCCTCACGTCCAGATTGCATTTTTGAAATTCACCAGCTGTGACAATCAGGCTTTATTAGGGTGTGTTCCAATTGCAGCTTTAGCTGTTGATTTGAACCTGAAATCCTAAAAATTGGTCAGTCATCTCATAAGATGTATATCAATAACATACTGAATTTTCAAGAGTCTACGACTATTTTAAATGCCCATACGAAAAAAGTCTGGAAATTTATCGTATGCACCTCGTATGTCTTTAAAGAAACTAACCTTGAATAATCTATAATTTATTGTATTATGCTTGAAATAATGTAAAATATAACTCTCAGCCGGAATGCATTGTTGATTGACTGATTAATTGATTTTAACGGCATGGCAGTCTGTCTAGGGTTATTTCATGATTAAAGGTTAGTGAATAGCGTTAATTATAAGTTCATATTTACTTTTTGTGGAAATAACAATTCAAGTTTGGTCCGATCGAATACGAATGAGTTTTAAACAGGTTGACCTATAGATCGGACTCGAATAGATACTACCACTCCTAGTCAGAGTGGACCTAAATCCAGAACTGGAGCCTCAACATCAGTTGCAATTTAGTGTCATCCCCAGAGCAACCTCATTATTTGGGGTGTGGGGTCTTACACCTAGAGGATACAGTCGGCGAATTCTAAGCCCCTCTGATAGGGCGCACCCCAAGCTGTGAAATGCATTTAACACTCGCGCATTCGGTAGGAAGGGATTTTAGATAATGATATCATAGAAAGTTATCTATAGCATTTTCCTAGTTCTACAGCAGGCTGTACTTTTGTGTTTTGAGTAATAGAAGAGCTGAAACTTTTGATAAAAACAAATAAACACAACTTAAAAAGTAGTGATGACTGATCATCACGAAAAGTAAGAAAGGAAAACGACTTGCGTTAAATAAATGTGCCCATCAAATTGCCTCAAGTCTGGAACGGTTGGTCTCCTCTGAAGTCATAAGGAAAATTTTCTGAGGTTATTAGATATCATGGTGAGCAGTGGTAACTTCGTGACTTATTGCTGGGGTCCCGCTCTGTTCTTATCAATAAATTATTCTTCTGCAGGCAAGCATTTTCCGATCTCATCACCTTTGGGCATGTGCATAGATCAAATCACGTGTCTCTGGAAAGTTTTGCCCCCAGAACAGCTAACAATCAGGGATATTAGTTGTGAAATATTGAACTTGTATATTTTTAAATTTACGTAGATAAATCAATAGCTAAACAAGAAAAAAAAAAAAAAACACCCTAAAACAAAAGTATACAAACAAAAAAATATTTATTTCTCAACCTAATCTCGTTCCTTATTTGTCGATGACATTGCATCAGTGGTGAATGTTAAATACATATTAATTTTTATTCAGTGAAAAATATACACCTGGTGTTTTAGAAAATCGATTTCATTTTGTAGTCTAATAATTTAACCACTGGTTCAAATGATCTCAAATTTTAACTCGTGGAGAAACAACTTATAACTTTATGTTGTACCTTTTTTTTTTGCTGGTATAAAAATGACATTCGCAGGGAAAAAATGCGTTCGAACATTAAACATAAAATTCTAAGTTATTTCAACACATGCCATTAAAATTTGATGGTTTGGTTTGGTTTGGTTTCTTTGTTTAATGGCATATCAACCTTTTTTAGGTTATTTAATGCCAAAGCCATCCTTCTAGAAGAATAGTAGTTGTACTATTTAACCCATAGCTGGGAGGATAAGGGAGTTCATACCTTTCCCAAGGGTATTTGCCTGAAAGTGAACGTAATAGTGAACTCGCTTAACCATTACACCACGAGAACACCCCCTTAAAATTTGAGATCGCTTGAATCAGAATTGGTCAAGTGATTAGATTACGAAATGATTTAAAATTTTTTTAAACACCTTGTATATCTCATCAATTTTTTTTAATCAGCTTGTATATTTAGTAAAAAACTTTTTCTTAACCGAATTTTTCCAATTTGTTTTCATTGTTCATACGGCGTTTCGACCGGTGCATTCCTAAGTTTTTAAAGTGTAATTCCCCTCTCTTCCATAAAAACGGGTCATTTGAGGCCGGTTTTTTGGAGGAGACTATTTTTATGTTCATGCACTAATGAGACGAGTACATCAAACCTGATGTCTACAACGTGTAAAGGTAACTGAGTAGTGTTGGCAACCATTGTACAAGCTTTTATTTGTATTGTAATACACGTTGTTGGATTAGTACGTTTGAATCTTATTTTTCGACATTCAGTCACTGTTCAAATTCCCCGAATTTTTGGATTGCATTTCGTATGTTAATAAAAGATTAAAGCAAAAAATCATACACAAAATTAAAAAAAAAATAAAAAAAAGCTGAGTGTAATGGTTGTAATTTACTAAGCATTTTACTTAGATGTGGCACAAGGCCATATGAAAGGGGCACCCAATGAGACTCGAACTCACTCGTGTAGGTTTGCTAGTCGAGCTTGCTAACCATTACACCACCAGAGGCGCCTAGACTTATGAGATGCTTCGAACCGGGATTGCTGTGTGTAATGGTTAGTTTTACAGCATGACAAACCTTGTTGCGCTATTTAATGCCGAATTCAGTCCTTGTTTGCAATTGTACATATTCAATATTAAAATGATAACGATAAATTAATACCTAATCCTATGATTTTAAATAACACTTCCTATTTAATATGGTCCAGTCAGCTGAAGGGGGAGTGAAGAATATTTCCACTGCATATCTGTACAGGGGTACGACTCCCCAATCGAGTGTCCTGATATGACCTTAATAATCTGATGGTGAGGCTTCAGTAATGCTGGAGCTTTGGGGAATGCAAAGCACTTCTTTATTACCATCCCTCTTAGGTTCACTCTGGTTCGGAGTGGCAGCAACTTATAGGGTCCTATCTATGGGTCAAACAGAACTAAACCTATGCTAAAGGGAATTGCTAGAAATAGAACTGTTTGATCATTTAACTGTGGGTAAACAAATGACTGATGCTTAATTGAATTGTCAGTGATACATAGCAATACTTGAAATCATTTAAGTTGGTTGATATCCTAAAGTAAGCTAAACTTTAACTGTTTTTACATTTAACTGTCTACCTTTGCAAAACTGAATTGATTGAAATAGAATTGTTTTTACATTTACATGTGTATGCGCAAAAAAACTATGTACTTATGCTAAATTGAGGTTTTTGATCACTCAACTGTGTACAAACAAATGAGCTCAGGGTTGTTTAAAATATTATTAACAAAATCTATTCAGAAACTTTATATTTAATATATATATCATAAGAGGATTTGGAATTAAATAGCCTACAATGATTGTTATACCATAAAACCGAAACAAACAAAATCGTAAATATTTAATGTATATGTATAAAAATGATTTGTCATTAAATAACCTACAATAGTTGATATGCCATAAACCCAACCAAACGAAATGATATATATCGAATATATATGTATAAAGAGGATTTGGTATTAAATAACCTACAATGGTTGATGTGCCATAAAACACTTCCAACCCAAATCATATATATTCAATATACATATATGAAGAAGATTTGGCATTAAATAACCTACAATGTTTGATATGCCGTAAAACCAAAACAAACAAACAAAAACCGCTGTGATACTGACGATAATTTCTTTGAACTCATATATCAGATATTCCTATTTAATGAAAATAATTTGCAAACAGTTGTACAGTTTCAAGAATTTTTATCAAATAGTAATAATTATACGATTTTAAGTAATTATTTCTATTGAATAATAGTAATTTGTTTGCACAGAGTAATATGATTTCAAGCAACTAATAATGCTCCTCAATAAACAATTCTAGAATTAAGTAAATCTTCGATATGAAAATGATTAACTGTCATATTGTTTCAAGTATTCCAATCTAATACTAATAATTTCCAAACAGATATTTTTGACGCATTGGTGGGATCATAAAGAGTACTACCCCTTCAGGTCAAAGTAGAACAAAGTTATGACAGCGAAAAAGTTCTTCATACTTTCTTATGCACTTGAACTGTGGCCCCATCACCAATTGCAGTTTGTTATAATACTCTGAATAACCTTTAGAGGAGTGTCTTACCCCTCAGAAGAGGATAGAATCAACGTATACTATGCCTCGCTATATGAGTAGAAAAAAGATTATCTGGACCAGGGAATCATGCCAAAGTTGACTGATAAAGTGATTAAAAATGACAACAGTATCGGATAGATATATCAGTAGGAGTCAAATAAAGTAAGAAAAAATATTCAAGGTAGTTTGATACTGGAACTTTGTGACAGGGGGGAATTGCTTTATTTGAGGATGATGTACTCCCCAAATCTACAACACAGTATCATCGTTGGAAATGAAATCGACGAACCAAGTTCAAATCCTGGACAAGATTGTCAACATTTCACTTTGTTCTAATGCCTTTAAGAAAAGTATACATTCGTCGTTTCTCCGTCAAGCTAAGAAGTTTTCGATGTATTTGGTTTTTGCGATCCAACTGGTCTAGCAGAAGAAAATACTCTGAACTGAAACCAGGTGTTCTCGGCAGAAACAATGACCTTGTGTTAGATCTTGTCCGTTGAAGATTGGTTGCTAAATACGTATATGATAATATGATAGATATTGTTAAGGTGTTGAGATTAGATGTGACACAAGGCCGTATGAACAGGGTACCCAATAAGATTCTGACTCACTCATGAAGGTTTGCTTGTTAAACTTGCTAACCATAACACCATCCGAGGTGTCTTATTTAGGTGTTGAGCTAATCATGGCGACAAATCATTTTTTATATTGAGGGTAATTTCAGGGTTTGTTAAGGTATGTTTCCCGTTCTAAATTCCAGGATCATTATATATATATATATATATATATATATATATATATATATATATATATATTATTATCATTATTATTATTACAGTATATATAAAGAGAAGCTGAACTGCAACACCCCATACTAACATTTACCAAAACTCTCCTACCCCTAGCTCAACTAATTTAGAATTATTAGGGCATTTTGAAAGTAAACTTTAGCTTAAAATATATTTTTCAGGGAGCAGGCATACTGAAGAATTGTCGACCAAATAACTGGGAGAAAAGTGAAACGAATGAACTACATACAAAATAATGAAATAATCTATAAAAAGCACTAAAATAAAATCCATTAAATTTTGTCAGCCATGTAATTTTAAAAACAACTAATGCTGCGCATTCCCCAAGACAACCAACTCATCCACTTCTAAATTGAAAATACTTGCAAGATTTACCATAAATCTAATTGCTGTAGCAAAAAAGTAATCAATTTATTGGACAACACCCGCTGCCAAAAAAGAATATATTGGAAAGTTAGAATGGCCATTTTACTTCTAGCTCAATAACCATTGGCACAGAATCAGACGTATGGATAACAACAAACTAATACTTGTAGAACAACATTTCCGTTCAAACAGTTATAATTTTAACTGCGATGCCAGGTTCACCATCATAGAAAGAACCGAGAAAATACATTATAGATGAAGACAAGTGGATAAAACGTCTCTAAACACAGACCCCTAAGGATTTAACATGGAATTAAATGGCGCTGCTTTGAATTAGAGAAACAAACTTGGACACATTTGGGATGACACATAAATGCCTTGATTAACAAATTAACTGACGAAGCAATCACAGCTAATTTAAAACACCGATTTTTAATGTATATCACCCAAATGGAGAGCAAAATACCAGGTCTCCCGAAGGAGATTTATAAATGTCAACTGAAGAAAGGTGGATGTCAGAAAATAATTTTCTTTTATTCAATAAATATACAACGCTCACAGTTCATTGTTATCGCTTTTCTTTGAGCAAATCAATTCTCTTAAAAACTATTCAAAAAATTCTCTATAGAACTCTTTCAGTAAATTTTTTCTTCTAACGATGAAACTTCTTGAGAACCATTATATATAAATAACCCAACGGAAATATTAGTAATTAATTCATCGCTTTTATTTAGTTTATATATATATATATATAATTTTTCAGTTTGGTCAAAAGTTTTTGTCCAGGAGTATATATATATATATACTCCTGGACAAAAACTTTTGACCAAACTCAAAAATTAAGAAAAGATATTATTTACAATTTTTAAATTATGAAAATCAGATATATGAAAGATAAAGTTAAGAAACATTTAAATTTAAAATAAGAAGAAATTTCAATTCATTTTTTATCTGTATATTAGTATTTATGCTAAATTGGAAAATTCATTTTTGACATGAATGTTAGACCACCAATAAAAACTAAAGAAAAAAGCACTTGATTTAATTGAAATTTTTTAAAATAATTAATCTGCTATTAAAACTGTAATAATTAAAATACTAAAAACATAAATGGCTAAAGGAAGTAAATTATCTGAATTTGAGAAAGGTGAGATTACAACTCTGAAAAGAGTTGGAAAATCTCAGAGAGAAATTTTGAAGGCCTTAGGACGCAGTAAAACAGTTATTTGTAATTACTTGAAAAGTTTAAATAAGTATGGAACAAGAAAACCGACTGGCAGGCAAGAAAAATTATCACCACAATTCCAGAGAAGAATTGTTCGCTAAGTAAAAAAGAAAACTTCATCAACATCAAAAATATTGAAATCTCTAGTGGATGTTCCTTGCTGTACTAGAAAAATTAGAAGGCATTTAAACAACAAAAAATTAAGTATAAGGTTAACTATGAAGCAAAAATAAAAACGATTGGAATATGCTCGTCAATATCAAACCTTGGATGCTAAATAATGGAGAAAAGTTGTTTTTTGGATGAAAAGAAATTCAGTTTCGACGGTTCAGATGTTTTTCAGAAGTACTGGCACACACAAAAAAAATCCAGAACAGAATTACTCAACAAGACCGAGTGGAGGAGGATCTCATATAATCTGGGGGTGGGGAGAGGCTTTCTCATCTTCAGGAAACAAACTACAATTTGTCAATGGTCGACAAAAATTATCAGATTATGTGAAGAAGCTGAATGATTTATTTCTCCTACAAAAAAGGCGTCGTCTATGTTGAGAAGAATGGATTTTTCATCTAGATAATGCAGCTATCCACAATCCATAAATAACAAAGAAGGACTGGCTTGAACAAAAAAGAAGACTTCTTGAGCACCCAGAGTGCTCTCCAGACCTCAATCCAATAGAAAATTTGTGGAGATTGATTGTTGCAAACGTTTATGAAGGTCGACAGTATTCAGCAATTTCTGAACTCAAAAACGCAATCTTAGACGCATAGGAAAATATACCTTCGGTTCAACTTCAGAAACTAGTTGATATTATGTCTAGCAGAATTTTTGAAGTTATCAAAGCTAACGACGGATCCACAAAATATTAAATAAAAAAATGCGTCTTTATGTAGTTCTGTTCATTGGTCTTTCATTTAAGTCGAAAGAAGAATTTGAAATTAAACATAAATGCTAATATACATATAAAAATGAATTGAGATTTCTTCATATTTTAAATTTATTTGGCTTTATGCCTTATCTTTCATAGATCTGATTTTCATAATTTAAAAAAAAAAGGTATTGTTTACAATTTAAAAATTAATATATATATATATATATATATATATATATGTATATATATATATATATATAGTATTATTCGGTCCAGTTAAACTGGAGTTGGGAGTAATTCCATCAGGAAAAAAAAAATTCAACTGTGAACATTCAAATTTTCCTGGTAAATAGCTCAATATAACTGACATTACAGAGCAATAGTTTATTTAAGAAAAAAAAAAAACTGGTCACATTAGGATTATAAATTTATTTCCATCCTGTTATGTGTTTTTGATATAAATCAAAAACACGAAAAAAATTAACAGGACTTCTTCAGATCTTATGGATAAAATAATTCAGAATAGACACAGTAAGAAGGGTGGGAGGGGATAGAAGAGGGGTGAAAAGTTTTCTCCTCATTTAGCCCACTTCCGGGGTTTTTATTTTATTGTCGGTTGATGTCCCTATGTGGGGTTATGATTCCTCACAAATAGCTGACCTTGTTGGTTTATATATATATATATATATATATATTTCTGTATATAAACATATAAATAAAGTTGACGACAGTTGTTGAGGGTGACCCGAAGCCGGCCTTTTCAATAACTACAGCACCAAGGCGTAAGGGAGGGCGATACTCCTTTCCATGGATTTCTCTACTTAACCCTTGATACGTACCTTATAATGCTGTGTGTTCAGTAAGAACTATTTTTTGAGTCTTTGGTATGACAACCTGGGATTGAACTTTGATCTTCGGGACCATTGGTGAACATTCTACCACTGTGCCAAATATATATGTATGTGTGTATTTATAGAGACGTACATACATGTATATATTTAAAACTCTAACATAGGAAATTGCTCCTATATTAACGTGTAAGTGAAAGACTTATTAATTAATGCCTTAAAGTGTTCTAATGAAAACTTAAAAGTGATAATTAGTGCAAACGGTGTGTTTCCTGCTTAATTACATATAAAGTTCTTAAAGATGTCTTCTGAACTCTGACACAGCATCAATGCCAAATGTCCAGTGGTATGGTAGGGGAAAGAAAGATATCAGAAGAGACATTTTTGGCTCTTGTCCGAGAAGATGCCTTCTTAGACATTTGATACAGTCTTCTTATAGAACGCTTTCACCTGTCATTATCAGCAAGTTCTCGTATTCGTCAATTTCACTTTCTTTCTCTCGCTTCACTTTCATTTTTTTTGTCTATCTTTCTGTCTAAAATTTCCATCTCTTTGTTCTTATATTCTCATCTTTTTTTCCTGACACTCTTTCTGCAGCCTAAATGCACACAAAAATACCCACTATCTCATGCAGCGTAACTCAAATGTCTATTTTCCATTTAAAACTGTGTTATGAATTTCTTTTCTTAATATTTAGCCAAATTTCCATAAGGTTAAAGGGATATTGCGGTACAGAATCTTCTTTACAAAGAAAATTTGCCTGCTTTGAAATATTCACTTTTAAAAAATTCTTTTTTTTTACCTAAGCTCTAACTTCATATTCCAGGACTTGTGTGAAATATCCAAGTGTATTTGTTATATCTAATTTCTAATTTTGGTCTTTGTTTTTTCTTTCTTTTTCCTCACAAAAATTATACGACAGATATAAATTTACAAAAAATACACTTGTAAATATGGCACGACCGGCAGGTCTAAAAATATGTGAACTGTCTCTTCAGTGGAGTGCTATAACTCAAACCAAAAAAGGTTTTTACTGGGTATGATAGAAAACTGCATGTGATGATGAGGCTCCAGTTCTGGAGATCTTGGGAGTGTGGAATATCCCTTTGTTGCCATTATTTCCATTTTCCTTCTGATTCGGAGAGGTAGAAGTAAATAGAGTCCTATCTAGGAGTCATAATAGTCCATTTATTCGATAGAACTAAATTCAATAAAAAACAAAAAAAAAAATAAAAAATAAAAACAACTTAAGTAACAAATATACAAAAATTAGAAATAAGAATCCGAACATCTAATCCTAAAATACCCCCCACCCAAAGTATGCTGGTAAAATCAATCAATAAATCATTAAATCTGGTTGTGATGTATTAATTAACAGCCTAGTCTCGAAATAATTACTAATGAGTTATGAGTTCGATCCTCACTTGCATCCATTTACTTGTAACATAGTGCTAAACCTAAGTCACCCTTAATTCTTAGATGATCAATGTCATCAGAGTTCATAGTTTTAGCAAAATAGGCTGTCTGGGTGGATTGGGATATTGTAGTGAGTTCTAACTCCCATCACGCTATTATATTCTCTTTCGTACTTATGCACAGAGAAAATGTATGATCCCCTAATCCACCGTCTATGGATTAAATAGCACCACAACCCTTGTAACATACCCGTACATGAATATGGGAAACGTACATGGAATGTTCATAACATATATAACATAGAATATAGGAATCTCGAAACACGAAAAACACGACTTCTTAGTTCAGGTACGAAACTTTTTATTACCTTTGAGTTTAAAGGTTTTTCGATATAAGGAGAGAGATACACATTCTTTCTATTCTGGCTTTTTCATCTGCCCCACCCCCAACACGTGTGCACCCGTCGCAAGGCCTCTGCAAGCTAGCGAAAGTCGACCCTTCTCGTTCGGAGTCTAGTTCTCAACTCTACTTACTGACTTTTTCAAAATCCCCAAAATCCTCCGCGCGCTTCTGGTGCATGACGTCACCCGCACTCTCTAGCTCCGTTTCCCATCTGGGCTATTGTGACATCTCTGAGTGACATGTCCGCTCAGCCCGCGCCCGCGCGTGAACACCTCCGTTAATGTTGCACCTAAATAACCCATGCACTGAGCCGAAAGGTTCTCAGCCTAACTAAACCCAAAATCATAAAACGAAATCCCTCGGCCATTATATTACACACTCCTCCAACAAGGATGGATTTAGATTTAAATAACCCATAAAGATTTATATGCCATTAGCAAGGAAACCAAACCAAACCAAACCAAACCAAACCAGACCAGAGAATTAATTTTTATTTGTTGCCTATCGCACCACGTTTTTGACCAAGTAGACCACTGGACGGCTTGGTTAGGATTTGAAACTGCTATCTTCTGACAATGCTCACCTAGAACCGTAGAGACTCAGATTCCAGGTGAGCATTGTCAGAAGATAGCGGTTTCAATTCCTACCCAAGACGTCCAGAGGTTTACTTGGTCAAAAACGTGGTGCGATAGACGACAACTATGGAAGGCAGTAATTACTGGGGATACGGTTACAAGACTCAGCATTCCTATCCGAGGTCACTGTAAATCACTTGAAGAAGGCTAGAGGTGAAATTTGGCCGAAACCTAGTGAAAGAAGAAACAACACAAAAACTATCAAGATGAGGGCAAAAAGTCCGCAATAAATAAAAATTAATTCTCAGATTAAGAAGCCTCATCTCAAAATGATTCCAATCAAAGTCAAACCAAACCAAACTAAACTGAACCAAACCAAACTCTCAAACCAAGTTCTAATGAGTTAGGGTTAGGGTTAGGGTTAGTTTGATACTCATTAAGTAACGAATTTTACTGATTGAAGCAAAAGCACGAAAATATTTTAAATAAGCACTGCTTAATGTAATGATTAACGAGCAAGACTAGCAGATTCCTGTCTCCTAAGTTAGTAATTTGTTCTTGTGCCAAACTAAACAAAACTTTGTTAATGACAACCAAGACAGGTTGAAATGCCGTTAAAATCAATTAATCAAATCAAGCACTATGGATTAAAAATTAATACCAATTCCCGGATAACACGGCTTTAATCTAAATTAGAATGGTGATATTTTGAATTTTAAAAAATGAGGATTATAAACATGTAGAAAATGACGCATATATATGAATATATGTATAAGTGTGTGTGAGTGGGTAATAAGATAAAACGAAGGAAATTGCCACAAAATTAATTGACAATATGTTTCAGGAATTTAGAAAAGAATGTTCAAAATCAGAAAACAATACTTGGAATGGTGAAGCTTTGATTCCTGATTAGAAAAGTTGAAAATTATTTATTAGAAAATCAATAATTATTGAATGATAATTATTTTAAGCACTTAACATCCTGACAATTCTGAAAAAAAACTCGTAAAAGATTTCATCCAGAAATCTGATTTTAGATGGCAGATTAGAATGACAAAAACAACAAGGATATCAGGGTTTTTTTTTATTGGAGGGGATTAAAATTTGCAAAATGGACCAATGTTACATTATATGAGGGATTGGATGGTGCTGCTTGGGTTACACGAATAAACTAAATCCCTCGTCGCTCCGTACACTCATTAAAAAAATAAATTACAAATTCCAAAAAGCAGGGCAGCCATTCTTTCATGTTCATGCTAGACAATCTGAAAATTTAGGCGAAGGCTTTTTTAAAGTAGTAACAGGATAACTATCGGATAGGATGTCGCATAGTATTCAACGGTCAGACTGGATTCGACCGTCAGAGAGGGTAAACGATCGGTATACTGAAGGTTCGAGCGAAAGAGAGTCTATTCGACTACCAAGTTTTGATCTTAGAAATCGAAGACTATAGTTAGTATGTGAAGCGTGTCATAAGAAATACCTAGTTGTGAGACCATCTATCTCTTTCTCCTTCTTGCTTCAAAAATCAATCGTATTTTGAATAATCATTTGCGGTAAACAATAAAAGTTAAGCTGGAAATCCTTATGTTGATGTCAGTAAGTTTTAACGTGGAAAGAGAAATATCTTGTATCCAGAAATAAGTTAGGAATCCGACAAAAATTTTATTACCCTTCTTAGAAAAGACAGGTAAAGAGCCACTCTACGAAAAAATCCCTCAATATAACTGTTCGAAGTAGCTATCAATCACACACTCCTCTGAACACAAGGCACTCAGCCATTTTGTCCTCGCGGCTATTCTGGCGTAGAAATAGCATAGTAACTACGCAGATTTTATCGTATTAAGGTCGGCTACGTTCAATACGCCAGATTATTAACACGTGACACAGTGAACCGTCCACTGGGTGCTGTTCCTTTGCTATCGCTTTAATCCGATTCGGTCCGACAGTTAGCTTACCCAGCCGCCAATAATCCCCTTTTGACCACCCTCAGCCAAAACACCACTGTCCAGCCCGGCAACTCGTTTATCTATCTCCTGATTGTTTCCCTGAATATATGGAGCCTTTGCTGCCAGGGAGAGAATCCTCACAATTCCTGCATGAACCGCCCAAAACTTTAAAAAAACCTGATACTAATAAGAAAAAATTCTATGTTCATAACTGACATTAAAAACTAACTCTTTCATCTCCATCGGCATGTCTATTTCTATTTTTTCATCTATTTAGAATCTAATTCGACTTCTTAAATTTTTCTCACTATTCTTTTAATATTAGTATACAGACACTTACATGTATTTACATGTACCTTATCTTGACTCACACACACACCGTCAAGTTACATTGTCTGCTGGGGCTGTCGTATACATCGACTGCACTTCAGCACAAGTGTAATAACTCTACCAACGAGTGTCCTGATAAGTCAATAATTCATCTGCAACTACAGTCATGGAGCTTAATAGAAATTTGCAGTACCTTTGGAGTGGTAGTACCAGTCAGGGTTTCATTTATGGCTCAAAAAGAATTGTTCAGTCATGTACTAAGGATTCTAATTATTAGTTATTTGAAACTATAATCATATGGTATGATGAATAGAATTATTAATGTTTGATGGGGATACCTGAAACCATTTAACTGTGTGCAACAAAATGATGGATATTAAATATAATTATTAGTTTTTGATAGAAATACATGAAACCATTTGACTGTGTGCTGTAAAATCATTGATATTAAATAGAATTATTAGTGTTAGATAGGAATAATTGAAACCATTTATCTGTGTGCAACAAAATGATTGATATTAAAAAGAATTATTAGTGTTAGATAGGAATACTTGAAACAATTTAACTGTGGGCAAACAAATGAGCTATAACTACGTGTTTGATGATAAAGTTAACAGTAAATCATTCGCTTACAAATTATATATATATATTTGTTTAAAAAATCAGAAATTTAGAAATAGTATTCATATATATATATATATATATATATATATATATATATATATATATGCCTGCTGAGTTAGAAAAAAAAACTATCTACGTTTCACCTAACCGGATCATCAGGACAATTCTGACTGAAATTTGTTGTGCTGCAATAATATTTCATTGCTCAAAACACCGATAGAAAGAATAAAATTAGCATAATTCTAGTTTAAAATTAAAAAAAAATCAAATGTATAAAATAAATAAGAAATTTCATAATTGAATGAATAAGATGAAATTGTAACTTATCTACCATGTATCCAACTTTTCTTATGTCAACAAACATTAAGTATTTCCGACCATTGATTAAGTAAAATATTGACATTATTGTAGGAAGCTATTACAAGTTTCACCTCCATACGTAAATTACAATATTTATTCCATACTTTATATTTACGGCATTTTTTAAATATTTTAATATAGGATCTGGAACAAGATTTTTTGTAATTCTGTGGTATTCTTTCCAAGTTGAAAACAGAATTTTATTGCTTCTTCCTCACGTCCAGATTGCATTTTTGAAATTCACCAGCAGTGACAACCAGGCTTTAGTAGGGTGGATTCCAATTGATGCTGTAGCTGTTCATTTGAAGCTGAAATCATAAAAATTGGCCAGTCATCTCATAAGATATGTAGATATAACATACCGAATTCTCAAGAGTCTACGACAATTCTAAATGCGTGTATAAAAAGTCTGTAAATTATTGAATACACCATATATATATATATATATATATATATATATATATATATATATATATATATATATATGTACTTTAAGAAAAACAACAATACCGGTCACATAGGATTATAAATTTATTTCCATCTTGTTACGCATTTTTGAAAATTTCAAAAACACGAAAAAAAATTAACAGGACTTTTTCATATCTTTTTGATAAAAAAAAACTAGAATAGACACAGAAAAAAGTGGGAGGGGATAAAAGAGGGGTGAAGAGTAATCTCCTCATTAAGCCCACTTCTGTTTTTAATTTTAATTTCGGTTAGAAATGTAGTAAATTTATTTCTAAAAAAAATTTTAATTTTTTTAAATTTTTTAATTACATTTTGACCTCAATTACAGATTTTATATCAAATTAGATTTAAACTTTAATCAATAACCTTACGTAATGAAACAGTAATAGATATATTAAACTAAACAAATATTTAGTTTATTTAAAATATTTTAAAATTCAAAAGTATTTAGAAACCATTAATCAGTTACATTTTTTGTGAGTAGTACGTATGTATTATATGCTTTTTCACAAATTTCTATTTAACATTTTATTTTATTTATTCATCTACATTAATTCTCAATTTAAACTCTATGCTTTAAAAAAAAAGAATTTGTTAATTATCTATAGTTTAAATTTAGCCCTATGTCTACACCTAGCTATTAATTCACTTGTCTTATTTAATAATTTTTTTGGCTCTGGAAAAAGCAAAATGTGGATTTTTTACTCAAGACACAGATTGCACCTACTATCGAAAGACTTTGGGGTATTAGATCTTTTTAATATGGACCATTGAATGTCAGGGGTTAACCCTTTATTTTTCAATCCCCAATAATATATATATATAAACAAGATTTAGCGTTAAATAACCCACATAGATTGATGTGTCATCAACCCTCCAATTTACAACCGAAGAAATATGCTCAACCCTACGCTCATATATAAATTTTTCAAAGTTTGCATCTTTGCAAACTTACTCATATAGAGATACTCGAACTTACCCTTGTTTGCATTATTGCATCTAAATATATGCAATAAGAAGCAGAGAGCTTATACTGGTTACACCTTCATTCTCCGCCCGTCCTCAAATATCTTTTCTTAGAGACGTTTAACATTCAAAGAATTTCGAACTGGATTTCCCCATGCACACCATTTTAACCCAATGGCCCTCTGCTGTATGAAACGATTCAGATCTCATTTGTGTACATCTTCAACAGGTTATTTTTTTTTTTTTTAGAATAATCATTTTATTAAGAGAAATATTTTGTTTTAATTTAACTTTTAAAAAATCTTTTTGAAGATTTCTCATTAAAAGTTTAAACACTAGTCACGTGCTTAAGCAAACAAAATATCATTTCAATAAAAACATCATCGTTTCACATGAAAATCATATTTTTGCATATTACATACTTACCCAGTTTTCAATAAGCGACAATACCAAACTGATTACCTCTAAATAAAACCTCGTGGTGTAATGGTTAAAGCGATGAACTGCGGAATCGTAGTACGCGAGTTCGTACTCCAGTCGCGCTATTACGTTCACTTTCGGGCAAATACCCTTGGGAAAGGTATGAACCCCCTTATTCTCCCTCCAGCTATGGGTAAATAGTAGGACGGACTAGGTTCTTCAGCCTTGGTGAGGCAACTAGTCTAGGAGAAGGAAAACTCTGAATTCAAACCTGTTAAACTCCGCTTAAAAAAAATGACCTTGTGTCATATCCTGCCCGAGCGGAGGGGTTGGTAAATAGTACCTCTAAATAAAACCATTTGATTGTTTATAGAGGACAGATAAATAATCTATCTTTAGTGCATGCGCGCGCGCGCACACACACACACACACACAAGAATTGTTATTACTTCGACATAGACTATATACATATACATATACGGACACACACACACACACACATACACACATATATATATATATATATATATATACATATATATATTCTGCTCTTTCTCTATTATTTACAATCTGTACATCTATATCCAACTATGCTAACTACTTCAACTCTTCGAGTAGTCATGATGGAAGATTTCCAAATATGTCTTCCGTCAGTTGCCAAATTCACCAAGGAACATTTTCTGTCGTCCATTTCCTATTGACTTTAGACTGCTATAACAGGAAGAACACAGTGAAAGTCTTTGACCCCCCAAAGCAATTTTCCTACATGTCCCACTGAAATCCATTTTGCCATCTTCTTATCGTAAACATGAAAAGTAAATTTTCAAAATTGACCCTACCTTATATTTTTGTAAATCAAGAAATTCTTAATCCCTGTAATCATAACTTTTCTTACTTTAAATCACATAAGATATATTCTGAACTGTCCCTCATATCTCTTTATAGAATCTTATATTTCATCGGCCTTATGAGTAGAGTGTTCGTCAATGGTCCGGGTGACAGGGGTTCAATCCCAGGGCGAGTCATACCAAAGACTCAAAAAATGGTACTTGATTTCGCTTTGCTTAACATTCAGCATTATGAGGTAAGGGTAAAGTGGGGCAATCCAGGGAAAGGAGTAAAAGCTTCCCCTACGCCTCGTTGTAGTAGTTATTGAAAAGGGAGCTTTCGAGTAACCGTCGACTAAGGTCAACAACTTTACTGGCCATATTTTAAGAATATAAACAAAAGTTACGATTTTTCTCTCCTATATTTCTACGATAACATCTTGTGTAGAGTCCTTTTATGATTTTCCATCTTCTTAAATACGGTGCCCCTAAAACAAACTAACAACAAAAAAAACAAAAAAAACTCAATAAATTATGATATCAATAATTTCATCATGTTATAATTGTTAGTAAGGTTGTATAAAAGGGGAGCTGGATGCCCACTAAGTTACATTTACACTCTTTGTTTCTGAAAATCCTTCTGGTCTTGATGACTCTGTTAGTGGGACTTAGAATACACTGAGTGTATCCTCTGCTGAGGGAAAGAACCATCTCAAAAGGGATATCGTGAGTTAAGTCTACAGTTCTGGAGCTCCCCAGTTCTTTTGTGGATCTCTCCTTCCATGCCATTACTCTCAGCTCCTCTCAAAACTAAAGGGTGTTGCCTGTTAGAGTCTCATAAATAGATCTATTTAAAACTTATTTGTATTCGAAAGGAGCGTGTGCAAAAAAGAAAAAAAAAGAAGAAAACAAACAGTTCTCTGTGAATACGTTTTTTTTCTTTCTGAAAATTTTGTTTTTTTTATCAAAAACCTGAATGATACCCCAAGAAATACTGTCCATATCTTATTAGTAGTATCAGAGGTGTTTTGATCAATTGAAATTTTGCTTGAATTAGTGCGTCGAAGGCTAACGTAACTATTTTGAAGTGAATTAATGTTCATTCGTTGTTCTTCTTTTGGCATGGTAAACACAGCTTCTGCTTGATAGTTTACATATACGCCTCAAATAGATAGATGTGGTATAAATGCTTACCCTTTTACTCAACCCCTCCGCTCGGGCAGGATATGACACAAGGTCAATTTTTTAAGCGGAGTTTAACAGGTTTGAATTCAGAGTTTTCCTTCTCCTAGACTAGTTGCCTCACCAAGACTGAAGAACCTAGTCTGCACTACTATTTACCCATAGTTGGAGGGAGAATAATTGGATTCATACCTTTCCCAAGGGTATTAGTGCTATGTGAAATGTTATCAGTCTCGTCCTGGATTTGAACTCGTGTCGCCGTGTCCATTTCCTACGACGATAACCATTACACCACAGGCACAAATGCTTACGCATGTAAGTCCTCATGTTGAAATAGTTGCCATCATTGGAAATAGAGACGGTAACCTGAGTTCAAATATTTAGGAAATCGGTTGGGACTGTAGAATACACCGATTGCATCTCTGCAGAGAGGTAAGACACTCCAACGAGTATTCTAGATATAACATTAAATCAGTGATGACAAGGCTCAAGTCTTGGAGATTTAGGGAATGCAGCGTACCCATTCATTGCCATTACTTCCAGGTCCACTCTGACCCGGAGGGGTTGCACCTGATAAGGTCAAATAGAACAAACTGTGTGCAAAGAAATGACTAATGTTAAATTGAGACTGTAAAATTGCAATACTTAAAACTATTTAACTTTGGGTAAAAAAGAGCTCTGCCTCGTTCAATAATGTTATCTATAAAATGTGTTTACTGATCATATATACATTTGATATTTATGTATAAAGAGGATTTGGCATAAAATAACTTACAATGGTTGATATGCTATAAACCCAACCAAAATAAATGGAATACTTGACAAAGGTGTTAACATTTCCCATTGCACATATTCTTGGGAAATGTATGAATCCAACTATTCTCCCTCTAACTAAGGATAAATAGTAGGGCAGACTGAGCTCTTTAATATTGGTGTTCCAGTCAATCTTGAAAGAAAACTATCAATTCAGACCCATTAAACTTTGTTTAAAAATTGATATGTCACATCCTGCTCATATTTCTAATCCACTTCGCGAAATTGCTCTGCTAGATGTGCCAGCAGATTTCATATTATTTTTTTTCACCAACGAGTACTTCTCAAATCACTCAGAAACCACTGTCTTCCTGGACAACTAAGCCAATGCCAATTCTATGTTCCCCCATATATGGGTAGGTTTTTGCTAACGTGTGTGGACGTATTTGCTCTGAAACATGCAATTATTTCTATTCATGACTTGGATTACATATAACATATGTAGTTGTGTCAGCAATTACGTGGAAAGACATTTTCACCATGACTTAACCCCTCTAGAAGGAAACACACACACACACACACACACATATATATATATATATATATATATATATGTGTGTGTGTGTGTGTGTGTGTCAGTGTGAGTTACTGAAAATTCTTTCGAGAAATATCTTGTACATTCTTCCCATCAGCCAAGCTCTGTTTTTGTCCTTTTCCAACCCCTCACCTCACCACTACCCTGTGGTAGTGGTTTGATTGGCACATCCAATGAGACAGACGCACTTTCACATAGATATGTGAACTATCTATAATGCTTCTTCATTTCACTCCCTTTTGACTTTTCTTTCTTTCTTTCTTTCTTTCTTTCTTTCTTTCTTTCTTTTGCCATTTCAAGATCTGTTTCACACTTTATATCTTGTCTAGTTCATTTTTAATTATTTCTGCTAACCAAGGTATTTCTTTTCTGGCTGTTTTTTCTTTCCTTCTCTTTTGCTTTCTTATCACACTTAAAGGTAATATCTTAATCACAATGTGTACGTCTCATTCTCTGCTGCATCATTTCCACTATCATCGTTATATCTATCTATCTATCTATCTATCTATGTAAGTCTCATTATTCTCATTTTTCTCTTGTCTCCCTTTCATATCTATCCATCTCTTCCTTGAATCTCTCACTCCCCCCTCTCTCTCTATCTACCTATGAAAGTATGCTCTTCCCATCCTTCTCTCATCTCTCTCTCTATCCCATATCTATCCGTCTAAACTTCTTATTTCCAAAATATTTTATCTATTCTTCAATTTTGTTTCATACACTATTTCTTTGAAACTTTCCTTCGAGTTATCTTTCCTTTTCACTCATTTTGTTTTTCTTGATATTTTCTTTCGCTTTCTTCCTGCTTTACTTCTTCCTTCAGTTCACACAAGAAGCACACTCTTTCCCATCTCTATTAAAAGGTAACACCAAGTATTAATCCATAGTTACCTTGCAGAACACACATCATCACACCATACAATATAACATACCATCCCATACCACCACGCTATGCCATTTTATACCAGGCCACACGGCAGACTTCATTCACCCTGAGCCCCGTACCAGCAGAGATAGTCTCCCGCTGTTCGACGCTTTACGACTCCACGTCATTTTCAGAGGGACCCCATACGAAGCTGCCTCTGGATAAAGAGACCTTGGGGGCCGGCAGGGTTAGAAAGAGCAAGGCAACGGTCGGGAAGCGGTTGCACAGGCACATGTAATAATGCTTTGGATATGGTATATAGTGGGTGTCATTAGTATGTGTAGAAGAATGAGTGTATGTGTGAAAAGAGCAAAAACGAAAAGCAAGTGAAGAAGTGGGTAGAAGGGAGTAAGATAAAGAGAGAGAGAGAGAGAGAGAGAGAGAGAGAAGGGGAGAAACAGCGAAAGAAATTCGAGGTGATGAGTAAAAGAGAAATGATGAAAAAAGAAAAACATAGAAATGTGTTGAAAAGTAAGAGAGAGAGAGAGAGAGAGAGAGAGAGAGAGAGAGAGAGAGAGAGAGGGAAAGAAAGGAGAAACAGAAGAAAAATCTATACGAAATAATACAGAAAGTGTCTATATCAGAGTAGAGAAGGGATCGAAAAAAAAAAAAAAAAAAGAGCCCGAAGGCAGAATTTCGTAGAGAGAAATTCACATATACATAGAAAATTAAAGAGGGATTATATATATATATATATATATATATATATATATATATATATAATGTGGTAAAAATCACTTGGGTTTTAAATGAATCTAATCATATTATTCAAAGAAAAATAGCAAAAGCAGTTTATCTATCTATCTATCTATCTATCTCTGTTTCTCCTCATCTCTCTTTTATCAAGCTAAAGATTAATTATATGCGTACACCTACTAACTTTTTTCTTTTATAAAAAAACAAATTAATTTATCGTTAAATCAAAGATACAAGGAGTTTATTGTATGGTCAAAACGGATGTTATTAGGCTGTATTAATCATAAAAAGTAAAATTGCATAAATACATAAAGTATTTATTTTTAGACTCCAATAAATACCATATTCATAAAGTCGTGTTGACAGCACGGAGTTTCCTGACTCTCTTGTCATCCATCCATATCATCTATAGCCCATAGAAGATCCTCTAGGCCCTATCCTGTGTCCACACAGAACTGATGTAAGTCAGTCTTTGCTGGTTAGCTAACTCTGGTGTGTCCATGTATTAGAATCCATAAGAGAACGTCACTTTTTAGTTCGTTCTTGCTTGTCCAGCAAAATGCCCTGCATATCTTGTACGTTTTACTTACTTGGATGGTTTTTAAGATGGGAGGTTAAGTGACCGAACAGCTGCTTTTTTATGGGGTGCTGCTTACTGGAGTTAAACAAAACAGCACATAGCATTCTTATGAAGTTCTCATCGAGCTTTTTCCTCTATGCATTTTGTGAGCGTCCATGTCGTGCTTCTATACAGTAGTACTGACCAAGCGAAAGCGTAAAAGAAATCCTGTTTTATTCTATCATAGAGATCAGACTTCAACCTTTCAATAGCATTCCGCACCTTCTCTAGTAGATGAGATATTGCTACCCTGGCATGTATACAGGTCTATTAATTTCAGAGCCTTGCCTCTTAAAGTAAAGATGGCTTCTTTTCGTTTAAAGCACATGAGCTGTTTTATTTGCGTTCACGAAGAGGCCAAAATCTCTTGCTGTTTTCTCTTGCAGGATTTAGCTTGGGCAGGTGTATTTGAAAGAAGCGCTTGATCATCTGCGCAGTCTGTGTCTGCGATATATAGTCGATTTCTTGCCTTTTTTTTATTAGTTCTATTGAAGTTCGAAGTACGTAGTCTGGGCAGATTATAAACATATATGATGCAAACATTTCTCTTTGCAAGACTCCAGCGATATTCATTATGCTAATTATTATATTTTTATTGGATAATGTGCCATTCAAGAAATAATATATATATATATATATATATATATATATATATATATATATATATAAGATTTAAAAGAAAATTAACTTTTTTAAAATAAAGAATTGTTTGTGGTGTACTTTTACGGGTGATATTGTTAACGGATTTTACTAAAATTGCATGAATTACTCAATAGATCGACATTTTTTTTGTCGCAGCAGCTGGACATCTTTTAACAAAATTTTGAACTGCATACAATTCTCGTGTTGACTTCTTTTGAGTTAATGCGGACGAATCTGTCCGTGGAACACTATGTTGACAATTTTATAATTTTTAATTCATTAAAATTCTTTTATTGAATTTCTCATTGTAGTCATTTAGAATTGTTATTTACGAGAAATATAATTAATTGTGGTTGCATTTTTGTTTGGTATCACCCATCTTTTCCCACACAATGAACTAGTCCATCTGGCATATATAGCAGTAGCTACTAATACCAGGGCAGACTAGAAGATGGAGAGCAGCTTCTTATAGGAGCAGCTTTTTGCTGATTCATTTGTCGGGTCTCACTTCGGCCGGCCGTGCTGGCTGCGGCGCAGATCGGGCCGGGTGTGTCTCGATAGCTGGATTTTTCCTACGGCCTCAGGGAGAATTCCCCTCAGGCTATTACCCCCTTCGGGGGGTTGGGTTGATCACCCGGCGCCTGAGGCGCCCCTAATAAGGGGAATGCTGACGGGGCCGTAGGCATTTTTGAGAAATGCCGGGCGCGTGTGGGCTACGGCCCTGCGCCTGGACCCACCAAATAAAAGGCCTTGTGCCACACTTTCACGTTCGGTGGGGCGTGGAAAAAATACCGCAGCTTCTTATAGGAATAGTATTAGAGCGTTGGAGACTGGAGATTGCATTAGATCACCTTACTTGCTACCGTAATAACGGAAGTCAATACTATCGTTGGACTATATCTTTATTCTGTATTCACTAATCCTATGTTCTTGTCTACTAATAGTCTCGCTTTTGTATATACTTTTTCCTGAGAATATATCTCTATTTCCTCTCATATCGTGGTTTGTCCTTTATCTAATATTACAAGCGTTCACTAACTAGAACGCAACAATTTTCAACAGTTTTATAGAATAAGTCAAAGACCGCTTGTCTAATGTCTAAATCCATGTCAATTTTTTCCCAGTGGGCGAGGCTAAGAATACGCAGACAGCATCCTCAGCAGAGGGCCTAAGACCCCTAACAAAGGACTGTTTTAGTTTGGACACTAAACTGCATCGGATAGTGAGGCTTGAATTGTTGAGCTCTGTTGAGTGTGGAATATCTTTTTATTGCCATTACTCCCAGTTTCACTCAGAACCAGAATGATGGTAGTTGTTAAGGCCCCATCAATGGCTCATATGGGTTCGTTTAAATATTATTTGTATTTAATCGGAACGTTTGAAACCATATAAATGTGCGAAAACAGATTATCAATATCAAATAGAAATATGTTAGATAGGAATGCTTAAGCAAGGTTGGCAGTTTAATTCCCTTTAATCTTCATGTCTTACAAAGCTTAGATAGAATCTGTGGAAAATGAAGCTGCCAGAAATCCCCCCAAAATTACCTTTGGGTAATTTTGTCAGTCATGTGATGATTAAAAATGATATTTTTTATCAATGTACAACCATCCAACCGAGTGGGTTAAAATAAACTGGCTACATTCTCTGAAAACTCTCCAAAGGAATGTTCAGGGTATGACACTAAACTAAATCCGATAGTGAGGCTCTAATTCCGGACCTTCTGGGGAGTATGGGGTGCGCTTTCATTACTCCAAGGTTCACGCTGACCTGGAGCGCTAATATATATTATAGTACAATCTATGGTGCAAATAAATCTGAAAACTATTATTATTTGATAAAAATATTTGAAACCATAGATTTGTGTCCAAATAAATGATCAATATTAATTAGAAATAAAAAGTAAGTAAAGTTGGCCACTGTAGTTGAGGGTAACCTGAAGGCTCCCTTTTCAATAGCTACTACACCGGGGTGTAAGGGAGGGCGCAACACCTTTGCCTGGATTGCTCCACTTTATTATTGATCCTACCTTATA
>OY757912.1:121777951-121785451 GCA_963585895.1 Sepioteuthis lessoniana | reverse complement strand
TTTTTTGAATTGCAGCTTCGTTTTTTATTTATCATGAATGTTGTTAAGATGTTTTTGAAGGTAAAGGCATTTCCTTCTATGATTTATATTACATATTCCACTTCTTTTAATTTTGCATTTTGAAACTCTGTGTGTTGTATGTCCCCCAAATTTAGATTAGATTAGGGTAAGTTTTAATTTCTTTGGTTGTCGTTTGCTTTAAATGGTTTTTGTTGTGTTGTATATTTTTAATTCTAATTCTGAATTTAAGTTTCTCTTCTTTGTAATTTCTGTGAATAATTCTGGGTTAATTTTGTTGTATGTTGACATAATATATATATATATATATATATATATATATATATATATATATATATATATATATATATGTGTGTGTGTGTGTGTGTGTGTGTAGTTAGGCAGCAGTCGTTCATTTAAGCATGTTTCCTTAAATGATAATGTCAAATCTTGTCTGTATAATTTATTTAAGATCCTTTCAAATTTTCTGATAAATATCTTAGCTTTAGGTTAGAATTGGTAGATGAATTTACCAAAATTGTCCCAAGACAAGCGCTCGGGACAATTTTGGGGAATTCATCTACCAATTCTAACCTAAAACTAAGACATTTATCAGAAAACTTGAAATGATCTTAAATAAATTATACAGACAAAATTTGTCTTTATTATTTAATGAAATATATATATATATATATATATATATACATGCACACACACACACACACACACATATATATATATATATATATATATATATATATATATATATATATAAATTTAACCAAATCTTAACTACCGAATATACGTGAGAATCATTTGATCTTGCGTATGGTGCGAACCTCAAATTTGATATCCAAAAGATGATTTCATCATATGTCCCGTATATTGTGTAAGTTCCATTTTTGGTTGGCTAGGCTAAGGCTCATATGTTTGTGGAAATATATTTTCCTTTCTATTTTCTTGGTTTTCCGTAAGTTTTTTTAGTGATTTTAACTAAAATAAAAACCGCTGAGCAGATAACGTATAGGAGCCATCTATCGGCAAAAAACTAAACTACGGATTTGCTAAGCTGAGCAACAGTAATCAATAAACTAAGCCAAAGAAAGTTTTAATCACAGTTCTTTGTTATTATTGTCCAAATTACAATACTTTGTTATCATTATTTTAATTTAAGACGCCTTTTTGAAACATTTAAAAGATTTTAATTACATACCTCTAACAAAACGGCTGGAGAAGAAGCTAGACGGCAATTACACAAGAATGCTGCGAGCAACCTTGAACAAGTCCTGGCGGCAACACCCCACAAGACACCAACTGTACGGTCACCTGCCTCCTATCACGAAAACTATCCAAGTTAGATGAACCAGACATTCAGGACACTGCTGGAGGAACAGGGAAGAACTCATAAGTGATGTGCTCTTATGGACCCCCACATATGGCCGAGAAAAAACAGGACGACCAGCACGAACATACATTCAGCAACTATGTGGGGATACGGGATGTAGCCCAGAAGACCTACCAGAGGCCATGAACCATAGGGAAAAGTGGCGAGAGAGGGTCAGGGATATCCGTGCTAGCGGTACGACATGATGATGATGATAATGATTTACATACCAAACCGGACCATAGGCCTAATGAGTAGAGTGTTCGCCAATGGTTCGGGAGATCTGGGTTCAATCCCAGGTCGAGTCATACCAAAGACCAAAAAAATGGTACTTGATGCCGCCTTGCTTAGCACTCAGCACTATAAGGTGAGGATCAAGGGTAAAGTAGAGCAATTCAGGGAATGGAGTAGCGCCCTCCCGTACACATTGGTGTAGTAGCTATTGAAAAGGGAACCTTAGGGTCACCCTCGACTAGGGTCGCCAACTTTACTTATTCACATTCTTTTTTAGTTACGACTATCAGGTCTTGCTGGTTTACAATAATATCCTTTTGAAACCACTACGAATCTTATATTTGGATAATGATGAAATATAATAATGGGATACTGTCTGTAAAACAATATTATCACTACTTTACAGTAAATAGAATAATTTGTTGTTTTTTAATGCTGAAAATTGTTAGCGTTCTACTTGGCCTCAGCCAAGCCAGCTATTGGTATACACAATTTTATTTATCGCATGTATGGTACGACCTCTCTAATATTAGGCTAAAATTCAGATCTCTTAAATTCGATTGATAGACGAGTATATATGGCATGTTTTCTCGTTTACACCAGCAGCTTTTTATGTATGTGTGTATATGTGTATTTTAAAGAGAGAGTTTGTGTTGGCGAAAGTGGGTATATACATGCATCTGAATATGTACTGCATTTCCGTTTATATTGACCTTCATGTGTGGTCTTGTATGTACGAATTACACGTGTGTAAGTTGAATGCAGATTTCTAATGTGTATATAAAAACACACGCAATTTTGCTGTCTTTATCAGGAATACATGTTCGTATGAATTTAAGTCTATCTTCATTGGTGCTTGCATATGTCCATGATCGTAGTAAATGTATTTGTGTGGAAGAATGTATATGTATTATACATGAATACAAACGAATTGCGTGCGTACACGTTTATTTTTTTGTGTGTGTGTGTGTGTGAGTGTGTGTGTGTATCTATTCTGCCCGTGGCTATATATAAGAGAAGCTGGAAAAGATGGGGTTAGATTTTGGATTGGTTGAACAGAATGGTCGGAATTTATGGAAACGTGAAAGAAGTAAATACATTTGAAAGAAAATAGAACGAGGCTTCGAGACTGAATTTGGCGTCATGCCTTGCGGGAAAGAAACGCAACCAAGTAAGCGCCCCTAGGAAACACAGCGGACACAAGAAATGGACGCACACCCAGTTCAGAAGCATAAGTTACAAGGATCTAAAGAAATAGAATTGTGAGAGAGTTTTTCTTGGTTAGGATTAAAAGTCGAAATTTCTGCCTAAAAATGTTTTGAGACAAACAGGAACCAATGCCTTGCAGGAATTTCGAATTCGAGACATTGCATAAGATATGATCTTCTTCGTTTGTTTTTTCTCTCGTAAGCTTTTTCTGGATCGTCAGAGTACCGTGCTAGATTCTTGTTAAATATGTGTCCTTTAGTAATTGTTATAGACAGTTGTTATGAGGGGTAAAAAAAAAAGAATCAAAACAGAATCGTAATTTTTGAAGGCTAATAAGAAAAAGAATCAAAACAGAATCTTGATTTTTATTTAGAAATTCAAATTTAAAATTACATGAATGCACATTTTCTTTTTCGTTGTTTGCGCAAATTTTTTTCCTGTACACGGTCCTATCGAATACGAATAATTTTCGAACTGATCTATTTGACCCAAAGATGGGGCCTTGAACTGTGCTTTCAAAGTAAAGGGGTTTGAATTCTAGTCACGCTATTACGTTCACTTTTGGTATAATACCCTTGGTAAAGGTCAGAACCCTCTTATCCTCCCAGCAATGGGTGAACTAGTATGACTGCTGTACTTCTACAAGGATAGATCTGGCATTAAATAACCAACAAAGGTTGATATGCCATGAAACAAGAAAACCAAACCATACCATAGATGGAACTCTAACAGCTATAACCAGTACAGGTAATTGGAGAGTTAGGAGTAATGGCAATGAAGAGGTACTCCTCACGACTAAGATGTCTACAATTGGAGACTCATCATTGGATGCAGTTTAATTTTATACTCCGGAAAACCCCAATTTCGGGGGTTCTTAACACTTTGCAGGGGATACATTCAGAATATTCTAAGTCCCGCTGACAAATCAAAGACAAGTAAGTTCTGTGCTTGATACTTATATTCAGCAGTCTTGATATTTTTTTAAATAAATAGATTTGGCTAAACACAGGATTTAAGCGCCCTTCAAATTCAGCAGATCTGGCTCAGTGTGGGTTTTTCTTGTTTCAAAAACTCCTCTTAAAGTTATCATTTAGGTAAATGGAACTCATTAAAACAAGTAAGACGAAATGACTCTTAAATTGTTACAGTAAACTGGATATGATTGTGATACTCCAGTTTTGAAGATGTTGGGAATGTCAAGTTATTCTTTCATTGCCTCCAGTCCCATTTACACTCTCTGATCTTGAGTGATAGTACCTGTTAGGGTTACATCAATAGGCCAAGTAAACATGTTTAAAACTTATTTTTATCCTGTACTACTGTGTGAAAGAAGAAAAACTCTTAGGGAACAACTTCACAAAGAATGCAGATATGAAGATACAAAGAACACGATTCCTAAACTCAAGATAAAATTGCTCGAGATGAATTGAAACGTCGTTAAAATCAATCAAACAACTAATCAATCAAAATTCCTCTTTTGGATGTGAAGCTGAGCAGTTGCTTTAAAAAAATTATTCATCAATTTCATCAATCTTACCTTTGTTATGAATTTCCAGTCTTGGATGGGGTGAAGGCAGTAGAATATACCGACCGAATCCCTGCAGAGGAGTAAAACTCTCCCAACAAGTGTCCTGGATATGACACTAACCAATAAGATGGCGAGGTTCCAGTAATACAGGAGCTTTGGGGAATTTACAGTACCCCTTCATTGCCATTGCCGCCAGATCCATTCTGACCCAGAGTAGTAACACTTGATAGAGTCCTATCGATGGATAAAATGGAACAGTTTGACATTGAAACTGTGTAAACAAATGAATTACTTATGCTAAACTGAATTGCGTGAAATAGAACTGTTTAACCATTTAACTGTGTGCAAACAAATGACTGCTGTTTCATTGAACTGTTAGTTTTAAATAGCAATATATGAAAATATTTAACACTGAGCAAACAAATGATTAATAGTGAATAGGAATATTTGTATTAAATAGAAATAAGTGAAATCATTTAACTCTGTGCAAAAAAAAAAAGAACGAACTCAGGGTCATTTAAAAATGTTATCTACAAAATGTGTATTGAAATCATATATTTAATACATATGTATAAAGAGGATTGGGCATTAAATAACCGACAATGGTTGATGTTCCATAAAACCCAACAAAACCAAACCAGTTTTGGTAAAAAGAGAAAAGTGACACTGAACTACACTTGATGCGAACGAAGGGTACTTCACTTGCATAATTCTGTTTTTCACCAAAAGGTATCGAAACCGCTGAGCAAAAAGTAAAGAGACTTATCACTTACTCAACTGGACGTGTGGACGTCAATAATTGATTGATTGATTGATTGATTTTGATGGTATGTCGACCCGTCTCAGTTCATTTCCTACCAAGCAATTAAGAAATACCATTCTTGTTACCTTCAATTTGTATTTTCTTTTGTTTTTTCTTAAGAGTTTTTTTTTCTCTGAAAATGGTGATATCGAATACGAATAATTTCAAACATTTCTATTTAATCAAACAGTTCTGTAGATCGAATCATAACACTCTGGGTCAAAGAGAACCTGGAAGTAGATCTCTAAAAGTGGAGCCTCGCAATCAGGTACAGTCAAGTGTTTTACCCAGGACCTGTGTAGACTTCTTTTTATCGTGAATTTATTATATAATCTTCCTGGTAGGAGCATAGTTGTTTTTTGAATTTTAAATTCTAAAACTTCAGTCTCGATAAGTTATAATAATATGTGGCTTTATTTCTATGGAAGATACTATAAACAGAAAAATGGTTATATCTGAAGCATAACATTTGTATTTTCCTTTGCCTTGACTCACAAGATAACTGCTGACGTCATATAACTGCTCCCAGCTGAATGTAAATGGCGGGAGATGACATCATCGAATAAATGAGAGTGACAGTTATCATCTCCAACATTATGTTATATGTCTCTCTTTCTCTCTTCTTATACCATCTCTCTCTCTCTCTATCTATATATGTATCTATCGATCGATCGATCTATCAATCTTTGCGGTTGGTTACTGAATATTCCTGGCTCCTCTCAAGAAGGAACCAATCATTTTATAAAGTAAAATCTAAAAGTGTTTTGGGGAAGGTGAAAGAAATTTGACAAACGTAAAGCCAAGCGTGTCAAATCATGTGATGAATATGTGGATTAGATCGAACAATTCATGGAGGATTCAAATTGTTGACTTATTGGTTGGAACGAGAACTTTTCAATTTAGATTCATGCTATTCTTGCAACCAGAAATTAAACGATACCATTTTCTATATTATCTGAAGAAACTATGTTTAAATTCTGTACCTCATTTTTCATTCATCAAATCTGTTATTATTTATTATATCTTATTGTTTGCTAATAGTCTTTAGTAATATCTTTAATGATCATCTTATATATATATATATACGTATATATATATATATATATATACATATGTACATATATATACATATATATATATGTGTATGTATATGTATATATGTATGTATATATATATTTTATCCGTGCTGGCGGCACGACATGATGATATATATATTTATATATTTAGATTTTATAAAAATTAGATTCTACTGATATCATAGAACACCTTACATGTCTGCTGCTTTTTTCTGACAATCTGTATGTTTTTATTCTGTCCAATACGATAACCTAAAAAGCAATTTTTTCCAAGAAGCTGTTGAGTCTGCTCTGCTATATGGATTCACCGCATGGAAGCCGACTAAGCGTATAAAGAAAAAGCTTGACGGTAATTGCACAAGAATGCTACAGACCATATCAAACAAATCCTGGAAGCAACATCCCACAACGCAGTAGTTGTATGGATACTTATCTCTCGTCTCTAAAACCATCGAAATAAGACAAACAGGATATGCAGGACACCTCTAGAGAAGTACGTGGTGTATTCAATAAGTTCCAGACTTTTTTCGTACATGCATTGAAATTTGTCACAGACTCTTGAAAATTTAGTATGTTATTGCTATACATCTTATGAGATGACTGACCAATTTTTATGGTTTCAGGTTCAAATCAACAACAACAGCAGCAATCTGAGTACACCCTACTAAAGCCTGATTGTCACAGCTGGTGAATTTCAAAAATGCAATGAGGACACTTAGAAGAACGATATGTTTTAAACTTGGGAAAAATGCCACAGAAACGTATGGAATGCTTCAGACTGCTTTTCGGCCATCTTGCATGAATTGAGCATCAGTTTTTGAGTGGCATAAGAGATTCAAGGAAGCCAGGGAGTCTGCGAGGGGTGGTGAGAAGTGCGGGAAGAGTAAGGAAGTCAGTATTTGATTGGCCAAACGGTTAGGGTTAGGGTTACTATGTTGAGGTTTTAAGGGAGTTCAGCAAGAGATTCAGTCAGAAGATGCCAGCACTCTTCAAATCGGGTCAGTGGCATTTCCACCAGGACAATGCACCAGTCCACAACTCCATTTTTGTCACAGAGTATTTGACCAAGATGGGCATCAAGACAGTTCCACACCCTCCCTATAGTCCGGATCTTGCTCCCTGTGACTTTTGGTTATTGCCTAAACTCAGACGCTGTCGTTATGTGACAAGTGAGGAGATGAAAGAGGCGGTGACGAAGGTCGTTGACACGCTCACACAAGAGGACTTCCATAAGAGCCTTCCAGAAGTTGTTGGAATGGCACAACAAGTG
>OY757912.1:121640451-121775451 GCA_963585895.1 Sepioteuthis lessoniana | reverse complement strand
GATCGGAGTGTCACGTGACAATTCTCTCGCCAACCTACCTCAATATCAGCAATGGCGAACGCGAGAATTAGGCTCGGCAGAAATTATCCTTAAGAAGAAATGACTATTTCCGCCCGGCTGACAGCATTTCGATACTAGCTTTTCAATTCTGACGGCCCAGCCTGGATTTCCATCGAATGTCGCCCTCCCATTCATTCTTTGCGCTCGTCCCGTTCGTGTGAGGACGCGTCAACGCGTTTAAATTCGAAGGGGAGGCTTCCATCTATTGCGTTAAGACCTTTATTACGTACGTCAGTGTAAATGTCATTTGCGGCCGACAAAGGAGACTGCTGGAAGATTAAGAATATAACACAATCATAGCGAACCAGGTTCAATGATAAAAGAGAAAGAGAGAGAAAAAGAAAGAAAGATAAAGAGAAGAATCGAGAGAAAGAAAGAAAAAGAAAGAAAGAAAGAAAGAAAGAGAAGGAGAGAGAGAAATAAAGAAAAAGAAAGAGAGGGAGAGAAAGTGAGAGAGAACGTAATATGTAATAATTGTGAACCAGGTTTAATGTGTATATGAGATAGAGATAGAGATAGATAGAAAGAGATAGAGGGGGGGAGAGAATATAAGATACAATCATAGTGAACCAGGTTCAATGATAAAGAGAAAGAAAAAAGAAGAGAGAGAGAGAGAGAGAGAGAGAGCGAGTGTGTGTGGGAAAGAGAGAGAGGGGGAGAGAGATTATGTAACTGGCAATAATAGCGAACCCAGTTTTATTCATTTGAGAATGAAAGAGAGGGAAAGAAAGAGAGAGAGAGAGAAAGAGAGGGAAAGAAAAAGAGAGAAAGAAAGAGAGAGAGAGAAAGAAAGAGAGAGAGAGAGAGAAAGAAAGAGAGGAAAAGAAAGAGAGAGAGACAGAGAGAGAGAGAGAGAGAAAGAAAGTGAGAGTATAACACAATCAGAGCAAACTCAGTTCAATGAGAGAAAGACAGAAAATGAGAGAAAAAAAGAGGTCAATCATCGCAAATCAGGTCGATGAGTGCAGAGAGAGAGGGAGAGAGAGAGAGAGAGAGAGAGAAAGAAAGAGAAAGAGAGAGAGAGCATAATACTCAATCATAGTGAGCTTGATTCAAAAATAAAGGGAGGGGAAAATTAAGTTAAGGACGGAACAGGATAAATAATGTCTTTACGATAGAAATTCTGAAAGATAACGAGTATCGATAGAATAAAATAACGCAAGTTGTGATATATATATATATATATATATATATATATATATATATATATATATATATATATATATATATATATCACAACTTGCGGCTATATATAAACTAAATATGATTTCTAACAATACTATCACTGTGACTTAAAATTGGCAAAAGTAAGTTTTGCCACGATCATCAGACATGACATTTTTTTTGTAACTCTTGTCTCTTCTTCTTCTTCTTCTTCTTCTTCTTCTTCTTCTTCTTCTTCTTCTTCTTCTTCTTCTTCTTCTTCTTCTTCTTCTTCTATATATATATATATATATATATTTAAATTCATTTAAGAATATTTGTATATATATATATATATACAAGTATTCTTAAATGAATTTGAATTTGGTATTCAAGTTTTTATTTCATATAGTTGTGCTCTACACGTGTTTCAGACTTCATCGACTTCTTCAAGAGACTAACAATGGCTAAGGTCGGCTCTGCTTCTAGTCTTTAGAGTGAAGATTGTTTTGAGAGTTTTGCTTTTGTTTTGTTTTTTTTAGTATTTACAATTATCTACTTGGGGTGTGTGTGTATGTGTGCGTGCGTACGTACATTCTCATACTTACACGTACATCCGGTTGTGGCATTTTCTTTTCTCTCACTTCCGTTCTGATCTGATGATGTGTGAGAACGTATTGATACGTATTTACTGAATATTTTTTCTTTTCTCTCTCTTCCTCTCTGAGTTGATACGTCACAGATATATTTTAAAATAATCTATGTGTATATGTTTACGTTTGTGGGTGTGTGAGCGAAGTTTGGTTCAATTTGCATTCATATGTGTGTGTGTGTGTGTGTACGTGAAGTTAAGTTCCATTTAATGTAGGTCTAAATTTTTCAATGAAGTTTTTTCGTTTATTTGCAGTAATGATTAGTCCACAATTTGGTATACAGACATTATTTCAAAGATTCCATTACTGCATTCATGAAAATATTTTGATAGAGTTTTTATTTTCTGGTAATTCATTATCTACGAGTAGTAAGTTAGACGACCGTAGTCGAGGGCAACCCGAAGGCGTCCTTTCAATTGCTACTATACTGAGGTGTATGGAAGGACGGTACTTCTTTCCCTGGATTCCTCCACTTACTCTTGCTCCATATCTTATAATACTGAATGTTAAGCATCAAATAACACTTTTGAGTCTTTGGTTTAGTGCCCTCCCCTTCACCTCAGTGTAGTAGCTATTGAAAAGGGAGTCTTTGGGTCGCCCTCGACTACCGTCGCCAACTTACATATTTCAAAATGAATAGGTTCACTGAGAGATTTGTATTTTTTAAAGAATTATTTATTTATTTCTTACATACGTGTATGTTTCCAGCTTGTTGCTTTCTTCCGAGAACATATGTGGCACTATGCAAATAGAACACCTAAAGAAAACGGAATTCTCTCGTGTGGGTTCCCTATTTACATGGCATTGTGCCACATTTGTTCTCTGACGAAAGCAACAAACTGGAAAAATACATGTATGTAAAAACGAAAAGAATAATTAAAAAAAAAATACAAATCTCTTAGTTGATTTATTAAAATTGAATTATTGACTTTTTTTTATTTCTTTGGACCTACAACGAAATTCTTTTTTACCTATATAGTATTTATGTATATTTTTGTTATCGTATATACATACATATGCGTGTCTATGTGTGTGTGTATGAGTTAGTGTATATTGATCTAATCCCTCGACATGGAAAGGTGACGAAATAAGTTTAATTTTTAAGTGGGATCATGCGGATTTGAATTAAGAGTATACCTTCTACAAGACCCTTTGCTTTACTTAGGGTAACAAACCCAGTCTCCCGACTGTTTACTCGTTGTTGGCGGGAAAGAAGAGACAGATTGATAATTTTCTCAAGAGCATTAGTGCAAAGCGAAAGTAATCATTAGGTAGAATTAAAAGAAAATTTGTGGTTTAGGTTAGATATAAAGTGAGAAGTATATATATATATATATATATATATATATATATATATATCACATTATCATCATGAAATCGCGCTGACAGGATAGATTTCCAGGAATTTCTCTCTCAATCCGTCCCTATAATCCATTCCTTCCAAACTACATCCTGTGTCCGCATAGAGGTGATGTAGATAAATTCTTGCAAGTCGGCAAATACTGGCACGTCCATGTGTTGGGGTCCATAGAAGAACGTCACTTATGAGTTAGTTCTTACTTCTATGTGTTCTGCATATCGTGTTCGTCTTACGTGGATGCTTTTTTGAGGTGGAAGGTAAGCAGTCGCACAGCTGTTGTTTCCAGGATTTATTAAAAATAGCTCGTAGCATGTGTGTTCGTGTGAATAAATGTGTATGTGGGCAGGTGCTTGTGTTAATCCTATTTACCTGCCCCTCCGCTCGGGCAGGGTATGACACAAGGTCAATCTTTATGCGGAGTTTAACAGGTTTTAATTCAGAGTTTTCCTTTTCCTAGACTAGTTGCCTCACCAAGGCTGAAGAAACCAGTCTCTCCTACTATTTACCCATAGCTGGAGGGAGAATAATTGGAATCATACCTTTCCCAAGAGTATTAGTGCTATGTGAAATGCAATCAGCCTCGTCCAGGATTTGAACTCGTATCGCCGTGTCTATTTCCTACGACGATAACCATTACAGGTGCTCGTGTTAATGTTGGTATATGTTTTATTTGTTTACAGAATACGACTGAAAAATCAAAACTAGCTTGTTGAATAGAACAATTTCTTGGTTTAACATGTTTCACGTATTTGGCTTTATTTGAATGGTCATATATTTTGATATTTCACAAAGTGTAACGGTTCTCGTCAAAAGAAAATAGAATTGGTGTCTTGAATTCAATTCCTTTTCATGCTAATGCTCTTGAGAAAGGCATGAGACCATATATTCTATCTCACCAGCTCTAGGTAAATTGTATGACCGACTGAAACATCCAGTCATGGAGAAGGAAAACCGTATATTCAAATCTGCTCTAATGCGCTTAAAAATGACCAAGTGTTCTATCCTGCCGGTAGTGAAGGGGCTGGGTAAATACCTGCTGTGAAATTGTTTTATCAATGCGCGTTGTGTAGATACATTTGGTTTTCATTTTTTAGTGATATTTCTTAACTGCACATCATATAAATGTTTATATTTTAAACTGTGTATAAAGAAATAAGTAAAGCCACAAGAAATGAAATTCGGTTCTCATTATTCAAATTATTTACCAGGCATGTGATATATATGCATCTCTTTATGTACTGGAAAGATTTTGGAATTAATGCACTTAGAAAATGTTCTGTTAAGTTTTTGTTTGTTTAGTAGTACTGTTATATAGTTATTTACAGCATCATAACGACACAATAACTAAACAGACGCAATGATAAAGACAGACACAAGCCTGATAATGATAAAGACGCATGAAAGACTTCTTTAACAATATTTTACCTCTCACTTTATTGCAAAGGTTCGAAAGGGTTGTTCAAGGGTTGTGTGTGAGTGGGAGCTGGAGATCGAACATAACTGAAATATTCTGACCCCACTGTTATCATATTTACCCAACACCTCCGCTCGGGCAGGATATTACACAAGGTCATTTTTTAAGCGGAGTTTAACAGGTTTCAATTCAGAGTTTTTCTTCTCCTAGACTAGTTGCCTCAGCAAGGCTGAAGAACCTAGTCTGCCCTACTATTCACCCCTAGCTGGAGGGAGAATAATTGGATTTATACCTTTCCCAAGGGTATTAGTGCAATGTGAAATGCATTCAGTCCAGGATTTGAACTCGTGTCGCCGTGTCCAATTCCTGCGACGATAACCATTACACCACGGCACCCCACTGTTATGACCGTCACGTTGTGTCTTTCTTGTTCTCTTGATGCTGGGGTCCACTCCATCGGGGTTTCCGAGGGCCCCCTCGGTCGGGTGTGGCTTTCCCTACCACATCTGGTCTCTAGCTGTCTAGAACTCTACTGGCAACTACTGGCAACTGCACTGGCTCGTCGAACTCAACTCAATTATATAATCTTTTGACTCCCACTCGATCTTTGAAATCGAATGTTTAATCGTCATCAAGCGGAAATAACTGTCATGCAGTTCAGAGGTCACTCTCTTCCGGTGCATCACTCTGTAGTGTACCATGGGAATTTTTTTTGCTCGTCCCATTTCATCAGCCAATTTCCCCCCGCGCGATTTCCTCTCATAACTGCCATTAGAATGTATCACTTCCTTCCGGTGCATCACCTTGAATGGCATTTTTTTGGCCGGGTCAAAAGGTCAAAACATAACAGTACATAAACTAACTATAGATATAGCACAAAACGTTTTTATTAATAGCTTCATTAAATAAATCTAAATCAAATTAAATAAAAATATTCAAGGTAATTATAGAGTTTTTTTCAAAGCCACATAGAAAAAAATATTACGGATTAAGAAATTTTGATGAAAAATTATAAAATGATATTGAAATTTGCAATACAAAAACAAATCTTTGCAGGTGCCTAGATTTACAAAACTTTCTATAATCAATTGACAGTTTTTACAGATCTTGGGCATACCAAATTGAAAAGAAGCATGGGCATATCTAATTGAATGGAAACATGTCTTCGACAAAAGAACTGTTAGTTGAAGCAATGGAAAAGACTGTTGAACTCTTTCAAGATAACAATTCACAGTATAGAGTTCTGTGCAAAAGTCTTTGGCCACTTTGAATTATTGTAAATTTCTACTAATTGCCTTATAAAAAGTGAATGTTTCATATTGAGATTTTTTACTGTTGAAATATTGGCCCTGTTGCAGTCATATTCATCTTTCATAGTTGCATTGTGTAGAAAAGGTTCTGAATGTGAAGGGAAGATGTGAGACTACCCACCAAAAACGTCCGTACAAAATAAACCAATCTTATTACCGGGTTTCAAAAATGTTCCACTGCTAATATGCAAATATTTAACGCAACAGCAACGATTTTTTCTTAGATATATCTAAAATCCTAAAAAAAAATTTGCTTAAATAACATGGACTTGTCTTGCCTTTGATTTTGTAGGTGTCTGCCTTGTGTTTACGCCATGAGGATGTTATTGGACTGAATCGCCTGGTACCAGAAGGCCTTACAACCAGGCAATATCAGCTTTGTAGGGCTGAGTTTATAGCTTGGCGCCTGAGGCGTCCCTATATTGGGAATGCTGAAGAGATCAAGCCCTTTTAAATTAGCTGCACTGGAATCTTGATCTGTGCGTCGGTCCTCACTATATAACGACCTTGCTTCACATACTAGCTTAGTGGATCGGTAAAATGCCATCATGGCAAAAGTTTTCAAAGAAATAAAGATGAAAATAGTGAAGATGGTTAAGATTATGAACCTGCGAGCATTACCTAAGGAATTTGGAATTTCTTGAAGTGGTATCTCAGAAATCCTCTAAAAGTTTCAAGACACTTGAAGTTTTCAGATTGACCAATGTGTAGTCATCATCAAAAGCTGGAGCACAGGATGGTATGTGAACTGATCAGAACAGCCAACACTTATCCAAAAAATGAACGGCAAGTTATGGATGGTGTCAGTGTATCGTTCGCAAACATGAACTGAAATGATACATCGTAGTTAAGAAAGCAGATATAAACAAAAAACATTTAAAAGCGAGATTAAGTTGATCAAAGAATTATGAACTATACAATTAAGATGCTTGAAATAAGATCCTATTCAGTGTTGAAACTAGGATGGAGCTGCATTCTAATTTGCGAGTATCTATCAGCTCTCCAGGAAAGCGAAAAAACCCAAGTTACATGACGAAAACAATGAAGTTTGTGGGTAAGTGTCTGATGCTTTGGGGATACATAAAAAGAAATGGTTCAATATTGCTGGTTAAAATTGTCAGTGACTTGAATAGTGCCAAATATACCCAGTTACTGAAGGACAATTTCATACTAGATTGAGATAAAAATTAGATTTTTTAGCATGACAGAGGTTCAGACCACTAATCGCGTACAAGTTAACAGAGTTGGTCCGATGAAGGTGTTATCGTATTTAAAGAATAGCAAGGTCAGAGCCCTGTCTTAAATATCACCTAGCAAATGTGAATAGAACTGAAGAAAAGAGTTCGTCAGAAGAATACACGCTATCTTTAAGAGATCTGGAAGCTCAAATACAGAGAAGGATGTGTAGGCATTTCTTTTTGGGCACATTGAAGCAATTATTCAAGTAAAAGGGAGCCACACGAAATATTAGCAATGTACAGTAGCTTCTTGAAATGAACATTTTGTACTAAATTTTCTTTTTCAAGATATTGTATCTTGATTGGTTTATGTGAGGTACTAAAAGTTTGACGGAAGATCAGCAGAAAAGGGAACAAATATTTTAAAGAAGCCATTCAGTGTCAATGATGAGTGAAATGGAAAAATCCAAAGGCAAAAAATATGTAGAAAAAGCATCAGTGGGAATCGATGACATGAGATAAAGGGAAAAGCAACCTTATGCCATTGATCATGAGTGATACACTGAATAGAAATAAGATTTAGGGATAAACAAGGAATAACTAAAAAGTGATTGTTCAGGGGGAGCAGACTGAGGTTTAGAATCTGACAACAGACTTTTTACAATAACCGGGACAGTTTCAATTTTTTTAAAAGAAGATTTGGTAAAACATCTGTTTTTTGATGTTTGATCATTTTACCTTCAATATCAACATATTTAAATGACTATTCAGATGTTTTTACTCCTAATTATGTACCATCATTAAATCAATTGTCCATGCAGTTTTTCTTTCTGTAATTACGATGTGCAGTACCCATATACATCAGGTTATTGGTCAAGACTTTGATAATCGCCATTCATAATGGCCGTTAAAGTATTTCTGGTAATAATATGGTAAGTTGTGTTTCTGTCAGACATGTTAACCAGTACTGCTGGATATATATATATATATATATATATATATATATACCTTGATTACTAATGAGAAACTAGGGTTAACAAGCTAGATAAGCAAACGTTGACGACTCAGTTCGATTCTCATTGGGCACCCCATTCATACAGATTTGTGTAGCATCTTAGCGAAAAACTTCGTAAATTGCTAATGAGAGGCTGGAACAGGTTTTTTGTTTTATCCACACCTTTTAGTGTTTTTAACAAGGTGTTTACTTTATTGAATAAGTAAATTGCTTAAATTGATTCTAATTTTATGTCCGATAGATTAGATAAAGTTTTTGTTTAACTATATTCGCTAGACATGAAGCTGAAAAGTGCCAAACCAGAAAGATAAATCCCGACTTTTAATTCACGACTTTTCTTCTGTGGATCCTCTTAATGATCATCAGAAAAGGAATTAAAAATCGTGTTGATTATATTTACCTAGGACATCGAAATGAGGTTAGCGAAAGCATGGACAGCTATCAATAGGTTAACGATTATTTGGAAATCAGACCTAACCGATAAAATGAAACGCAGTTTCTTCCAGGCAGCGGTCACATCGATACTGCTATATGGATGCACTACATGGACGCTAACAAAACGGCTGGAGAAGAAGCTAGACGGCAATTACACAAGAATGCTACGTGCAATCTTAAACAAGTCCTGGCGGCAACACCCCACAAGACACCAACTGTACGGCCACCTGCTCCCTATCACGAAAACTATTCAAGTTAGACGAGCCAGATATGCAGGACACTGCTGGAGAAGTAGGGACGAACTCATAAGGGATGTACTCTTATGGACCCCCACACATGGCCGTGCAAAAGCAGGACGTCCAGCACGAACATACATTAAGCAGCTATGTGAGAATACGGGATGTTGTCCTGAAGACCTACCTAGGGCGATGAACGATAGGGAGGAGTGGCAAGAGAGGGTCAGGGATATCCGTGCTACCAGCGCGATATGATGATGATGATGAAGTTCACAGATATTGATCGGATGTGTTACAAATCATTTTTAAGTGGAGTAGAACTGGTTTAAATGCAGTTATATTTTTCTTCTAGACTAGTAGCTATACCAATACTAACAAAACAGTCCTCCTTACGATTTACCCATTACTAGGTGTGTAGAGGAGATGGTTTGGTTTGGTTTTTATGGCATATCAATGATTCTAGGTTATTCAACGCCAAATCAATTATATATATATATATATATATATATATATATATATAATTTCTAAAAACATTTTGAAGATAACTTTTTTTAAAAAGCTGGTGCTTATTTTTTCTCATACAGTTAAATGGTTTTATAAACAGTCAAATGATCAAACAATTCTATTTCAAACAATTCAGTTTATCATGTCAACAAAATTAAATGGTTTCAAGTATGGCTATGTGTCCCAAACAATTCAATTAAACATCAGTCATTTGTTTACACACAGTTAAATGTAAAAACAGTTTTATTTCAAACAATTCAGCTTAGCATAAGCACACTGTTCAAATGTCGAACAGTTCTATTTGACCCATAGTTAGGACCCTATCAGATGCTACCACTCCGGATCATAGATTCAGGATTACTTAAGCCCCACCATCAGATTGTTTAGTGTCATACACAGAACACTCGTTGTAGGGTGTTTCCCCTCAGCAGAGATTCAGTCGGTGTATTCTGCAGCCCGAGCCGACAGAGCCAATACGAGATGGGTTCATGCCTTTCTTAAGAGCAATTGCATGAAGTGAAATGTAGGCAGCCTCATGCAGGATTTGAACTGGGATCACTGATTTCATTTTTAATAATGATAACCGTACTGCAGAAGTATCCGGAGCTCTTGAATTGAGCCTCACATTCTACCAAAATATTGCAAAACTTTTAACTCCCTCTAGTATTGGTTGGAGCTGTAGAATACCGACTGCATCTCTACTGAGGGGTAAGACCCCCCACCAATGATTCCCCCGATATGACGCTAAACAATCTTATGGTGAGGTTCCAGTAATGCTGGAGCTTTGGGGAATGCGGAGTACCCCTTCATTGCAATTGCTCCCAGGTCCTCTCTGGCCCGGAGTGGTAGCACCTGATAGGGTCCTATCTATGGGTCAAATAGAACTAAACTACCAACTTATGCTAAACTGAACTGTTTGAAATAGAACTGCTTTCACACTTAAGTTACATACCTATGCTAAACTGAATTGCTTGAAATAGAACTTGTTTGACGTTTGAATTGCTTACGAATGTTAAACTGAATTGTTTGAAAGAGAACCGTTTTTGACGTTGAAACTAAACTTACGCTAAACTGAATTGTTTAGAATAGAACTGTTTAGACATTCAGCTGTGAGTAAACAAAAAAATATTTATACTAAACTGTTTGATTTAACTGAATAGCTTGAAATAGAATTATTTTTGACAATTAAACTGAGTACTTATGCCAAACTGAATTGTTTGAAATAAAAGTATTTATTTGTATAAAAATGAATTTGGCGTTCAATAAACTATAAATGTTGATATGCCATATAACACAAATAAACAAACAATCACCCACGTATTTTTAATAAATCTTTTAGTATTGCCCAATGCAACGTTTTACTACATAGAGACAATAAATCTTTCAGAATTTTAAGATCGTCTTTATTAAACTCTTACCCAATGTAGACAAGTACCTTAGCTAGTTCTAGATATGAGAATTCCACCAAAAATAAAAATGATTATCGTTATGGTTTTTGTTAGTTCTTTAAACCTTCTCTATCTTGTCAGTGTGTCTCTGTTTGTGCAAATAACCCAGCGAAGATTTCTTTGGCGTTTATGAAAGACAAAAGAAAAAAGAAAAAAGAAAGAAGCCTTATGCGGGAACTCTTTAGCGCTAAAATATTTGTTTACAACGCAACCCCCATGATTTCCTGCTGTTTTTACATCGTAGCTTATTCACTGTGTCAGCTGAAGTCGACTTGTTCAAATCTTTAAATGAGTGTCGTTTAGGAAATCATTAAAATCACAATCACAGGAATAATAATGATACAATACCACTCAAAATTCTCTATCCACTTATTTGGTTTCTCTGTAAGAGTTTGTCATGTTATCTTTAAGTCACTTATTTCCTAGTAGAGATATTGAAAAGATTGTACATTTGAAAAAAAAAAAAAGATTAGGTTCATAAGTTTTTTTCTTCTGGAGAACTGAAATCAAGGCTAATCGCGTTCTCTCCCCCCCTCTCTCTCTCTCTCTCTCGCACACACACACACACACACACACACACACACACACACACACACACACACACACACACACACACACACACACATGATGATCGAAACACACTTTTCTCCCACGTATTAGAGCTCAAACACAAATTCAATTTTTCCCAAGGCACCCTAATCAAACCCATACACTGCAAAAAATCCCGATGACTACTAGAATGCAGTCATTCCCTAAACAAACCATACAAAACAACGTCCAGGTTTTTTTTAACAAATCTCACCATACCTGGCGAACATCATACTAAACGAAAACAGAATAAAAATAAAAAATGGATCGAGAAAAAAAACAATATTTTTTCACTCTGTGCCACCATACTTTTTAGAATCCTTTCCCTTTCTTTATCACTTAAACTCTTAGCCCTTCCAATTACAACCTAGACACTACAATATAGACAAATTTCTGCGACATTACATTATAGTCAATATCTTTCCATGAAACAAGATATGCCAAACCCCCTTTCACTCAAACCCTTTCCTACTTTTTCTTATCAGCTCCCTAAAATCTATCTCCACTTTCAAAACAAAAAAAACAAACAAATTAATGAAAACTGATACATTTGATTTTAAATCCCTCCTTTCTTTCCTTCAATAATTATACACCCTCCACCATATTATCATTCCTCCTCACAAGATTAAAATAGTAAATCTCAGAAAACGGTCTCTGTCTGAATAAGTTCGAGATGAAATAAAGCTGAACGAAATATCACACTTTTAAATTTGAGCTAAGTGTTTGAGTTATCCAAAATTTCCACATATTCATACAATACATACATATATATATATATATATATATATATATATATAAGTGTGTGTGTGTGTATAATGAAAAAAAGAAGAAAATGAATCGTCGGGAAAAAAAAAAAACAAATGAATTAAAATACTGAATTTGTTGAAAAAATAGATATGAAAACAAATCAGAAGTGATACATTAAATATTGAAAAAAAAAATGCTCCATAAGTACGCAGAGACGTCTGGAGAACTGAATAAGTAACAAAAATACACAATACGGATTTTACCGAAAGGCGTATTCATAGATACTCTACCAGAAACGTATTGGAACAAACCCATAAAAATACATACAAGAACACTGTAGAATTTGCAGAGAAGGGGAAAGAGAGAGAGAGAGAGAGAGAGAGAGAGAGAGAGAGAGATGAATACATATTATATATGTGTGTGTGTGTGAGGATTTATATATGTATAGTCAGTTATATCTATAACTAAAAACGGTTTAATATCGATGATAGAGCCTATATATCTCAGGTGAGCGTAGAAACAGTCAACTGCATTTAGTGACTGTAAATTTTTGCCTCTGAAAGTATTGGAACATGCTCATATAGCCTGAGAAACTGACAGTCATCAAATACCGCTGACTATCTGTCTACCATATTCTAATATATATATATATATATATATATATGTGTGTGTGTGTGTGTGTGTGTGTATGAATGAGTGTTTACTAGATTGACATCTATCTCAGTCTGTTTCTATCTATCTATCTATCTATCTATGTTTACGTATGTGTGTTTATATATGTAAATATGTATTAACATGAAAAAGGAGAGGTTGCGTAAAAACCAAACGGCAATGTTAATGTTATTCCCGAAGGCATTAATGTTAAATGAAACGCACCCAGGTTTTAAATTTGGCTCTTCTAGTCTCTTCCATATGATCCTCATATTACACGCTCATCCACACACACACACACACACACACACACACATATATATATATATATATATATATATATATATATATATATATATCCCCAAAAACGTTTTGGGGAGTTTCTTTGACATAGTGGCTCCCGTGCTGAACTGTTTGCTTTTGGACTAAATTCATGAACCCCCTTACCACTCCAGTTATAATTCTAAATTGCTCCTGTAATGTTTTTCTGCAAGGATAACCTTAGTATCCAATAACTCACATATATTGATATGCCATTAAACAACGAATCCGAAACTGAACTAAAAAAGCCTATAAAATGGATTGCTTTAAATATAAGAAGAGCAAAGATGATACTTCGAAAAATAAGGTTTCTCGAAATTATGGAGAGTCTCCAAAATGTAATACGGATAAGGTTTGTTTTATGCTAAATTCTCGTTCTACAGGAACGTGTTCTAAATAGCACCTGTTTTAAATACACGTTTGATTCATCTTCTATTCTACTGTCTGACGTTTGTTGCAGCAATAGAATACAAAGATTTAATAACTTTTTACCCAAATTCTTCTTCAGATACAAACTGTTGGTGGGGCTTAGAATACACGAAGTTGTAACGTATCCAAAGAGTAAGACCACTCTAAAAAACAGGTATTTTAGGTGTAAATTTAACTGATAGCGAAACACTATTTCAAAAGATGTGGAGAGTGTGAAATTGCCCTTCGTTGCTCTTAAACCCTGGTTCAATCTGACTTAAAGTGGTTTGTACATAGAGTTTCATCTATGGGTCAAATTGAATGGTTGAAAATTATGTGTATTCAATTAGACTGTGTGCAAAATTCTTTAGAATCATCGACACAAGAAGTGTAAATATGAATATACAATGAACTCTATTTTCTATTTTTCTCTTTGCATAACATAACCCTTGACGGATTAACACGCCTTTAAAATCAACCAATCAATAAATGTAAGTAGTTAATTTCATAATTTTCTTGGGGTAGTTGAATGAAATTATAGAGTAATAAACTTGGAATGAAAAATAAAAAGTTATTTTTGTCGGTCTCCTTGGGGGGTGGTTAATCATCAATAAGCTTTATATAAAATCCATCCGTTTCAACGAGAAATTTGTGCTAATCTCTTACACAGTTGTCATGGGTGCTTTAATAACGGAATTTTCATTCTTTGAAAATCGATTTCATTAAGCTTGTTTTCTTATCAATTTCCTAGGCTGATCATGCTTTTGACTGCAAAGCAATGAGTTGTTTCTATTTAGAAAATGATAGTATTCATATAACCTCCGGCCAAGTTTTGGTGCAGTAAATGTTTGAGATAGGTTTTTCTAAATGTAGAAGAACCCAGTTGGACGTGGCATCAAGAAAAAAAGGCTCACCAATCTTGAAATCTCTCTTTTGATAAGATTTTAGCATTAGGGATAAATCCTGATCCTAATCTTATTTGAGAAACATGGAAGTATTTCTTGGAAGATACCCCACTTGGAGATAAGCAAGACACATTTTGGTCATTCGTGGCTAATGACCGAGAAATAATCTGACCCGTATGGAAAATGATAGTTCAATATTATTCGCAAGAAACTAAAACATTTTACATTGCATTTTGCAAATAATTCTAATTGACAATCGCCTGGGGCCTAATCAGTCAGCAATTAAGCTTAAAAAATACTTGCCTTAATTGAGTACAAACTGAGAAACTTGATAAATAGAAATTTGATTGGCATATCCCAGAATGCACTGTCAAAATTACTGCCTACCTCACAATATGGCTGCCCTCATTTACCGTTCTCTTAATTTTCTTTGGGTAACTGAGTGGTTCTTTACTTCATTAACTCAAATATCAATCCGATATTCATTATTTGAATTTTGATGTGAAAATATTACCAAGTGGTGAATAATATACATGGTTAACAGTCAGTACCGAACTAGATAGCATTAACAAATTCCGTAAAAATCAAATTTTTTAAGCATTTGACTATAAACCTAATCTCCCTTCTCTGTTTCTCTATCTGTCTGTCTGTGAATATATATATATATATATATATATAATGGAAAAAATTCAACTCAGTAGCTTCATTATAAATTTTTTTCAGGTACCATGAACCTCGTCGGATGGAGATAATACATTTGTGCTTAGAATATGATGTAGACATCACTACCTTGTTTCCGGCTGGAAGAGGAAAAAAATCCTCCGTGGAAGATATCTTTATATGTTTATATTAAAGTGTTTCTCTCTCTTTTTTAAGAATTCCTCACCTATAATCTAAATTGCAATTTTTTTTAAAACCGGAGAATACCGGAGTTTTTTTTTTTTTGTTGTTTTTTTTACAAAGTCTGAACTTACTAAGAACATCCTCCAGGATTCACTGTTTGTGAAAACTCTGAATAAACGAATTGGGAAATGCAGAATTTTATAGAATATGTTTTTTCTTTTATGGACTTTAACAAGATTTGCAATTAGAAATACATTTAAAAGATCATTTAAAACTAAATGTAAAAAGTGTTAACTCCTTTTCTTTTTAGCATTTTTCAGAAAAAAACAGAACCGTGAAAAAACATGTCTACCTGTTCAATACGGTAATCTTGATGTAAGAAACAAGTGAAAAATATTCTAACATAGAACAGAAGAAAATATTCGAATAGGGATAAAATTAAACAATTTCACGTTACATAATTAATTGTATGTGGTTGATTGGTTGGTTACTTCGTGGGTTTTAAATACCGAAGTCAGCGTTTTTTCTACCCCCGACCGCTCTTTTTTGGTAGCAATGATATAGTTTCAAGTGACAGCGCCTTTGGAAATTCCGACAAATACTAAATAATATCCTAATTAATCTGGTGAAAATAATTAAGGAACAATATATTCATCTTATTAATTAATGTTTCAGATTGTCGATACATCAACATTTATTAGGTGAATGACAAATCTGTACGAGTCATCATGAATTCGAACTGCTGGACTTCATAAATCGTTGTTTTACCAAATACCCTATTATTTATGCATGACTGGGGAGGAACAGAAGAACTCGTACCTTTCTCAAGGGCAATAGCACCAAGTGAAATGCAAACAGTCTCGTACTAGATTTGAACTCGGGTCGCCAATTCTAGATCCAATGTCGATAACTGTTAGGCTAAACGCGACTTCACAAAATATTGTAAAATCATTTTCAAACAAAAATGTCGGTCGGTATGTTTTCTAGAATCATACTACGTCCAATTTTTTCACACACACACACACATACACACACATATATATATATGGAGAAATGGTACATTTTGGTAAATCTGACAAAATGATAAATATATGTATATATAGCAATATTGGTAGTGTTTCACCAGATGATTGGCCATGTGAAACTCGAAGTCATGAGTCTTGCCATGTGTTTTCTTAATTTTATAATAGAGCACTCTATTTTACAGATAAAAATTCTTCTGACATTAAATTTTAATGATAATCACGCACACACACACACACACACACATGTATATATACATATGTTGGTTCGTTGGTTTGGGTGTTTTTGATACATAAGACTAATATTTTTGGCAAGGATTTGTATGATTTCAATAATAATAATAATGATATCAATAATAATAATGATAGCCTTGCTAGAGAACTGATACAAATATGGAACATAAAAGTGACGGTGATACCAATTGTTATTGGTGCACTTGGTACAGTCACCAAATATTAGGACTAGAGGACTTGGAAAAAAGAAGACGAGTAGAGACCATTTCGTCATCATCATCATCATGTCATGCCGCCAGCACGGATATCCCTGACCCTCTCTCGCCACTTCTCCCTATCGTTCATCGCCTCTGGCCGTTCTTCAGGGCTACATCCCGTATCCTCACAGAGCTGCTCTATGTATGCTCGAGCTGGTCATCCTGCTTTTGTTCGGTTATATGTGGGGGTCCATAGGAGTACATCACTTATGAGCTCGTTCTTGCTTCTCCAGCAGTGTCCTGCATGCCTGGCTCGTCTAACTTGGATAGTTTTCGTGATGGGAGGTAGGTGGCCGTATAGTTGGTGCTTTTTGGGTGTTGCCTCCAGGACTTATTCAATATTGCTCGCAACATTCTTGTGTAATTGCCGTCTAGCTTTTTCTTCAGCCGTTAATTTAGCGTCCAAGTAGTGCATCCATATAGCAGTATCGATACGACCGCTGCTTGGAAGAAACTGCGTCTCCTTTTATCGGTCAGGTCTGACTTCCATATGATAGATAGCTTATCGATAGCTGTCCATGCCTTCGATAGCTGCGTGTCGATGTCTTTTTCGGTTGATGAGACACAGGTTCTTAGGTAGGTGAACTTGTCTACTAGTTTCAGAGAGGTTCCGTCTAGTCTGGAAATGTCGCCTGTTTGATTAAACAACAGCATTATTGAGATCGGGCAGAATACTAAAACTCGAGGTTTCAGGAGACTTGCCATCACTCAGACTCCAGTAGAAAACTATCAACTAACGCTGGTGGAAAAAAAAACTCTCAATCAATGAAAATAACAATAATAATTTGCGAATATTGGAAGTGGACACCATCAAACAAGTGGAGAGGCAATAAAAAAAAAAAAAGAATAGAGTTTTTGAGACAAACTAGAAAACTTCTGGAGACCATGTTATGAAGCAGAAATCTCTTCAAACGGATAAACACCTGGGCCTTTCCCCCTGGTTAGATATAAGGGATCATACTTCAAATAGACAAAGGAAGAATTTCAAAAACAGGATCAACAGAGAAAGAAAAAAGATAATGATGATACACAAGTCGTTACATGCAAGAGATCACATAGACAGTCTATATGTGTCAAGAAACAAAGGAGGAAGATGACACTTAACATTGAAGATAGCGTGGATAACTCAGGGATCGAAGATTACATAAAAAGGAGCAAACAATTACTAATTACAGCTACTAGAAACAGCACAAACAGCATAAAGATCAACAGAACAATAATAGCTAGGAAACCGAAATGGGAAGAATCCATGAGACATACAACTCTCTCTGGGATTTTGAGATACAAACAGATTACCTTACTCCGACCGGAAGACAATTACTAGGAATATTCACAAAAATAATAAATAATTAAATAAAATAAAACATACTGAATAGTGTACTTTTCTGTACCGGCGGACCACAGATCGAAAATCAAAGAAAACCAAAAGAATGTCAAGTTCTTGGACATTGCCAGAGAACTACGAAAGCTATAGAAAATGAAGTTGACAGTGATACCAATTACAGTTGGTGCACTTGGAACGATCAGTAAAGGCTCTATCAGGGGGTTTGGAGTAAGAAATCGAGTGGATGAGACGAAACCATTCAAACTGTAGCATCGGCGAGTATACTAAGAAGAGTCCTGGAAACTTAAGGAGACTTGTTCTTACTCAGAATCCAATGAAAAATTATCAGTTAACGCTGAAATGAAAAACTCAGAAGGAGTAATCTAATAACTTGAACAGAATTAAAGCTTCAAATTTCTAAGAAGAAATACTTAGCAATCAGATATTGTTGTATAGCCACCTAAATATACAAATATATGCGGAAATATAATCAATCAGAATGACGAACTTCAATGAACGAACTAACACACTTCTTTATAAAAATATTTCTCACACTTTATTCTCGAAAGGGTGATGTTTGTTGTGTGTGTGAGATGAGTTGGAGACAGGGACAGACTGCTATATTGACCCAATAGTACTTCTTTCTCATCTTGGTTGGGTTGCTTAACCGTTGCTTACTGAGGGCCCAAAGCCCTCAGTCTGCAACCTAATTCTCACGCTGGCATCCTATCTCCCGCTGTTCTTCCGCTTATTTACACAGGTGCATCTCTTGATTGACGGCTCGGTCGAGGGTCAATATATAACAATATATGGTTTTAAGTACGTATTTATCCAACCTTTGGTTTGGTTTGTTGGGTTTTATGGCATATCAACCCTTGTAGTTTATTTAACGCGAAATCTATTTTTATGTAAATAATCCGTTCTATTTAAAACAATTCAGTTTAGCATGAGTACACAGTTTAATTGTCAAAAACATTTCTATTTCAAACTATTCAAGCAGTTATATACAATAATTCAGTTTAATGTAAGTACAGTTTCAACGTCAAAAACAATTCAATTTCAAATAATTCCGTTTAGCATAAGCACACAGTTTAAATGTAAGTACAGTTTAATAGTGAAAAACATTTCTATTTCGAGCTATTCAATTTATTCAAGCAGTTCTAATTCAGCTAGTTCAGTTTAGTATGAGTACAGATTTTGTTTACACACAGTTACATGTCAAAACAGTTCTATGTTAAACAATTCAGTTTAGTGATTCAATACCCCCAAAAAAACAGTTCTATTTCAAATAATTCAGTTTAGCATAAGTACGCAGTTTAAATGCAAGTACGGTTTGATTGTCAAAAATATTTCTATTTCAAACTATTCAGTTTAATAAAACAATTCAGTTTAGCATAAGTATGCTGTTAGTTCTATTTAACCATAGATAGGGCCCTGTCAGGTGCTACCACGACGGGCGAGAGTTGACCTGGGAGCAATAGTGCTCCATATTCCCCAAGGCCCCAGCATTACTGGGACCTCACCATCAGACTGTTTAGTGTCATACCCTGGACACTCGTTGTGGGGGGGGGTCTTACTCTTCTGCAGAGGTGCAGTTAGTGTATTCTACAACCCCAGCCGACTGGGCCATATCCAAACTTTGCATTACGGGAAGAATGTCATACAAAGTAAAGTTTTTGGTGGAGTAGTGCCGGCTTTGAATTCGAAGTCTTCCTTATTCTAAACCGATTGATGTAACAAAGCTGCCTTACCATTACTCACAGCTAGAGAAAGAATATATGAATTCATATCTTTCACAAGGGAATTAGCCTTAAGTGAAACGCAAACATTTCTTACTTTGTTTTTGTTCATCACTGTTTCTTAAGTAAATTATCAAGTTATGTCAGGAATTCTGTTTCTTCATTTTAGATGACATCGTCTTGAATTTTTAACTTTCTAATATCTAAAGAATTTAACAATGACCTTTTAGGGGTTGACACATATGAGTATTTCCTTATTTGTCACTTTATCTCTATATGATATTTTCGGTATTTCTTCCATTTTCTATGGAATCCAGGTGTTATCCTATTTACCAACCCCTCCGTTCGGGCAGGATATGACACAAGGTCAATTTTTAAGCGGAGTTTAACAGGTTTGAATTCAGAGTTTTCCTTCTCCTAGACTAGTTGCCTAACCAAGGCTGAAGAACCAAGTCTGTCCTACTATTTACCCATAGCTGGGGGGAGAATAATTGGATTCATACCTTTCCCAAGGGTATTAGTGCCATGTGAAACGCAATGAATTTCGTCCAGGATTTGAAATCGTGTCGCCGTGTTCATTTCCTACGACGATAACCATTACACCACGGGCACCTCCACATATTGAAACATACGTCAAGATTGGCCAATGGTAGCATTTTACTAACCTAAGATTATCGTTTTTACAGGGTAACTGTAAAATACAAATATAATGCCAATTTAACGAAAAGGTTCTGTGTCAACGAAAAGAAAAATGACCTTTTATATTAAGTAAAAGTAAAGTTGGCGACCATAGTCGAGGGTAACCCGAAGGCTCCCTTTTCGATAACTACTACACCAAGGTGTAGGGGAGGGCGCTACTCCTTCCCTGGAATTTTATATTAAGTGGGTTTGAACTGTAGACACACCATAACGTTTACTTTCGGATTTATTCATTCAGCGATGGATTAGTTGGTTGTTTGGTTTTACGGCATATCAACCCTTTCCAGGTCATTTAATGCCAAATCAAGTCATTTTGATGGAAACTTTGTTTTAGCTTTGTTTGGTTTTATTACATATCGATCGTTGTAGGTTATTTAATGCCAAATCCATTTTATACTAATAAACAGTTCTGTTTCATCCAATTCAGTTTAGCATAAGAGCAGCTTTTTGTTTACACACAGCTAAGTGTAAAAATACTTCTATTTTAAACAATTCAGTTTAGCAAAAGTACACAGTTTAAATGTAAAAACAGTTCTGTTTGAAACAATTCTGTTTAGTTAACGAAGGCAAATGGTTCCAAGTATGGCTATGCATCACTTCAACTTGGTTGATTCAATTAAATATCAATCATTTATTTACTCACAGTTAAATATACAAAACAGTTCTATTTCAAACAATTCAGTTTAGCATAAACGTACAGTTTTAGTTTTGTTTGACTCATAGATAGGACCCTATCCGGTGCTACTACTCCGGGTCAAAGTGGACCAGGGACCGATGTCAATAAAGGGGTATTAGCCAAAGGTTTAGCATTTCTGGAGCCTCACCATCACATTGTTTGGTGTCATATCCAGGACACTCGTTGGAGGAGTCTTACTCCTCTGCAGAGATGCAGTTGGTGTATTCTACTGCCCTAGCCAACTGGGTCAGCAATGGGTTAAATAGTACTTCTATTGTTTATCTACAAGGATGGCTTTGGCATTAAATAATCCACAAAGGTTGCTATACCATTGAACGAATTAACCAATCAAACCAAATTCTTCACCATCTGCAGGATGTGTTCTTCTGTTTAACCTATAGATGATGGTAAACTGGAGTGAAAGGAGAGATGGATTCTTCCTGTTTCCAATGGCATTAATCTATTTGCTACAACAGGGGTGAGCAAACTTTTTGTTTGGAGGGCTACGTTTCTGGGTTACGAATTATCAAAGGGTCTTTTAAAATCAATAGAATTTAGTCTCAATTCAAGTGCAACTGTTTATTTTTCATTTCTGTTTTTACTTTTTGGGAGGAGGCTCCCATGGGCCATAGTTTGCCCACCCCTGTCCTACGATGATAGCTGCGTGTGTCTATTAAAATCTGCAATGTGCACATGTGTGTTTATTTGTGTGTGTTCAATTGCACAAACTTTAGCTTCGTCAAAAACTCTTCTTATCATCTTTGGCTACAGGAATTTCTTTTTCAAATTGGTGCTGACTTGTCTTGAAATCATCTAAACATGATTAAAGTCTCTTATCCCCAAATATAGGTTAAATAGTCCCACTAGTGTTTTTCTACAAGTTTGGCTTTGTCACTAAATAGCCATGAAGCTTGATATGTCATTTAACAAAAGTAACCAAACCAAACTAAAGTAAACATTGATTTATTAAACATGTTTTTTCAGTTGTACACACATTTTTATTAAAAGTTTAATTTTATATATATAATAAATCTTCAGCCACTTTGTGTTTTGGCCACACAAAGTTTAAATCTAGATTCTAGGTTCACTTCAAAAAGTCAAATTGTCTAATTTAGAAGTTTGAAATTTGATGGGAACGTTTTTCATCTCAACACCCAACGACTTGCCGGTGGGGCTTAGATTACGCTGACTCTATCCCTGACATAAGATTAACCCCTCTTCTAAAAATAGAGTTGTGCTGAATAGGTTAATAAACTATTTCTGATGTTTGGGAGAACCGAGGAATGTGGGGTACATCTTCAGTGCCATTACTCCCAAGTTTATTTTTACCTGGAGTGCGAGTACCTGTTCGATCTTTTTACAATTATTCTTATTCGTTAGGAACACATTATGTCATACAATGATAATCTATTTGTATTACGAATAGTTATTTGAAGCAATAATTGTTTAATAAAAGTTAATTAAAAATCATTAATCAATGCAAACAAATAACAATTATTAGATAGAAATAATTACTTGAAACCTAATAATTTTTAGAATCTGAATAGAATACTTGAAACTATATAACTGTGAGCAAATTAGATTGGAATACAATATATAATAATATAATTGTTTATCAATATATGATGATATAATTGCTAATCAAAAACCCTAACAAACAACTACACAAGATATGTAAATATGAATGTGTAATGAAGGCAAATCTTAATACAAATAATTTAGTATTATATGACATGATATGGTTCTAACGAATACGAATAATTTTTATGCATAAAATCAACGCTAAAAATCAATCAATTAATCTCAGATTCCATTGAACTATGTAATCGATATAATTCATTCGACTGTTTTTTTTGTGGGGGGGTTGTGAAGAAGGCAATTTGACGCAAGCTATACATGCACCTCATAATGATATTGTAAAAAAAAAATTCCCAGGGGCAATATTTCATTATTTCAGACAAGAGAAAATAGTATATCTCAGGATCATGATTGAGGGTTTATTAAACTTGAGCCCTGAAAAGTATCTTATTTGCCGTCATTATAAAAACAAAAAAAATCATGTTTGTCTGGTGATCGAACACCGAAGCCAAAATTCCCAGGGATTATTAAGTGGAGCATGTCGGCATTAGCTGCAAAAGAAATCATAAAGTACTAAGTTAGCTGACGCTAAAATTTTCAACTCCCTGGGTATAATAAGTGGAACTGAACCGGCCATAATTCAAAAACAATCGAATTATATTCGAGCAGCAGACCCAAACAAGGTTGTCTCCCTTTGCTCTTAAAACAGAACTAATATCAATTTATCGCCCGTCCCGCTGAGAGTGAAGACATCGATGCGTGAGTAACAAATGAAAGGGGTAGAGATTAACTCAAATATGCAAATCATTATTAGTTATTAACGAGGGAAAGAAACTGATGAAATGTGCTTATTGGGGTGAGAATAGAGAAGAAAATGACTAAGAAAATTTGATCAGGAGAGAAGAGACACGGAGGAAGGAGAGGAGGAAGGCGGTCGTAAATTTTATTGGGGTGGCGCTAGTAGTTTTATTAAAAGAGTAAAATAAAATAATAAGACAGTAAATTGATTTTGGGTAACTTGTTGGAATATCACTCGCGAGCGAGCGAGCAAGCGACGGAATTTCCGCTGTGAGGAAATGAATTTCACCCGGAAATGAATTCAGACTTCCGTTGATGGCGGAAGTCACTTTAAAAAAGATGGCCGCTGATGTTGCAGGGTAAGCGCAGTTCTTGGAGACTGAGTATTGGTTGCTGTCAGTAGGGGGTATTGGAATTGGAAAATTGTGAAATGCAAGGAAAAAAAGAAGAAACAAACAGGATTTGACAAAAGTGAACCGTTGATAATCAGTAGAGAAGGAATTGATTTGAGGAGACATCACTTATTGAGAGGAGAGAAAGCTAAAGACGTAACAGGGAGGGGGGGTGAGAAAAAGGGAGATAGTTGTATATGTGTTTGTTTGTGTATAAGAGAGAGAGAGAGAGAGAGAGAGAGAGAGAGAGAGAGAGAGAGAGATTTTATACAAGAAAACAAAGAATGAAATAAAAAGGGAGACTGAGAGACTATATAACTGCCAAAAAAATAAATAATTAAAATTTTCTTTTTTTTGGTATTTTGGATCGATTCCTAAATAAACTTTATGACAATCAAGGCACTTAGGAAATGATACCTTAAAATAAATTTCCCAGATATTTTTAAAATTCAAACCTTACACATAATCAGCTTTTAAACTGAACTAGGGATCCTCTTAACTAAAACTTTTCAAATTATTTATTTTGCTAAAGAAAGAGTCTATATTTATCCAAAACCTCTACTTCCGGTAATATGCAATAACAGGTCAATTTTAAAGTGAAGTACAGCTAATTGGAATTCCATTTTCCTTCTCCTTGACTGGTTACTGTACCAAAGATTCAGAGGAAAATCTAAATTTCTATTCATTCCTAAATGAAGAAAAAAGATGGAATAATGCCTTTCTCAAGAGCATTGGCACAAAGCAAAATACAGACCGTCTCGTTCAGGATTTGAACTTGTTTCAGTTAGTCCATTTCCTACGACTATAACCATTACCCCATTGCGCCTCCCAAGCAGAGAGAGAGAGAGAGTCAATACTACTACTACTAATAATAATAATGATTACTATAAGAATAGTCACATCTACATGGGGTAGATAACCCACAATGAACTTTGAGAATGATAAAACATTGACTATACATACAAATGTTATTTGCACAGAATATAATCAGTCTTGAAAAATGAAACACAAAAATCTCTCGGATTTTGAGATGAAAACGAATCACCCCATACTCATCAGAAGACAAGACCTTCAAATTAATTAACAAAAAGAAAACCTGTAGATTTAATTGTTCCTGTTGACCAGTGAGTAAAAATAAAAGAAAGTGAAAATTACTTGGAAGTTGTCAGAGAGTTAAAAAGATTTTGGAACATGTACATAACTGGACATTGGCATAATGGTTAGAGTGTTCGCCAATGGCCCGGGAGACCTGGGTTCAATCCCAGGTCGAGTCATACCAGAGACTTTAAAAATGGTACTTGATGCCTCCTTGCTTAACACTCAGCATTATAAGTTACGGATCAAGGGTAAAGTGGGTCAATCCAGGGAAAGGAGTAGAACCCTCCCCTACACCTTGGTGTGGTAGGTATCGAAAAGGGCAGCCTTCGGGTCACTCTCGACTAAAGGGAGACAACTTTACTTACTTACATAACTGTAATAGTATGATCTCTTGAAACAATCCCCAAAATTCTGGGAAAAGACGGACTGGGAAATGAAGATCCGAGGAATAACTGACACGTTCAATATGAATATTAAGTAGAGTCCTTGATAGTAGAGAAAACTTGTAGTCACTCGGGCTTCAGTAAAGATCAACAGTGACAACCATTACGAATACAACTACTATAAATGATAATAACAATAATTATAATAACAACAATGATAATAATTATAATAATTAAGACCTAATGTTAACAAAAGTAGAACTTGTTATTTGATGGACTTTCCTATTCTAGCGAACTATAGTGGGAAAAGGAAAGAAATTAAAATGATAGAAAATTACTAAGATCTTGCCACAGAGCTGAAAAAGCTGCATGACATTAAGGTGACGATGATATCGCTAATACTTGGTGCGAAAGGAACAGTCTCCAAAGAGGTAGAAAAGAGACTAGAGGAATTGGAAATCAGTGGAAGAATCTAGACCACAGCAGTGTAAAGATTGGCTAAAATACTCAGAAGAGTCCTGAAATTGTAAGGTGACTTGTTGTCACTTAGACTCCAGTGAAAGACCACAAGCTGACGGTGGTGTGAAAAAATCACAAAGAGTGAAATAATAATAATAATAATAATAATAATAATAATAATAATAATAATAATAATCAGCTAACGCTGATGTGACCAACTCTCTCGGAGTAAATAATAATAATAATAATAATAATGATAATAATAAAAACAACTCTATGAACGTTTCAAACGACTAATAAACATCTCACACGAGAAAACCTGGATGTGGCTAAGAAAAGGAACCTTTAAGAGAGAAACAGAATCTTTCCTAATGGCAGCACAAAACAGCGCTATAAGAACCAATCATATCAAAGCGAGAATAGATAAGACGCAACAAAATAGCAAATGTAGTTTATGTCGTGATCGAGGCGAAACCATCAATCACATAATAAGTGAATGCAGCGAATTTGCACAGAAGGAGTATAAGACTGGACATGACTGGGTGGGTAAGGTTATCCACTGGGAGATGCGACAGAAATTTAAATTTGACCATACGAACAAATGGTATATGCACAACCCAGCAGCTGTCCGGGAGAATAAATTCCTATGGGAATTTGACATAGAAACGGATCACCTAATCTCGGTAAGAAGACCAGACCTTATAATAATCTACAACAAAAAAGAGAATTTGAAAAATTGTCGACTTTGCTGTTCCGGCTGACCACAGGACAAAACTGAAAGAATGTGAAAAGAAGGATAAATACCCCGACCTTGTTAGGGAATCGAAAATAAACAAACCCTATGAAACATGAAGGTGACAATGGTAGCGATTGTGATTGGTGCTTTTAGGCCAATAACGAAAGAATTATTAAAGGGATTGGAGGAAATGGAGGTTGGAGGACGAGTGGAGACTATCCAAACTACGGCAGTATTGAGAACGGCCAGGATACTGACAAGAGTCCTGGGGACTTGAGAAGACTTGCTGTCACTCAGTCTCCTGCGAAAGATTATTATTATTATTATTATTATTTCACTCTTTGTGAGTTTTTCACACCACCGTCAGCTTGTGGTCTTTCACTGGAGTCTAAGCGACAACAAGTCACCTTACAATTTCAGGACTCTTCTGAGTATTTTAGCCAATCTTTACACTGCTGTGGTTTCGATTCTTCCACTGATTTCCAATTCCTCAAGTCTCTTTTCTACCTCTTTGGGGAGTGTTCCTTTCGCACCAAGTATTAGCGATATCATCGTCACCTTAATATCATGCAGCTTTTTCAGCTCTGTGGCAAAATCTTAGTAATTTTCTATCATTTTAATTTCTTTCCTTTTCCCACTATGGTTCTCTAGAATAGGAAAGTCCATCTAAAACTGATGTGAAAAAACTCTCATAAAATTAGAAATTAAGAACGACTAATTACAGCAGCTAATACCATTACTGACAACATCAGGACTAGCATAGCAACAATAACAATTACAGAAATCGGAAGAAAAACAATATGGACATTTCAAGCGACAAAATGACAAAATCTCACACGCGAAGACCTGAAAATGGCGACGAAAGGGAAAATTTTGAGAGAGAAAATGAATCTCTACTAATAGCAGCACAAAACACAGCCTGAAGGCCCAATTATATTTGAGTCAAAGTCAATAATACACAACAGAACAGGAAGTGAAGATTATGTGGTGATAGAGACGAAACCAGTAATCACATAATAAGTGAATTTAGTAAACTAGAGCCAAAGGAATATAAAACTAGACTTCACTGGATGTGCGAGGTGATCCACTGGGAATTGTGCAAGAGGTTTCATTTTAACCACACATTCAAACCTAGAATCCACCCCGGAGAATAAGACTCATAAAGTTCTTTAGGATTTCAAGATATTAACAAATCGCCTAACCTCGGCCTGACGACCAGACCTTGTGATTGTCATAAAAAAAAAAAATAAATAAAACAAATAAATAAATGAATAAAATCAAATAAAGAAAATAGAACTTATTATAGAGGATTTTGCCGTTCCGGCAACAAAAAGTGAAAAGAGAGATATTTACCTGGACCTTGTAAAGTACTATAAAAACTATAAAATATGAATGTGACTGTGATACCAATTGTAATTGGTGCGCTTGAAACAATCCACAAAGGATCGTTTAAAGGACTGGAAGACTTGGAAAGAAGAGGACAAGTGGAGACCCTTCAGATTACAGCACTAGTAAGTTCGGCCAGAATACTGAGAAGAGTCCTGGAGACTTGAGGAGACTTGCTGTTACTCTAATTCTATTGAAAAACTATTAGCTAATGCTGATGTGACAAACTCTCCAAAGAGCAAAATAATAATAAAGAAAAATGCACGACAGAGTCGGTACCATCGTACACATGAGACCCACAAATTCTCTCGGATTTTGAGATAAGGATAGACAACAAATTCCTGACCAGAATAACAGACCTGTGATTTGTTTACGAAACTAAAATAACTTGTCAACTGATTTTCCAACGGACTACGGAGTAGAATTAAAAGAAACGGCTTACTTAAAGCATCCAGATCAATATTATCAGCACAAACCAGAAAATACACTGAAATTCTGACATTCAGGCCAACCATATCATTTAAGCAAAAAGGTTTGATCTGATAGTTGGGAACATTACAAATAATTTGGGTACACGGTTTAAAGCAGGGTCTCAAATTCAAGGATTAAAATATCCATTACGTCATTGAGGAAAGACGCAGCGAACTAAAATTGAGATGAGGGGGTTTGTGCATAAGTTGTAAAGTTAACTTGCAATATGCCGATTGGCTGCTATTTTTTTTTTTCATCAAAATAAATACACACGACGTAGCAAATGAGATATGGGAATTTTTATACAATAAACAGCGACAATTTTTTTATTCAAACATTTTTTTAAATGCATTTTTACTTTTGATGAATTCGTTTTTTTTTTACTGTTTTCGTTGGGAGTTCCCTGGTGTAGTTGCTAATGTTCTGGATTATGACGTCGTGGTAAACACGTTCGAACTCCAGTCCTGTTAGTATATTCACTTTTGGACTAATATAATTGGGTAAAGTATGAACTCCCTCATCCCACTGGTATGAGTTATGAGTAGCTATTGAAAAGGAAGCCTTCGGGTCACCCTCTCCAATGGTCGCCAACTTTACTTATTTAAGTTGGCGACCATGGGAAAGGGTTATCCGAGGGCTTCCTTTTCAATAGCTACTAAATTGAGCTGTAGAGGAAGGCGCTACTCCATTCCCTTGATTGCTCCACTTTACCCTTGATCCTTACCTTTTAATGCTGTGTGTTAAGCTAGGTGGCATCAAGTACCATTTTTAAGTCTTTGGTATGACTCGACATGGGATTGAACCCCAATCTCCCGGACCATTGGCGAACAATCTACTCATTAGATAAATCACGAAGGTTTATTTGCCATTAGACAACCAAACTAAACCAAATTCTATTTTATTGTAAGTAAAGTAAAATTGGCGACCGTAAACGAGGGTGACCCGAAGGCTCCCTTTTCAATAGCTACTACACCGAGGTGTAGGGGAGGGCGTTACTCCTTTCCCTAGATTGCTCCACTTTACCCTTGGTACCTACCTTATAATGCTGAGGTGTCCTGGTGGTGTAATGGTTAAAGCGATGAACTGCGGAATCGTAGTACGCGAGTTCGTACTCCAGTCGCGCTATTACGTTCACTTTCGGGCAAATACCCTTGGGAAAGGTATGAACCCCCTTATTCTCCCCCCAGCTATGGGTAAATAGTAGGACGGACTAGGTTCTTCAGCCTTGGTGAGGCAACTAGTCTAGGAGAAGGAAAACTCTGAATTCAAACCTGTTAAACTCCGCTTAAAAATTGACCTTGTGTCATATTCTGCCCGAGCGGAGGGGTTGGTAAATAGTACCTTATAATGCTGAGTGTTAAGCAATGAGGTATCAATACCATTTAAAAAGTCTTTGGTACGATGCGACCTGGGATTGAACTTATGGCTCCCGGACAATTGGCGAACACTCTACCCACTCGGCCAATGAGCTGATTTTTTTAGTTTTTTATTATACTTCATAGATAAATTGCAATAATACTATAGCTATTTTTAATAGAGAGAAAACAAAAGTGAAAGTTTTATCACATTTAGATAAATGGCAGATACAATTTCTATCTATCTAAAAAATCCGTTTTCAAATATTTCCCGTGAATTTTTACTTGTGACTGTTATGTCATCTCAGGTACACCTTCTGCATGCCAATATTAGTTGACAAATCTATTTCTTCCTACGTTATGAAACAAAAAGTTGCTTCTTTTCTGTTGTACGTGTTGATTGTTTGTCACCTCAAGTTTAGATTCCATGCCAATAAAATATGCTAAATCAATCTGTTTTCGCTTTATGAGACAAAATATCCTCATTCCTAGTTGGGTGAGTTCATTTCCCATAACCTAAACAGATTCTGTTGATAACATTTTTAAACGAACCTGAGCTCATCATTTTTTGGTACACAGTAAAAATGCTTTCACTTATTTCTATCAAATACAAATAATTCTATTTACTATTAATCATTTGTTTGCAAAGTGTTAAATGTTTTCAAGTATTGCTATTCAACACCAACAATTAAATTCATCATCAGTCATTTATTTACATACAATTTGCTCAAGTAATTCTTTTTCACTAAGTTTAAATGTAAAATACTTAGTTTAAATGTTAAACAGTTCTATTTGACCCATAGATAGAACCCTATCAGGTGTTACCATTCCGGGTCAGCGTGGACCTTAGAGCGACGGCAAAATCGGGTACTTCCTATTCCCCAAAGTTCTAGCATTACTAGAGCCTCATCATCTGATGGTTTAGTGTCATATTAGGAGACTCATTGAGGGAGTCTTACTCTTCTATAGAGATGCAGTCGGTGTATTCTACAGCCCGAGCTGACTGGACTGTTGATCGTTCAAGGTTGGAATGTTTCTCATTTTAAAATGAATATAAAATTGAATTATTTCTTTTTTTCTGTGTTTCATCTTCAAGTGAAAACAACTGAAACATTGAAGTATATTCTGTCCTTCTCAGGGAAGAAACAAGGTCAGGGCGAGGGACAAATGACCAAGTTTTAGGAAAATAGTAATCTCGAGAATTTTCACCTGTGTGTTTAAACCCCCTAAACGAAATGATTGCGTGAAAGTGGAAAAATACCAGAATTTAGCCTGAGAATTGTGAAAGGTGAAGAATTTCAAAGTTTGGATTGAGCCCGAAATACTAGGTTCACGATAAACTATGTACGAAAAGGAAAAAACGAAGAACAAAAGTTTTTTTCATTAATCATTCAATTGTATCATTCAATTATATTAATAATTGCAATTCTTCAAAGATTTTTTGTCGAAATATTTATCACTGAAATTGGGAAACTTTTTTCGCATTTGGTTTTTATTGCTTCAGGTGTGTTAAAACAAATTATATTTCTACCTCTTAGAGATTAAAAAAGTGTTCTAATTATTAAAACAAGCTTTGCTTCATCATAGTCACATACACACATGCACGCGCGTACACACACACACACACACACACACACACACACACACACACATGCATACTATATATATACATATATATATATACATATCAGGGCCCAATAAATGATTTCACTACTTCTCATATTCTAAGCAGGAACAATATTTTTCATTTTGTTTTCTATTCGTCATAATTGTTATATGATATCAACCAAATGTTTTTCCTAGCGAGGTATATACTCGCCTGAAGTCTCACCCTGAAGTTCTGTTGCCCTCGCCGAGTCACTGCCTCTGATATTGCGGCGATTTCATGTTAAAATATTTCAGTTCTTCTGTTTGTAGCCTTCGTTTAAAGATTTGAGCCCTCAAGTACTACAAAGGAAATTATCACAAAGTGATTGATCTAGTGACTTTTGTAAAGAACATCAGCATAGTAAAATGACATGGCTGCAGCTCAAAGGTACATATCCCATCCGCTTACCCCTAATTTTTCCTGCGCTGGGGCAATCATAAGCCCGGGAGATCCATCTGCAGGACCCTTTATTAAAATTGCTGTATGGTTACAAAATAATAGATAATCAAAATATTCAGCCTCGTCGGCTGGGACTGTAGAATACATGATTGCATCAGTGAATATGCGTATGTGTATGTGTACGCGAGTGTGTTGGAGAGAGAGAGAGAGAGAGAGCTTAAGTAGTTTCGAGAAAAAAAGCGAAAATATCTCCGAAATATTCGAATTTCAAAAAGTTTCGTATTTCTATATCAAAACAATTTCTTATTCTCTTCAGAGAAAATGTTTTTAGACTTCTGTAGAATTCATTGTTAAATGCAAGCACACATAAGCATGCACACACACACACACACACACACACACACACACACACACACATATATATATATATATATATCACCATAGGTCCCAATCATCCATCACTTCACACATTAACATACACACACACACGCATATATATATATATATATATATAAAGACAAACACGTATACACACATTTGTACATATATATATATATATATATATATATATATTTGTGTATCTGTGTGATGTGTCTTTTCCAAACTCATATGATGACACTAGTATGGATAAATGGGTCATGGACGTCTCAAATCTCCGACAGGCATCAGTGTGTCTTGACGAGAGTCATATTTGTGTGACCTTTCGTCTACCTTTACATCGCGCCGGAAGTGCAGCCGGCATCCTTCCGGTGCCGGTCGGTGGGTTTGACTTTATTACTGATATCAATCGCCCATCAGTTTTGCCGGGACTCAAACATGACCGAAGTCTTTCTTAGCCTACGGCACGCTTAATGATTGCTTAGTATCCACAGTAAAATTCGTTAGTTTTCTGCCATCGAATTCTCGTTTCGAACGCCACAGAAGATTGCCTTAGACAAATCGATACGGACATAACATGAAAGATATATATGCAAAAGTTTGCAAGAAAAAGTGCATGACGCTACTTCAGTAGAGTAAGTATACAACCCAGAAAAATATCAAATTATGAATACTAGTTGACTGTTACTTAAACTTTTGTGTTGAGTGAACAATCATCAGACAGAAAAAAGTGAGAAAACGTGCAAATCAATTGTTCTTATATCGCTGCATGTTAAGATATAAGTGGAGGTACTATTTACCAACCCCTCCGCTCGGGCAGGATATGACACAAGGTCAATTTTTAAGCGGAGTTTAACAGGTTTGAATTCAGAGTTTTCCTTCTCCTAGACTAGTTGCCTCACCAAGGCTGAAGAACCTAGTCCGTCCTACTATTTACCCATAGCTGGAGGGAGAATAAGGGGGTTCATACCTTTCCCAAGGGTATTTGCCCGAAAGTGAACATAATAGCGCGACTGGAGTACGAACTCGCGTACTACGATTCCGCAGTTCATCGCTTTAACCATTACACCACGAGACACGACGAGATATAAGTGGAGGTGAAACTCACCTCTGTCTCTCCCTTTCTCTCTCTCTCTCTCTCTCTCTATATATATATATATATGTTGCATTAGGCTATCCTAATTGAACAGAAAACACATGGTGCTAAATAATACATGAAAGATTTATTAATATATCTGCACTTTGACATCAATTCGTTTATTTTGTTCGGTTGTCTTAGTCAGCATATGCTTTGATCCATAATTTTTCCTATAGACACAATTTGCAGATATTGTTACCTCCTTTTTAAGCTGGTGCTTTTTCTCAATATCCTGTTTTGTTATGAGAGGATTATAGGTTTCATTTTTTATAAGTCATAGATATTTGACATCGTTGTACTGTTGGCAAATACTCTGTTGTAAATCAGAGTTTATGATTATTCCATCTTTCATTTCTCAAGTTCCCTCGGTAGCGACAATGTGTGACTTTTCATCGTTATGATTATTTTTACTTTTTTAACAATGGCGTTATATATAACATTAGCAATTACCTTTCAAAGGGTATCTAACTTTACTTCAGCAGTTGCATAAGACTAGACCTTGACATAGTTAATAAAGAAATAGAGATAAAGAGAATCTGTCGGTTAGTGGTCTTTGCCGTCCCTGCAGACCACAGAGTGAAAATCAAAGAAAGCGAAAAGAGAGAAACATACTTGGACTTTTGGTAGTGAGCAAAGAAGCTATAGATCATAAATGTGACAGTGTTACGAATTGTAATTGGAACAATACCCAGAAACTTGATAAGAAGGATGAAAGGTTTGGAAATCAGAGAGTCAGCTGATATAACATACTCATGATACGCGGATGTGTGAAAGAGACATAGGGAATCCGAAATACACGACATTCCCGAAATTGGTTCAGGTACGAAACTTTATTACCTTTGAGTTAAAGGTTATTCGATATAAGGGTTAGAGACACAATATTTCTATGCTGACTCCCAACCAAGGCGCGGCGCCCGTAGCGTACAAATTCGTCGGGCCTCGCCCAGCTCTGAATCTCGACTCTCTCGTTCGGGGGCAGGAACTCAGCTCACTGCTTTTTCTCAAATCCCAAAATTCCTCAGCCCACGCTTCTGGTTCATGGCGTCATTCAAACCCCCTGGTCCTGCTTTCTATCTGGGGTTTTATTTTAACATCTGTGAATGACGCATCCTCCCCGCGTGCGTGTGAACACCTGCGCTTATGTTTGCACCTAACTAACCCATGCACTGAGCCGAAAGGTTCTCATCCTAACTAAATCGATAGGCAAGATATGCAAAACGAAATTCCTCCGCAATTATATTACACTGAGACCCCCCAAAACAAAGCAATGTTTGAAGTCAGCCAGAATAAAAATTTTAGAGACTTGCTAACACTCCAGTGGAAGATCACCAGCTTCCTCTGTTGGAAAAAAATATCAAGTAATGAAATTTACAAAATTAACCCAATTAGCGGTTTCTTAAGGATCACGACTTGTGTTTAAGCTTGATTTGGTTTATATAAAATAATATTATCTTTACTAGGACATATTTTTTCTTGTCTGGTTGTGATATATATTCAGCCGTGCTTTTAAGTTTGTTAATAAATTGATAAATAAGGAAGTTGTCAGAAGTATGTTGGCAGTTTGGCCATGTTCTGTCACGAACAACCAAAGAAATATCCTAAAATTTTTTAAAATTCTAAACGTGAAGGTTTTCGTTTTACTTTTCGAAAAAATTAAAAAGAACCATCTCTTCACCTCCTCTGAACTCTGGGTAAACAATAAACTGGAATCTCTTATCTTGATAGGGAAACTAGTTTAGGAAAAGACGATTCTAAATTTAAAATAACAACTAAAGTGGCTGGTTTAGAAAAGCAAGAAGCTGTGTTCAATTACATTCTGCCACGTCTGCGTTGAGGACGAGTTGCATAACACCTTGCACTCTTCTTGGCCAATTTCAATGTCGCAAAAAGAGAAAACCTGCATATGGGCCACAGCCGGTGGTCCAGGCAACCTTGCCAAAGTCTACAACGACATCCTGACACTGATCCATTGTCCTGCGTGACAGAAAAAAACCCTCTCTCTCTCTCTCTCTCTCTCTCACACACACACACACACACACACACACACACACACACATATATATATATATATATATATATATATATATATATATATCAGGAGGTTAGGAAAGAAAGTAGGTTTTACTAGGGAGGATATAAAAATAAATATAAGTTATATTTATTCAAATCTAGCCATCAAAAATACTATCATATTCATTTTTCAACGACTATCGACCAACAAACTCACTGAAAGAAAAGTTTTAGCACCTGACAATTTTCATTTGTCCCGATCACTAGAACATTTCATAAGTAGCAGAATATCCCCCACCAAAAAAAACAACTTAAAAACAATTTTTCGGGGAAAATCACAGATTTGTATAAGGCGGAATCTAAAATTTGCCATTTCCATTTCAAGTATTCTTATCTAATGCTAATAATCTTTAAGCAGATCTGTTGAATCATAGATCGAATCCTAACAGGTATTACCATTCCAGGTATTTTCTAAGTCTCGCTGACCGGATGACTCCCAGTGAGGATCAAACTCACAACTCATTTGTAATCGGTCTGTGAGAGAAGCTGGTTAATTATCACTCTACACTTTGTTGTACTGAGGACTTTTTAGCTCTCCCCTGTATCTAACTTGTGCATCTGAATTCATGCACAGAAACAATTATATGATTCATTGTCACGCAGTCATTTTTTAAACATTTATTTTCAGTTTTACAATCGTATTGTTGGTTTTTTTTGTAAATGATCTATTTTAGATATACTTCTAGGAGTAGAATTTTATTGACAGTCGTAGAACACAGTAGAATTATTAGGAGAAAAGAGAAGCAAAGTATAAAAAAAACAGACACTATATTTTTACTTCTATATTTTCTTTACTACATAAGTTAGCTAAGTTTTTTTCCCGTTTTTCTCAAGCTTTAAGGCAAAGTTTGTTTTTTTTTTTTTTTTAAAAAAAAAAGGCTATGGAAAATTCCAGAACGGAAATGAGAGGAAAAGAGGCGTCCATGCCATGCGCAGTTGTCAACGAGCGAACCGGAAGAGAAGAGAGCGACATCATCACAAATATCACGCTGTCTAAGGGAAGGACTTGAATAAAGCGTGTATCAAGCCCGACAGGAAAGTTGTTTTTAAACAGAATCATCATCACACTTGAAAAGATAGACATTTAGCTTTTTTTTATGATGGTTGGTTGATAAATAAAGTCTCCTACCGCATAGCGTCACGAGTAGCAGGCAGAACATGCTTAAACCTGTATTAAGTACTATATAAAGTCTTGTTATATGAACTTCGTGTCACGATCAGTCGACTGAGCATAGAAAATGCCGACTGCATTTCTAGCAGAGGAGTAACCCCTACAAAAGTATAGGTGTTCTGGTTATGACACTCTTATGAATCCAGTGGCAAGATTTTACTTTTAGACTCTGAGGAGTATGGAGTAAACCTTCATTGCTATTACTCCCAGGTCCACTCTGATCCGCAATGGTTGTACTTGTCTATGGCTCAGATAGATCTGTTTTAAAGTCATTAATGTTGGAGAATACTTAAAATCACATGCACCGACTTCTTCGCACGAGCAAGGTTTATTTTTTAAGCGAAGTCTAATAGTTTTAAATTTTGAGTTTTCCTTCACCTAAATTGGTTACTATACCAAGGTTAAAGAGCTTGGTCAATTGTACTATTTATTCAGGAAAGAGAATAGTTGGATTCATTACTTTCCCAATGGTATTAATGCTAAGTGAAATGTAAACAACACCGTCTAAGGTTTGAACTCGGGTCACCGTGTCCATTACCTACGGCGGAAACCATTACACTACGACGCCTCCTATAAACTTAAAACCATATGAATATCCAAATAGATGAGTGTTATTAAATGGGGAAAGTTACTTTAAACAATATTGTGTGTAGATAATTAGTATTATAATAGTAACCTGAAGCTATTCTTTTTTACGAATGATAAACATTTTTAGTTACTTGAAACCCATAAAATTGTTTAAAAAAGAAAAGAAAAAGCTCACTTTAACATTAGATAACTCAAGAAAGTTTACATTTTTCTTTTTGAAGTTGAGGAATTATATTGTTAATTGAATTATCATGACCAGAAAATCCTGCAAACACCGACGATTGATATACCGTAATCTCCACCACTGGAGATCGAACCAGCGACTACAGATTGTAAAGCCCAACTCTACAACTGAGCCACAGTCCTTATCGTACCCAAAGGACGTCAGATTTTCTGGTTATGGTTATTCAATTCACAATATAATTCCTCTACTTAAACAAAATGCAGATCCAAATCCTTGCCCCTGTGTTCACGATAATTATGAGGATGCGTATTTCTAATCCTCTAGGGAAGACGTGGCACTGGAGATGACTGTGTCCTCCGTAAAGAGTACGGATGTAACTTGCAATTAACATGTCTAGTTAATTTGGCATCACTTGTGTGCTATATGGACAGTGGCTCAGTCGTAGAGTTTCGGCTCTGCAGTCCTTGGTCGTTGATTCGATCTCCAGTGTTAGAAATCACGGTAGACACTGCTGATGAGACTTAATAAGTTTGAAACAGCTGTCCAGTGTTTCTGTATGTCGTGCGTAGGTCATGGTAATTCAATTTTCAACTCGAGAAGGGTTGACATGTCGTAAAAATAAACAAACTTTTGCTGTATTAATTTATTGTGTTGTTATAGTTTTTCTTTATTATGCGTACAACAATGGAATCATTATTTAAAGTATTTACATGTCCCAGAATATTTACATGTCCTCATCTTCCTATTTTGGCAACTGTACACTTCAGCCTTTTCAATTCATCTTTGTCGTAGTAACTTTCAGGAAATTTCTGATAGAGACCCTTAAGTCAATCTATGAGGGTAGATTGTAATTATCCTGTGGTACTTGCCATAAAATATCTCGTATTATTTAAATGAACTTCTTAATTTATATGTTAAATGCATTGTCACTTTTCTTTTTCGCATTCTTTTGAGCACAAAATAAAAAAAGAAATGGTCAAAACTTTTGAAACAATGTAGAACAAAAAATGACAATTTTTTTTACCATTGTATTGCACGAAATAGTAACTATTTTGTTGCAAGATCTGAAATGAGATAATGAAAATTTTTTAGCTCGAAATGGTGACTATTTTTTTTACTGATGTGTAGCATGAAATAGTAACAATTTTTTAAAGAAAATCTGGCACGAAATGAAAACTCTTTTGTCGAAAAATATAGCATGAAATGATATATATTTTTTACTAATGTCGAGCATGAAATAGTGACTATTTTTTCAACTTATAGTACAAAATGGTAACAATTTTGTACCAATTCATAGCAGAAAATCGTGATTATTTTGAGAAAAAAGACGTACTCAAGACTTTCTAATTATCATCATCATCATCATATCGTGCTGGCAGCACGGATATCCCTGACCCTCTCTCGCCACTCCTCCATATCGTTCATCGCCCTAGGCAGGTCTTCAGGACAACATCCTGTATCCTCACATAGCTGCTGAATGTACGTTCGTGCTGGTCGTCCTGCTTTTGCGCGGCCGTGTGTGGGGATCCATAAGAGTACATCTCTTATGAGTTCGTCTCTGCTTCTCCAGCAATGTCCTGCATGTCTGGTTCGCCTAACTTGAATAGTTTTCGTGATAGGGGGCAGGTGGCCGTACAGTTGGTGTCTTGTGGGGTGTTGCTGCCAGGACTTGTTCAGGATTGCACGCAGCATTCTTGTGTAATTGCCATCTAGTTTCTTCTCCAGCCGTTTTGTTAGCGTCCATGTAGTGCATCCATATAGCAGTATCGAAGTGACCGCTGCCTGGAAGAAACTGCGTTTCATTTTATCGGTTAGGTCTGATTTCCATATAGTCGATAGCCTATTGATAGCTGTCCATGCTTTCGTTAACCTCGTTTCGATGTCCTTTTCGGTTGATTCGACGCTGCTTCCTATGTACGTGAATTTGTCTACTAGTTTAAGTGGGGTTCCTTTTAGAGTGGAGATGTCCCCCGTTTGGTTATAGCACATATATTCCGTTTTGTGTGCATTAACATGGAGCCCTATGCTTGCTGCTGCTCGTTCCAAACTATGCAGAAGTGTTTCGGCTTGGTCAGGTGTATTTGCCAGTATCGCTATGTCATCGGCGTAGTCGGCGTCGGTAATTGTTGTTGCGGGGTATCTTCTGCTTCTTTTCTTCGTCAGTTCGAAGCCATTCTCTTTGATTTTGTCAATCGATGTTCTAAGTACGTAGTCTAGACAAATGATAAAGAGATACGGAGCCAGTGTGTCCCCTTGTAGTACTCCTGCTACAATGTCGAAGTATTCTGTGTCTCCATCTGGTGATCGTACTTTTACTTTAGTGTTTACAATGCCCTACTACGAAACCGAATAGAACCCAAAATCGACAACATACTTAGAAAAAACCAAAATGGCTTCCGAAGAAATAGATCTACGACCTCACAAATATTAACCATCCGCAGAATCCTTGAAGGTGTACGGGCAAAGAACCTACAAGCGACATTAATATTTGTCGACTTTACCAAGGCTTTCGACTCCATTCACAGAGGAAAGATGGAACAAATCCTACTAGCGTACGGCATACCTTTCTAATTATAATTCACTAAATTTTCTTCTATCCGTACGATAAGGGTTTTGACAGAATTTGAAACAAATGTTCAGGACTTTTAGAAAGTATTCCTCAAAAGATTTTTCTATAATAATAAATCCAGTAGAGACTGATTTTTAAGTGGGATTTTTCCTTTATGTTTGAACGTCACCTAGTTGTTAAGTTGGCGACCGTCGTCGAGGATGACCCAAAAGCTCCCTTTTCAATATCTACAACACCAAGGTGCAAGGGAGGATGCAACTACTTTCCCTGGGTTGCTCCACTTTACCCTTGATCCTTACCTTATATTGCTGAGTGTTAAGCAAAGTAGCATCAAGTACCATTTTTTGAGTCTTTGGTATTACTCGACCTGGGATTGAACCTAAGTCTCCCAGGTCATTGGGGAACACTCTAACCATTGCCCAACGCTTATCCACATTCTGAATAATCATTTCAAGCAAAATATGGCTCTTTTTCCGCCTGAATGCGATTAAACCTTTTCTTGCCTGATTAGGTATTGCGCGTAGATGGAATCCATTTTGCCACAATGGCTATCATCATCATCATCATTATCATATCGTGCTGCTAGCACAGATCTCCCTGACCCTCTCTCGTCACCCGTCTCTATCGTCCATCGCTCCCGGGAGGTCGTTCAGGTTACATCACGTATCTCCAGAGAGCAGTTGTATATAGGTTCTAGCTGGTCGTTCAGTCTTTGCTCGTCCATGTGCTGGAATCCACAGGAGTACATCGCTTATGAGTTCCTCCTTACTTCTCCAGCTATGTCCCACATGTTTGGTTTGTCTAATTTGGATAGTTTTCGTGATGGGTGGTAGGTGGCCATACAGCTGCTCTTTTGAGGGTCTTGCTTCCATGACATGTTCCATACAACTTCCAGCTTTCTTGTGTAATTGCCGTCAAGCTTTTTCTCCATAACTTTAGTTCCTTGCCCCACCAAAAAGAAAAAAAAAAAGAATTAAATTGAAAATGAAAAACACAAATAAAAAGACTTAAAAGCCGAATAAAAGTGTATTTACGTGAATAATACATCTTTAACTTAAAAATTGCAGAAAATATTCATTAGTCCGGGAGACCCAGGTCACGTCATACCAAAGACTTTAAAAATAGCACTTGATACCTCCTTGCTTCAATCCAGGGAAAGGAGTAGCGTTCTCCCCTACAACTCGGTGTAGTAGCTATTGAAAAGGGAGCCTTCTGGTCGCCCTCGGCTACGGTCACCAACTTTACTTACATATATATATATATATATATATATATAATATGTATTTAGGTAGCAAGTTTGAGTTTAGATATGTCTGGTTTAAGCAACGGACCTTTTCTTTGTATGAACAATTTATTTCTCTCTTGCTTTCTCGCAACTTTCTTAATTTTAAAGTCCTGTTGATAGAGAATGTGCCCTGAATTCTAAACACTTTTGATCATCTCTATCGATTGTCTTCAGGGGAATTTTTTTGTAGGTATTGCTTGTTTTTGCTTTTTGCTTTTTGCGAAAGTTATTCTGCCGTCAATGTTCATTATGAATAGAGATGCATTAGTTAGTGATTTTCTCCTTAATGATGCTTGATATGTTTATGCTAGTGTTGATTGCTTGACACTCAGTAATATAAGGTACGTATCAAGGATAAAGTGGAGCAATCGAAGGAAAGGAGTTGTGCCCTTCCATACACCTCAGTGTAGTAGCTATCGAAAAGGGAGCTTTCTGGTCACCCTTGACAACGGTCGTCAGCTTTACTTTCTGAATATATATATACAGCCACCTGAAAATAAATCGGATCAAAATTCATATGAGTTATCATGATTACTTTTATTCATGAAGACAATAGGAAAGAGTTGTGTTTGTTTTAAACATCCTAATAGTTCGCTTGATATATCTGTATAATAATATCTATTCCAGCTGAACTCGCATAAATCCTACAATTAAATAGATGCATACAAAATTAGTAATACTCGCTGATATATATATATATATATATATATATATATATATATATCATCGTGTCGTGCCGCTAGCACGGATATCCCTGACCCTCTCTCGCCACTTTCCCCTATCGTTCATCGCCTCTGGCATGTCTTCAGGGCTACATCCCGTATCCTCACAGAGCTGCTCTATGTATGTTCGAGTTGGTCGTCCTGCTTTTGCTCGGCCATATATGGGGGTCCATAGGAGTACATCACTTATATGCTCGTCCTTGCTTCTCCAGCAGTGTCCTGCATGTCTGGTTCGTCTAACTTGGATAGTTTTCGTGATGTGAGGTAGGTGTCCGTATAGTTGGTTCTTTTTGGAGTGTTGCCTCCAGGACTTATTCAGTATTGCTCGCAGCATTCTTGTGTAATTGCCGTCTAGCTTTTTCTTCAGCCATTTAGTTAGCGTCCAAGTAGTGCATCCATATAGCAGTATCGATACGACCGCTGCTTGGAAGAAACTGCGTTTCATTTTATTGGTCAGGTCTGATTTCCATATGATAGATAGCTTATCGATAGCTATCGGTGCCTTCGTTAGCCGCATATCGATGTCTTTTGGTTGATGAGACACTGCTTCCTAGGTAGGTGAATTTGTCTACCAGTTTCAGAGAGGTTCCCTCTAGTGTGGAAATGTCACCTGCTTGATTAAAGCTCATATATTCAGTTTTGTGTGCATTGACATGGAGGCCAATGCCTGCGGGGAATTGATCCAAACTAGGCAGTAGTGTTTCGGCTTGGTTGGATAAACTGTTTTAAATAGTTCTACAACTGCATAAATGTCTTCAGATCCGACGTACCCTGCAAACACCATTAAACAATCGTTCAGCGTTCTTTCATTGGAGATGGCAAGCAACACTGCCATTCGAAACTATGTTTCTTGTCTTTAAAACAAATATATCCTCAAGATACTTACAAGCAATTTCATGGTGTATGAATCCAAATGCTCGAATACCCGCAAAAACAGGTGTTACCAAAATTTCTTTTTCGTAAGAATCTCGGCAAGTCTCTTTTGTTTCTCATAATTTGGAATTCTACTGGTAAATGGCGTTCTTAGAACTTAACCATTCGGTAGAATCTCGATATCATTGACAAATTGAGAGTTTGTCTGTATGTTTTTTGAATCATTGTACACAAGTATTGTGATTGTCCAGAAGATAAAGGCAACACGTAACGAAAAATGGACGAAAAAAGTTTAACTTTCTAATGTAACTATAAAAAATATCTGCTAAAATAGTGATTCTGAAGATTTGCTACGAATTGATACTTTTTCAGAAGAAAAAGCTAGATGAGAACTACACAAAGATGATTTGAACTGCTCTGAAGAAATCTTGGAAGCAGAAATTCTCAAAACTGCAGCTGTACGGCCACTGGTTTACCATCTCACAAACCATCCAAGTAAGACGTGCATGATAAGCTGGACTAGGCTATTCAGGTGAGATTCAGCTTGGGCTGGTGTATTTGCAAGAAGCGCTCGATCATCAGCGTTGTCTGCTTTTGTCATAATTTCAGCAGGACATCGTCTCTTTCTTGCTTTTTTTTAATGAAAAACCATTTTATTTTATTAGATATTCAAAATTCGTAGTCTAGGCAGATTATAAATAAATATAGTGTTAATGCATTTATTTACAAGACTCCAGCGACAATGTCGAAGAAGTCGATGTCTCCATCATCTGAGCGAACTCTCTCTTTTATGTTTTTGTAAAGCATACATCATTATAGCAGTATAGTTTCGTTGGTGTGACCATATGCAAGTTGTATTTCCTCCATCTTTTCCCAGTGTATGGATTCGAGATCTATGAACAATTGTATTGCCTCTAGATTTTTTGCACGTACTCCTTTGAAGATTCAATATATTGTCAGAATCTGTGAGTTTTTGGACTGATTCCTCTGGCAGCCGTTTTGATTTTTTCCTCATATTTTCTCGACTTCGCTTTGATACATTTGAGAAGCACTGTATTATAAATCCTTGCGTCCCTGTAAATCACATCAATTCCAAGGTTGCTTTTCTTGAGGAAGCAGACTTTTGTCAATTTTTCAATTGCGTTTTAATTATACACTGCGTAGCATGATTGAGGCAGTATGTCAACAAATTTTCTTGTCTTCCATACTTCTGGAGGTATTTCATCGAAGCCAATACCTTTTTTGAATTTAATTTATTTCAGTATAACATCAAGTTCTTCCTCTGTAAACTGTCCTAATTTAATGCCTAGTTGTTCATTAATAATTTTTGGAAAGGTTTATCAGGGATTTCAGAGGTGTTTCTGCGTTGTACATAGGAATGATCTTTCCACTTCTGAAGTCTTTCTTCTTGGCTGACTGACTTTTGTATTGCTCGCGAAGTTCTTTTCTTTCCGCTCTCTTCATTTACTGTCTGTCATGCTAATCATGATTGTCTATCTTTTATTTAATTTCTGATTTTATTGATTTAGCCTTGGATGTATTCTTATAGTTCTATCTGGATTCTCTTAATTCCATCACTCTTTCCAAAACTGATGCATCATTAACATTTTTGACCACCATAACAAGGAGAAGACTATAGATTCAATGGTCATCTGATTACTGTAAATATTTGTGCATAAGAAACTCTTATGTTTTGACAACAAAATTCTGGGAAACTTTCTCGTGTATAATATTCACTTTCTTTGTTAAAGTTGTTGCCGTTAAATTTAACCAAAATTTAGTATTTGTTTAAGTTTTTATCGATTCATTTGGACTAATATAAAAAATCTATAATTCATTTTATATCTTAAAGCACAAAATTTACACAGTATTTAGCGAAAACACACAGACATGTTCCCACAAAATCGCAACAAGCTTGCGGTGAAAATGAAAAATTGTGAAAAATAAGATTATATTATAATATTATAATAAGATTATATAATAATAATATTATAATATTATAATAAGATTATTATAATAAGATTATATTATAACACATCCAATTGGGTAGCCTCGGGAGGTTTAATGGTTAGCTAGCTAGACAAGCAAACCCTTGCAAGTGAGTTCGAGTCTCGTTTTGTGCCCCTTTCATATGGCCTTGTGCCACATCTAAGAAAAGGCTTAGTAAATTACTAACACATCCCAGCAGTTATTTTTATGTAACAGAGTTTGGACTATAGGTATAACTTCTTTTCCATCATCCTGTGCCGAATATGTGGTCGAAAAAAGGTAATTGTATATTCCTGATGTATATTAAAGCACCCTTACATTTTTGCTAAAGAGTCCGGAAAATTAGTGCGTCTTATACTCATATAATTAAGGCAAACTTACATTTACTGTTACCCGACAATCAATCAAAATAAATCGATAAATTCTCGAATGAATCAATAGTTTTGTAATATTTTGATACGTGCTGGTATATGGTTCGTATCTATGTAACTGTAGCAGTTCAAAGCGCAGTAAGTAGTATCGGGGTAGCTGGTACGCTGAAACGTTGTGCATAGATTCCACTGATGAACGGCAATTTATACTTTACGATATCGAACCTAGCCATAATACAATGAAAACAACCAAAAACTGTTGTGTGAAAGATGAACATGCAGTTGATTAGAATACAGTAAAGAGATAGTTGAAAAAATGTCGTTCGGGTTGCAAGAACCTCGATAATCAAGCAAGGTCAAGAAGGTCGTAAATAGTGGATTCCGAGGATGTGCTCCCAGCCATAGAGTCTAATCCGGCAAACTCACACATCTTTGTGAAATCCACGGCATGTAGGTACTATAAAGAATGAAAACCTTTAAAGTCTTCATCAATCTCACCCTCCTGGATACGTTTAGAAAAACGAAACTCCCACTGCTCGTCTTCTAACGTGTTTATCTGATCTAAAAATGATATTTTTCGTTATCTGTTTATCTGTGCGTGCGAGGAATGTCTTCTAAAGCATTTGAAATTTATTTTCATTCAATGATTCTTTCTTTCTTTCTTCCTTCCTTTCTTTCTTTCTTTCTTCCTTCCTTTCTTTCTTTCTTTCCCAATACGGGTAACTCTTTTCTTCCCCGTTTTTCTTTGCTTTTATTCTGTCTTTTTTCATTTATTAACATTTTGGAATAATTTTTTATATATAAATACATGGAAATATAATTCGTTCAAAACTATTTTTCTGCTTATTTCACAGTATGACATTGGTCACGGTCTTTTGAGATCCATATGTATGTGCGTGTCTTTTCGTTCATTTATGAAAATGCGCATCTGAGAATTCTGTTTTTTTTTTTTTTTCTTCAGCATTTAACTTCGAAAAAATACAGTATCATTAGCGTGTATTATTTATATGAAAAATAGGAGAAAATCGCGTTCGCAATATCGGAACAATATGTGCTAAAAAATAAATTCTCTGTTTAATATCATACCAAACTTTTTTTTTTTACTGACTTGAATCTTTGATTTACATTATACAAACTTCTTGGTTTTTGCGACATTCTTTTTCTTTTTTAATGCTATCTTTTGTCTATTATTCACCTAAGCTAAAAATAGCATGTTCGTATATTTTTACTTTTAGATTTGTTTGTATTTGTGTCGCTAAATTTAAAGAAAGAAAGAGAACCAGAGACTTGGGTGAGTCAAATGTTTTGCACGATTTTCGGAGGTTCTTGTTTGTGGTGCGTTTATCACGGGACCGAAACAGTTTAAGCCACGATAACTAGGGACCGAAACAGTTTAAGCCAAGATAATAAGGCGCTATGGGGGGCGGTCCTCGTGATGTAATGGTTAAAGCGATGGACTGCGGAATCGTTGTAAGCATTCTCCTAGAAGAACAGTAGTGGTGCTATTTAGCCCATAGCTTGGAGGATAAGGGGGTTCATACATTTCCCAAGGATATTTTCCCCAAAGTGAGCGTAATAGCGTGACTGGAGTACGAACTCACTTACTACGATTCCGCAGTCCATCGCTTTAACCATTACGCCACGAGGACAACCCCCTGATAAAATAGTTGAGATACTATTTAACCCATAGCTCCAGAAATAACTGAGTTCATATCTTTCGTAAATGTATTCGTCTGAAATTGAACATAATAACGTGAGTGGATTTCGAACCCACTTACTACAATGTCGCAGTTTAGCACATTAACCACGAAGCTACGGAGACACGCCCTTGATTTCGTGAAATAGAATCTATCTATCTATCTATCTATCTATCTATCTATGTGCTGGCTATCTCATACATTGACATGCAATAGTTCTTTTCAAGAATTAAGCACTCCAGATAGCCGATAATATACATGTGAAAAAATATACGAAAAAATTCCTTCCCTTACATTTGGAATAATGATGGCTCTGGAGTAAGATATCCGGCTGATTTTATGACAGCCGGGTTTCGATCTCAGCTTGAAGGGTTTCGTGGGGCTAGCCGCACTGAAGTATTGTGGTATAATGGAACAGGGTGTCTGTGGATGGCAAATATATATATTTATCTACGTTTTAATGACGCTAAGTCGCTAGTAAAACATATTTTTGTGTTTTGCAAGATTTCTGAAACTTAGATCTATTTTAAATGACAATTGTTTGAAAGTTATTTTCACTGGGTCTTTTCATCATCACTGGCCAATTCCGAGTGTAAAATAGACTTTAAAGAAAAGTAATATTTTAATTATGCCCTTGAGAATGACAAAAGGCAGTAGAATGGCCCATTCTTGTCAGTTTTCGTACAAAATTGAATAAAACTTATGAAGTTTTAGGGACTTGAAAAATAGATAAAAAAAAGATCTCAAAAATGCACACAGACACACACACACACACATTCGATGGATTTTGATTGGACCATTTCATTGTAAAACATTTAGTATGTGCAATTGGTATTCACCACTGAATTAAGTGCATTGACACAGAGAGGATCTAACAGAAGGAGTACAAGTAGTAAGGATTTATTCCTACTGGACTGGTCATCTAATCAAGTCTAAATAACCAAATCTTCCCTACTATTTCCCAAAGGCTGTGTCCGACAGGTGTAATCAAACTTTTCCGAATAGCATTTGAACGAGCTGAAACGCATCAAATCAAGATTTGAACTCAGATCTACGATTCTATTTCCTACGATAATAACTGTTGCACTAACTGCGCTTTCTCTGGAAGGAAGCGTGTACAGTTGAGAAATAGATATTTGCCATGTACAGTGACTATTTTTTCATGACCATATTGCAAAATTATTGATAAATCTTGTGTATATATGTGTGCGTGTATTTATATATGTATGTGCGTATGTGTTTACGCGCACGCACACACACACACACACACACACATAAAAACACACGCATGTATATATCTATATGTAAATATATATGTATGTATGGGTGTGTATGCATACATAGATGTAGCTATATAAATACATGTAGATAAGTTTATTCACACTTAAATATACATATATATATATATATGTATATATATATATAATTCAGAAGGTGCCATGCGGGGTCACCAATTTATAGCGTTTCGGGAAATTAGTTATTTTCCCTAACACTAAATTTTTTAGGCAACACAAATGAATTCCGAAACTTTTCTTTAACAACACAAGGAAAACTTTTTATTTGCAGCATTGAATATGGTTTGCTTTTGGTGCTGCAAGACTCGTGGAGTTTAGGCATGTTAGTGTAGGAGACGAAATGGCTTAGCGGGATGTTGAGATGGCAGCGTGTGTTCCGGGACGTGTGAGGGATTGTGTTTAAAGTCACTGTGTAGTTTTGTATCTGGCATTTGGGGGAGAGTATGCGTTATCTTCATTAATGTGGGCCAGAGGTGAAATGGTAGCTAGTGTGTCGAGAGCGGAGTTACGCTCGGATCGACATAGCCAATTTTGGGGGTGACATGAAGTGGTGCCTGTGGAAGGCATGCTGAATGCATCCAATTCATATTCAACTGGGATTCCTTGTAAGAAATCCATAAATTAGATGGTTCCCTCGTTGAGTGTCCATGTTGCTGCTGCTAGTGTTAAAGCCACAGTGAGATGTCCACACTGGGTGGCTTGTCTAGCTAAAAAGCATCGCTAAGTAGGGACGGCCAGAGGAACGTCTGTTCTGGTCGCCATCTCACGCCGAAGAGACTGGGTTTGGCCGCTCACCCGTTTTGCTAGCCAGAAATGAAGGTCCGGGCTGAATAGGATAAGTCATCCTGATTTGGTGAAATTAAGTGTCGAATTAAATTGCGCGCCAAACAAAATACGAGATTTTCCTCTTCCTTACAGTAGCTTTTGAAAATTTTATCTTGCACTAAAATATGACCTACACTTACAGATAAGGAGACTGAAAATTTAAAGTAAAAAAGAAACGAAAAATTCTTTGCCAGCGGCCTTTAATCAAACATATAACAATGAAGAATTGCTACCAAAACACACACACTCGCGCGCGCACGCACACACGCATATATATATATATATATATATATATATATATATATATATATATATATACATATATATGTATTATGCCGTATAATATGTACATGTATATTTGTGTTTTAGGATGTGTGATATATATACAATGTAATATAGAATATATGATTTAATATATCAATAAGATAAAAATATATAATGTATAATATATACAAATAATGTAACATATATATATATATATATATATATATATATATAGTTTGAGTGATAGTCATGTTAAGACTGGAATTGCACGAGTTACATGGAACAAATTCTAGAAGGAACATCCAACAAAACAGCAGCTGAACGGACACCCACCTCCCATCACTAAATCCATCCGAATAAGACGAACAAAACTTGCGGAGCACTCTTAAAGAAGCAAGGATGAACTCATGGGCGACGTTCTCCTATGGGACCCTTTATACGGACGTGCAAGTGTTAGACGAACAACTTGAACTTATCTTTAACAGATCTGTACGAACATAGAATGCTGTATAGAAAACCTGCTGGAAGCGATGAATGAGAGAGAGAGAGAGAGAGAGAGAGAGAGAGAGAGAGAGAGAGAGAGAGAGAGAGAGAAAGAGAGAGAGAGAGTTACGGAAATCCATTCTAGCAGCATGACATGATGATCATGATGTTAATATATATATAAGGTATTGCATTATATGTACACATATATACATGTATGTGTGTGTGTGTTTATTTATATATATATAAGCATGTTTGATTAAATAATAAAGACAAATATAATTTCATCAAGATCCTCTCAATTTTCCTGATGAGTGTCTGGGTTTCAGGCTAGAATTGGTGGATGAATTTACCGAAATTTTCCTGAGCGCTTTCTGACCATCCATAGGCCATGATCATGGGTTGCTTGCATGTATAGGGAGTGTTTTATTATTTTTTTAAAAAATAATCTATATTTCATGATAATATTCTATTTCTGTTGATAGTGTTCTGTTTTTTATAATCATCAGCATCTCAGCTTTATCCAACTCTGCGTTTACGTAATTTTGTAATGTTATAAAAAATATATAAAAAAAATCTTTCAAAATATACTTTAAAAAAGCAATCTTTATACGTTCAAGCAATCCATGATGATGGCCTATGAAAAGTCCAAAAGCGCTCGGAACAATTTTCGGAAATTCATCCACCAATTCCAACCTGAATCCAAGACACTTTCCCGGAAACTTGAAAGGATCTTAAAATTATACTGACAAAAAATGTCTTTATTATTTAATCAAACGTGCTTAAATGAAAGACTGCTGCTCAACTACACACACAGACACAGACACACACACACACAAACACACACACACACACACATATATATATATATATATATATATATATATATATATATATATATATATATATATATATAAAGGTAAAAAATTATATAACATAACACCCGAGAATTTTACTGAAGCTTTTTTCGTGAAACTATTGTTTTTCGCATATCATCTTTTCTTCTTTATTATTTCATATATATATATATATATATATATATATATATATATATATATATATATATATATATATATATATACGTAGTATTGTTCAAACTGTATCGACACAGAAAGTGTACTTATGAAGACAAATAAACAACAAATGAATCAATTTTCTTCAAAATAATTCCGCCACATATTTGTCGAGTCATCATCGAAGAGAATTGGTTTTCATGGATTTGCAGAGAAAGAAATAAGTTATTCTGATGTGTAAACATAATAAGTATAGGTAATAAAATGAAAAAAAGCAAAAGAAATATTAGTGTTACTTTGTATTGATGGTGAAATAATAAAGCAGATCAATAAAGAATAGTAAAAAAAAAATTAAACAATTTTGCTAAACATAACATCAAACAATCAATCAATGCCAAATCGAAATTCAAAACCAAAATCTAGATTCTCTAAATCCATTTCAAATTGTCACAGTCCAGCAAGTTAGCTCGACCTGTTAGCCTGCCTAGAATAATTTTTTTAACAAGAGAATCACATTAATTTTACCTTCATATCTACTTTTTTATGGAGTTGTTTTTGGAGAGGATTTTTTGTACACGGTTCAGTCGAATATGAATAATTTTTATACGCCTCTATTTGACCAATTGATAGGGCCCTAACAGGTACTACTAATCCGAGTCAGAGTGAACCTGGATGTAATGGCTATGAAGAGGTACTCCACACTCCTCATATCTCTAAAACAGGAGCCTCAACATCAGATGCAGTTTAGTGAAATACCCTGAAAACCACTTTTCTTTGGTTCTTACCCCTCTTTCATGGATACCGTCTGCGTATTTTGAGCCCGGTCAACAGAGAGTTGGAGTGAAGCGGATGATTCGAATTTACTTGTAGTGAAAGCAATAAAAAAGCTTCGTATATGATTTGAACTTGGGTCTACGGTTTCTATTCCGCCCCTCGTAATGTGGGCAGCGTCACAATATAATTATCATATATATATATATATATATATATAGTCATCGACAGACAAACTGTTTCATTGTATCACAACTCTTCGGTATGGCTAGAAACACGAAATCCTTCAAGCTGGAATTTAACATCAGTTGGATATCTTACAGCAGAGCTATCGTTATCTCAAGGAAGGAATTTTTTAGGTATATATTCACATATACACTCATCAAATACCAGAGTGCTCAGTTCATGATAAGAGCTTTGTATTTAGGCGTATGTGGTGGCCTGCAATTCTTCATTCTAGTACTCAACCTGCTGGAGAGAGACTATATATTGTCATCTACAGAATGAAAAAAATAAAGAAAGTATATTTCAAACAACCAAAAAAGTGCTCGATACCTGCCGACTGAGCAGGATTAAATATACAAATAAACGTTGTAAACTTACCCGCTCAAATAGTAATATCTAGATGAGAACAGAGAATAGCAATTTTTTTAAAACTCATCCCCCAAAAATTGCATTTGAATTTTAGAAATAGGGTAGACATACAGGGAAAATTGAGTTGCATCTTTTTTATTCCCCTCAGACACACACACATAAATAAATATTGGAAAAAATAGAACCCGTATTTTCACAGTTATACAACCACAAAAGCCAGCATATCCTCGAAATTGTTTCCCCCAAGCAAGTGTTCTGCGTACTTTCATTGGAGTTGACAAGCGACTCTGCAGTTCGAAACTCTTTTTCTAGTCATTAAAACAAAATTATCCACAAGATACACACTTGCTATTTCTTGATACATGAATCCAAATGCTCGAATATCTGCAAGAACAGCTTGTCGCCAAAATTCATTATTCGTAAGAATCTCGGAAGGAATTTCATAGCCTTTTTGGTTTCTCATAGTTTGGAATCGTATTGGCAATGGTGTTTTCAGACCTCAACTATTCGACAGAAACTCGTTGTCATGGACAAATTAAAAGTTTCTTTTGTATGTTTTATGATTCATTGTGTATAAGTCTAATGATTGTCGAAGAAAAAAAAGTGGCCCACAGCGAGAAAGTAAACGAAAAAAAACTTAACCGTTAAGGAAAAACTGCTAGAATGGTGATTCTCATGAATTGCTAGGCATTGGTACATTTTCAGAAGAAAAAGCAACTTGAGTGCCGCCCAAAGATGCTGCGGGCTTCTTTGAACAACTCCTGAAAACAGCAACCTACAAAACAGCAGCTGTACAGCCACTTGTCTCCTATCTCACAAACCATCCAAGTAAGACGAATATGGTATTACGGAACTATAAGTCAAGTTTTACCATAGGTTCCCTTAAAGTGTTGGCCAATCAGCAAAAAGATATTCCTCACCTGTTTTGACACTGGATATTGACAAGACAAGTGATATTTCGATAGGGATGGATGGCGAGAAAGAGTAAAAAGAATCTGTGTTGTCGATAAAACTTAATGAAGATCAAGTTGATAGTTGAAAACAATTATATTTTGAACATTCTAATCGCACATGGGATATTTTTTACGTAATAATAATTATACCGGCCAAACACATCGAGGAGGGGAATTTCCGTGGCGGAGTGTTTTACTTGCTGGATTGTGGCATCGTTGTAAGTGAGTTCAAACACCAGTCGTGTTATTACCATCATTTTTGGACAAATACCTCTGGGGAAGTTATAAATCCTCCTATCCACCCCCCGCGCTATTATCTAACTAGCGCCACTATTGTCTTTCCATAGGGATAGCTTTGGATTTAAATAAGACACAAAGGTTTATGTTCTGTTAAACAAAGAAATCGAAACCTGAACCTGTCTTAATCCATCAATTTAATTAATATGTAGATAATTTATAATAATAACTTAGTAAGTTCTATTAATGGCTGATGAATGTAAGTTTTAGTGGTTTAACCAACATTGGTGTATCCATGTGTAGGAGTCCATATAGAACGGCGCTTATGAGTTTTTCATTACTTCGTCAGCAGTGCTCTGTATGTTTTACTCGTCTTACTTGGAAGTTTTGTGAGATAGGAGACAAGTGGCCTTACAACTACTGTTTTTTTTTTAATCCTGCTTTTAGAACCTGTTCCAAATAGCATGCAGCATCCTTGTATAGTTCACATCAAACTTTTACTCAAAGGGCCACGTGAAAGTCCAAGTAGTGCTGCCATAGAATAACACTAATTAAAAAATACCCGTTTTATTTTATCCCAGTGATCAGATTTTTATATCGTCTTTAACCTGTCTCATCCATGCCTATGTTGACATCACTTTCTGTAGATGAGATATTGCTATCGATGTATTTGAACTGGTCTACTAATTTAAGAGGCTTATCAATCAATTAGATTGCTCCATTTTGATTAAAATATATTTACTCTGTTTTATCTGCGTTCATGATGAGACTAAAACCTCTTGCCGCCTATTTAATATGATGCAAACTTTAGCCAGGTATTTACAAGATGCCCTTCAGTCTGCCTCAGTAATATTTTTAGTTTCTGCAATGTATCCTCTGCTATTAGCCTTTCTTTCTTATAGTGAAACCATTTTTTTTTCATTAGATCTATTGATTTATCTTTAATTAATTGTCCTGAGTATTACGCTAAACTGCAACTGATACTGAAGCTCAAGTCCAGAAGATCTGGGCAGTGTAGATAACCCATTCATTGCCATTAATCACAGGTACACTCTGACCGGGAGTGGTTGTACTAGTTTGGGTTCAATCTATGAATAAATATATTTGTTAGAAAATTATTGATAAGGCCATGTGCAAAAACATCTTAAGAAACTACCACATAAAAAATGAAAATTTGAACATACAATGAACGTGATTCCCTAAATTCTAAACATAAAATAACCCTTGACAGGCTGTCATGCCTTTAAAATTAATCAAATTAATTAAATCATCTTAAAACAAACGTCTAATTATTCAGTATACGGAATTGAACCGAAAGACTTAAAATTTAAAAAAATCTAATAAGATCATGTTAAATCAAAATATCAAAAAATTATATATAAATGTTTCGGTTCCTTTTTTTAATGGCATATCGGCTTTCGTGGGTAATCAAATGCCAAAACCATTCTTGAAGAAGAACAGTGATGATACTATTCTACCCATACCTCGGAGGATAAAGATGTTCATATATTCCCAAGAATATATATATGTATATATACCCTTAGAAAAGCTTTGGACTTATATATATATATATATATATATATATTCTTGTTATAGAGGAGATCAATACGAAATGATAATTATAATTCTTCCTTCCTATTTAAATATTATTATTAATTGTTGTTGTAATTGGTTCTCAACGACTTAGTCAGGTATCTTATAAAGCAACACATTATGGTGTAAGTCTTTGTATGGCAACATGAATATATCCCAGGACTTCTGTGCTTGTTCATGCAGTTTCGAATTGCACTATCTTTAATTTTATATGAATTGTTTCATTTACTTTTTTTTTTTAGTCTAATGTATTTATATGAACAAACTAATTTAAAGATATAGGCTTACACACACACACAAAACACACACACACACACACACACACACACACACACACACACACACACACACATATATATATATATATAAATGGAGGAATGAATGAGCTCTCTAGCGAATGAAGTAAATGTGTTGCCATTAGCGTAATGCAAGGCTCTTCATATGAATTGAGGTCTCGGTATCCGTTAAGCGGATAGATGTAAACAAAATCAATTGTGATACATAAGCGTTTAAATTTCCTTCGCTTGCGCTGGTTTCCTCGTGACTGAGTGGTAGAATCTTGGATTGCCGTTTGAGTGAACTGGGTTTCGATCCCAGCTTCGGGATCTAGCCTGTGTAGCCATACTGAAGAGTTCTGATTGAACGAAACAGCTCTTTCCGTGGATGACAATATATGTATATATATATATATATATATATATATAAATGGAGGAATTAATGTTATATTAGAATTATCATAACACCGACTTGGGAAGACGGAGCCCCGAAGGTGGCCGTGTCCTCTGTCGGGAATACGTACCTTCAAGACGCATTAGGTCAAGTGCTCGTGCATTGTAATCATGACTAGTTAATTCGCCATCGCTCCCAGTGGTAGATCTTCGGCTTCTGTCCACTGTGGTTCGATCTCCAGTAATGGAGATCACGGTGTGCACTACTTATGAGACCCAATAAGGTCGAAACAGCTGTTCAGTGTTCCATTCGTCGCATGTAAGTGTTCGCCAGACAGAATACATTCAAAATCAGATAGATAAGATCAGAGACTCGGTAGAAGATAGACAATCTAGAATTGCCTGGCAAACAATAAACGAAGTGAGCAGAAGAAAGAGCACAGCCAAAGCAAAACTTAAAGCAGCAAACCAACAAGAAAGAATAAAACTGTGGAAACAGCACTTCGAAAACTTACTTGGAAACCCACCAAAAATAACGCATGAACCAATCACCAGAATAATTAGCAAACAATTAGACATTAAACTTGGACCGTTCACACAAGGAGAACTCGACTCGGTTCTCAGAAAAATTAAAAATAGGAAAGCTGCAGGACTGGACGAAATTCCCCCGGAAGTATGGAAGACCAGACAATTCGACGACATACTGCTCCGACACTGCAACGCAGTATACAATCAAAATCCGATAGATAGATGGACGAAGGGATGCATACTCCCCTTCCCTAAAAAGGGGGACCTCGGATTAGCCAAAAACTACCGAGGCATAACACTTACATCCATAGCTGCCAAAATCTACAATGCCCTACTACGAAACCGCATAGAACCCAAAATCGACAGCATACTTAGAAAAAACCAAAATGGCTTCCGAAGAAATAGATCTACGACCTCACAAATACTAACCATCCGCAGAATCCTTGAAGGTGTACGGGCAAAGAACCTACAAGCGACATTAATATTTGTCGACTTTACCAAGGCTTTCGACTCCATTCACAGAGGAAAGATGGAACAAATCCTACTAGCGTACGGAATACCTAAAGAAACCGTAGCGGCAATAACGATTCTCTATAGAAACACTAAAGTAAAAGTACGATCACCAGATGGAGACACAGAATACTTCGACATTGTAGCAGGAGTACTACAAGGGGACACGCTGGCTCCGTATCTCTTTATCATTTGTCTAGACTACGTACTTAGAACATCGATTGACAAAATCAAAGAGAATGGCTTCGAACTGACGAAGAAAAGAAGCAGAAGATATCCCGCAACAACAATTACCGACGCCGACTACGCCGATGACATAGCGATACTGGCAAATACACCTGACCAAGCCGAAACACTTCTGCATAGCCTGGAACGAGCAGCAGCAAGCATAGGCCTCCATGTTAATGCACACAAAACGGAATATATGTGCTATAACCAAACGGGGGACATCTCCACTCTAGAAGGAACCCCTCTTAAACTAGTAGACAAATTCACGTACCTAGGAAGCAGCGTCGAATCAACCGAAAAGGACATCGAAACGAGGTTAACGAAAGCATGGACAGCTATCAATAGGCTATCGACTATATGGAAATCAGACCTAACCGATAAAATGAAACGCAGTTTCTTCCAGGCAGCGGTCACATCGATACTGCTATATGGATGCACTACATGGACGCTCACAAAACGGCTCGAGAAGAAACTAGATGGCAATTACACAAGAATGCTGCGTGCAATCCTCAACAAGTCCTGGCAGCGGCACCCCACAAGACACCAACTGTACGGCCACCTGCCCCCTATCACGAAATCTATTCAAGTTAGGCGAACCAGACATGCAGGACATTGCTGGAGAAGCAGAGATGAACTCATAAGAGATGTACTCTTATGGATCCCCACACACGGCCGCGCAAAAGCAGGACGACCAGCACGAACGTACATTCAGCAGCTGTGTGAGGATACAGGATGTTGTCCTGAAGACCTGCCTAGGGCGATGAACGATAGGGAGGAGTGGCGTGAGAGGGTCAGGGATATCCGTGCTGCCAGCACGATATGATGATGATGATGAAGTGTTCGCCAGATTTCCTAGTCATGATAATTCTTTTATATATATATATATATATATAAAATGAACAGACGTCTTCTTTCGTTACTCCTAGAAAACGATATATTTTAAAGTAAATAAAGAAGTGTCGATTTTTATTTTATTTATTTATTTATTTATTCTTTGTCCCATATTTTTTATCCCTTTATCAAATTCTATATGAATTATATATATTTTAATTAGGTACAAATTTATTATTAGTATTTGTTCATTTACGATATTACATTGATACATAAATTGCCTTATTTAAAAAAAATGTCACTTAAATAAATAACTTTATCTCATGAAATTTAATAATATTAGATTTAACTTAATCATGTATTTGGTGCAAGTCACCGGGCTTTTTTATTTATTTATATTTTAACATGATGTTAAGTGAGATACTTAGACGTTTCCATCACTATTTACTTTTTCTTTTGATCTTGTAAATTTGCACAGAATTTATTTCGTAGCATTTACTGTAAACATCTTTACGGAATATTAAAGTATAATATTAAGTGATGCTAATTATTTTTATATTATATAAAAAAAGAGGCACTTAGACATTGTACATTGCTGTTTCAACATTCTTTTAGTCTTTGAAATTTGTACAGAATTTATTTCACAACAATTTCATTACATGTCTTTATAGCATAATAAAATGTTTTATTAAATGATGCTAACTTTATATGATGAAAACAGAACAAGAGATTCTGTCTAGTAATCTTTTATTCAATTAAGAATCTTACTACTCGTCAACTTCACAAGCGGAAATGTACAGCTTTTATCGCTTGGATTATCAAAGAGGAGGGTATCCATATTCCCAACACTTTATTCATTCATTTATTTTTTTTTAATCGATGACAGAATATATATCAATTCAAACATATTTTTCTTTTTATTTGTCATTACGTCGCTTTAACTGTAAAAGCATTTAGGATTCTAACGTTCGGGTGTTTTTATATTAGCATTTTCATACTAATAGTAGTGGTGGAGGTACTCGAAGACTACATAGAAAAACAGGGACGAGGACTGATTACGGCCATCAGAAACAATACTGACAACACGATAGATAACAGAATGACTATGATGAGGAAACAAAAATGGGAAGGAAAACAACTCTATGGGCGTTTTAAACGACTAATAAACAACATCTCACACGACAAAACCTGGACATGGCTAAGAAAAGGAAACTTTAAGAGAGAAACAGAATCTATCCTAATGGCAGCACAAAACAGCGCCATAAGAACGAATCATATCAAAGCGAGAATAGATAAGACGCAACAAAACAGCAAATGTAGGCTATGCAGTGACAGAGATGAAACCATCCATCACATAATAAGCGAATGCAGCAAATTGGCACAGAAGTTGTACAAGGCTAGACACGACTGGGTGGACAAGATGATCCACTGGGAAATGTGCAAGAAATTTAAATTTGACCATACTAACAAATGGTATATGCACAAACCAGCACCTGTCCTAGAAAATGACACACATAAACTCCTATGGGACTTTGACGTAAACACGAATCCCCTAGTCTCGGCCAGAAGACCAAACCTTATAATAATTAACAAAAAAAAAAGAGAATTTGCAAAACTGTTGACTTTGCTGTCCCAACTGACCACAGAATATAATGAAAAAATATGAAAAGAAGGATAAATACATTGACCTTGCTAGAGAATGGAAAAAGCTGTGGAACATGAAAGTGACGATTGTACCAATTGTGATTGGTGCTTTTGGCACAATCAGTAAAAGATTATTAAAAGGCCTGGAGGACATGGAAGTTGGCGGACGGGTAGAGACTATCCAAATGACAGTATTACCGAGAACGGCCATAATACCGAGAAGAGTCCTGTAGACTTGAAGAGACTTGCTGTCACTCAAACTCCAGTGAAAACCATCAGCTAATACTGATGTAAAAAAACTCTAAAAGAGTAAATAATAATAATAACAATGATAATAATATTGTTCGTGGTCACATCTGTGTCAGGTGCGCAGATCATAAACAACCCCTGGGCCAGGTATAGCCACATTACACCACCCATGATAAAATGTCAAATCACAATATTACACAACGTGGGACCCAGCCAACAGGCCTGGGTGTCCTGATAGCCAACATGGGAGACCCGGTGGTCATCCTACGAATGTTGGCTTTTTTCAGATACATAAACGACGACGTAACAAACCACAACGAACAAAGACCTAAACGCAGAACATGGACTTGGGAAGAAAATAAACTTGTGCTAGAATGCTATTTCAGGAGCAACCCCTCACAAAGAGGCTACAGGTAAAGAATGATTGAAATCTGGCAAGAATGTTCGACATTTCAGACAATTAGTCAAAGGTTAGCGGATCAGGTTAGGACAATAACGAAGAAGGGTTGGTTTTCTGACCTAAAATTACTAGAAATCCATAAAAAAAAAACACTGAAACAAAATTTTAACCCAGTACCAGACACACCAAGTGGTGTCAAACGAAAACAATCCAACGAAAAAGAACCGCAAACATCGGTAAATGAAAACACCACACTCCCAAACGATACACTATCAAACTACCAGGAAGAAACACTATCGTAAAAATAAAAAGTAAATCTAGAAAATGTAAAGAGAATCATGAATAGTAAAAAGACTAGTCTACCTTCATTAAGAAACATAGAATGGAAAACACTTAAGATAGAAACGAATAAAATAAATCACATACTACCTTACATACCAACGAATAATATAACTGAGTTAAATGAATTAATATATGCAGGAGGGAAATTAGTTTGTGAGAATATTGGGATCCCCTCAAAAAGCACGAAGAAACAGCAGAAACCGGGATGGGAAATTAGACTGGAATCGCAAATTAAAAAAATACGAAAACAAGCCCGATTGATGAAGAGAGGCGCTGAAGTAAGCGGGGGGAAGTAGGAACAGACAACATGGGGAAAAATAACAGTACAACTAGAGGAAATAAACCAGAAAATACTGGCCGAAGAAGGAAGATTTAAAAGATATCAACAAAGGGTTAAACAACACAGACAAAACAGGACATTCCAAAACAAAGAAAGGAAATTCTATCAACAATTGGGAGGGAGTGACACGAAAACATACCAACAACCGGATGCAAAAGAAACCAAGCGATTTTGGGCTAAAATATGGGAACCAAAGAAACATAACGAAAATGCTGAATGGATAAACAACATTACAAGAGAGCTTGAAGAAGGTCCCAAAATGGAAATTCACGTCGACGTACTCAAAACAACACTAAAAAGAATACCAAACTGGAAAGCACCAGGCTATGATGGAATACATAGCTTCTGGTTCAAGAAATTTACCTCCATTCACGGAAGACTAGCACTAGTGATGAACAGATGCTTACAAGACGCGCACGTACCTGAATGGATGACCAAAGGAAAGACTACATTAATCCAAGAGGACCCTAGTAAAGGAAATGCCCCAAACAATTAAAGACCCATAACGTGCCTACCAATGATGTGGCAAATACTAACAGCATAAATAAGGGAAAAGATCTACTATTCTCTGACAAACCGCGGATTGTTTCCTGACGAACAGAAAAGATGCCGCAAAGGATCCAGAGGTACAGCAGAATTACTCTTCATAGATCAGCACATCCTAAATGAACGCAAGACAAGACGGAAAAATCTAACAATGGCCTGGATTGACTACAAGAAGGCATATGATATGCTCCCTCAAAGCTGGATATTACACTGTCTCAAAATGTACAAAATATCACATGAAGTCATAAACTTCATCGAACAGACCATGAAGACCTGGAGAGTGGAGCTGACTGCCGGAGGAAGAAGCATAGCTGAAACAAAGATCCAAAGAGGCATCTTCAAAGGAGATGCACTATCACCCTTACTATTCATAATAGCCATGATGCCACTGAACCACATACTCAGAAAATGCACTGCCGCATACAAACTCAGCAGATCGCAAGAGAAGATCAACCACCTAATGTACATGGATGACATTAAATTATTTGCAAAAAATGAAAAAGAACTGGAAACTCTCATACACGCAGTTAGAATATGCAGTCAGGACATAGGAATGGAATTTGGCATAGAAAAATGAGCCATGCTCGTCATGAAAAGTGGCAAACGGCATATGACTGACGGATAGGAACTACCAAATCACGACAGAATTAGAACGCTCGAAGAAAATGAAACCTTCAAATACTTGGGAATCTTGGAGGCTAACACCATCAAACACGTGCAAATGAAAGACTTGATCCGAAAAGAATATCTCAGGAGAACTAGAAAACTAGTCGAGACAAAACTCTCCAGCAGAAACCTCATCACATGAATAAATACTTGGCAAGTGCCACTAGTCAGATATTCGGGACCCTTTCTCAAGTGGACCCGAGAGGAACTTAAACAAATGGACCAAAGGACAAGAAAACTAATGACCATGCATAAGGCATTACACCCCAGAGAGGAAGAGGACTTGCCAGCATCGAAGACACCGTTGAGCACCCATACAACGGCCCGAAGACTACATAGAAAAACACGAACGAGGACTAATTACAACCATCAGAGTCGATACGGACAACACGATAAACGAAAGAATGACAACAACTAGGAAACAAAAATGGGAAGGAAAACAACTCTATGGCTGCTTTAAACGTCTAATAAACATCTCACACCAGAAAACCTGGACCTGGTTAAGAAAAGGAAACCTTAAGAAGAAAAGGGAATCCCTCCTAATTGCAGCACAGGACAATGCCATGAGAACGAATCATATCAAAGCGAGAATAGATAAGACGCAACAAAACAGTAAATGTTGGCTATGCTGTGACAGAGACGAAACGATCAATCACATAATAAGCGAATGCAGCAAATTAGCACAGACGGAGTACAAGGCGAGACACGACTGTGTGGACAAGGTGATCCACTTGGAAATGTGCAGGAAATTTCAATTCGACCATACAAACAAATGGTATATGTTCAACCCGGCGCTTGTCCTAGAAAATGACTCGCATAAACTCCTATGGGACTTTAACATACAAACGGATCACCTAATCCCGGCCAGAAGACCAGACCTCATAATAATCAACAAAAGAAAGAGAATCTGCAAAATTGTTGACTTTGCTGTCCCGGCGGACCACAGAATAAATCTGAAGGAAAGTGAAAAGAAGGATAAGTACCTCGACCTTGCTAGAGAATTGAAAAAACTATGGAACATGAAAGTAACGATTGTGCCAATTGTGATTGGTGTGTTAGCCATAGTAACTAAAGGATTATTAAAGGGCCTGGAGGACTTGGAAGTTGGCGGACGGGTAGAGACTATCCAAACGACAACATTGCTGATGACGGCCAGAATACTGAGACGATTCCTGGAAACTTGAGGAGACTTGCTGTCACTCAAACCATCAGCTAATACTGATGTGAAAATCTCTAGAGGAGTAATAATAATAATAATAATAATAAGTACTTCCTGTTTTAATTTGTTGATATGTAAAAAGTATATATATGCGTCTTTCTGTTTATTTTCGATAAATGATCGAAGTATAATCAGTCTTTCTAAAAATAAAAAAAAGTATGTTTAAGAATTTAATTCCCCCTAAAGCCTTGTGGTCAATTTTTAATACAAACATAATTAACCCATCCCTAAATTTAAATAAATAAAATCTATTTAGAAACCAAAAATATGCGTAACTAAACTGTCCGTTGTTTGAATTGGTGGCGCGAGGATTCAAATCCAATTCTTACTGTGAACCATCTTTAAACATTTTTACTCAAGATGGTTAATAGTAAGAAAGCAGTTAGAAAAAGAAGCAGTGGGTATAGAGTTTAAAATTAGATACAACAAACACTGATTAAAATAAAAAAGGGGAGAGTTTGAAATAAAAGTTAGAACTTTTAAATGCCTACTTATATATATATATATATATATATATATATATATATATATATATGTGTGTGTGTGTGTGTGTGTGTGTGTGTGTGTGTAATGGTAATAACTAAATTGAAGATTACTGAAGGAAAACAATAAAATCAATCAACAAACCTTAAATAAAATAAAAAGGAATTGTTGGATATATACTTACTCTTAAACAAACAAATTCTTATTCGCGTTACGATATTAACTTTAAAAGTATAAATAATAAAGGCTTTAATTTCCTTTAATATGTTCATTAGCGTCTTTAAAATATGTTCATCATCACCAAACTAATTTTTATCGATGGAATGAAAAAATTATCCAGAGTTCCAATGTAAACGGACATTGATTGTTAAGGTAATGATTGACATGTCCATCTTGCATCCCCTTATCCTGCTTTCTTCTGGCCCACTCGATTGGGCTGCAGAATACATCTCTATGGAGGGGTAAGATTCCCCCAACAAGTGCCCTCTGGCCCAGTTGGCTGAGGCTGCAGAATACACCAACTGCATCTTTCCAGAAGGGTAAGATTTCTCAAATGACTGTCCTGAATATGACACTAAATAATCTGATGGTGAGGCTTCAGTAATGCTGGAGCTTTGGGGAACGCGGAGTACCCCTTTATTACCATCGCTCCAAGGTCCACTCTTACTTGGAGTGGTAGCACCTGATAGAGTCCAATCTATGGGTTAAATTGAACTAAGCTGTGTCCTTATGCTAAACTAAATAGTTAGAAATAGAACTGTTGATATGTATAAAAATGAATTTGGTATTAAATAACCTACAATGATTGATATACAATATAACCAGACCAAACCAAACCAAACCTGCTTTCATCAGGCAGTAATATTGATGTATTTCATTTGAACGACACTTTTCAAAAGTTCCACAACAATTATCTTGGCAAATACGATTTTTTCATTAATCCTTGAATATCATTTCATCCAATTTTTTTATATACGATGATTGCTTTTCTTTAACTCACTCTAGCTTTAATTTCTTTTGTTTGTCAGTTAGTGATGGTATTCGTTTCGCTTTTTTCGATAAGAATAACATTTCATGCTGCCAATTACTTACCGTTCTGTCACAGATATTGACTCTTGTGTCGACCCTTTTGTTTTTCATTTAATTTTTGGTACATTTTCTATTTTCAAGACATATTGGTTTGTGGTTTTTAAAACATCTTGTTGCTTTGATACCTTTCGGGATTTACAAGTATGTTTTCTATTTTATAACCACCTCATTTCCTTTCTCTTTGCACTAAAGTTTACTCTTAATTGATTGGGAACAACCGACATCTTCCGCCACACTCAACTGTAAATTGTCAAAGTTGTCCAAATTTCTGAGACGAAGCTTAGTGATTTTTATCATTAAGGGTTTTCGGACTGTTGTCTTCATCTTTATTGTTATTTCCATAACGTTTCGGCCGATATGTCCTCCAGCAACCTCCAGATGATTGTCTCCTTAGAAGCTTAGGGAACCAACACCTATAACCTGCTGGACACATACGAATCAGAACAGGCGACCCCCGTGGGTTCAATAAAGGACGTAGTTCGAAGTTCTGTGAAGGTTCTCGAGTTCAACAAAGACCTGAAGAAGATCGGTGGACATATCGGCCGAAACGTTGTAAATTGTCTATTTGAATGAGTTCTACGATCTTTGGAATTATTTTAATCAATTGTTCTTTCTTGGGGACCGTGTTTCCATTAAGTTAGACAAAAGCTTATTGAGGTCTGCAAGGTCAATTTTTTATGAACTATAGACCGATCTGAATAACTGGACTTCTGCTGTTATTTCTTTAGAAATGTCTAATACACAATCATTCCTTTTTCGTTAACATTGGCTTATTCCACAATATGTTTCTGTATATGGCTTGGAAAAAATCATTAATTGAAACAATTTAATCTTGTTTGTTTTAGGAATACGTTATGAATCCCGAATGATTAGCTATTAAAGAAAAATGTCTCGCATCTTATTTGTTATTAGTTTATTTACTACTTGATAAAAATATACATTGAAACCTAAGTGCTAATTTCATAACTTTTGCCTGAGGTACAATCTACGAAATGTTAAATAGAATTCTTAAATCCTTTTTAAATGGGAACATCAATATGAGCATGGATTGCTATTACTACAGGAATTCATCAATTCCTTGCGCCTTATATATATATATATATATATATATATATATATTAGTGTGTGGATGTGTGCGTGTGTGAGTGAGTGTGTGTGAAAACATGGATTATTTATTGTTTCTTGAATTCCGTTTCATCTTATACTCCCGAACTTTTTATACATCCACTCTCATATATCCAAGCTATGTCACACGTACGTAAAAGTATTTCCAAAGACAGCTATGTATAATAATTGAAAGACGTGAATAGTGTTTTAGCTCGACCACGCCCAAAATCACACGCGGATATAATTGAAGTGAGATCCGCTCACACACACAGGGAATCGAGCGCCGGCTTCGTACGGAAAGATTTTATTAATTATCATCACATATTTTTATAGGATATATATATATTTTTTTTTTCTTTTTATGCTGGCACATGCTGAAAAATATCCGTACATACAAACACTAATGCACTTGAAATCGGAAAGGATGTAGGAAATGTTTAATTTCAAGCTCTCTCTCTCTCTCTCTCTCTCTCTCTCTCTCTCTCTCTCTCTCTCTCTCACACACACACACACACACATATATATATATATATATATGTGTGTGTGTGTGTGTTTACTTATATGAGCACACACATATTTATATACATATATACAAAGTAGTAGAGACGCGCATATTGATTAACTCAAATATACATATGCCTGCTTACATTAGCGAACGGAAGGGATGTAGCAGAGATCTTAGCAGCGCCCCCTAGTGGCTCCTAATGGATATTTACGCCGCTGTGTTATTCCATAGTCAGACGTTGGTTCTCTCACTCACCGCTTGGCGGCGTTGTAATGAGGCAGTGTGTGGCGTTCTGGTTGGCCACTGTAAACATTTCCTTTGCACAACGGGACATCTTGCTGCGAGCAATTTCACTACCTCGGCTTTGTACGAAGAAATACATTTTCTTATTTCGTTTATTTTTATCTATGTTTCAGTTATCTATCAGCAGATATATTTTTTGACATTTTGTCTACAGAGTGTCTTTTACTGTATCTTTTTTCTTGATGTATTTTATGCGCGAGTTGAAGGGAACATTTTTTTTCCTTCTCGGCACTAATTTTTGTATTTCTGCTTATTTTATTTTCAGGTTTGCATGAAGTATTTTGGGGAGGTATTTTTTGTTGGCTTTTGTTTTCTTCAACATAATTTTTGTTTGGCGGGAAAGATTTATATACTACACTATATTAAAACCAAAACACACACACACACATATTTATATATATATGTCAATATATACTTATATAAAGATATATGTATGTAAATATTTCACTGATAAAACATGTATGCATTCACATACATTTATATTCAAGAAGGTTAATTTATACGCATATACATTTGAATGCATATGACACATAGAATTATGATAGCGATTCTATGTCTCTAAGTGTATGTTTATGTGTCTTATATATATAAATAAATGAGTGTGTGTTTGTCCTTGCATGCGTATATAAAGATATGTATATGTAGATATTTTACAGAGAAATTCTATATGAATACATGCAAATACATCTCTACAAATTTATATGCAAAATTTATATCAATACATATATATATATATATATATATATATATATATATATATATATATATATATAGTGATTTCTAAAAGTTTTGAACTTTAAGAAATAATTTAAGAAAATAATCTCTATTGTTATTATTAACTAAACCTGAAAAAGCGGAAATATTTGCCTCTACCTAAATTTATTGACAAATTCAACATATAAGTTGTACACACAAGTTTTGGACACAAATCAATAACAGCATTCAATATTTAAAACGTGTCCCTTATTTTCTGTGATGGCTGCCAGATGTTTATTATAGTATATTGTAAGTTTTCTAGCAGAAATTAACTCCAATTTCATTCCACTCCTGTTGAGAAATCACCTTAAGTTAGCTTAAAAACTGGGGATTCTTCCGATGACCTTTAAACTCCTTCCATAAATCTTCTACATGATTTTGGTCAGGTGACTGAATTGGTAACGCAAAAACCATTACTTTCTTTGCCTTTAAATACTCTTACGGTTTCACTGTAGTATTGTTCGTACTATTATCATTTTGAAAAATCAGACACCTTGTTAGTTGATGATATTTTACCAAATGAAGCAATCAATTTCCAGTATTTTACAGAACATAACATTGTCAATTATTCCTATGATAGTATGTAGAGCACCCGTACCCCTAGAATAAAACGTCACTGAATCATTATACTTTCACTATTTGATTTAATAGTTACGATTCTTGTTTGAGGATCATGCGAAGTACTTCATTCTCTAGACATTTTTCGAACTGTTACCAATGAAGAATCCAATTCTTTTTTCTGTCAGTCCATGGTATTTTGTCACAGAAGAAACTAGGTTCCTAGAGATGATTATGGGCAATAAATACACATGACCATGTGACTGGAATTCAAAAGATATGTTTTCCCAGGTGACCATCGATGCAGTCTCCCACTAATGGAACCTTTTCTCACTTCTGTCCAAGCTGCTTGCAATTCCTACTGAATTTCTTCTCAAGTTGTGAATGGTTGTGAACGTAACTGTTCATTCACTTAATTTATGAGGGCACCCACTTCGTGGCAGATCCACTGTCAGGCAAAGTTGCTTCCATTTTCGAATGATATCTCTTACGTCCGGACGTGGATATTGAGTTCACTGAAAATGTTTTGACTTTCCTTTTAAATATTATAATGGCTGATTATCATTTTCTGAACATCTTGAGAGAGTTCTTTTGCATTCACCATTAGGAAAACCTTTGTAAATGCAAGCCAGGAATTCATTATTTTCTCAACGTACACGCAGGCCTTTTAAAATGTTAGTCTTTGTACGTTGGGTACTCCGGCTAGTCGATGAAATCAATAATTTGAATAGAATTTAATTCTTAAACTGCAAACATTATTCTGTTTTATTTACCATTTCTTTTAGATGTATCGAAAATTTAATTGTGCTGCCAATATGTTGATTTTTGAATATATTTCGGTATAATCAAATAATTCTTCTTTATCTATATAACGTTAGCTGTTATTCAGGAGAAGTTTGAAGTTAGTAGCAATAATTCATCATCATCATCATATCGCGCTGGTAGCACGGATATCCCTGATCCTCTCTCGCCACTCCTCCCTATCGTTCATCGCCCTAGGTAGGTCTTCAGGACAACATCCTGTATCCTTCTAGTTGTCTGCCAGCCGTGATCGTCTAGTGGTTAGGACCCCACGTTGTGGCCATGGTAACCCAGGTTCGAATCCTGGTCACGGCAATTGCTTACAGCAATAATTAAAGTAATTATTTTCTTTAAAATCATTTAAAAGTCTTCTGAGTTCAATACTTTCACGTGCCACTGTGCATATCATGTACATGTAATTGGGGGGTGGGTGGAAATCTTGTCGAATGTGGTTGAAAGGAAAATTCTGTCGACTTAGAAAATAAAATAAAATCAGAAGCGAATAATCATTGTTGTCTACATACGTATATGGATGCAGATTCATCTTTTTTTCATTCCCTGCTTTACTATTTTAGATCAAGTGTCAAACATTTCTAACTCAAATGATGGAAGTAAAATATATTTAAGCGGTATTAATGTAACCTTCTTATAAATCCAATTCCTAATCTGAATATAGAGCTTGATAATCTCGCTGTAGTAAAAACATGTCTTTTGAGGTTTTAATATTTCCTCTCTCTCTCTCTCTCTATATATATATATATATATATATATATATATATAAGTAAAGTTGACGACCTTAGTCGAGGGAGATCAGAAGGCTCCCTTTTCAATAGCTACTACACCGAGGTAACGGGAGGGCGCAACTCCTTTTCCTGAATTGCTTCACTTTACCCTTAATACGGACCTTATATTGCTGAGTGTTAAACAAGGAGGTATCAAGTACCATTTTAACAGTCGTTGGTATGACGCGACCTGAGATTGAACCCAGATCTCCAGGACCATTGGCGAACACTTTACCCACTCGGCCAATGAGCCGATATATAGATAAATATATATAGATATATAGTTGAAAAAAAAAATATATATATATGGTGGGAAAAAAACTATAGTTGAAAAAAATTGACAAGGAATTGGTGGGTTTTTTTATGATGGCGAGAGAAATATCACATTAAAAACTATCGAAAATCTCGATAAGTGTAGTTCGAGTACGAATACTTTCGACCATCTTTTGCCACTGATGAGAACGTGAGCACAGAAGACAATTCAATGAGTATAGAACAGATCCTGAATTCCATTATGCCGGAGTACTCAAATTCACCGCAACGACAAAAAATGGTTTCATTGCACACGTATTTTGATTTTAGACTTTAAGTGCTCTATGTGTATCAATATGTAAAATTTCAAGTCTATTAAAATATAACTGTTTAGCTTCTATGTATGCTCTCATTTTCTTGGGCACTTCTGGTGGTGTAACGGTTAGCAAGCTAGACTAGCAAACCTACACGAGAGCGTTCGAGTCTCATTTGGCACTCCGTTCATTCGACCTTGTGCCACGTCAAAGTAAAGAACTTTGTAAATTAGTATGCTCTTTCTATATAGATAATCTAAACTTTTCTAGATTGTGGTAATCAATCATTTTGAATAAATATAATGGTCTGCTAAACATACACGTAAACACACACACACATGAAATGCTGTCATATCTGATCCAACTGTAATTCTATCTATAAAATGAATAATATGTAAACTTAAGATAAAACATTTTATCTAAAATATTAATTCATTTTAAATTTTCTCCTTTAAAAAAGAGCACAGCCAGTTTTTAAAAATATCTCCAACAGCCATGTCTCTTGGTTGTAAGCTGGCTAAATAGGTGTTTATTTCTTGTGAGACCGAAACTTACCTGCATCATGGACTCTTCCAGCACTATATTACGAGCGTATTAATATCCGAATACGAAAAGCAGTGGTAGCAGTAGGAGTAGTAGTACAGAGTACGACTACCAATATTGGACACTATCCTTTGTAACTTTTGTTAATATATCTTTCTTACTTCTAACCCGTGTTCCATGTTTTCCTTCTGTGCACCGACTTTGGGTCCACATTAGTATTACTAACCATTTTCTCAGAGTTCGGTATCCGAATTCCGTTAAAATTCAGGATTCGAATATTGACAATAGGCAAACTGGACCTTATTACTTGAAACGCTATCTCTATGCAATGTTCCTTTTTCATTTCTGGTTATTTGATCGTGTGCATTACAAGCTAACAATAAAATTTCCTCATGAATATTTATAAGATTTAAAAGATTTAGTCCATTTTTAGCCATCTAGTATCATTTTTGTGTGATGGAAATATGTAATGAAATAAAATGGAATGTCATAGTCTGTTATTTCAGGTAATAAAACCAAACGAGTTGACTATTTTTTGATGTGCTAGTTTTTCTCCCGCTTATTTAATTTGATAATTCATTGTTTTTTGCAGAATTAAATATTTTTGCGTAGTATTTGAGAAGTGGCAATGAATTTGAGTATTGCTGTTACTGTTTTCGAAGAGTGGCAATGTTATACACTTTATTTCACCCTATCGATAGAAAATTTATTTGAAAATACGTTACGAGGTTTATTAGAATTAGGGAATTTGCTTAAGAATTTTCGGAATCTATTTGTCAAATTTTATCTCTTATTTTAATGTTGCTGACTCCGATATAGCAGATATTTAGGGACTTATTTGAATTTTTCGATCAAATGTCAAACACTGTTAAAATCTTCTAAGTTTATAGAATTGATATCATTGAATAATTCATGTATGGGGATGCCTAGTTAAGTTTTTTTTCGTGAATGCTTTTTTTGGCTCGAAAAGCCTTTTTCAAATTAACAAGATACTCAGAAAAATCTCGGTTTACATATATAAATTCATATTTTAATTTTTGCTCAATGTTTTTTGAAACAACGGAGAAACATTACTGATTCGGCGAAAAGGTTATATTCCAGTGCCATAAATAGCTTCTTTTTTTTTTCAATATATCATAGCTTGCTGCTGCAAAACATCCAAACGTCATAGACAAAATGAATAATTCTTTTTAAATCGGCACCTTGATATTGCTTGAAAAAAAGTTACGGGGCAAGACTTTTATATCATCTCTGTCGTATTTCTAGAACAGCTTATATTCATAGAACCTTTGATTATTATCCCTTAATCCCAGAGCGGTTGGTATTTCTGCCACTAATTAGAAACACATATACATAAGTGGACTGGATTTCGGTCAGGAAACCCCCATTTCAACATCGCTGTTGCCGTGTATTCTGTTGTTTAACATCCTTACTGTTAATCCAATAACTGACAAAACATTTTACTTTCTCAGTTATCTATTTGCCAGGAAAGTGGTGAATAGAACATGGTCATGGTAATGTAAGTGTTAACAATTGTTAATATCGATGAGCTTCATTTATTTTTTAAAACTTATTTTTAAGGTACCATAGATGATTGCCAAGAAGTGAATGCTATTAAAGGAAACAAAAATTTTTCGGTCAGTGATCACCAAACTTAACTTACTAATGAAATCAAAAGTGACATGAATCAGTTGTCAACAAACTGCAGAATTAATGCGACTGATTACGTCATCTTTCCCCTTTTTGGCTCGATAATCGACAGGGTTGCTTCCAGTCGGTATGTCACGGTGGGAAAGAGAGAGAGAGAGAGAGAGAGAGAGAGAGAGAGGGGAAGAGAGAGAAGGAGAGAGGCAGGAGGAATTAAGTATTTAAATTGATTCAGAGAGGAAAACGCTAGAAAAATCACTGAGTCATACTATTGAAAACCTAATTATAATTTATCAAATGTCTATAAATTTGTACAAAATGGGCTCCATATCTTTTTTGCCTAATATCAAGAATTGTTTGGGCCATCTCTAAAAAATTTTAAAGCTATATTTGATCAAGATTATTTGACTTTTTTCTTCCCACAATAAAAACTTTTTAAGAATAAACCGTTATGTAATCTCAAAGGTTGACGACATGATTTGAAATTAAACACCTGACATTCAAAAGCACGGATATCTCTTTCTATGGTCTAAGAGATCATTAAACAAAATGAGAATTTATCCATTTATCTGTTTGTTTGTTGGGATTTTATGGCATATCAAATATTATAGGTTATTTAATGCCAAACTCATTTTTATACAAATAATCAGTTCTTTTGAAAGAATTCAGTTTAGCATAAGTACACAGTTTAATTGTCAAAAACATTTCTATTTCAAGTTATTCAGTTTAATCAAACAGTTCTAATTCAGCTAATTCAGTTTAGTATAAGAATAGTTTTTGTTTATACACACTTAAATGTCAAAGCAGTTCTTTTTTAGACAATTCAATTTAGCGTCAGTGCAGTTTCAATGTCAAAAATAGTTCTATTTAAAACAATTCAGTTTAGCATACAAAAACAGTTCTATTTCAAACAATTCAGTTTAGCATAATTACACAGTTTAAATGTCAAAATACTTATATTTCAAGAAATTCAGTTTAGCATAAGTACACAGTTTAGTTCTATTTGACCCATAGATAGGACTCTATCAGATGCTACCACTCCTGGTCAGAATGAACCTGGGAGCAATGGCAATGAAGAGATACTTCGCACTCCCCAAAAGTCCAGCATTACTGGAACATCTCCATCAGACTGTTTAGTGTCATATCCAGGATACTTGTGGGGAGTGGTATCTCTCTGCTGAGAAGCAGTCGGTGTATTCTACAGCCCTAGATGGCTGGGTATCTAATTATCTGATAACATGTACTGTACTAAAAAGGACACAAACTCAGGGGCTAGTTTAGCACAGAAGATATATAGTAAACTGAACCCCTGTTTTTGAGCAACTTCTTCTGCTTTCTTGTCTGCAGTCTATCGTAACAATCTGAGTTTTTTTCACATAATGTGTAAAAAAACTCGGAAATGGTAAAATTATAATAATGCAATGAAATATATGTAAAATAAAACTAACGACAGAAAGACAGTTATAGTAAAAAAAATGTTTCAGGAATACTTCGACTAAAAGAAAACTCCTTGGAATGACACAAGAGCTATTTTGAAGAAAATTAATACTTCATGTACTGATCATTTCAGGCTTACTTCGTACAGCTTTGGTCAGGTTAATTTTTTAATATATCTCGTATATTATAATTGGTGCAAAAATGCAATAAGAATAGCATGAAAAGAAAAACAAATAAAAATAATAATTATAATATTTCCACTGAGAAATCAAGAAAATTTAAAATTAGAATTACTATATTTACGAGGATCATTAAATAAGTTTCCAGACTTTTTTTCGTATGGGCACTTTTATTGATAGTACACACATGAAACTCGAGTCCCCTTTGAAGTAATCTCCAGCTGCAATGCACTTGTTGTACCGTTCCAACAACTTCTGGAACGCCCTATGGAAGTCCTCTTGTGTGAGCGTGTCAATGACCTTCGTCACAGCCTCTTTCATCTCCTCAATTGTCTCATAACGACAGCCTCTGAGCTTAGGGAATAACCAAAAGTCACAGTGAGCAAGGTCTGGTCTATAGGGAGCGTGACGAACTGTCTTGATGCCCATCTTGGTCAAATAGTCTGTGACAAGGATTGAGTTGTAGACTGGTGCATTGTCCTGGTGGAAATGCCATTGACCCGATTTCAAGAGTGCTGGCCACTTCCGACGGAATCTCAACCTGAATTCCCTTAAAACGTCAACATAGTAACCCTAACCCTAACCCTTTGGCCAATCAACTCTGGCGTATTGACTTCCTTACTCCTTCCACACCTCTCATCATCCCTCACAGACTCCCTGCCTTCCTTGAATCTCTTATGCCACTCAAAAACTGATGCTCGATTCATACAAGGTGGTCGAAAAGCAGTCTGAAGCATTCCAAACGTTTCTGTGGCATTTTTTACAAGTTTAAAACAGAATTTCTTTTGCATATCGTTCTTCTAAAGTGTCAGATTGTATTTTTGAAATTCACCAGCTGTGACAATCCGGGTTTAGTAGGGTGCATTCTAATTGCTGCTGTAGTTGTTCATTTGAAGCTGGAATCATAGAAATTGGCCAATCATCTCATAAAATGTAAAGCAATAACATAGTGAATTTTCAAGAGTCAACAATTTTAAATGCCTGTACAAAAAGTCTGGAAACTTATTGAATGCACCACATATTACTACTAAGTGTAAACAAGCAAAATAAAATTTATAAAGTAATAAATACAAAATAATAATAATAATATTATTTCGACTTTACCGCTTAATTTTTACGAAAAGGAAAACTTTTCGATTACAATTATTGCCATTTCCATGTACGAAGATAATTCAACATTGAACATAATGTTTTTGTTTTAGGTAAGAAAAACTTGAAATCAAATAATCGTGTACTAATCATTTGTATCATGAGTAGTTACTCAGAACTATAATTGTTTTAAAATGATTCGATGAAGTTACTAAAATTACAAGTAGCGATTTGTTATTATAGTTGCAAAAAGAAAAGAAAGATTTGGGCATTGTATAACCCAATAGGGGTCGACATGCCGTTATCCAACCAATCAGCAAACACACACAGATACACAGGCTGAAGCTTTAAGAGTTTCAAATTACTATCATTATTAGCTGAAATCATATTTTATTGCCTTCAATTAAAAAGAAAATGGCTGATTTTTGCATTAAAAAGGCGAAGAATCGAGATGCCATGACACTAACCGAGAATCCATAACACCCCCCATATATATATATATATATATATATATATATAATATCCAGTCAGCGTCCAAAGACAGTGGGTGAGGATTATTTTTTTCGAGAATATATGAAGAATATCATATAAATCATTCAGAGCGTATATAGTGTAATCGGATGGAGACTCAAACTTGGTTGAGTCATAATTATAAACTAATTATTTCGGCGGAGAATATTACTATACTCTCCGTCTCGTCAGATGACTTTTTACATGCTTTTCTCGCATCGCCGAAATGAATTTATAATGACGAATTAACCAAGTTTGAGTCCTCATCCGATTACACACACACGATATATATATATATATATATATATATATATATATATATATATATATATTATTTTACTTTTGGTTGGCAGCTGATGAGGGCAGGGTATCGCACGTGCATAATGGTATCGCAGGTTGCATAATGAAAAAATTGAATATATATATATATTTATATATATATTTAATTTCCTCATATATATATATATATATATACTTAATTTTCTCATATATATATATATATACATATATTTAATTTTTGCGTGTATATATATATATATATATATATATATATATATATATATGTAATATTTTAGTTTTATAACTCTGGAGGCGTGAAAAAAAATCATGTAATTTGTAGGAAGAAAATATATTACAAACCGATATCTGGAAAAAATATAGAAAAAGAAAAGACTTAAAATATCCGTAATGCTTGTAAATAATTAACCAGTACCACAATGCCTAGTCAAAAGAAAAAACACCGACAGTGTTACCTAAGATAATACCAAAAAGTGCTCAATACACCAAGCAGAACAAAACTAGAATAACTAAAAGAACAAGAAACAAACTACACAGGTTTCACCTGACGGATCTTAAGGATAACTTCCCGATTATCTGTCAGGGGAAAACTGGATCTGCAGTTTCTGGCTATATATATATATATATATATACCCGTTGAACTTGACATATGAGGATTTAAAATTTCAGTTAAAGATAAGCATTTGGCTACACCAGTAGGAAATTTGTTTATAGTGGTGAAGGTTTGTGTAGAACCAGCCACGGTTTTTGAATGAGATGATAACAAATGAATGGTGCCCTAGTTCTCCAGAACAAAATTATGAATTCAACATTTATCATTCTCCTTCACCAATTACGCTAGCAAGGTTATAGATCTTTGCCTGCTTGCCCAGTCGGCTATAGATGTAGAAAACACCGACTGCTTCTCTGCAGAGGAGTAAGACACCCCCCCAATGAGTGTCCTGATATGACTCTAAACAATCTGATGGTGAGGTTCCAGTTGCACTAATTTTTCACGTCAAAATAAGATTGATTGATTCATTTTAACCTGTCGAGGCTAATTTTACATCTAGATCTTCGGGAATCACATTCATTGTATATTTATGTCCACATATTTTGTGCCGTTGTTTCTTAAGAGGTTTTTCTTTTGTACACGATCTTATTGAATGCAAAAAAATTTTAAACATAATTATAGATAGGGCTCGAACATTTCAGATTGCACCTGGTTTTAATGGAAATTACGGAGTAGTCTACGCTTTCAGATCTCCAGAAGTGGAGTTTCCACACAAGATTCAGTTTAATGTTATACCAGTAGCTCCCATTCATAGGAGGTTCTTACTCTTCTGGATGGGATACAGTCAACGTATTTTAAGCTTTATTGACAGGACGAATGACATTAAGAATATTGATGACAAAGCATAAAACTTAATATCCAAAGGACATGGAGACAAGTGATCTGCAAAAACAAAGAGTGAGGAAGAGGTTGGTTTTGTTTATTATTAGGGTGTTACACATGGTCAATTTTTCATGCAATGTTAAATAGGTTTGAATTGAGACTTTCCTTCTCCTAGACCAGTTGCACACTACAGCTTAGTCTGTTTTACTATTTTAGCCATAGCTGGAAGGAGGATAGTTTGACCCATAACTTTCCAAAGAACTATGTGAAATGCAAACAGCCTCGTCTGGGGTTTGAACTCGGTTCATCGTGTTCCTTTCCCATAACGATATCTAATACACCACGAGCACTTTCATGTATCTGTGTGTAAAATAATACTTTGGCTTTGCTAAACAAACTTGGACAGCAAATTTAAAAAAGATAGATAATAAGATAAAGAAGGATTTCTTGATGAAAATGAAAGGGGTATTTTTAATGTCAATGAAGAACTGAAGACTTTGGTTCTTGTACGGTGATAGAAATGCAGAAAAGAATCAAAATTAAGAATGGATACATTGTGGGTTGCGGAAATACACTGGATGACAGATAATTATTGAAATAACTGAGTAGATTTGATATGTCAACTTACAATCATCCCGATTAGACAAACTCCACACACTTCCGCTTGCCTTGATAATGTCCAAAGAAATCTATTATGATATGTCAAACTACGATCTACGTTAATGAGCATAATCGTAGATGTAGGCAATGAAAAGAGTTTCGGTTTTACACGTCAGACACAACCGATATAAAAGGGTCATTCTATAAATAAGAGAATTACTTTGAAAAGGAAAAATAGTTTTCTTACAGTATTGTTTTCCATAAACTCTGCATTGTTTTGAATTTTTTATTGCCAAATATATTTTAATCCTGCAAAAATATTTGTTTTCAAGCTCTTCAAAATGGTTAAAAATGCTCCTGGGTTGAATTGAAGTCCATCAACAAGTCTGTGTTAATCGAGAAGGGCAGACCCTGTAAAATTTACAGAGGAATGCGTCATATGCACGGAGAAGAATCTTTTAATCAAGGAAATTTTGACAAATGGTCTAAACATGGATTTGCCTCAACGAACTTGAGTGAAAAAGACACTCCTTGGTGTGGAACCACACTGACTCTCCGGTAATGAAAACATTCCAAGCGCATCGGTATATTAAGAAGGTTATGTTGACTGTCTTCTGTGTCATTAAAGGACTATAGATATTCTTGAAAAGGTGCAACTGGAAACTCTATTTCCTATTTACAAGTTCTTAAAGAAAATACCCCAAATTTACTGAATGAGCCTCGTTTATATATATATATATATATATATATATATATATATATATATATATATATATATATCGTTGGATATAAATCGCTTTTAGTTATTACATCTAAAGAGGCGTAAATACTTGTCTGGAAAGTTTATAAATACCCTTATGTATTTTTCTATACTTTCATAGATGTTTTTTAAATAAAAAATTGAACAAAGCAGAATTAATATCTCCCAAATTCCCTTTACACCCATAACACGTTTATCTACTCTCATCAACTTCCATTCAAATGAACAAAAACGTACATTATCAGGGAAATGAAGAAATAGAAATGAAAAAGGAACCTGGTCAAAATCTTGTAAAATTGTGTTATGCTCTTTCTTGTAAAACGGAAAAGTGAACGAAACAGTGATAGTTTTTTTTTTCAAGATGCTTTGCAGACGGGAAGATTAGGAAAATATCTTTCCGGTTGAGTAACACATATTTGTTGCACTTAGGGAATCAGCAGGTGTCAATAAGTTACTAAGAAAATAAGTCCAGAACATTTTGAATAAATACTTATTGACACATACACAAACCAATCTATCTATCTATCTAGCTAGTTAGCTAGCGACCCAGCTATCTTTCTCTCTCTCTCTCTCTCTCTATATATATATATATATATATATGGTTTAGACAAGAGCTTGATTTACACATATATTTTTTTACTTATATATCCGAACATATTTCAAGTTATATGTATCCAACATCTATGTGTATAAGCACTTCACACACATACACAAACAAAGCCATATATATATATATATATATACTCAACATTCATTATCTCTGAATATGTTGGATGCGTATATATATATATATATATATATATATATTAGATCATTATGATATAGTCACTGAAAAGCTTAAAAATTTATTGAAATCAATACTGTTCGATAAAATGATAAAATGATTATGCAGTAAGGAGACCACTTAAAAGATCTATCTAAAATTCAAGTTTATATACCTTCACTGGCCACGAGAGTACATGTAAATGTAATTTGGCACTCTGACATGCGCAACCTGTTAGCATCCATCAGGTTCATTTTTTTCTTTTTCTTCTTTTCTTTTTCTTCTTTTTAGGTATTCTATGTTCGGACATCCTGGCTCAGATGTCGGAATAAACTGGGTAGAGGTAAAAGCCAAATAAAGACAAACCGCGTCCGGGAATAAAATCCTTCATCAAATGACACTTTCCAAATAAACAGCATTAATTTCCGGCCAATGGTCTCCCTAATTATTGTCAAATGCTGTGGTCTAAAGTTCAAGAGGGTGAGCAGGTTGGGGTAGGTTGTATGAAAAAGGATCCTACTTAACCTGCCATTAACGGTGGAAGAGTCCCGAATGACATGGGTGACGAGGGTAGATTTTCGGAATGATGTCTTCATCGGTCCCATTCTACAAAGTTTCATGCTATGAATAGAGGATAGCTTTATAGAAAATTTTTATAAAAAAACGTATTCTGGATATGACTGTAAACTATCTATTGGTGAGGCTCAAGTCATGGAGCTCTGAATTATGTGGAATACCTCTTCATTTCCCATTTACTGTATTTTTTAACTTATCTAAAGAGGGGTGTAGCGTGTTTAATTTTTTCAAGATACTTGTTCAGCGATTTTAATCTATTTTAAGAGACCAACTTAGATATTCTTAAATTATTTAAAGATATCTGTTTAGTGTATTTAATTATCTAAAGAAGACTCTTTAGGGTTTTAAATTCATTTAAAGAGACCTGCTTCATGTGTTTAATTTATTTTTAAAGAAAACTGTTTAGTGTTTATATTATTCTAAGAAGCCTGATAAGTAGTTTTTATTTATTCAGAAAGTCCAGCTTAGAGTTTTAAATAATTTAAAGAGTCCTGTTTTATACGTTTAATTCTGAAAAATGACTTCAGTTAAGTGAGTTTGATTATTTAAAGTGGTCTGCTTTTTTTGTCTTCAAGTAGCCTGCTTAGAGTTAGAAGTTTTTAAAAGAGGTCAGCTTTACGTCTATATTTTCCAAAGAGACTTGCTTAGTGTGTTTACTTTCCGATTTCTTGGCAGGCAGGCTGACTTACTACTTGAAACCTCAGCATATGCTTGATAAATATGAGAAAAATTAAATCAAAAATGTACTGAATATCGATATCAAAATGATCCGATATTTGTAAATATGAACGAGCATCATTCAATAAAGAATGCGTTTTCGCCAAAAGAGTTATCAATAGGAAGCACTATTTACAGTATCATCTTTTTCAAGGAAATAAGTAGCGATGTATCCTTCCATATCCTCGAAGACTATCACCATTACCTTCTTTTCTGACCGCTGCGCCTGGAAAGATTTCTTTACCGGAGAGTCAATGTGTTTCCACTCAATCTGTTGTTTTTCGACCCATGTTCGTTGTGGAAAACCGATGTTCAACCCATTCGTAAACATTTCCTTGACTAAAAAACGCTAATCTACACCGATTACAAATTCTTCTGTAAATTTCACATAGTTTACCCTTCTAAGCCACGAAAAATTTGGGGACAGACTTCTGTTCAAGCCGGGAGCATTCTCGGAATTGGACACGGCGTTACGAGTTCAAAATCCTGGACGAGACTGATTGCATTTCACATAGCACTAATACCCTTGAGAAAGGTATGAATCCAATTATTCTCCCTCCAGCTATGGATAAATAGTAGGACAGACTGGGTTCTTCAGCCTTGGTGAGGCAACTAGTCTAGGAGAAGGAAAACTCGGAATTCAAACCTGTAAAACTCCGCTTAAAAATTGACCTTGTGTCATATCCTGCCCGAGCGGAGGGGTTGATAAATAGGATTGTGCAAGAAATTTCTATTTGACCATGCGAACAAATGGTATATGCACAATCCAGAATCCGTCTCAGAGAATGATACGCACAAAATTCTCTGGGGTTTTGTGATACAAACGGATCACCTAATCTGGGCCAGACGACCAGACTTAGTGATAGTCGACAAAACAAAGAGAACCTGCTTAAAAAGTGGGCTGAAAGAGTTCGGTTTGCGTTCTTTGTTTAATGGCATATCAACCTTTGTAGGTTATTTAATGCCAAAGCCATTCTCCTAGAATAACAGTAGTGGTACTATTTAACCCATAGCTGGGAGGATAAGAGGGTTCCATTACTTTCCTAAGGGTATTTGCCCGAAAGTGAACGTAATAGCGCGACTGGAGTACGAACTCGCTTACAACGATTCTGTAGTTCATCGCTTTAACCATAACACCACGAGGACACCCCCCACTGTAAGAGTTGGAAATCGGAGGATGAATTGAGACCATTCAAACGACGGCATTGTTAAGATCGGCCAGAATACTGAGAAGAATCCTGGAGATTAGATGAGACTTGATGTCACTCAGACTCCAGGGAAAGATCATCAGCTAACGCCGATGTGAAAAACACGAATAATAATAATAATAATAATAAGTGAAAATGAAAACATAGACAAATACTTGGATCTTGCGAGAGAGCTGAAAAAGCTGTCAAACGTGAGGTTGACAGTCATACCGATAATATGTGACGCACTCTGAACTGTCTCCAGAAGATTGACTAGATGACTAACTAGAGTAGTAAAGATTGAAGAGATTTCCTTTCACCCAGGCTCCAATAAAAACAAACAAACCAACGAACTACCAGCTAATGTTTGAAGGAAAACATCACAAAGATTAAAAGAACAATGATAATATTAATAATTTAACCATACAACTTGATGGTATATGCAAAAACCGAAATCCATCCTGGAGAATGAGATGTACAAAATTCTATGGTATTTTGCTATACAAATCATAATCCGGGCACGAAGACCAGAGTGATAGTTAACAAAAAAAAAGAAGAAAAAAAAGAATAAAATACAAAAGAGCACCTGCCATGTAGTAGACTTTGCTGTCCCGGTCGACCTCAGCGTGAAAATCAAAGAAAACGAAAAAAAGAATCAAATACTTACATCTTGCCAGAGAACTAAAAAACCTATGAAATATGAAGGTGACGGTGATACCAGTTGTAATTGGTACACTTGGAACGATACCCAAAAGCTTTGTAAAATGACTAGAAGAGTTAGAAATCAGAGGACGAGCGGAAACCAGACAAACTAGAGCATTGTTGAGGTCGGCCAATATACCGAGGAGGGTCTTGGAAGCATGACGAGACTTGCTGTCACTCAGACTCCAGTGAAAGACCATCAACTAACGCCAGTGTAAAAAACTTACAAGGGATAATGATAGTAATAATAATAATTTTGCTGTCTCGGCTGACGACAGAATAAGACTGAAGGAAAGTGAAAAGAAGGATAAGCACATGAACGTTGCTAGAGAATCGAAAAAATTATGGAACATGAAGGTGACAATCATATCAATCGTGATTGGTGCTTTTGGTACTATTACCAAAGGATTATTAAAGGGACTGGAGGACTTTGAAATAGGAGGACGAGTGGAGACCATCCAAACTACAACATTATTGAGAACGGTCAGAATACTGAGAAAAGTCCTGGAGACTTGAGGAGACTTGCTGTCATTCAAACTCCAGTGAAAAAAACATTTGCTAAAACTGATGTAAGAAAACTCTCAAAGAGTAAATAATAATAATAATAATAATAATAATAATAATAATCTTGTCGTGCCATCAGCATGGATATCCCTGACTCTCTCTCGCTCCTCCTCCCTATCCTTCATCGCTTCTTCAGGGCTACTCCCCATATCCTCACAGAGCTGCTGTCTGTAGGTGTGAACTGGTCACCCTGTGTTTGCTCGGCCATGTTAAGGGGTCCATAGTAGTACATCACTTATGAGCTCGTCCCTACTTCTTCAGCAGTGTCCTGCATGTCTGGTTCGTCTAATTTTGATTGTTTTCGTGATGGTTGGTAGGTGGCCATATAGCTGCTGCTTTGTGGGGTGTTGCCTCCAGGGTTTGTTCAATATTGTTCATAGCATTCTTGTGTAGTTGCCGTCAAGCATTTTCTCCATCCGTTTTGTTAGTGTCCACGTAGTTTTTCCATATAACAGTATCGACACTAGCGCTGCTTGGAATAAACTGCGTTTCATTTTATCGGTCAGGTCTGACTTCCATATGACCGATAGCCTATTGTTAGCTGTCCATGCTAGTCGTGTGTCGATGTCTGTCTCGGTTGATGAGACGCTGCTTTCTAGGTAGGTGAATAATAATAATAATAATAATAATAATAATAATAATAAGAAGAAGAAGAAGAAGAAGAAGAAGAAGAAGAAACGTGAATGTGACGGAGCTATCAATCAGAGTTGAAGAATTTTAAACAATCCCGAAGAACTTAAAAAAAAAACTGGATGAACTAAAAATCCGAGAAAAGACTGAGACTGTTCAGTTCACCGCATTGCTGACATCGGCCAGAATACTGAGGAGAGTCCAAAAAAGCTGTGTAAACCTTGGACTACTGTGAAAAGCTACCAGTTACAACTGGTGTGAAAATTGGCAAACATTTTAATAATAATGTCCTTTGTACTAAAGCTACGAACTAGATGCCCATCTATTGTCAATTGTGTTCTTTTATGATAAAAGTTTGAAAATAATTCGACCGCCCGCTTTCGAAAACTTTTGGAAGAAAAATATGCCGCTTACAGAGTATTTTATCAGTTTAAAAATATGAAGGAACTTGTGAGATTATCTCCATGAAATATCAGTTTATTAATGAATTTTGATAGATTGTATTATAATAAAAAAAAAAAATACTTGAGCTGAGATCGACTACACTACGAAAACAATCAATATAAACGATACGACGATCCAAAGGAGAATGTCAGTGATTTTATTAGCGAATAAAGCGAGTTGAATCAGAAATATTTAAAAAATAATCGGCGTAAAATGACTGCAAATTTGTACGAAAAGGTAACAGTTGTACCAATCATTATCAGATCATTTAGAATGGTCCCGAAGAGCTTTGCAAACAGGTTGTAAGATCTGGATATCCGAAAAAAAAAAAAAAAGAAACCATCCGTCCACTTGCGTTTCTACTATCATCCAGAATATGCCTTACAGTCCTTACAACCTTAGCGTGATCGACCATATATGACTGAAATGAAAAAGTCATTCAAGCAAAATCAAAATTATAATAAAACTGAGACAAAATAAAGCAATGAATTGTTAAAATACGATGCTCGAGTGGACACTTCTTGCAGTAAAGTAAACTTCCTTTCAAATAAACCAATCATATATAAGCAAGATGATAGAAATTGTTAGTTCATGGCATTCCACCATTTCAGTCTCAGTGATTGACATGGTAACGTAATTAGGAACGCTGATCATGAAATATAGCTAGAATATTTTCAAGAGTCCTGAAGAGATGATAATACTTGCTGTCACTCAGATTTCCCAAAAGATCATCAGTTATTACTGGTTTGAAGACCTCATTAAATAATAATAATGATAAAGTTATCTATAGATAGGAAGACCACAGAAAAAAAACATTAACGGAAGACTGATTACAACAGTCAAAAACTGCAAGTAAAATAGAAAAAATACAAAAAAAGAATAAAGTAAAGTTGGCAACAATTGTTGAGAGTGACCCGAAGGCTTCCTTTTCGATTGCTATTACACAAAGGTGTAAGGAGGGTTCTACTCCTTTCCCTGGATTGCCCCACTTTACCCTTGATTCTTACCTTATAATGCTGAGTGTTAAGCAAGGTAGCATCAAGTACCATTTTTTGAGTCTTTGGTATGACTCGACCTGGGATTGAACCCAGATCTCCCGGGTCATTGGTGAACACTCTAACCATTATGCCAATGTCAAAATCGTGAAACAAAAATGGAAAGAAAAGCAGCAAAACTGGATATGATTACATAGTGAAAAGCTAAAGAGAGAAATGACTTGCCCAAATCAACGCATTAAATCAAAGTTTTTTGGGATTGTTCCAATGGCTCCAATTATTATTGGTATCACTGTCACGATTCTTCATAATTACTTCAGCTCTCCGTCTAGATCCAGGTATTTGTCTAATATCTTGCACTATTTTCTTTTCGCTCGGTAGTCTGCAGCCACGAATAACTCCTAAAATCGACAAGTTCTCTTCTTGTTAATTAGAAGGGGTCATCTGACCAGCATTGAATGATCCGTTTGTTCCCAAGAGTCCCAGAGAATGTTGCGCTTTGCATTTTCTAGGACAGAATCTGGTTAGTGCATATAATCATTATTTTGCTTCTTGTGTGTTTTTCACACCAGTTTTGACAGGTGTTTTTCGCCTGATGGTCTCTTTTTGGGATCCTTTGCAAATTAATCAACCTTTACTAGTGTTTTTGATTGAAGTTCGAATTAAAGCTAGTCTCATCAGCCGCCCATGACTATGATCATTTTTGCATGTTTACAACACGTGTCTTCGTAGGCTTCGAGTACGAGCAAAACCCCTCAAATCTCCGACGCCTTTCTTCGTATTTTTCTCGACCCCTGCACAGTAATGATCGGAACAGTTTCAGACATTTCTCGAAATAGCAGTTTTTTTCTGTGTAATTTTGAAAATGTTCGCAGTTCTTCAATGTCACACCTTGAGATTTTTTTTCACAGCTGGTGTAACTGTTGTTTTTTTTTTAATGGAGTCTGAGGGAAAGTAAATCTCTTCCGGCACTCAGGACACTACTAAGTATTCTAGCTGATTATTGTGTCTCTGTAATATGCGTGGCTTCAGTTCTTCCTTTATTCTCTTAGTTTTTCTTTCGTGGTTCTTCGGGACTATTTCAAAGACCTCCAATTATGATTGACATAACCGTTATCTTCATGTTCCTCAGCCTTTTTAGCTCTCCAACAAGATTAAGATATTTGTTTAGCTTCTTAACTTCTTTCCTTTCATTTTGTGGTTTGTGGGCTCAGTAAAATCCGCTATATGACAGGCACTATTCTGCTTGTAAATTAAAACTTGGTCAGATCTTCCGGTCTTGATTATTAAAAATCGTAGATAATTTTATGTATTTCACTTTTAAGGGCAACTTCAGGTTTACGCTTAAAGTCTTTGTTAGTATAAGAGAATTTAAGTTTCTTACACAACACCCCGTGGATCACCTTTTCTATAGGGTCGAGTCTGTTCTTATATTCCTTGTGTGGCAATTTCCTGCATTATATTGATTTATCTCTATAGCCTGCACTTGCTGTTCTGTGTATTATCAATTTTTGCGATGATATAATTTGTCCTTATACAATTATTTTAGGCTGCTATAAAAAGAGATACAGTTTTTTTTTTTACAAAAGGTTTCCTCTTCTAAGCCTTATCCAAGCCACCTAATGAGCAATGTTCTTTAATTCGTTGCTAGAAATATCTACGCCGTTGTTTTGGTTCTCACTTTTGTTTTCTAGATTTATTTTATTTTTGTTTTCATGTTGTTATTGACTGCTACAATCAATTTCTTATTGTGTTTGGTTATATATTCTTCGAGACCTTGCATTGCTCCATCCACACAGTTCTCATTGCTTGCAAGTTCTCTTTGTCCTTCTTTTCTGGTTACATAAACTTTATAAATGTCGTCTTTGGGCTTAGTCATCAATTTCCTTGTTACATTGTCCATATTATTATTATTATTATTTCTTTACCCTTGTAAATTTTAAAAAATATTATTATAGTAATAGTAAGTCATTAGTCAAGAGTGACCCGAAGGCTCCCTTTTTAATAGCTACTACACCGAGGTGTAGAGGGATGCTGCTTCTTCCCTGGATTACTCCACTTTACCCTTGATGCTTACCTCACAATGCTGAGTGTTAAGCAAGGCGGTATCAAGAATACCTTTTTGAGTCTTTGCTATGACTTGACCAAGGATTGAACCCTGGTCTCCCGGACTATTGGCAAACAATCTACTCAGGCTAATGGCCTGTTTTGTTGTGTTTTTTTTTTGTAATTGTGATAGTAATTGTTATAATTGCTGAAGTAGCAACAGTTTCAGAAGTATTAAAATGAACCGGTTGATCCATTTTGAGGTTAATGCGTTAGTTTGAATTTTACATCGCAAAAGTTATCAATTGAGCTCCAAATTGTATTGAGTTTTATCAATACAGAAAGCGGAAAAATCGATCGTTTGAGAGTATTCCCTCCAACTAACCTGAAAACAAAATAATAAAAACAAAACCATAATACATAAAGCATAAGTTCCGGCACATGGGTCGGTTTAGGTGAGGGTGATAGAATTTGAGGGTGCTTCGTTGCGGGTCACTTCCGCCGCTCGAAACAGCATACATGCCAATAGCTTCCGGGTTGTAATATCAAGGCATTAGCATCAAAAGAAAGAGCTGGAGCCTATGTAAGAATGGTCCGGGCTTTTCGATATTACTACCCCACCGCCCATTACCTGCTTGCTCTGAACTGGTTCCCTGACCAACACCCTTTCCTCATACAAACCCGCTCATTTGACTACCGCTGCTTACCTAGTCCTCTCTTTGCTGGGGCTTTTCTTATGATTTCATAGCGGTATTTATGATCCGCCAGGCTGAAAAGCAAATCACCAACATCATACGAGAACTTACTCACACACATACACATACACACACACAACAAGTGAGTGAGCTTGTGATAAAGAGTGTGTGTGTGTGTGTGTATGTGTGTGTTTAAGAAAGACATGGAGAGTGAGAGAGGGAGAGAGAGAGAGAGAGAGAGAGAGAGAGAGAGGAGGGAGGACATAGGTACTCGGACCCAGACAGTCAGACACACATACGTAGACACACACATGCAAACAGAGCGAATACGAGCAAAAGAAAGAAAGAAAGAAAGAAAGAAAGAAGAAGAAGAAGAAGAAGAAGAAGAAGACACATATCCAAGTATAGAAACATTCATGAACACATGCACAAAGATACACCCATAGACACACACTTATAGACAATATTTTACGGACACACAGAGACACATAAAGCGTGTGAGTGACCGTATGCAAGTGTGTTTGTATGGGGGAGAGAGAGAGAAAGAGAGAAGAAGAAGAAGAAGAAGAAGAAGAAGAAGAAGAAGAAGAAGAAGAAGAAGAAGAAGAAAATAACATCAATAACAATTGTGGAACCCCTATATCCAAACACACAAACAAGAACGTTTCTATCGCTCCTTACAAGTAAGTAACACATATAAGCACACAAGCTAAGATCGAGCGAACACAAATGCAAATATATACTAATACAATGATATAAATATTCAAGAATACACTACACACTCATAAGCACAAGGCGCTCGTGGTGTAATAAATATCGTCCAAAGAAGTGGAGACGGTGACCCTAGTTCAAATTCTGGACGAGACTTTGCATTTCACATAGCTCTAATACCCTTGGGTAGGTATGAAACTCGCTATCCTCCCTCTAGCAAAGGGTGAAATAGTAAACAAGATTGGGCTCTTTTGCTTTGGTGTACCCACCAGTCTAGGAGAAGGAAGACACTAAATTCTAACCAGTTAAACTCCGCATAAAAATTTGACCATGACTTGCATCCTACTCGTCCAGAGGGTTGGTGTAAATACAAACTGATCTATATATATATATAGGGAGAGAGAGAGGTGATCATGGTGTAATTGTTATTGTTGTTGGAAATGCGATCGTCGACTCGAGTTCAAATCATTGTAGGTTATTTAATGTCAGATCCTCTTTTTGCGTTTATATATATATACATAAATAAGTCAACAAAGTTTAATAGGTCAAAGTATTGTTATGTATCGATAACAATTCAATTTTGCATAATTCATTTTTTTGCCCGCAGTTTAAAGGTCAAACAGTTCTATTTAACCCCTGGATAAGACTCTTTTTTGTGCTACCACACCGGGTCACAGTGAACCTGAGAGCGATGGCAATGAAAGGGAACATTGGGACATACAAAAGCAAAAAAAAAAAAAAAAAAAATGAAAAATACATAAACTCTAGCGGAGAACACGTGCGTATAAAAGCAATTGAGTCCACACATAGACCCACACATAATATTCAACCACACACACACGAAAGAAGAACTAGAACACGGAACCATGAAAACGCACTCATATGCTAGGGTAAAAGCATATACACATAAAACAACACACACATTCAATAAGATCACTACAAATAAAAATGCAAGCAGGCACACGAGCAAGCACACGCACACGCATACAAAAAAAAAACACTACCAAGCACCGCTACACACACGCACTTGCAATTACATACCCATGTACATATATTCACAAACAACAATACTGGCATATGCATACATTTCTCTCTCACTGGCACATTAAGTCGAAGGTTACGCTACTCATTGTGGATATAGGGAGCAAGATCACCTTGTAGAGAGCATCCCACTTTTGATCAACAACTGGTTTGAATTCAGAATTTTTCTTTCTGCTCTGGTTGCCAAACCAAAGTTGAATAGTCTAGTCTACCCTACTATTTTACCCATAGCTGGGGGGAAAATAATTGGATTCATACCTTTCCCAAGGGTATTAGTACTATGTGAAAAGCAATCAGTCTCGTTCAGGATTTGAACTCGTGTCGCTGTGTCCATTTCCGACGACGATAACCATTACACCACGGGTACCACCTTTTCAATCATTGCCGATAAATATATTTGCGTTATTTTTAAGAAAACAAATTGTTTGCGCTTTAAACTTACAATAATAATTAGGTTCGTTGGTTGGTCGGTTCAAAAGCATTAACGTTGTGAGGAATGCAAACAGCCTCATTCAAGTTTAGAAATTTGGGAGCCGAGTCCAATTCCTTCGGCGATAACCGTTACGCCTAGAATACGCTCATTTATACGCATACACTCACAAAAGGTCATTAAAGAACAAACGTAAATATACCCACACACACGAAATCAGCAGAAACATATGAACTCACACACACACACACACACACACACACATATATATATATATATATATATATATATATATATATTCCTGCGTTGGCTATTATATAACTTGACAAATAGATTCTTTCTTATTTCCACATTTTTTAAAAAGCAGATTATCGATGAAAACATGTAATTAGAAAACTAAAAGTGAAAGCGAATAATTGTTTTTGTTTTAATTCATTTTCAATCTTTTTTTCAATAACCTATATTTGTTGTTTTTTCTTTCTCTTTTTTTAATAAGCAATTCTTTTGTGGATAAATTATAATTATTCTGAGATACAGTTATTCACTTTCACTGTCTCAAAAACCGGCAACCATAGTATTATTTTGCACAGTCGGCTGGGGCTGTAGACTACACCTACTGCACCTCTGCAAAGGGGCAAGCCCCCCCCCCAACGAGTGTCCTGGATATTACACTAAATCTGATGGTGGGGTTCCAGTAATACTGGAGCTTTGGGGAATGTTGAGACCCCTTCATTGCTATCGCTCCCAGGTCCACCCGGGCCCGGAGTGGTAGCACCTGATAAGGGCCCAATCTATGGGTTAAATAAAACTAACTGCATACTTATGCAAAACTTAATTGTTTGAATTAGAACTGTTTGACTAAACTGAATAGGTTGAAATAGAAATGTTTTCCACGATTAAACTGTACTTACATTTAAACTGCATACTTATGCTAAACCGAATTGTTTGAAATATAACTATTTCCATGAAAATGGATTTGGCGTTAAATAACCTCCAAAGGTTAATATACCATAAAACCCAACCCACCAACCTTAGTATTATTGTAAGTCTATGCGCAAACAATTTGTTTTCTAAAAAGAACGCAAATATATTTATCTGCAATGATTGTGAAACTTTTAGATTATTTATTTTGAGACGATAACTGTTAAACAGACTTTGACATGTAATTAACTTAATAATTGGCTGGTCCAGTCGGCTGAGGTGGGGCTGTAGAATTCACCGACTGCGCCATTGCAGAGGGATAAGACTCTTTTAACGAGTGTCCTGAAGCCCAGTCGGTTTGAGCTGTAGAATACACCGACTGCATCTCTGCAGAGGAATAAGACTCTGCCAAAGAGAGTCCTGGTATATGACACTAAACAATCTGATGATGGGACTCTCGTAATGCTGGAGCTTTGGGGAATGCAGAGTACCCCTTTTTTGCAATCGATCCCAGGTCCACTTTGGCCAGGAGTGGTAGCACCAAATAGGGTCCTATTTATGGGTCAAATAGAACTAAACTGTATACTTATGCTAAACTGAATTGCTTGAAATAGAACTGTTTTTTCTGCTAAACTGAATTGTTTGAAATAGAACTGTTTTGACATTAACAGTGTTTAAAAAAATGATACTAAACTGAACTGATTGAAACTTTTATCAAAATAACTTAATTCGACAGAAAAGGGTTGATACGCCGTAAACAAAAAAACCTACTAACCAACTTGAGAGACAAAAAACAACAAACCACCGATCCACAAAATCATTTTACTTTAATTTTAATCTACAGCGTTTCAAGTCTTGGTGTATCTTAAACGCTGCAGGCTGTTTATTATCGCCATTAATAAAAGACTTTAGTTCAGAATATCAAGAAATATTCCAACTTCCAATAAATAAGACTTTAATCGTCTTACTCTCTGCTAGTGAAAACCCCTATCTGGATAATTAATTAAGCGATTTTGGGTCCCGTTACACAGATTTCATTTCATGTATCCTGAATTTTCTATGAAACAATATTAAATGGCGCAGAAAAAAAACGCAGACCGTGAACCATTTAGAAGCAGATGTTATTGTTCTACACTGTCACAGGTCATGGAGTTTCATAGGTGCTAATGTTTTGAATACCAATTGGCTATCATCAAATATGTTTCAAGCTTTCGTTTCTATAAGGTAATTTAGTGTATTAAGATATATATATATATGTATATATGTGTGTGCGTGTGTGTGTGCCTTATATACATTTTTAAATATGTGCAAATCAAAATTAAGGAAGAAATTTTAGTGCACACACACACACACACACACACACACACACTCACACACACACACACACATATACACACACACACACACACACACACACACACATATATATATATATATATATATATATATATATATATAATTAGCATAGGCGTAGAATCATTGAGCACCCATTTCGATTCAATTAGTTCTGGATGCCCCATACTTCTGGTTTTCTACCAAATCTAAACTAGAATTAGTTGCTAAGTAACTAAGAAACTTTACACACACAGACGCACACACACACACACACACACACACACACACATATATATATATATATATATGTGTGTGTTTGTGCAATTTTTCCATAACTGTTAAAATAAGTAAATAAATCTAAAAATATCAATATTTTTAAAAGATCATTGGTTCTACCGAGAATATTTCAGCACAACTTCATTTGATATCTCTCTCTCTCTCTCTCTCTCTCTCTCTCTCTCTCTCTCTCTCTCTCTCTCTCTCTTTTTATTTATTTTCTTTTCATTCTTTTCTCGTTTCCCATTCCACTTAGATTTACTTTTTTCATCTTCCTGCCTAGCCTTGTCGTTTTTTTCCCTCGCTCAACTTCATTCAGTTGGTGGGATTAAGAATATACTGACTGTACCCCACTTCGGAGGCATAAAGCCCTCTTTCCTAAAAAGAACTATGATTGCCCTTGGTACGACAGTAAAATGCGTCAGATGGCGAAACTTCGCTTTTAGAGATCTGTGGAGTATGTAGAATTTTGTCATTACCATTATTTCCAGATTAATGCCAGACTTGGAATTGTGGTACCTGTTAGGGTCCCATGTATAATTCAAATTAATCTTTTTAAAAGTCTTTCACATTTGGTAGGGGCGTGTTAAAAATAAGTAAAAGAACTTGGTAGAAACGACAACACAACAATGTAATTATGAACTTGGCCAGGGACACCGGGTTGCAATTCCAGGTCGAGTCATACTAAAGATTCAAAAAAAGGTACTTGATGCTGCCTTGATTAACACCTCCTCTTTTAAGGTACGGATCTAAGGTAAAGTAAAGCAATCCAGGGAAATGAGTTGCGCTCTTTCCTACATCTCGATGTCATCATAATCATCATCATGTCGTACCGCTAGCACGGATATCCCTGACCCTCTCTCGCCACTTCTCTCCATCGTTCATCGCCTTCGGCTGGTCTTCAGGGCTACATTCCGTATCCTCACATAGCTGCTGTATGTATGTTCGACATGGTCGTCTTGCTTTTGCTCGGCCATATGTGGGGGTCCATAGGAGTACATCACTTATGAGCTCGTTTCTGCCTCTCCAGAAGTGTCCTGCATGTCTGGTTCTTCTAACTTAGATAGGTTTCGTGATAGGAAGCAGGTGGCCGAATAGTTGGTGCCTTGTGGTGTGTTGCCGCCAGGACTTGTTCAATATTGCTCGCAAGATTCTTGTGTAATTGCCGTCTAGCTTCTTCTCGAGCCGTTTAGTTAGCGTCCAAGTAGTGCATCCATACAACAGTATGGACACGACCGCTGCCTGGAAGAAACTGCGTTTCATTTTATGGGTCAGGTCTGATCTCCATATGATCGATGTAGTAGCTATTTAAAAGGGAGCCTTCTGGTCGCTCTCGACTACGGTCTCCAACTTTGTTTTTAACTAGTTAAAATCAATCAATCAATCTCTACTCAACTCCTTTATTTTACTAGTTTACGACTACGCAACTTCCTTTATCTCCTTGAGCTGACAATCTAGTTTTCTTTTTTTTTTCAAAATGTCTATCTTATTTACTTTTCGTCTTTCTTTTTCCTTTCTTATTTCTTTGTTCATTTTTCTTTTCCTCCTCCACTTCATCAACTCTGCGACGTATTTCGGTATCCGAAAGCAATGCATACTTTGACACCATCTATCAGTGAAAGCAGATAAAGACCTCTTAAAGGTCGACCATTTACAAGGCGTGTTGACAACACAGAGTCTCTTGACTTGTATTCGCAAACCTTCCATTTCTTATTCGTCTGATACTCGAATTCAGCTTTATCTATGAACAACCTGGTGTCATTATCTTATGTTAAAATGCTACCGTATCTGAGTGAGAACAGAACGAGTACCTCTACGCCAACACCCTTCTGAGCTGTTTTAGTTTACACAGGATAGATAAGCCAACAAAGTAGAGAAATATATGCATTAGAAACTATATGTGAACACATATGTTAACACAAACACTCACCCTATAAACATGGCGTTACCATCAAAGCAATGTTTTATATGAGGCACAAGAACTAAAAAGGAAAGGCATAAGATAGTGTGTGTTCTAATAAATTGCTGACTGAAAAAAAGAAGAAACTCTAAGTAAGAATAATCATAGAAGAGCTAATAAGACAGAAGATTAATACACACATATATATATATATATATATATATATATATATATATATATATATATATATATATCTTTAAAGAAAAAACCAAAGACAGGTTATTTTAGGATTATAGATTTATTTCCATCCTGTTTTTCGTTTCTGGTGTGAACCAAAACACGAAGAAAAATATAACTGGACTTCTTCAGATCTAATGGATAAATAAAACAGAATAGACACGGGGCGGGGGAAGAAGAGAGTTAAAGAGTTACCTCCTCGTTTTATTGAATTTCCGTTTTTTTATTTACCTATTTATTTTATTTTCGAAATTCTTCCGTCAGTTATAATTACGGTAATTTCACTTTTTTATTTATCTTATTTTATTTATTTTCTTTTCATGTTAAGTTCGATAATTAACTTTTAAGGGAAATATTAATGCTTATATTAATTTCAATACTATTTATTTAGCTACCTATTTTTTCCATGTGTGTATATTGGATACGTTTTTTGTCTAGTTTCACTATTTATTTCTATGTTTTTAAAAATTTATAGTCTATAATTTAAATTTATACCTATATATATATGTATATATATATATATATATATATATATATATATATATATATACGAGGGACATACGATAAATTTCCAGACTTTTTTCTTATGGGCATTTAAAATTGTCGTAGACTCTTTAAAATTCAGTATCTTATTGCTATACCTCTTATGGGATGACTGTACAATTTTTATGATTTCAGGTTCAAATGAACAGCTACAGCAGCAATTGGAATACACCCTACTAAAGCCTGAGTGTCACAGCTGGTGAATTTCAAAAATGCAATCTGGACGTGATGACACTTTAGAAGAACGATATGCAATAAAGTCGTTTTTTAAACTTGTAAATAATGCCACAGAAATGTATGGAATACTTCAGACTGCTTTTGAACTATCTTGCATGAATCCAGCATCAGTTTTTGAGTGGCATAAGAGATTCAAGGAAGGCTGGGACTCTGTGAGGGATGATGAGAGGTGAGGGAGGAGTAAGGAAGTCAGAATACCATTGTTAATTGGCCAAAGGGTTCGGGTTATGTTGAGGTTTTAAGGGAGTTTAGCAAGAGATTCCGTCGGAAGAGGCTAGCACTCTTGAAGTCGGGTCTGTGGCATTTCCACCAGGACAATGTACCAGTCCACAACTCCGCCCTTGTCACAGACTATTTGACCAAGATGGACATCAAGACAGTTCTTCACCCTCCCTATAGTCCAGACCTTGCTCCCTGTGACTTTTGGTTATTCCCTAAGCTCAGAGGCTGTCGTTATGAGTTAAATGAGGAGAGGAAAGAGTCTGTGACGAAGGTCATTGACACGCCCACACAAGAGGACTTCCACGGGGCCTTCCGGAAGTTGTTTGAACGGTAAAACATGTGCATTGCAACCAGAGGAGCTTCTTTCAAAGGGGACCAGAGTTTCATGTGTGTACTATCAATAAAAGTGCCCATACGAAAAAGGTCAGGAAACTTATCGTATGCCCCTCCTATATGTATATATTTGAACAAATTATTGGTACAGGATAAATTGTCTAAACATATTATTAGGGGAATCATATGTGATTTGGGAGAGCAAAAATAAATAAATAGATAAAAAGGATATATTCGGTTTTTTTAAACACCAAAACTGAGAAACTATTTAAAACGAAAATTCAAATTGGGATTATAAAGCAGTAGATATGACTAAGGGTGAAAAAAGAAAGTGGGGTGAACCTGATGTTACACCAGTACTAGGAATGTCTCCCAATATATGCAAATTATGACTTGGTCTCTGTCTACATAGAGATCTAAAGAATATAGATATCCTCTTAAATGTTGAGATTAATTTTACTTATATATATATATATATATATATATATATATATATATATATATATATATATTCTCCTAGTCTCTGCAGCAAGTATAAATGCGACACAAGGTCAATTTTAGTGGCGTTTTCTAGATTTGATTTTAGAATTTTCCTTCAAGAACATTGCTAAAAGAGCTCAAGCTGCCTAATAGTCTGATGAATACCTCTCCTAAGAATATTAGCGTTATGTAAAATGCAAACAACCTCTCACAGATATTGAACTCGAGTCGACGTGTGCATTTCCTACAGCGATAACAATTAAGCCATGAATTTTTACATATTCTTGTAAGGGTTTGAATGTATCTGCAGATTTTCATATGTATGAATATGAATTGAAGACGGAGGAAATTTCTGAACACGTGCGCACACACACACACACACACACACATATATATATATATATATATATATATATATGTGTGTGTGTATGTGTGTGTGTGTGCGTGTGTGGTGCTTTTAAAAGCTTACTCATTTTAAAATAAATCTAATATTAAAATATTTCAAAATCCTAAAAAAAAAACAACAGAACCCTTCGTTATGCTCACGTCTTTTCAGAGAAATAAAAACCATTACAGATAATTCCTGATATATAAACTTAACTATCACGGTTTTTAATTCTCTGAAGAGACGTAACCGAAGCGAAGGGTCTCCGTTTTTTAGAATTTTAAAATATTTTGATTTTTAAAATTTATTTTAAAATGCATACGCATACCATGCAAATAAATTTCACACACATGCTGAACCGGTTTAGAAAAGAAGGTATTAAAAATGGTCTCGATGTTAAATATAAAGTAACACAGTCGTCATCCACATTGTACTGATATTCACAAGAGAATCTCGCAGCTTCTTTTTACTGGAAACTCGAAGATATGGACAGTATTAGACCATAAAAATATAAGCCAACACACTCACACACACTCACACACATACACACACACATATATATATATATACATATATATATATGTGTGTGTGTGTGTGTGTGTGTGTGTGTGTGTGTGTGTGTGTGTGTGTGTTCATTTAAGCATGTTTTATTAAATTGTAAAGACAAGTTTTGTCTGTATAATTTATTTAAGATCCTTTCGAGTTTCCTAATAAGTGTCATGGTTTCAGGTTGGAATTGGTGGATAAATTTAACAAAATTATCCCGAGCGTTATCGGACCCTTCATAGGCCAGCATTAGGGGTTACTTGCTTGCGTAAGGAGTGTTTATTTCTAAATGAGTTTTGAAAGTTTTTGGAAAGTTTTTATAACATAACAAGATATATAATACTTGGTGCATACGATAAGTTACCAGACATTTTTTACGGGCATTTAAAATTGTCGTAGACTCTTGAATATTCATAATATTATTGCTATACATCTTGTGAGATGACTGACCAATGTTTATGGTTTCAGATTCAAATGAACAGCTACAGTAGCAATTGGAATACACACTACAAAAGCCTGATTGTCACAGCTGGTGAATTTCAAAAATGCAATCTGGACGTGAGGACACTTTAGAAGAACGATATGCTTTTTATTTTAAACTTCGAAAAATGCCACAGAAATGTATGGAATGCCTCAGAATGCTTTTGGAACATCTTGCACGCCAACACCCTTCTGTGCTGTTTTACTTTACACAGGATAGATAAGCCACTGAAGTAGAGAAATATATGCATTAGAAACTATATGTGAACACATATGTTAACACAAACACTCAACCTACAAACATGGCGTTATCACCAAAGCAATGTTTAATGTGAGACACAAAAATGAAAAAGAAAAGTGTGCATTCTAATGAACTGCTGACTAAACAAAAAGAATCTCTAAGTAAAAATAAGCATGGAAGGGCTAATAAGATAGTAGATTAACACACACACACACACACACACACACACACACATATATATATATATATATATATATATATATATATATATATATATATACGAGGGACATACGATAAGTTTCCAGATTTTTTTCGTATGGGCATTTAAAATTAGTGTAGACTCTTGAAAAATCAGTATGCTATTGCTATACATCTTATGAGATGACTAATTTTTATGATTTCATGTTTAAATGAACAGATACAACAGCAGTTGGAATTCACCCTACTAAAGACTGATTGTCACAGCTGGTGAATTTCAAAAATGCAATCTGACATTTTAGAAGAACGATATGCAAAAAAAATTCTGTTTTAAACTTGGAAAATTGCTACAGAAATGTATGGAATCCTTCAGACTGCTTTTCGGCCATCTTGCATGAATCGAGCATCAGTCTTTGAGTGGCATAAGAGATTAAAGGAAGGCAGGGAGTCTGTGAGGGATGATGAGAGGTGTGGGAGGAGTAAGGAAGTCAATACACCATAGTTGATTGGCCAAAGGGTTAGGGTTAGGGTTACTATGTTGAGGTTTTAAGGGAGTTCAGCAAGATATTCCATCGGAAGAGGTCTGCACTCTTCAAATCAGGTCAGTGGCATTTCCACCAGGACAATGCACCAGTCCACAACTCCATCCTTGTCACCGACTTAGAGGCTGTCGTTATGAGACAATTGAGGAGATGAAAGTGGCTGTGACGAAGGTCATTGACACGCTCACACAAGAGGACTTCCATGGGGCGTTCTAGAAGTTGTTGGAACGGTACAACAAGTGCATTGCAACCAGAGGAGCTTCTTTCAAAGGGGACTAGAGTTTCATGGTTGTACTATCAATAAAAGTGCCCATACGAAAAAATTCTGGAATCTTATTTAATGATCCTCGTATATATACACACCTATCATCATCTTCACAACGATCCAGCATTTCTATGGGGAAATCACAACGTAGAGATTTTATCCCGTTCACTTAGAATTTGTAATAATAACAGTTTTTAAGATCGTATTTTTTGCAATGTTTCTGCATTACTTTCATGAACAATTAAGCGTAGAATCTTGCTTGTTCCTTTTTCAGATATTCATGGAATTCGAAGCTAAATAGCACGAACATATTGACATTTCAATTTCTTTGTGGGCACCGATGGTCAATGGCGACTTTAACTTGACATAAACATTTGTTTCGGAATTATTTATAACAACTATTGATAAATCGTGTAGTCGTAGGAGATTCCCCGTAACGTATACTGAAATACATTTGTACGACAATCAGAGAATTCATTTTGCTTAATTCTCGCATGCACATCTTCTCAACTGCTTTAGTTTTCGGTACTCTCACTGACAATGGAAATCCTGGATGCTAGCGAGAACCTTAATAATAGACTTTGTATTAACTTACAAAATTATATATCGTTGTGTTTGGTTTGTTGTGCTTTTGTGGTATATCAACCATTGTAGGTTATCTAATGCCAAATCCTGTTTATAAATACATATTAAATATATAAGTTTTTTGAACACATTTTCTCGATAACATTCTTAGACGAATCTGAGCTCTTTTTTGCACACAGTGAAATGGTTTCAAGTATTGCTATATAACAGTCACAATTTAACATCAGTCATTTGTTTGCACACATAGTTTGTTCTATCCGACCATAGATAAGACCCTATCAGGTGCAACCACTTCGGTTCAGACTGGACTTGGGAGCAATGGCAATGAAAAGGTACTCTGCATTCCCCATAATCTCCAAGGCTAGAATTTCGCCATTAGATTGTTTAACGTTATATCCAGGACATTTGTTGGTGGGGTGGGCCTTGCCCCTCTGCTGAGATGCAGTCGGTTCATTCTACATACCCAGCTGACTGGGCTCTATATCGTTGGGTGTCTCGAAGTAAAATACTGAGATAGCTAGACTATTAGACTATTGTTCGTAAGTTCGCGCTGGGTGTGTACCCTTTTGGTGGGGCTTAGAATATGATGACTGTATCTCTTGCAGAAGAGGAGAACCACCTAAAAAGCTTATACTGAATATGACACTTAACTACATCTCCTGGTGAGGCTCAACTTTTGGAGATCTGAAGAGTGTAGAGTACCGCTTCATAGTCATTGATCCTAATTTCACTCTGATCCAAAATTTTTTAAATCGTTAGGGTCTCATCTATTGGTCAAATAGGTAAAGTTAGCGACCGTAGTCAAGGGAGACCAGAATGCTCCCTTTTCAATAACTACTACACCGATGTGTAGCGGTGGGTGCTACTCCTTTCCCTGGATTACTCCTCTTTACCCTTGATATGTACCTTATATCACTGAGTGTTAAGCAAGGAGGTATCAAATACCATTTTTAAAGTCTTTGGTTTTACGGAACCTGGGATTGAACCCCGGTCTCCTGGACCATTGGTGAACACTCTGCTCACTAGCCCAATGAGCTGGTCAATGGGTCACATAAAGATGTTTCAATTTTTTAAATATTATATCGGAATATTTGATACTATATAACTGTGTGCAATCATTAATAATGTGAATAATAAGTTGAAGCTTTAATCATTTACGATATCATGAAATCATATAAATGTGGACAAAGAAATGACTATCATTAAATAGAAATAATTACTTGAAACATAATAGTTATTAGGATTAGATAAGAATACTTAAAAACATTAAACTGTGTGATAATGACTTGCCTTAAATAAGAATGCGTGATGTATAAGTGAGTATAAAATCCCTCAAAAACTACAAAACAAAAAATGTAAATATAGATGTACAAGAAACGGATTTCCCTAACCGCTAGGCATAAAATAATCTTAGACAGGTTGACATGCCATCAAAGATAATCAACTCTCATACTTCTGGCCTTAGGCCAAACTATGTTAGGTTCAGTAAATAAATACATTATTGTGTATGCGTTGTATAAATTCTGTAAATAGATTTTTAGATAATTTTTAAAAACTATTTCTTCTGCAGACACCACACACACACACACACACACACACATATATATATATATATATATATATATATATGTGTGTGTGTGTGTGTGTGTGTGTGTGGGTGTGTGTAGATTTTTGTGCATGTATAAAAAGAAAGAAATGAAAAACAAAACAAAAGCAAACAACAAACAAGACTTCAAAAATGAATGAAGAAAAATGAAAGAGGATGCAAAGAAGTTTTCAAAAACAGAGAATCTGTACATAAAGTGGAAATTACCTTGAGCATTGTTTGGTCATTGGTCTGTTAATAAACAACTAAACATCGGATATCGCAAATCCCAAATTGAGAGCAACACCCCACCGATCCACTCCTTTGCTATCGAGGTGCCGGGTGTTTCATCAACCGCACAGATAAGTTTTTTTATTGCCCCAAACTAAACAGTATTTATTTTTAAAAAAAGCTTTTCCGTTTACTTTGCAAATGATATTTTTATAGCCCCGTTCAGTATTCATAGTTCACATACATACAATTTAACTATGATATGTTTTGCAAGCAGCTTACCAATGAAGCATACTGTTGTAGTAAATATTATTACTTATGGAGACGGTAATTTGCATCGATCTTAAAATCTATCTATCTATCTATCTATTTATGAGATATTGGGTCCAAATATATTGTGTGTTATTCGTTACATATAGCAATTAAAGTCAGCGCAATGGTTATATATATATATATATATATATATATATATATATAAAGTAAATTTGGTGACTGTAGACGAGGGCGACCAGAAGGCTCCCTTTTCAATAGCTACAACACCGAGGTGTAGGGTTGGGAGCTACTCCTTTCCCAGGATTGCTCCACTGTATGTAAGTCAAAATTTTGTGGAAAAGGAGAACCGTTTTGCATCACTATCATGAAAGGCTACTCTGCCGTCAATGAATTGCCAAACCAGTCGGAAGGAATTCGGAAATTCTTACTCCCGTAGAATCCTGATTAGGTATCATCACCAGACTTCTGGTTTTCTCCGCTATTGAAAGAGTTGTTAGAAGATAAAAAATGCTGATTTTGGAGCCTCCGATTTTTACAATGGTCCATGATGATATAAATATTTCTATCGAGGAAGTAGTAAGGGATTAGGGTAAGAGAAAAATATTAAGAAAAAGAAAAACTTCGGTGATAGAATAGAAGAGGATTGAGTATTTCGGAAACAATGTTACAGGAAATGATGACGATGTAGAAAAATTTTGAAAAAAAATTTATTTCATTTCGGCACCTAAAGTCCTCAAATCAGAGGGCAGCTTTGTTTTCATGAAAATGAGAACCATCTATATGTTTCAAAAATAGCTAAAGAAATAATTCCTCAGATTTTACTTCATATCTCATAAGAATAGATGATTAAACGCTTTCATTTAAAAAAAAAAATTTACTTTGCATTTGTTAAACTTTTATAGCCTGTCTTGGACACACAAACAAACAAACAAACAAAAGGCGCAATAACTATGGTCATAGGAAATGGAATCGTTGACGTGAGTTCAAATCTTGAACAAGGCTGTTTTCATTTGACTTTACGCAAATGCGTTTTGGAAAAGAATGAAACCATCTCTTCTCGCAGCTATGGGTAAAATTTAGCATTGACTAGATTCTTTAGATTTGCTGTGGCAACCAGTTAAGTGTAAGGAAAACTGTGAATTCAAACCAGTTGTACTCTGCTGGCGAGTGGAGTGCTTTAACAGACTTAACAAAATTTGAGGTATGTCAACTGTCCAGGATAATTTACACCTCGAAGTTGGAGAATTACGTTCTCTGTACCTACATATTTGTATATTCTGTATATTTATTTCTTAAGAGTTTTTTGCACACGGTCTTATCAAATATTCATCTTTCTATAACTGATCTATTTGACCCGTCCATGGAACAGGTATTATCAGACTGAGTCAGAGTAGACACTGGGAGTAATGGTACTGAAACGGGTTTTCAAGACTTGCCTGATCTTTTTTGGTGGAGTCTCACCATCTGATACACTTTTGTGTCATACTGAAGATATCGCTTTATTGGGAGCAGTCTTATCCTTCCACGGGAGATGCAATAACCGTATTTAGAACCCTTAAGACATAGGAAGCGTAGAGTTGGGTGAAAACACTCACCTACACACCCGAACCTACATAGACTTATATATATATATATTATATGTATGTATATCAGGCTCATGATGTATGGTAAAACGTATAATTGATTTGATCGTGTCAACCTCTGCTTTTCAATGATAATATAATAAACTTGGAGCATTGTGTTACCTGATTATACGTGATTGCTTGAACTTTTAATTTTGGCCAATGTCTATTTATTGACAGAGACAAGAATTGAATCGACAATGGTTTACTTATTAACCTTCGTTCACTCCGTCATTGATCGAATGATTTAATTAAGAAAAATGAGTCGACTGATAGACCCTCCGCTTATTATTGATAATTCACTAGATTCCCTTAGATATTCTGGGAATGAAATAAGCAATTTAATAGCAGCCCATTAATTTTCGATAACTGTGATCGATTCATTCATCAAACGAGTAATTTATTTCTTTGATTTTATTTGGATAGTAAAAGCTTCTATCTAAAAAAGGCATTTTCAGCTTAAACTTTCTCAATCCCATGTAAGAAGAGTAGTTAGATAAACGTTAAATATCAAAACTCTATCCCTCCTTTCATATTTTCAGCTGTATAATCAGAGTCAAGTGTTAAATATTTTGAATAATTTAAATCTAAAAAAGACTGCAAAATGTTTTCATAGTATTACACATTTAAATTATATATATATATATATATATATATATATGTGTGTGTGTATATATATATGTGTATATATATATATCAAAACCGGCTCATTAACCAAGTGGGTAGTGTGTTTGCCAATAGTCTGGGAGAAGTGGGTTCAATCCCATGTCACGTCATACCAAAGACTTTTAAAATGGTACTTGATAGCGCCTTGTTTAACAGTCAGCAATATAAGGTACGTGTCAAGGGTAAAATGGAGAAATCCAGGGAAAGGATTAGCGCCCTCCTCTACACCTCGGTGGAGTAGCTAATGAAAAGGGAGCCTTCTGGTTGCCCTCGACTACGGTCGCCAACTTTACTTACTTATATATATATATATATATATATATATATGTATTCGGAATTCTAACGAAAACATTCTTTCGACAACATTTTTTCAATTTTTTTCGATTTCTCCTAAATATTTTTTTCTGTCAGATGATTACCGTGTAAAGACGGCATGAAACCCATGGTCACAGATAAGCATCTATGCTATTATATATATATATATATATATATATATATATATATATATATATATATATATATATATATTACAGCTGTTTATGATTGTCACCATCTCACTTGGTGGGTTAGTGGTATAATTTGGAGAGTGCTCAATAACTGCGACAGAGCTAATATATAATATAATAATGAATGAATTCATATTAGGTTTTATATATAAAAATTTCGATAAAATCATCACTATGCACAATAAAAAAAATTTATTCGGCCAAAGCCCCAAACCTCTCTCGATTTCCGCAAAACATAGCTACACATATATCCATGAGACAATCTCAAATCTGCCATTAGCATGTATCATTACACACACACACACACACACACACACACACACACACACACACACACACACACACACAGAATAATATTCTTCTACTACTATACAGCATTAAATAACCAACAATACCAAAAAGAGAAACACACACATACACAAACAGAGTAATAATCACATATACAGCCACACACAACAATACGCAAATAAAATCTATACACATACATAAACACAAACAAAGATTTATACGCCATCCTAACAAAAAAATTCTTTCGACTATATCTTTTCGATTTCTTCGATTTCCACTAAATCTTTATTTTTTCTGATTATTGCTGTGATAAGACGGCATGAAACCTGTGGTCACAAGAAAGCATGTATGCTATTAAATATATATAAAAACTAATATATATATATATATATATATATATATATATATATATATATATATATATATATAAGGGTGTATATTTAGGTAGCAAGTTATTATTCAAGAAAGTTTTGTTAATGACGATGGGATACTGGTTATTATTTTTAATTTAAGTTTTCAGGTCTCATTGTTATTTTTCTTGTAAGGATATATATATATATATATATATACTTCTAGTACAAAACCACTGAAAAAAATATTGTAAAATACGGAACATGATTTTAACAAAGATAAAAATCAATTAAAAAAATGATAAAATTTAGTCTCCTTTCGAGCGATACTTCTACAAAGTCCCTCGTCGATAAAATGAGTGGATGGAGGTTTTAAATGGGAAACGATCTTAGAATTAGGTGCAGACCAAAAAACTTCTGTTTTCTCCTGAATATTTATAATTTGTGTCTGATTTCGCTTTGTCTACAACGGAGTCGGACCGAGTATATTAATCACATCAGCTTCTAAGATGTTAAGCAGGTGATTAATCCGAACATTCCGTGGAGTAGAAAATAACATTTCTGAATAGTTGACTCGGTGTTGAAACCATATTCCCTAATTTCGGACTTATATATATATATATATAGGAAGCAGTGTCTCATCAACCGAAAAAGACATCGACACGCGGCTAACGAAGGCATGGACCGCTATCGATAACCTATCAGTCATATGGAAATCAGACCTGACCGATAAAATGAAACGCAGTTTCTTCCAGGCAGAGGTCGTGTCGATACTGCTGTATGGATGCACTACTTGGATGCTAACAAGACGAATGGAGAAGAAGCTAGACGGCAATTACACAAGAATCTTGCGAGCAATATTGAACAAGTCCTGGCAGCAACACTCCACAAGGCACCAACTATACGGCCACCTGCCTCTCATCACGAAAACTATACAAGTTAGACGAAACAGACACGCAGGACAAAGCTGGAGAAACATAGACGAGCTCATAAGTTATGTACTCTTATGGACCCCCACATATGGCCGAGCAAAAGCAGGATGACCAGCTCGAACATATATACAGCAGCTTTGTAAGGATACGGGATGTAGCCCTGAAGACCTGCCGGAGGTGATGAACGATAGGGAGAAATGGCGAGAGAGGGTCAAGGATATCCGTGCAAGTGGCACGACATGAAGATATATATATATATATATATATATATATATATATATATATTTATAAATTAGTTTTCATGGAAATATTAACAATATTCAATATATAATTAAATTTAATATGTCACTGTTAATTCAATATTACATTATCTCTTTTTCCAAATATTTTCGTCTTCTTCCTCTCTGTTCCTCACACTTTCTTTACCTTTTTGTTGATTGAGTGGTTTAATGTAATGCCAAATTCAGCATTCTTCTCAATTAATTATTGTTAATGATAATCATCATTGATAAGCAATCTAGCTTCCGGCAAGTATTTCTAATGCAACTAATTTTATACAATTATATGATTTCAAGTATTCATGTCTAAAACAAATAATTTATATATATGTGTATACGTCGTATATGGTGTGATATCCTGTCCTTCAGTACTCAGTAAATTGAGCTTTACCGCCGAGGCAGTGTAATGCCCTTCTTCAGAGGATAGAATCGGCGTTTATTAAACCCGGCTGATAATCTATCTCTTTTTTTTTCTCTGTCTGTTTATGTGACACTTTTTCTTCCTCTCTCTCTGTCACTATATATATATATATATATATATATATATTGCAACAGTGTTGGTTGTCACTGATTCACTTTGTGGGTTTGTGGTGAACCAAGATTTTTATACAGTACCAACAGTTTTTGACTGATTTTTTTTATTTTTTCGATTTATTCCTTTCATTATCTGCCGGACGATTGTTGTTTGTAAAACTTCATGAAAACTTAGGTCGCATACAAACTTCTATGGAATTAAATATATAAATCTAATATATATATATATATATATATATATACATATATATATATATATATATATATATATATATATATATATATATATTATGTCGTGCTGCTGGCACGAATATCCCTGACCCTCTCTCGCCACTTCTCCCTATCGTTCATCGCCTCTGGCAGGTCTTCAGGGCTACATCCCGTATCCTCACAGAGCTACTGTAAGTATGTTTGAGCTGGTCGTCCTGCTTTTGCTTGGCCATATGCGGGGGTCCATGAGAGTACATCACTTATGAGCTCGTCCTTGCTTTTCCAGCAGTGTCCTGCATATCTGGTTCGTCTAACTTGGATAGTTTTTGTGATAGGAGGCAGGTGTCCGTATAGTACGTGCCTTGTGGGGTGTTGCCGCCAGGACTTGTTCAATATTGCTCGCAAGATTCTTGTGTAATTGCCGTCTAGCTTCTTCTCGAGCCGTTTAGTTAGCGTCCAAGCAGTGCATCCATATTGCAGTATCGATACGACCGCTGCCTGGAAGAAACTGCGTTTCATTTTATCGGTCAGGTCTGATTTCCACGACTATCGATAGGCATTCGATCATATGGAAATATATATATATATATATATATATATATATATATATATTATATATATATAAAGTGAATTGATGATTGAATGAAACCCTGATCTACAATTAAATACATTTTTTAAATTGATTGATTGATTGGTTTGGTTTTATGGCATATTAACCATGGTTGGTTATTTAAGGCAAAATCCTGTTAATACATATATATTAAATGTAAATGATTTGTAAACTAATTTTGTTCATAAAATCTTTAAATAAGCCCGAACTCATTTTCTCTTTGCACACAGTAAAATGGTTTCAAGTATTTTTCTCAATTACGAATGATTCTATTTGCACTTGATCATTTGTTTGCACACAATTAAATGGTTGTAAGTATTGTTACTAACAATTCAATTAAACATCAGACATTTTTTTATTCAGAGTTTAAATGTTAAACAGTCCTATTTGGCCCATAGAGGTACTACCACTCCGGGTCAGAGTGGATTTGGGAGTGATGACCCTGAAGGAGTACTCCTCATTCCCCAAATCTCTAGCATTACTGGAGCCCCTCCATCAGAATGTTTAGTTTCATATCCAGGACATTCGTAGAGGAGAGAGTCTTACCCCTTCGTAGATATGAGATCTGTGTATTCTAATGCTCCAGCCGACTGGGTTATCTTTGAATTGAGTCAAAAGTTTGTAGCCAAAAATATGTTACAAAGTCTTTTTGGATAAGAAAACATAATATTCATCAGAATGAAAATATTTGCCAATATTTGCATAACAAGAGTAAAGTTTTATGCATGAAATATTGCAGTTTTATTTAGTATTAATCTAATTTATAAATTTTATGTGTGTGAAAGATCTTTGTGTTAGTATTCCACTCTATTAGTTTTGTATAGAGGCTTCTACCACGTGACTTCCGGTATCGCGGAGGTATAAAAGACGTCGTGTTTCTAAGCACGAGTGTTCTATAAGATCTCGGCTAGTAGTAAGACCAACTTCGGACGTAACACTCGCAGCGCGAGATTTATATTTGTTGGACTGTATCACTTCAGTTAATAAATGATTAACTCTTATTTCACAGTGTATCTCTTCCTTATCACGATTCAACAGTTAGAGATAAAATATATTTATAAGCTAATATGTACGCAGCTCCAGCTGAAATTTTTATCGGTAGGGAGAAAGATTGAATAGCAGTATGAATACTTCTATTGAAGGAAAAGAATGTTAGGTTTTCACTCAAAAGAAATACAGCCTACAGTTTTTGAGTAGGTTATAGAATAAATCTGTAAAATCTATTGAAATGTATTTATTTTACCGCTATTTATAAGACTGAGGTTGGCTCAAAATTAGATTTAAAAAATTGATGACTGATCTATGATTCTAATTGTTTAAAAAATATATTTTTAATATTTTTGGAGGAAAAAAGATCTCTAAATTAGTTTAGGTTTTTATCCTTCAAATTTTTTTGTGATGTGTTAATAATTGTTGTTGGCGTTTGAATACAGCACGTAAGGAACAATTTGTCAATGCAAAAATACAGATACAAACATTATAGCTTCTCCAGTTTATTTTCTGAAAAAAAAAAACAACACTTTCTTTGTATGAAAACCAGTTGATTCCCCCACCTATATATATAGATATATATTCAAGGATCATTAAATAAGTTTCCAGACTTTTTTCGTATGGGCACTTTTATTGATAGTACAAACATGAAACACTTTCGAAGAACGATATGCAATATAATTCTGTTTTAAACTTGGAAAAATGGCACAGAAACGTATGGAATGCTTCAGACTGCTTTTCGACCATCTTGCATGAATCCAGCATCAGTTTTTGAGTGGCATAAGAGATTCCAGGAAGGCAGGGAGTCTGTGAGGGATGATGAGGTGTAGAAGGAGTAAGGAAGTCAGAACACCAGAGTTGATTGGTCAAAGGGTTAGGGTTAGGGTTACTATGATGAGGTTTTAAGGAAGTTCAGGAAGAGATTCCATCGGAAGAGGTCAGCACACTTCAAATCGGGTCTGTGGCATTTCCACCAGGACAATGCACCAGTCCACGACTCCATCCTTGTCACAGACTATTTGACCAAGATGGGCATCTACTCCGTTCCTCAGCCTCCCTATAGTCGAGACCTTGCTCCCAGTGACTTTTGGTTATTCCCTAAGCTCAGAGGCTTTCGTTATGAGGCAATTGAGGAGATGAAATAAGCTGTGACGAAGGTCATTGACACGCTCACACAAGATGAGTTCCACGGGGCGTTCCAGAAGTTGTTTGAACGGTACAACAAGTGCATTTTAGCTGGAGGAGATTACTTGGAAGGGGACTAGAGTTTCATGTGTGTACTATCAATAAAAGTACCTATACGAAAAAAAGTCTGGAATCTTTTTTAATGATCCTCGTATATATATATATATATATATATGTATATATGGATGGATGGCATATCATACTGACAAAATGTTAGAAAGTAGGACTAAAAATATCTTGATGTTAAAATTTCCAGTTTTGTAATCATCGAAATCCCCGAGTTGATATTGAAAATGCTTGTATGATGAAGAGGAAAATGTTACACAAGAAATAAAATAAATGTATGAATTTACGTAACAATTTCTTCTACCATGATTTGCATGTAACATCAAGTCAATTTTTAAGCGGAGTAAGGTTGGATTGAATTCTGAGTTTTCGTTTTCCCGGAGTGGTCGCCTAAGCAAGGATAAAGACCCCAGTTTGCCTAACTATATAAGCATAGCTTAGGTGATAAGCAGATTTATTAAAGCTTTTCTCAAGAGAGTGAACACAAAGTGAAACAAAAACAATCGCGTACAGGATTTGAACACGGGTCACCAATTTAATTTCTTTTAACGGTAACCGTTATTCAATAAACGCTTATAAAAAGTAAACCACAGTAAGACAAACATTAGGTTTTCAACTTCTGTATTTTTACCATATATGAATATATATGTATTATTCAGTCCAGATAAACTGGAGTCGGGAATAATTCCGTCTGGACAAATCCATTCCACTATGAACATTTAAAATGTTCCCGGTAAAGAGCTCACAGAGCAATAATTTCTTTAAGAAAAACAAAAATCGGTCACATTAGGATTATGGAAATAAATCTATAATTTAGGATTATGGAAATAAATTTATAATCCTAATGTGACCAATTTTCGTTTTTCTTAAAGATATGTAAATATATATATATATATATGTACCTTACAATATATATATATATATATATATATATATATATATTGTAAGGTACATATATATATATATATATATATATATACATATCTTTAAGAAAAACGAAAATTGGTCACATTAGGATTATAAATTTATTTCCATAATCCTAATGTGACCGATTTTTGTTTTTCTTAAAGAAATTATTGCTCTGTGAGCTCTTTACCGGGAACATTTTAAATGTTCATAGTGGAATGGATTTGTCCAGACGGAATTATTCCCGACTCCAGTTTATCTGGACTGAATAATACATATATATTCATATATGGTAAAAATACAGAAGTTGAAAACCTAATGTTAGTCTTACTGTGGTTTACTTTTTATAAGCGTTTATTGAATAACGGTTACCGTTAAAAGAAATTAAATTGGTGACCCGTGTTCAAATCCTGTACGCGATTGTTTTTGTTTCACTTTGTGTTCACTCTCTTGAGAAAAGCTTTAATAAATCTGCTTAATAAATATATATATATATATATATATATATATATATATATATATATATATATATATATATATATTGTAAGGTACAAATATTTACTTACACACTTCTTTATAACTATACAAATTAAACACTGAGGATATTTTACAAGCCCAATTACTTTTCTGCGTAGATGAAATCGAGAATGATAAACTTTTTCTCTCGGTGCTCGAGCGCATCAGTGCATGCACTAATTCCCAAGAGAAAGGCTACGGGTAAATAATAGGGCAGACTGGGTTCTTTAGATTTTGTAAGGCATCCTGTCAAAAAGAAGGACAACTATAAATTTGAACCCTCCTCGAAAAACGTTAATTAATCGGTTACTTTGAGACTCCTCGTAATGATACCTTATCTTTTCATGGACGATTTCTTGGGCCATTTATAAAATAATTGATTATCTATATTTATTTTTTGAGAGGTTGTGAAGATAATTTAAAAAGACTTATCCTTAATGTTAACCCATGGTAATAGACAGGTGATTAAGCTGAAACGATTTAGAGAACTTGGCTGTGATTGGATAATCTCAGTCAGTTGATCGAAAGGTTCTAGAAATTAGAAATTAGCAAATTTTAATTAGCCGAGAAACTGCTGAGAGTGCGGACCCATATTTTCATCTATGGTCTGGTGGTTGATTCCCGACTTTTGTACGAAGTCGGTGATGTATGTGAAGCCGAGAGATTTCGGTTCATGCCTTTGAGTTTAGTTAGGCTGAGAACCTTTCGGCTCACCACATGGGTTAGTTAGGTGCAACATTGAGGCAGGTGTTAACGTGGGTGCGCGCGGGCGGATGGAGGTGTCACTCAGATGTCATAATAATCCGAGACGAAACAGGATGGCAGGGTGCAGGTGACGTCACGCACTGGAAGCGCGCGGATGTTTGTGTGAGAATCTGAAGAAAGAGAGAGTTGAGATTAGACACTGGACGAAGACGGTCGACTTTTGGAGCTCGCAGATGCGTGGCGAACTTGTTCCCTATATATATATATATATATATATATATAATTTGTAAGTGAATAGTTTGTGGCTAACATTATTTTTAAACGAGCCATGGCACATTTGATGGCCTATGGTTCAGTGGTTTCAAAATTTTTTATCCAATACTAACTTTCCTATTTACTATTAATCATTTCTTTGTATACAGTTAAATGGTTTCAATAATTGCTATTTATTGTTTGTGAACAAGTAATGGTTACAAATATAGTAAATAATTTGATTGTTGTAGATGACCCATAGATATTACCCTACCGGATCTATTTGTCCATTGATGGGACCCTAACGGGTACTACTACTCCGGATCAGAGTAAACCGGGGAGTTATGACAACGTAAACGTAGTTTATCTTCTCTAAATTTGGACGACTGAATCCTTAGCATTAGATGCACTTTAGTGTCATAGCCAGGCGACTAAATTGGGGGACAGTCTTACTCATCTGCAGAAATACAGTCGGTGTATTGTACAGCCACAGCTGATTGACCCAGTATATATATATATATATATATATATATATATATGTGTGTGTGTGTGTGTGTGTGTGTATTTTGGCAGCATTTCTTCATTAATACAAATTTCGTTGAATATAAAATACATTTTCTGTCTTCATATTATCTTGTTGATCCTTTCATATTGCCGTATTGATTTCATAGTATTCGGCGGGAATTGATTGATATATTTTCCCAAGTACTTTCTTTTTAAAATTGTTCTATAAATAGTGTCAATTTTAAAAGTAAACGCTACACACAGCAACAGCCCAGATGCTCTTCTTCTTACAAAATAGTAATGTACATACAAAAGCTACATCACTTTTGTAACACATCCTCCCCTGATTTCTCTTCTTTTTTCTTCTTCTTTTTCCTTTTCCAAACGTGTGTTCTGCATATTTTTGTGGGTGTGTTTCTTTTCCCTTAATTAAACTTTGATATTTGATATACTATAAAGTTTATTGTCTGTTGTACCCTAGTTCATTGTATGTAAGTATATGTGTGCGTGTGTGTGAGTGTGTGTATGTGTTGGGTCATTGTGCTTGTGTATGTGGGTGCATTTGTATGTATGTTGGGGAGGTTTTTCTCTGTATGTGTACAGGTTAGTTTTGTTTAATGTTTTAGAGTTCTGAATTTTAATTGCTGTTTATTTAAGTATTTATTAACTTTTCAAATTTTTTTTCCTGAGTGCGCGTATTTTTGTGTATTTATTTTGTATGTATATATATATATATATATATATATATATATATGCAATATTTCTATATAATATATAGAGATATTAAATATATATACATAAAATATATATACACACACTCACACAGACACGCACACACACACACACACACACACACATATATATATGTGTGTGTGTGCGCGCGTGTGTATGTGTGTGTGTGTGTTTGTGCGCGCATACGTTGGTGAAGTTGAAATTTAGCTTAGTAATATTCAATGCTTTATTGAAAAAAAAGAGTGGATAAGACCTTGCTTTAAAGCTAGCAACAAGAAATTGAATCACTTTTGTTTCACAATTGACCATGGGATACCAGTGAAAATTATCCTGTTATCTACTCCACCTGCTGATAACAACACCACCCATTTATACACTACATGCTCAGCCACCCACGCATTCACTCTCATATAAATTCTACTGCAAAAAAAAATCATAGAATTAGCATTTTTTAGATGATATTCACCATTCACTGCTAAATAATTTTTTCCTATAAATAACCTTATCCTATCCTATTTACCCACCCCTCCGCTCGGGCAGGATATGACACGAGGTCAATTTTTAAGCGAAGTTTAACATGTTTGAATTCAGAGTTTTCCTTCTCCTAGACTAGTTGCCTCCCCAAGGCTGAAGGACCAGTCTGCCCTACTATTTACCCATAGCTCGAGGGAGAATAATTGGATTGATACCTTTCCCAAGGGTATTAGTGCTATGAGAAATGCAATCAGTCTTGTCCAGGTTTTGAACTCGTATCGCCGTGTCCATTTCCTACGACGATAACCATTACACCACGGGCACCTCCTATAAATAACCTTATGATAGCAAAAAAAAAACCCTGAAAAAAGAAACATTAATTTAAGTAATTTAAACTAATTTGCATAATGACTATTTTCTGAAGCCAGAATGTTTAGCTAAAAGATAAGTAAATAAGCCCTATGTAAACATTTTCTAAGTTTGCTAATTCCATAATTTTTGCAAGGGTTAGTATACATACATACATACATTTTCCACTCACATGTCCCTTAACCTCGTTTGGTGGAGTGGGTACCACTTATGAAATATGTCTTTGGTAGAAATAGCCGGGTGGAACCCATCCTACAACATTTTTGAATTTAGAGTTGTCTTGCTTCTTGATCCTCAGTCTCACTAAGGTTATATTGTATCTTCTATTTGGGACTTCGTCGAGGGGATCTTGGGCTTATCTTGGTCTCCGTGTCCATTACCGTTCTCATAAATGGGCACAAAGACTTTATTTGATTTTCGAAGTGTTTATTCATCAAAATTAGCTCGTCAACCATACAGCGCGACAAATAGCCATTTTAAGCGTCTGTTAGTTACGGCACTCTAATTAACTCTACCTAACGGCTCCATCAACTAATTAGAAACCTGCTAAAAAGGTCAGCGAGGAGTCAAGTCTTGTCTATCCCATCGCTGTTTTTTTTTCCCATGACGCTTCTTCTAACGAATTACCAGTTAACTTTTGAATTCATATATTTTGAATTATGCACTTACCTTACAAAATTAATAGGCAACGTATTCATTATGTAGCAGTTAAAGATTCTAGTCAGTTCCATAATTTATTGCTAGCAGGAGAGAGAGTAGTTAGATCCGAGTATTTCTCAAGGGCATTAGCGCAATTTGAAATGCAAATAGCCGTTTTTAGATTTTGAACTCAAGTATCTGAGTTTATTTTGAAGGTAATAACCATAACGCTTCAAGCACCTTCCTTAAGAATCCCAACAATCAACATCTTTTTTTTAAACTTGAATTATTTATTTCCAACCTTACTTTTCCCAATAGTATTAGTGCTTTATGAAAGGCAGATATGTAATTCTATGGCACCAAGTAGTTGTTTGTACCAATACGGTTCTAATGGGTCTATGAGTGTAGCTCTACGCCTTGTGTTCTCGTCGGCCCCGTGGTAACCTCCTCCGTGATGAAAAGAAGAAGCGACGAACACAAAAATATCGACTGTTGGTTCGCTGATACAAAAGTTTATTCGCTACTACTTTTCTTAGTTGTCGCTGAAGTGATAGAACAGATTTTGAAAGGAATCGGCTGCTTTATATGGACAGTGAGAAATAAACCGTCGCAAGACGAGAGGCAAAAAGACTATTATTCTTCACGGCCGGTGTAGGACTCTTTCACAAAGCTCACCCAGAGTGAGTACTGTAATTCTCGGCTTATCTTCACATCTTTGCATCTGGTCTCCAACTAACTTTCTTTTTCAGTTTTTTTTTTATCCTGCGTCCACTTCAAAAACTATAAGCTAATATTCTTTCAGCCAATCACAGCCAACAGCCGATTTGCTACGGATACATTTCTATTTTTAATTTGGGCTTCTGCTGCTATCTTGACCTAGATTTCGGAAACCTACCATTCACTTGCCTATTTCTTTCTCCTTATCATCGTGCCTCTCTCTCTCTCTTTCTCTCTCTTTCTCTCTTTCTCTATCTATCTATCTCTTACTGCCTCGGATCTCTTTCTCACATCCCTTTTCACTGTTCTCTGGTTGAGCTTCAAGATTAGCAAGGAAAAAACTACTGAAACGCTCAACCGAAGTCATTAATTATATTACAAATAGCCTCGTTCAGGTTTTGAACTCGAATAGCCAAGTCCACTTCCAAAGTCGATAACCGTTATTCTACGATCATCTCAATACATACATACATATATATACATAGTAAACTCTCGACTACATACATGCATACATAAAAAAAAGTCTTCAGATTATGCTTTTATTTATAGAAATATATGCCAACGTTGAATGTTTCGGTTTTAGAGTGCGTATATTGCTAAATAGAATGAAAAACAAAAAGTTTTAAGACATCCTATTTATAGTAGTTGTATTTTGTTTCAAATTTGAGTGAACATTCCAAAATTTATTAAAAAAATCCATATCACATTTATCTATCTATGTTAATATTCATATATTAACTTTTATAATATTCGAAACTGTTTCCAATCACCACTTTTATAATGTGCCGTGAGGGTTGGGGGGTCATTTTGGCTGATACTTAAAATCTCTTCACTCTCCTACAATGTATAAAACTAATAATGGAAGTCTCAACAATACTAACACACAATGTTACATTTAACATCTATTTTGCATACCTCTACTCTCGACTCTCGTCAAACCTCTGACTGACCTATTTTTATATCCACCACTTCTAGTCACGTAAACTCCAGCAACAAAATCCATTTCAACACTTGTGTTTGTTGGCTAGAGATCCGTGTTCGAACCACGAGTTGGTATCGGTACATTCTTCTATCTAACACTAACCAAATAAATAATGGAAATAACAATACACTCATTGAATCCAGTGTAAAAAGTTTATAAAATTCCATATCAATATTGTAATAAAGAATTCGTAGGTAAAGATTGCTGCAGTCTTAATTAACAAATCTGGGAGCTCAGAAGAGATATAAAAAGAGTAAACATAAGTATCCGTTAAGTCTAACATAATTTAGAAACAAATCATAATTTTAATTTTAAAGATTCCAAGATGTTAGTTTATATTTATATAAAAAAAAACGAAAAATTATTGATTCTAGTATCCATTGAAACTACAACTCTATCAAACAGAAAACGAGTTTTTTTCAATTTGTCTCCTTCTTTGGTCAGATTGGTACTGAAATAATTCGGCTTCATCGTTTACACATATTCAGAAAGAAAGATTGATAAAAAGATAATCGAATTAAACAGGCAGGGATAGAATGCAGATTAATGCTGATAAAGATGAATTGATATATATTGGAATTTTTATAAAAGATAGATATGAACTATATAATTTGAATATTAACACAGACAGACAGATTGATAGATGGATGTGAAATAGACTTTTTTAGAAATAAATTTTGAAACACTAATTACATAACACAAATTTGAAATGGACCGCTGCCAACGAAAATTGAATGTTTTCAAACTTTCTCATCTTTTTCCTTTCATTTAGTAACTCAAGTGCCCTGATAAAGGTCTAAAAACCGAAACCTTGAACGTTGGCAAATATTTCTAAAAATAAAATCATCCTCTGAAAACCTTGTGCTTTTTCATCCCTATATGTATTCAAACTTGTTTATTTCCAGTTTTTCGTAGACATCCATCCATACATTCGTATATATATATATATATATATATATATATATATAACTCTAATTGTATTGGCACTTATTCTAAGTGTGCTATTTAATGACAAGCCATTTAGAATTCTGATGAGACTAAAAATACAGGACTGAGTTCATTGGTCAGTACCCGTGGCACCCCACCTAGGATAATGCTGAGGGGACCAATTACTAGTCTCAATTTATTTTTGCCTCTTACACTAAAAGGATTTCATGCCAGTTTTAATTTGCTGGGAAGTTGGAAACATCCCATCTTCTCCTAAGACTATTGTCGGGTATTTATTTCTTACAACAACAGATGCTCGTTTTAGTACATTAAATCTAATAAATTCATAAAAAAATAAAACTACATAAAGCAACGTGTAAATCCAATAATAAATTCAAAAGGAAAATCTACTCAATTAATGAATACTTCGTTTCAAGATAGGACTCTTTAATGTTGGCATGGCAATAGGTTTAATAGAAGGAAATCGCTAAATTAAAAGTTGTTAAACTTCGCTTAAAAATTGACCTTGCATCGAATTCTGTTTTTGTAAAGAGGTTGGGTAAATATAAACTGTATGTAAGACAATAGAATGTGAAAGAGTTGGAATATTAATGTACTTTTCAGTTTCTCCTTCTTATAAAATCCAGCCGCTATAACCATGTGAGTTTATGCTGATGACAGTGTCTACAAATATATTTTCTAGAACATCTCGCCGATATACCAATCCAGAAAATATATTTTTAATTTCAAGGTGTGCTTAGTGTTATGCTTATCATCATAGTAAATGGTATTCAAATCCCAAATAGGGCTGTTTGCCACGGGGAAATAGCATGAATCCAACTATTTACGCCGGCTATTGATAAATATTATCGCAAACTAGGCCCTTAAACTTTGTTAAGGCAACCAGTCTTGGAAAAGAAAAACTTTGAATGCGAACAAGCTGTACTCGGTTTATGAATTGACCTTGTGTTGCATCGTACCATGGCGGAAGGGTTGGGTAAATTCATGTTGTCAATAACAAATTATTTTTTTTAAATACATTGTGCACATCAGTGGGAATAAAAATATATACTTGAGCTGATTTCTCTCTTTACACCCACCCCTAGCTTACAGAAGAACCAGAGATTTTTAAAGCCGTTTGCCAATACGTTATTATATTTGTATGGTCAGAAAAACTATCTTTTAATTTTAGCTTGGCAAGAAAAAATGGCATATCTACAAACTTAAAAATGTATTGTAATAATCCTATTTCATAACTCTCTCTCTCTCTCTCACTTTCTCTCTCTTTATATATATATATATATCATCAAGTCGCGCAGATTTTCTTGACTCTCTCTCGCCATTCGTCCCTATCATCCATTGCTCACGGCTAGTCTTCCAGACTACGTCCTATTAAATAAAACCTGGAACCAACATACCACGAAACAACAGTTATACGGCCACCTACCTCCTATCTCTAAAACCCTCTAAATAAAATGAACAAGGCATGCGAATCACTGCTTGAGAAGCAAGGACGAACTCTTAAGTGACGGTCACTTGTGGTGGACCCCTTCACATGGATATGCCAGTGTTGACCGACCAATAAGAACTCTGTCCTACTATTTCCCCCGGAGAGTGAAAAAAAGGATTCTGGCCTTTCCTGAGGGTAATGAGGTAACCCGAAATACAGCCTAGTTGAGGATTTAAATTCCACTCGTCGGGTTCTTTTTCTTTCGATTTTAACCGTTATGTCAATCCTATATATATATATTCTTTCTCTGATATATATATATATATATATATATATATATGTGTGTGTGTGTGTGTGTGTGTGTGTGTGTGTATGTGTGTGTGTTATTCAGTCCAGATATACCGGAATCGGGAATAATTCCGTCAGGACAAATTTATTCCACTAGAACATTTAAAATTTTCCTGGTAAAGAGCTCAATGTGACTAACATTACAGAGCAATGATTTCCTTAAGAAGTCCTGTTTTCTTTGGAGTTATTGATATTTATCAATACCCGTAACAGGATGGAAATAAATTTATAATCCTAATGTGACCGATTTTTGTTTTTCTTAAAGAAATATATATATATATATATATATATATATATATATGTGTGTGTGTGTGTGTGTGTGTAGCAGAAAGAGAGAGAGAGATAGAGAGATAGAGAGAGAGAGAGAAATTTAATCAAATGTCCCCTAAATTTTTATGTTGTCAGTTTTCTTTCATAAAATATAAAAAAAAAAATAATAAATTGTTCTATCCAAAACGAATTGGTTTATAAAAAAAGCGTGTTCATTCTTTTTCTTCTTCTCGTGCCGAAAGAGATTTGAGAAGAGGTATGGGAATTCTAAGTACAGTAGAAAAAAGGAATAAAAATGATGGAATCGAAGAATTTTATCAGAGGGATATTTCCTGTCATTTGACGTCAGGAAAATTATAGACTTTGTTTAGCAGCAGGGAACCCAAGAGAGAAAAGTGGAGAAGGCAAGGAGAAAAACGCAAATATGGATACAAAAATAAAGAGGTAGAAAAAATAAAATAATACAAAAGAAAATGAAATAAATATTAGGAAAATAACAGATGGGTATATATGAACCAAGATTGATAAATTTGAATAGACAGTGACAGATAGATAGATAGATAGATTGATAGATAGATAGATTTGAACAATGATTGAGTTGAATGTACTGATACATTTGAATAGATTGTGATAGAAGTGAATCGACTGTGATAGATAGATAGATAGATAGATAGATAGATTTGAACAAAGATGGATTTGAATGGACGGTGATAGGACTAAATAGACTGATTTAGATTGAATAGGGTATGATTTAGTTTCTTTGTTTAATGGCATATCAACCTTCGTCAGTTATTTAATGCCAAAGCCATCTTTGGAGAAGAACAGTTATGGAACTATTTAACACATAACTTGGTGGATACGGGTGTTCACACCTTTTTTGAGGGTATTTGTCCAAAAGTGAACCTAATAGCTTGATTGAAGTTCACACCCGTTTATTATGATGTCACAGTCAAACACATTAGCAAATATACCATGGAAACTCCCACAGATAGAAAAAAAAACTATCATAAATTTAAAGAGTGTGATAGATGGAAGAGAAAGTGATTTTATTGTCTGTGATTGATAGTTAGATAAGTATGTATGTAGATTATATGAAACAGTACAGTTTAAACAAAATTAACAACACGTGTATCACGATTCATAACCAGAAAAGCCAGGAACATAATTATAAACATTTAAAGAAAAATATCAAAGAAAAAAAAATGGGAACAGGATGATGGACATTAATAAATATATTGAAAATAAATATTTTTTTAATACTCACAGTTGTATCACAACAATAAGCAGAGAGAAAAAAAAAACAACGTCAATGTATATGAAATAAGTTGATATATGAAAGAAAATGAAAGAAAGAAACAAATAGCAAAATTTAGAAAAGAGTGAAAAATAATATAAAAAATTTAAGAGATAAGGAGATGAAAAATATTCAGAAAAGAAAAAAAAAATGAATGAGGTACAGAAAGAAAGAATCAATACAACATAGAAAGAGTAGTGAATGCCACTAAATAATATCGAAAGATTGTAAGAAAGTAAATAGAAGCTACTTTCGGTCAAAAACGAGAGGAAAACGTCAGGAAATTTACGAAGAAATAAATAACAAGTAATAAAGAGAAATAAGAAAAATAATAAAGTTAAAACTGAAAAAAGAAGAAATATAAAAACGAAATGTACAAAAAAATAAAAAAAAAGAAAATAAATGAAAGAAAATCTAAGATTAAAACGAGATCGAAAAAATAGTAAAATAATTATTTTAGCAGTAGTAGTAGCAAATATATGAATTTAAAAGATGGCTGCCAGGTATGTTTTATAAAAAGCCAGTGAATGGACTTCACCACTTATCTCCCTCGAAACCAACCATCTTCCAAAAACTGCATTTTTGTTTTTTTGGTTTCCCTTGAGGCAAATCTGTTGGAGAAAATTCAAATCTCCGATGACAATTAATTTTCCTGGATAAAAGATAAAAAGAGAAAAAAGTCCTTCTTGAAAAACAGTAACAAAATGGGACTAAAATTATCATGCGTTTCAATAATAGTTGACAGAAAAAACATAAGTAATGTAACGACCAAAACTAAGATTATCGCGAGAAAGAATATTAATAGAAATTATAAAAATAAAAAAGGGAATTCTTTTCGGAATTTTACCAGACAAGAGATTTCATTGTATGTGGTCTGTGTTTTTTTAAAACTTTCTTTTTCCCATAGCATATTCCAATCGTATACACATTGGTTTTCATTTTATGTTTGTTGTGTTCTGGAAAGGTTTTAAAACTTGTTATGACATAACATTCACATTCTATCACATACACGTCACGAACGGTCTTAATGGAAGCTCTCTGTTCTTGAGCCTGTCTCCAGTCTTGGACTATTGTTCGTAATCCGTTCCATATGATAGCTTGATAGATTGATTTTAACGGCATATCAACCTATCTAAGGTTATTTTATGCCTCGAGGCTGTATGATATTAAGTATTCCTAACGAATATGAATAATCTTTCCAGACCCTGAGATGGGATCCGAACAGGAACGAGTATTCCGAGTCAGAGTAGGCAAGGGAGTAATGGCAATGAAAGGGTACTCCACACTACACATATATCTAGAACTGGAGCCTCACCATCAGATGAAGATTAGTGCCATTTTCAAAACAACACTTTTTTGAAGCTGTCTTCACACTCTGCTGGAGAATCATAAAAATACTTTATTGTCGAAGGAGTCACTACCACGTATAGTGAGTGGTTTGTTCCAACGATATAACATAATATTTGCATATTGCAGTTCTTCGTTTTTAAACTTAAGTCGATTGGGAAGTATTCTGTGTATTGGTATTGTAACTGCAGCTCTGAAAGCTCGTTTGAAAGGTCACCTGGATGCTTGAAAGGTTGAATACCTCGGTTCTTAGGCCTGTCTCCAGCTTTGGACCATTGTTCATAATCCCTTCCATATGATAGTTTGATTGATTGATTTTCACGGCAGAGAGACTTAAATTGTGGAGCGACGCCTTGAGGGCTCAACACGTTTTTGAATTCTAGCTAAAAGGACCAGGCTCCATATTGACATCGGGAAATACGCAATCTCATCAAGACCATCAAATATTTTCTCTAAGTGGTCAGTTGGAATGGAAAAATCCATTTGATGGCAAGTTCTTTATTTCTTGTTAATAAACTCTAGGTCTAGTCTTCTGGTAGGAATTAGGTGACCTATTTGTATCGCAAAATCATAGTGAATTTTATGCGTATGATTTTCTAGGACGGATTCTGGTTTGTACATGGAAAAATTGGTAGTATGGTAGTATGGACGGCAATTACACAAGAATGCTGCGAGCAATATTGAACAAGTCCTGGCGGCAACACCCCACAAGGCACCAACTATACGGCCACCCGCCTCTCATCACGAAAACTATCCAAGTTAGACGAACCAGATATGCAGGACATGGCTGAAGAAGCAGAGACGAGCTCATAAGTTATGTACTCCTATGGACCCCGACATATGGCCGAGCAAAAGCAGGACAACCAGCTCGAACATACATACATGTGAGGATACAGGATGTAGCACTGAAGACCTGCCAGAGGCGATGAACGATAGGGAGAAGTAGCGAGAGAGGGTCAGGGATATCCGCGCTAGCGGCACGACATGATGATGATGATGATGATGATATATGAAACGTAATTAAATAAAAGTTAGACGATCCGGAAGAAGCAAGAATTATTTTTACAAAACGAGTGAAATTCTTATGAATACATGTACAGTAAAGATACTCTGATTAAAGGAACAAGTATTTTTTCTTTCTTTCTTTTCATATCATACACTTTGGAAAAATAATAGTGCAAACTCGCTCATCCTTTTCGCCGATATACACTTGTCCAGTTTTTTCAACCGCCCAACCTAATCTTTGATAGATATGTGCAATGATTTAGTTTAACTGCATAAGGATGCTATTCCTAGATTCATTTACGTCATGATTTTAGGTCAAATAATAAGAAATATCGGCTCATTGCCCAATTGGGTTGAGTGTTCACCAATGGTCCGGGTGACCTGGGTTCAATCCCAGGTTGAGTCATACCAAAGACTTTAAAATTGGTACTTGATACCTCCTTGCTTAACACTTAGCTATATTAGGTAGGTATCGAGGCTAAAGTGGAGTAATCCAGGGAAAGGAGTAGCACCCTCCGCTATACTTTGGTGTAGTAACTATTGAAAAGAGAGCCTTCTGAACGCCCTCGACTAAAAGGGAGACAATTTTATTCACTTTACTTTATTATCAATAAAAATAGGAAAATAATCTGTAATAGCTTGTTCATGCTTACAAAAGTGCACTGACTGATAGCCAAATGAACGAAAACAATACACAGCAGAATGCATATTAGAAAACATTATCTATTGCAGAAATCTCATCAAAAAGATAAACATATGGCAGATCCTCTAGTAAGATATTTAACACCCTTCTGGAAAAGGACTTGAGAGAAATTCAGACAACTGGACCAAAGTACTTGAAATTTGACGACTATGCTCAAGGCTTAACATTCAAGAGATATCCTTGACTGATTGTAGGAGTCAAGAAAAGAAGGAGGAGGAGGACTCGCCAGCATTGAGGATTGCACTGATTCATCAATACATGGATTCGAAGACTAAATCAAAAAGTGCAAAGAAAGACGAATTACAGTAGCCTTTAACAGCATTGGTTGCAAAAATACAAATAGAAAAACAAGAAAACCAAACCAGCAGAAATAGGAAGAAAACAACTCTATGGATATTTCAAGTGATAAACTGGAGAGATTGTACTTAACAAGACATGGATATAGTTGCAAAAGGCAAATTTCAAGAGATAAAATGAATCTCTTCTTATAGCAGCACAAAACAACGCCATAAAGACCAATTATGTTTTAGCCAAAATCGATAATACGAGATAGAATAGCAAATTCATATTATCTCGAGAAAAAATGAAACATAATTAGTGGATGCAGCAAACTTGCAAAGAAGGAATACAAGAGTAGGCACGACTGGGTGGGAAAAGCGGTCAACAAGGAATTGTGCAAGAAATGAAAATTTGACCTTACTGTTAAATGGTATTTGTATAAACCAGAATCTGTTCCAGAGAATGAAACATAAAATTTGCTGGAATTTTGCGATACAAATGGATCATCTAATCTCGGCCAGAAGACCAGACCCAGGGTTAATTAACAAGAAGTTTTAATCAAATGGATTTTGCCTTTCCACCGGACCACTGAGTAAAAATCAAAGATAGAGAAAAGATAAGCAAATGCTTGATCCTTGCAAAGAAAAAAAAAACTGTGGAACTTTAAAGGGATTGTGATATCAATTTTAATTGGAACGCTTTGCAGGTCCCAAAAGGCTTCGAAAAAACACTCACAGAATTGAACAGCAGACAAAGAATCGACACCATCCATACCACAGCATTTTTAAGATTGTTTACAGTGCGCAGATGAATCCTGGAGATCTGAAGAAACTTGCTGTTACTCAGAATCTACTGAAAGGCAACCAGCTCATGCTGGTGTGAAGAACTAGCAAGGAGTGAAATAATAATAATAATAAGACATTCAAATTGTTGCATTCGTCGGCATCGTGGTCATACCTCAATGGTGACCGCTTTTTGCATCTATTGGTTTTCACCTTCAAAAATGGGTGACACGAGTGAATAATTTATCGTGTGAGGACGAATCCCTCCATCCAATCACACTCAGCTTACAATAAAAAGACCTTTCGTCACATTCCTCAGGTCATGGAGATGTGACTTCGTTTTTTATCGGATTACAACTGGCTTTTTTCACTGAAATGGTCAGCGTAAGCAAGGACGTGGTTGGATAGCAGTAGGTGTTGAACCAATGACTGCATAGCCTTTTGTAAAACACATACAACCACTAAGATTTTACTGAATGATACGAGCAACTGGTGTTTAACTGCGCATATAGATTCACACAGATATACAGCCATACACACGTACACAAGAAGAAAGAAAATAAAAAACAAAAACCTCGCATAGAGAAAACACACATTAAAAAACGTTGGACATAAAAAGAATGAAAAATCCGAGAAGACATTGAACGTAAAATGCTACGCGAAAAACACCAATAAAAAGAACAATTCCTTATTGATGTCAAACACACACAAAGAAGTGCCGCGAAAAGGTTTCCCGTACGAACTTCAGAAGCCGACAAAAGCGGTTTAGAATCAGTAGCACAACAGCGATGACATCAGACGGATGTGTTACCGGAGACTTTGAGGCAATGAGGGAAGAGTACATTGATGCAGAAATTTGCAATGACGAACATCTACTTATTTTTTCCTTTTCTTTCATCCCAAGAAAATAATAATAAAAAAACAAACAACCAAACAAAAACTAACAAAAACCAAAATCAATTATATATATATATATATATATATATATATATATATATATATATATATATATATCGTACATGCACGTTTGCTACATTTTTCCTTGTCAAGCCTCAGGCTTCAAGTTTATGTGATGCCGGAAAAAACGCTTTTTTCTGGTTTCCAATAAAATATAATACAATACTGTCAATGTATTTTGATACACACACACACACACACACACACACACACACACACACACACACACACACATATATATATATATATATATATATATATATATATATATATATACTAAGAAACATGCGTATAACCCGATAAAAATCGTTTTAAACATGCAAATAAAATGCACACTCGCACAAATTGATTTTTTTATAAAACCGTTTATATATATAAACGATTATATATATATATATATATATATATATATATATATATATATATATATATATAATTATTTTAATATATATATATATATATATATATATATATAAAGTTTTAAAATACTTTCATATTATGGTCTTTGAATCATATTTCATTAGAGACCAAAAGGAATCTCTAATATATATATATATATATATATATATATATATATATATATATATATGCGGGGCGGGGCGTATTTGTTATGTCTTTTTGTTGGTATAGTTTATAAACCATATCTTAGTTTAGTACAAAGCCAGAAGTATGGAATACCGAGAGAGAATCAAACTTACTAACAATTGACTGCTAGTAAAGCTCGCTAACTATTACACTACACAAAGTGCCCGGTGATGTTGTTTACTTAGCATATTCCATACTGTCACACAAACCGTAGGTTGATGACAGTACCTGCTGTTTCTATGAGGGCACTCATCTAAGTAATAAACATTGCGGCTCAACTTAATGATTTAACGGGAAGCAATGTTGTCAACACGTCTTACCTATCCAACACTTTGTTTAATTGTTTTTCATGTCAGGAAACTACACACTACTGTGTCGCCCAAACTACCACTTTTTCTCGCTTTAACAAATATTCTAAGCAACCTACAGTGATATGTAACACCGGTAACAATTTTTCTCAAATGTGGCTTGCACATTTCAGTTTAAAAACCACTTACTTAAAAAAACAAAACACAAAAAACAGCTTATTAAAACAATAAGATGGAAAATCTTTTCGGGTGTATCTAAGATTGTCACTTGATCTGATTGCTGAAATGAACAACAGTTACGTTTTTTAAAACAATCCATGTTTATTTTTTGATGTTATATCTTCTCACAGATTACTTCAAAAAAGAAAAAAAAATGTGTCGTGGCCTTGCCCAGTCTTTAACGTAAAAGATAAACACTTTAATAAGCGAATTCATGTAAGTCTTAACTCTTTAACTGCTTAAATTTTGAATCTTTCAAATCCCCCGTGACTGCCTCTAGTCAATCAACAAACATACCTTTGGTTTCCACTATTTCCAGGCTTCTGCTTCAGCCATCCCTTGAATCACGTCTCCATATCCAGTAAGATAGAAGTCATAATATCAAGAAGTCATTCTTTAATAAAATGCTTATGAAAAGGAAATTTTAAATAGGGGATTTTTTGTTGATTATTTATTCAGCCTAAGCTGCGATAGAGTTGTAATTGACATTCATCTTCAGGTCAACGTTCAGCTAATTGAAAATCGAACCATCCACTATGTTCGAGCCCAGTCGACTGGCTGTTGAATATACCAACTGTAGGTCTGAGAGGGATAAGACCCCCCCACCCAACGAGTGTCCGCGATATGACATTAAACAATCTGATGGCGAGGCTCCAGGCTTGGAAATTTGGGGAATGTGGGGTACCACCTAATTGTCATTGCATCCAGGTTCACTCAGACCCGGAGCACCTGAGAAAGACTTATCTATGGGTCAGATAGAACAAACTGTGTGCAAATAAATCACTGATATTAAATTGTGACTGTCAATGCTTAAAATCATTTAACATGTAAAAAAGATCTCTGGCTCGTTTAAGAATGTTATTTAAAACTGTTTACGAACGATACATATATAAATCCTCTTTATATGGTATCAAGAGGATTTGGCATTAAATTACTAACAATGGTTGATATGCCATAAAAACAAACCAAACCAAACCAAACCAAAAAGTTTAACTAAGTTTTTGTAAAAAAAGAATTATATAAAATAGTGAGATACGTATTCATAATATCGAATCCACAATATTTATATTTATTAAAAAATTATGACGTTACCTTTTTTGTGTGTTTGTATTCAGTTCATATGGATTTATCACATTAGAGGTGCTTGTGTCATAACTGTTATCACCGAAGGAATTAAAATCGGCTACCCGAGTTCAAACCCTGAACAATACTGTTTGCATGTCCCATGGCGCTAATATAAGGGGGAAAGGTATGAATCCTTATACTCACAATCTAGGTATGAGTAAAAAGTAGGATAGACTGGTTTCTTTAACAGTCGGCCGAGGAGAAGAAAAACTTTGATTCTAAAGCATTTTAGTCTTTGAGAATGATGGTACTTGCCATACCCAAAATATGTCACGGGAATATATCTTCCACAAAGAAATCAAGTCATAGGACTACAGAGAGAGAGAGAGAGATTTAATTCATCAAATTTAAGGATAGAAATAGAAATAGACTATTATCTATCTCAGAATATGTTGTTTTTAAATTCGCGGATCTATTCAAAGATTTCAAAGAACTTTCACAGTTACAAGTAGTCAAGGTAATTTTTTCATGGTCGTTTTTTTTTTCAACAACAGGCACCACACTTATAAATAAGTAACAGTTATTCGGAGCAGAAATATTTAATACTGGCCATTTACCTGTTATTTCACCCAAAGCATGCCTTTGACCTGCATTTATATTCATCCACCTTATATCACATCCACCAAGCTGCATCCCATGGTTTCCATTGATTTACGCTTGTGTAGTTAATATAATATTCGGCTTCCAGAGAGACTATTATCCTGTGACAAACCCAGACAAGATATCTGAGGGATCATGAAGACAGCGTCTTTGAATATTGATAGGTTTGACCTTTCTTCTTTGACCGATGTTTTATTGTCATATCATGTTATCATGTTATGATAATATGTTTATCATGTTATGATAATATGAATGTTACATCACAGTAAAAAAGGTATCGATACCCGTTTTTTTAAAGTTCAAAGTGCTTCCACGAATCCAAGTTGTAGGCTAACAAAAATTGTGAGAATTTATCCAATTTTTCCAATTGATTTGTATGACTACTAACATAGTTATTGTCATAATCAACAGGATTATTTACTTACAGAATAAGGTATTGATTTGTTTATGCGTTCGAAACAGCAACTTTAGTCGTGTTGAGATTACATTTGAATCAGTCGATTAAAAACCTTTCAAATCAGACGCGTAACGAGAAAGAAAGAATCGAAGGAAAAAAATGAGAAAACAAAAGAAGAAAAAGAAAGATATATGAGACAAAAAACACGTATGGATGCAGAAAAGGGAAGAAGATAAAGCATAGAGAATCAAAAAGAGAAAAGAAGAAAAGAAGTCACTCATCATTATATATATATATATATATAACCTTAGATAAATTAAAATCTCCTCTCTTCTTACAGTAATCTTAAAATTAAAAGTTTATTGTATCAACTAAGATACAATCATCATATAGAATTTAAGACTAAATAGATGCAGAAAATAATTATCAAATATTAAATAAGTAATAGTTAAAAAGTATTCCATGCATTATAAAATTAATGACTGTATGGCGTAGAAACGGAAGTTGGAAGGAGGAGGAAAAATAACATTTTTACGAAGTATGGTCATCTCCTTCTCAACGAGCAGCATGTTACTTAAATGTCAATTTTAAGTGGGGTATAGCTGGTTCGGATTTCGAGTTTTCTTTCTCTTCGACTGGATGGCTTATTAAGGTAAAGAACGCCGTCTGCCCTGCTATTTACCTATAGCTGGGAAAAAAGAGGGATATTCATGACTTTCTCAAACATGAAGTAAAATGAAAACTGCTTCAACCTGGATTTGAACTTGGGTCAGCGATTTCATTTCATTTACGCTAACCTCTCTTCAACACATAAATCATAGGACCTACCAACGGCATTCAATCAATTGGGGCGCAATATAAAAAAATATCCTGCGAAAAAAATGTAAATGGTGGATCTATACCAAAGTTATCTTCTCGTATATATATATACACACACACACGTGTTCTCTAATTATATACATATTGTCATCCACACACAGTCTGATCGTTGTATCACAACTCTTCTATGTAGCTAAACACCCTGAACGCTTTAAGCTGGGATTGAAACCTGCACAACTTTACGTTACACATAGTATCATACCTCTCAGCCACAGTCGATATACGTAAGCTCGGCACTTAAAAGGCGTTATGTAGTAGCTTTCGTTTTGTTTGATTAATTGTTTATGACAGCCGTTTTCTTTGTAATAAAACTATTCAAATTGATGTTTCATGTCCAATTCAATAGTTTAAAAAGTTACAAATGATAATTAATCTTGATAATAGTTATCATTACGAATATATTTTTTCTTCATATTCAGGGCTATATGAAAGAACAAAATACCCCCCTCCAAAAAAAAAGAAAAAAAGAAGAATACATTTTAAAACTCTCTCTTTCTCTCTCACCATATATATATATATATATATATATATATATATATATATATATATATATATATAATTATAAATTAGGGAAGTCCATTACCCTAGATTTCATGTAGTATGTACAATCATGTAGAAAAGTCGAATGATTGTGTTCACCCCATGAAACCTAAAATAATACACTTCTAATGTTCATTATTTAATATTTTTCAGGATTATATATCTGGTGTACTGAAGTAGTGTCAATCAGGTTTTCTTGAAAAGTTTTCCTATTTGCATTTATATCTATCTTTCGATCTATCTTTCTCTTTCTCCCCTCTCTCTCTCTCTCTCTCTCTCTCTCTCTCTCTCTATATATATATATATATATATATATATATATATATATATATATGTATGTATGTATATATTACGCTGTTTATCTCTCAATTTACGCATCGTTTTCGTAAACCAGCGAATATTATTCACATGTCTAGAAATTTTCCAATCTCTTGAAATTACGATACTTTTATATAAAATGTCGATTTATTTCAGATCTAGAAGTGGAAGAATTGAATACTGTGTACATATTGCAAAAGTTGTGCGCTCTTGTAGTTAACGGTAAACTTGTGAATTTTTCATGTTATTCTTTCCTGTTTAACATTACAAAAAATATTTGTTCGATCATCTCACTCAGTAGGGTTCGATTCATGGCATATTGTACAATTCAATCATTTTTTTCAAAAGTATTTCAATATTATAAGAGCGTTTTAGATTTTGCGCCGGTGTACTTCTTTTAAAAATTGGATTTAGATAAATCAATACACACAATGACATCTTTAATAACATCTAAGAACTGAAAGCATTAGCTTAAGGGCATGGTTAGACATTTATATCTTCTTGTATATTCATAATAAAAGAAATATCTGCAAATGCTTAGGTTCTAAAACAGTTTAAAACAAACTTTCGATTTGAAGTTATAACTGCTTTATACACTACCATAATAAATTATCTAAACAATTTTAAATTCTTTAGCCTTTAAAAGAATTATTCTGTAAAACAAATTTTGAATGTTGATGCCAACCTGTCAAAGTGTATTCAAATCTATCAATCTACGAGTATCATTAAATAAGTTTTTAGACTTTTTCCGTATGGGCACTTTTATTGATAGTACACACATGAAACTCTAGTCCCCTTCGAAGTAATCTCCTTCGGCTGCAAGGCACTTGTTGTACCGTTCCAACAACTTCTGGAACGCCCCATGGAAGTCCTCTTGTGTGATCGTGTCAATGACCTTCGTCACAGCCTCTTTTATCTCCTCAATTATCTCATAACGACAGCCTCTGAGCTTAGGGTATAACGAAAAGTCACATGATCAAGTGTCTACGACAATTGTAAATGCCTGTACAAAAAAGTCTGGAAACTTATCCATCTATCACAGTCTATTTAAGTCTATCAAAGTGTCTTCAAATCTATGTAGCAATATATGCATATATTCATGCATGCTTGTATGTATGTATGTATTAGTAACTTAATATCTCAATAGTGTTTTATGAGACACATGATCAATGTAATGAGCGAAAGTCTTGCACGAATGCATGGACAAGTAAAAGATTACCTGATCTAAGCAACCAATCGCCCCCATTTATTTTGCATCTTCCTGATCGAAAACAATACGTCTGACGGAGATGAAAACATTAATTCTAGATTGAAAACGAGTGAAAGTGAACTGCCGGTGTGTATTTAACTCAGCCCCATCCATTTTAATATCCAACACATCATCGGTTAAAAGAAGGGATTGATGAATTTAGACATGGGTAACTGTCAGTAATTTTGCGATGAGAAAGTAATTTAACTCGAAGTTCTTTTTTATACTAGACGATTTGGCAATTAATTCCTTCCTATTCAAAATTCGATGACCAGAAAAGAGTTAAGGTTTTATAACATTCTGTGTATGTGTTAGACGAATCGTGTAAATGTTGATGAGATTTTTTTACGGAAGGTATTAGACCTAAAGGGCATAAAGCGTCACGGAACCTCTATTCCACTGTCTGATTTTATGACACTTAAATGCTTCTTCTGGGAATCTGGAGAGGGTGGAGTACCTATTAATTTCCATTACTCTCAGGTCCACTCAGAGCCAGAGAAGACGTAGCCCTGGATGTGACCGTGCCCCCTGTAAGAGTACGGGCGTAAGACACATCAGGGTAATTTGCCACGCATTTATCATGAATATTTAATTTGGATCGGTTGTGCGCGATGTGAACCAGTAGCTCAGTTGTAGAATTTCGACTCTGCATTCTGTGGTCGCTGGTTCGATCTCTAGTGGGGGGGGGATCGTAGTGTGCAATGTGTCTTGTAGTTACTTCCGTACTTTTATATTATTTCTTTGATTTCATAGGATTTGTGATAAAAAGTTGATGATATATCTATGAATTTAATTGGCTCGAAATGAATATTTTAATAATCTTGGAGGGTTAACATTTCTTATATTATTTGGGGATCTGATCCTTAAAAATGTTCGCAGCAAATCAAATATTGTCGTCTGGAAAGTATATCAAAATGAAAAATCTGGCGCGAATTCGGACATTAGTCGATGAATGCTAAAATACAGGAACAAAAATTACAGCTTCTCGACCCTATTATTTTGTACAACAATTAATAATTTCTTTTGTTTGGAAATCAGTTATATATATATATATATATATATATATATATATATATATATATATATATATATATATATATATATATACTTACTGATTTCCCCCACAGTCTTTAAAATATCCCCCATCGAAAGTTTATTTTCATTACGTAATTTGTCTATCAGTTTTCTAAGTTCCTATGATGTCACAGATTTTTTCGCCTTGCAAGAGTCGGTTTAATTTAGTAAAATACCCTATTTCATATTCTTACCTCCACCAAATTTGTTTTTGATAATACAAAAAAATTATTAAATTTTACGGATTTATTTAATCGTCCTGATATTTTTGATCATCTATTTTTTCAGATATTATACAATTATTCTTATAACTTTATTAAAATTTGTTTATTGAGCTTTATATTTTGGAATTATATCATTTACTTTGATATCCTTATTTTTCCTTGATAAAATGTTCTATGAATCTTTAAAATAAATTCTTTCACATTTAGACATTTTTTTAACTTCGTTCTGATCTTTATGCTTGCTATTGTATATCAAAAGTGTTCGTGGTGTGATTTTTACCGTCGTTGGAAATGGACTCTGTGACCTACTCCCGGTGACTTTTGGTTATTCCCAAAGCTCAGAGGCTGTCATTATGAGACAATTGAAGAGATGAAAGAGGCTGTGATGAAGGTCATTGACACACTCACACAAGAGGACTTCCATGGGGCCTTCCAGAAGTTTTTGGAATGGTACAACAAGTGTATTGCAGCCGGAGGAGATTACTTCAAAGGGGACTAGAGTTTCATGTGTGTACTATCAATAAAAGTGCCCATACGAAAAAAGTCTGGAAACTTATCGTAGGCACATCATATCATTTCTATTTTATGTTTGGTTGTTTTGTAAGCATTTTTTTTTTTTGGCCTCACAGTTATATGATATCAAGTATTTCGATCTAATAGAAATAATTTGCACAGTTGTATGATGAAAAATATATTCCTGTCTAATACGAGTAATTTATACATAACTACATGGTTTCAAGTAACTATTCCCTATTAATAATATTCATCTGTTTAGAGTTATATAGTTTCAAGTAACTAATAATAATAATCCTTCATAAGCTTCAAGGAACAATTCTTAATACAAATAATTTACACAACGTTACATGGTATCAAGTATTCCAATCTAATACGAATAATTTTCAAATAAATCTATATGACACATAGATAAAAGTCAAACAAGTAATACCACTCCGAGTCAGAGTAGACTGTCAACGAAGGGGTAGTTTACACTCCCCATAATTGAAATCTCACAAACGGATGCACTTTAATATGATACCCAGGTCACCCCTTTTATTTGTGCGGTAAGTGGGGGCTTATTATTCAGCAAGGAATAGAGTAAGAGGATTTCTAAACCCCTTCGACAGGGTGACTGAATGTTTTGACACATCATAATCTATTTCATATTATTTCTCCTCTCTCTCACACACAGAGAAAAACACATGCATATACTCACACTGACATACACACACATATACACACACACATACATACATACGCACTCACTCACAGACACGCTC